>JAVKLA010000001.1:48230729-48245497 GCA_034782735.1 Sagittarius serpentarius | reverse complement strand
GGCACAGGGAAGTTGGGAGGGGAGACAGCCGGGACAGCTGACCCAAACTGGCCAATGGGGTATTCCATACCATGGGACATCATGCCCAGTATATAAACTGGGGGAGTTGGCCTGGGGAGGAGCGCTGCTCTGGCATCGGTCAGCAAGTGGTGAGCAACCGCTTTGTGCATCGCTTGTTTTGTGTATTCCAATCCTTTTATTATTATTGTCACTTTATTGTTGTTATTAGTATCATTGTTAGTTTCTTCGTTTCTGTCCCTATTAAACGATTCTAATCTCAACCCAGGGGTTTTACCTTTTTTTCTGTTTCTCTCCCCCATCCCATTGGTTTGGGGGGGAGTGAGTGGTGCTTTGTTCCTGGCTGGGGTTAAACAACAACAAAGGCAAATTATTATTATTTCTAACTTGTATTTTAGTCTGTTTTGTGATATCATGTAGAAATGTTAAGTCTCGTATAAGAATACTGTGCACTAAGCAATCAAGAGTCAGTCTGAAGTCAAGCTTTTTTGTGTACGTAGGTATATTTATATATACACACATGGGGGGTGGGGGTGGGGTTGTTTGCCTGATCACCTATTTGGTGCTATGATTGTGAAATCGGCATTATTTGAACTATTGAATCTTGAGATACAAAGTTCCATTAAATAACCTAAATCAAATCTGCAGAAGTACAGATTGTAGAGTACATGTAATGTTTTAACAACTTATTTTAAATGTACCAGGTGTTGGCCTTGATACTGCTGATGAAATCCATATCTACATATATATATATATATGTAAGTGTATATATATCGATATACACACAGGGTTTTGGCTGGTTTTGTTCCAAATTAAACATTTGCTTTGCAGACAATTTTTACTTTGCACATCATCTGTAATATACACATTTTGATTTACATGGACCTGAATGTTAAGTATGTGTTTTTTAAAATGCTCTTAAAGTACAGCTAGGATACAGAATTACAATGAAGGACAAGACAGGAATTCAAAATTATTTTGATAAATAGAAATCCCTGTGAGGAATGGAGTTATCCCTCAGGAATACTATAGGTAAAGTTTACTCTGACTTATGGCCTGGTGATGGACTACATGACCTTTCAAATTGTCCTCAAGCCCTATTTTATGATTCCATGATCAATTCACTTTGGCATTTGACAGCTGCTGTACATATACTATAGATAATTCTACTGCCTTTAATACTTATAATGATTTCTTAATTTACATATTTTGTACGTGAAACACTTAACTACATTTCAAATGTATTCTTATTTATTTGAAGATGTTAATAATAAAGGATGTGGGTCTCATCGGCTATTTAGCAAACGTGTAATCTTTGCAGCCTAAAACATATTACAATGCTGAATTTCTATGAGACGTTACAAGGCTATAAATTACTACTCTTTAACATAAAGATATCTCAAGGTTTTTATGCTGTTGATCCAGTGTTATCCCCATTATTGTTAATAACTAGGAGATAACTCACTTCATTTGGAAAATGAAATCCTGATTCTCAAAGTATTTTTAGGAACATTCTATCTGGAATCAGATTATTCTTTATAGCATGTTAAAGTCATGGCAAGGTGGTCTTCAGCTTGCAAGTGTAATTTAGTCTCACAAATAAGTAATCTTGTTAAAATATTGTCAGGTTAATCAAAATTGATTTGTGTGTACTAAACCCAGTGAATGCTAATAAAGTATCAGGTTAGGAAGCTGTAGTAGCAATTTTAAGTCTTTGATACTTTCCCATTACTCTTGGATGGAATTACTCAGTGGATTTGTGGAAACATTTTAAAGCCTGAACATCCTTCCAAGACTGGATACAAATACACTGCAGACTAAAGCATCTTCTTTAGAAATATATTTTCAAAACCTACACTGCAGACTAAAGCATCTTCTTTAGAAATATATTTTCAAAACCTTGACAGTGTGGATCACTCTATTTGTTATACCTCATATGCAATGAATTGTTCTCCAAACCATGTAAATGCTTTGTGGTTTTGCCACTCTTTGTTATTTGTAACTATCCTGCCGTTTTTTATAAATAATGGTTAAAGAGATATTTAAGATTGTAATATAGTCTCTGTACATATGAATACCATCCATTTAAAAGACTAGTATTAAGTGGAAATGCATGTAGAGCTCCTGTACATTACATTTGAAAGAAAATTCTGTGCAATTGTGAATTTGTTAGAAGATATGGTGAATTTTTTTTGTAATTATATGATTATCAATAGGGGTTATATGGGTTATTGATAGATGAACCCCCTGAAATGAAGAAGAACAAAAACTCTGCACAGAGCCACCAGGAACTTTGCACTCTGCTCACACCCTTTGGAACTTACAACATCTTATTTTCTTTCAACAGAAAGCTTTTCTTTACAGACTACGGGAATGCTGCCAAGGTTGAGAGATGTGACATGGATGGAATGAACAGGACGTGGATAGTAGACTCTCAGATTGAACAGCCAACTGCTCTTGCACTAGACCTCGTCAATAAATATGTGTACTGGCTTGACATATATCTGGATAGTGTGGAGGTTGTTGACTATCAAGGGAGAAAGAGGCATACAATAATTAAAGGCAGACAAGTAGGTATTTATTTGCATATTAGTAAAAAGGAATTATATCAATAAATAAACATACATAATGCTAACAGTTACAGTAATTTCAGATTTTTTTTCTCTTTTTCGTTTCAAAGCATTAGACATTAAAAGACCCATCTGTGTAATTTTGTTTCATTTGCCATTTAGCCCATTTTGCAACCTATGGACAAGTTTCCATGCAGTGTCTCATTAACAATGCACCATGTACGTCACACTCCCTGTTGTAAAAGACTTCAGAAGGGAAAATACGGGTCGATGGAAAGACACTGGGAGATAAATTATTAACGACAAGAAGATGTCCCTGCCAATTCAGGAAGAAGAGCCTAGCAGGCACAAGAATGTGAAAGAAACAGAGCAGCAAAAGCTATTCACTTGTTCAGACCAATCTGGATGCCCTTAAGTCATATTTTGTTGATAGCAATGATGCTTTTCCCCATTGATCCAGATGTTCACAGTCATAAATACAAATGCTGAGACTGTATGAGTCTTTGAGCACGAGTATATCAATCTGTTATTGTTGCTTCCGCTTGGAGAGCAGGGTAGTAGATAGCAGGAAAGGACAGGTTCCCTGGCAGTTGTGAGGCTGATGTAAATTGAGGGAAAATTAGCAAAGACCAAACTGTTTCTCGTTGCTACTTGGGCTCCCAGAGCTGGTGTGGGTACCATGTTTACATGTGCTGCTTCTTTAGGTTAAACAGAATGTGTAAAAATGTGCAGACAGAATAAACATTTTAACTGTTCTGTTGTCATTCTTTGCTTGCTTGCAGGTAATCATTGTTTAGCAAGAGACAACTAGTTAGCGTAACTACCATTTAAAAATAGGCAGAAAATGTGACAAAAACCAGTCTAGGTCACCTGGCTAAATAGCAAATACCTCCCTATTTTTTACCAAATTACTCCCAGTCTTTAGCCAGTTGTTCTGGAATAACAGGTCTTGTAAACTTTTTTTTCAGGTGACATTTTGCAATAGATACTTAAAAAAAGAAAGCCATTTTCAGAAGCAACTAACATACTTTTACAGGCTTGTAACTGAGTTGTACCAGTGTCATAGGAGAGATGCTTGTTCTTTCTTTTCTTTCTGAAATTTAGATGCAAAAGAGGATTCTTTATCAAGTTCAGAGGGATTCTTTCTTTTCTAAACTAAGAAAGGCAAAGGATGTCTGTTTTATGTCAATATGGGTGAAGAGTATTAAAAAGTTTGGTCTCTTAATTGTTCACTGCTATCACAGAAGGAGAAGCATATTGGTTGTCTTTGCACTCAAATGAAAAATTGGTAATTTCACTAGGTTTTGTGCCTGCATTTGCCAGGATTTAGAATGACTGTTACTCCAAGTTACTCCTCATTAGTCCAAGGAAACAGAAAAGCAGACCAGAAAACTATTATTAAGAAGTTTTAGGGGTTAAAATTTATTTCATAAGTACAAGCATATCAAAAGACCTGCTTTCCAAATGATACGGGCTTTTATGATTGATAGCCTAGGTGGCTTTCAAAGAACTATTCTTTGTAGCAAGCAACATTTCCATTCATGCATAAGATAGCTGGAAAGTGTCATGAGATGTAAAAACCAAGAAATGCATAAATTAAATTTGAATAATTAAGTCATCATAAAATGCATTGTAATAAGAGTCACATGGTTTTAATAGTGTAAACACAGAAAAGCTCACATGAGTTAAATAATAAAGCTTTAAACTGAGTGCAAATGGAAGTAGGGAACAAAGGATTATAACGCAGAGAAGTCAACAATTTGGTACAGATGCATCATTATTTTCAAAGCTGTTTTCTTTTCTACATTATTGTAATTGGATTGAATTTCTTTTGGGTCTTAAACACTTCCATTGATCTCAATTTATTTATTTTTTTTTTTCTGGATGAGGACAGAATATAATGGCAAGATTTGGCCAGCTGGGGAGTAATTTCCAGAAAGGACTGAAATATTTGATGCATGACAGGGGTTCTTTGTTTGGGGTTTTTTTTTTGGTGTCATATGTCTGAATTTGTGAGTAAATGAGCTATGTAAATACTTTGTGGTGAACAATTTATGGATTAAAGTAATAAGATAATCAGTCTGTGAATATCTGAAGATCTGCCAACAAATTCTCTTTCATTTGTTCAGCTTTCAAAATTGTCAATGAGATATTCTACATTTTCTAAATCTATAAATCAAGCACAACCACTATATTATCGAACATTTCATGTTTGAGCTGTGATTGGCTAACTAACTTAACGTTAGGTAATTTTTAATCAATGTACTCAGACACATCACAGATTAATATCATTTTAGAATTCACTTTTTGAGAAACAAGCAGTACCGTGTGACCACAACCATATTCAAAGACACCAACACAAAAGGTACACAAGCATAGATGAGGGAATTTGTATATTTATTCATTTCTTTACTTAAGAAAATATTCCGTGGGAATGTCTTGCACTATTTGCCTTGCTTTGATTATAACATAATAAAAAAATACATCAATTTGACCTATAAACTGTGTTTTAAATACCTATATTTACTATATTTATTAGTTAATGCTAGTTAATATTAGTTAATTTATCTTAATTCTTATTAGTCAATTAATATTAGTTAATACTAAAATAAGCTGTTGCACTTAACAAAGTATGCAGGAGTTTTAAAAAGACAGAGAAACTGGGAAATTCAGAGGATAAATGAATTTGGATTGCTAAATATTTCAAATTTTCTACCTTTCTTGTACAAAGTTTTCTAATTATAAACTTCAGACTACAAGAATGTGAACTATACTTGTAGTGTAGTTTGTGTGTACTATTTACTATTTATCAACATATTCAGAAATCCTTTTGTACACTTCAGCATGTACAATTCACAGTAATGTTTGATGTTTACAAATCATAGATATAACAAAAATATTCAGCTAAAATAATCATATCATTTTTTTCTTTTCCAGGTTAGGCATCTTTGTGGTTTGGCAGTATTTGAAAACTATTTATATACAGTTAATTCAGATAACCTCAGCATTTTACGAATAAACAGATATAATGGCACGGATATTCAGTCTCTTGCTAGACTTGACAATGCTAAAGAGATCCGTATATACCAGAAAAGAACTCAAACAGCAGGTAAGATCAAAATTCCTCTGTCTCGGAAACATAAAACCAGATATTAGGTGGATTTGTGGTTAAAAAGGTTCTTCCAGAAAAATGTATCAGAAGATGCAGTGAAAATTTGTCACTGCAGCATAACTCTCTGTTTTTACTTCATCTGCCCAGTTTTCTCTATGCTTACTGCCAGTTTTCCTGCGTCTCTCAGCTCCTAACACAACTGCTTCCTGAGCATTCAGCTTGGAGAACCGCCAAAGAGCCCTGGTCTGCAAGTTTCTGGCTCCACACACTCAACACCGTCATAATTTAACACCTTCAGAATTACTAGGTGTCCAATACTGTCCACGTGCTTGGGTCTCAGACCTCAGAGATTCCTGGTTTCTCTGGGCCTGCTTTTCAGACAGGCTAGAAACCTCAACAGAGCCCCTACCTTCGGGGCTGCCAAAAAAGCATGGAGATGTGTGTGGGCAGCTAGCCTGCCTAACTGCCAGCACAGCAACTGGTGAGATAGATAGGAGATTGCTGTTAAGTTTTCCTTGGTTTGTACAAATACCATCTATGCCTTCTGTGAAAGAAATCTTCATTTTCATCTAGAATGAGAAGCTTTTTATAATCTCAGAATTTTTGGTAGAATAGCAATTTCTGAGGTCCATAGTGCTGTATGACTCAATCATGGCTCTGACCGCATACTTTCTGCAGTGTGATTTGTGGGAAATTTGTGCAAAGATAGCAAGATCCAAAATGTTTACAGTGATACTTTATGAGATTTTTTTGATATGACTGATAGCAATAAATCGTTGCCATGACTGCTTGGACAGAAAAGCTAGCACATCAATTCTGGTGATCAGCGTCAATGTTATTAAACAGACTGACTGCTTCTAGAGAAGTTTCTGAAGCGGGAACAAACTCTAAATTGATGTAGACTGCGTGAACTAATTTTCACCCTATAGCTGAGGGCATTGATTTGCAGATGTCAGTGTCTGAAGGAGGCTGCAAAGACTCTTTCCTCGCTATAGGCCCCCATCTTGTACCCCTGAGGGAGTAGGAGAGGTTGAGTAGAGGAGAGACATGAGCACAGTGTAATCTTTTATTACATCCTGTGATGACTCTGTTCCTCTTGCCCTTTGTTCACTCTGCTGCTTCTTTTGTTTTGAATGGACATGTTTGTTGCTTGTCAAGATTCACTGTAAAAGCTGTCTCGGCTTGCTAGAGTTTCTGTATACCTTTAACAATATTGACCTTAAAGCACTTGATTACTTTTTAAAAAAAAAACCTAAAAAGCTTGAGGGAAAGGAGAAAGAAGATAAAAATATTTTTTGAGCAAAAATACTGTTGGCCTGTTGTAAGCTAGCTTAGTAAATGTAGGATAGCAAGATAGATTTTGTTTTATCATCAGATTTACCTTAAAGAGTTTAAAAAAATGAATTTGATAGATTAGTCTGCTAATTTAGAACCGTGCATTTGAAAATATGAAATCAAGGGAAAGGAATTCTTCGGCTCCTTCAGCTGGATTTATGTCCCAGTTGTACAAATACGGAAAAACATTACAAGGCTTGTTCTGTCCCTTAGTGTGTCTGCACAGGTAGCTGCCCCAGATGGGTGCTGTCTAATGGAGCTGAATGAATAGCAAACTGCGTTGGCATGGGATTCACTGTTCTCAGAAAACAGCCAACCAACCAACCATATGAACCGAAGCAACAAATAAAAAAGGGGAAAAGTGTCAGGTACCCCAGGGGAGTACTGCCTGGCAAATGCCATGCAGAAGCTTATTAAAAAAGGGGTGATGACACACAATAATGGGTATGGCTTGATAGCCACAAAATGGCCCTTTGGATTACTTGTCTGTTTTGGGTATCATCTTAAAACGACACCTTCCTTTGTAGTTATATTCTGGGGAAAGATTTATTGTGACACAAATTCGCTTTTCTTCCTGTCTAAACTTTCTTCCTGCTGATGCATATAATTATCTTGCTTTAAATGGATATGAATTGTGCTGTTTTTCACTC
This sequence comes from Sagittarius serpentarius, assembly GCA_034782735.1. Lineage (NCBI taxonomy): Eukaryota > Metazoa > Chordata > Aves > Accipitriformes > Sagittariidae > Sagittarius > Sagittarius serpentarius. The sequence continues at coordinate 48,237,812 of JAVKLA010000001.1, read as the reverse complement.
GCCATAGTCAGAAGCCACGCATGTGAAGTGGACCCATATGGAATGCTGGGGGGATGTTCGCACATCTGTCTGCTCAGCAGCAACTACAAAGCACGGACTTGTCGCTGCAGGACTGGCTTCATCTTGGGGAGTGATGGCAGGTCATGCAAAAGTATGTTATTTAAATGAAAGAGTCTGCTAGTCGCTAATATTCCAGGGTATAGTTCTGGGTGTTATTTTACATGCTTATCAATAACAGTAGAAATCACACGGGCTGCTTTGGGTAAAATTTGTTTGCAACATGTACCTGACACTTTGTTCATATACTCCTTTCATTCCCTTAAAATGATTTGATTTGGCGTAGTTCATAGAAGTGACAAATTAAACCTGGGATGCTGTTTAAAGAATTCTAAAAATCATCACAAGTTTCAAGTTAATCAGTTGTACTCTTTCTTTGCTGTGCATTCTCACAGTATTTAGGCATTGAAATGCTCTTAAATAGTTTGTCACATCTAATTTCTACCCATACAATCAACTTGTAACTCAGAAGCAGACCGTTCATGTGGATAAGCCAAGCAAGGTTTTTCTCATAATGCTTTGTGAAAGCAAGTTTGATTTGTATAGCTATGGTTATACCTAACGTTAGGTATACACAATCTGTTGGTCACCTACAGCCAATGGGACATCCTGGAAGTTTTGGGTAGTGCCTATTTTTGTCTGGTTTCTTGATCAAATGGCATTGATTCAGTTCAGATGAAAGGCATGCAACTAGAAACTTTGATGGATGCTGGTAGATGGATATATTTGAGCTCAGTCAAACCTCATATGGTTTTCACTAACGATTCCAACAAAAAAACCCTGAGAGGCGTTAGGAAAAGTATGTATCTCAGAGAATTTTAAGAGGTATATTGATATTATGAAGGATGTAAGGATATTTGTAAGTATCTTTAAGGAAAGAAAATCACCTTACTAAGCTTCAGTTATTTGTAATTAACCTACGATATTAAATTGTAAAAATCTCAGAAACAAGAAATATTGGTATCCATGTTTTGTATCTCAGTATGAAAGAACAGTGTGTTGATCTGTTGTATTCCTTCCCATTTGAAAGAAATGTACTTTAATCTTTTGTCTTGTCTGTTTCTGAGAAACTTCAGGTGAAAAAAATGGTGTTTTCTATTTGCTGGAGTTATGGTCTTCTTAGATTTAATGATTACTTCAGTCATGGTCTACATTACCCTGATAGATCCTAATGAATTGTAAAATTAAATGTCTACAAAGCTATATATGTCCATTTCACAGTAGATGCAAAGTTACTCTGTGATCTAACATTGCTTTTCAGTGTGAATGTCTATAGAAAAAAATAATTAGATGTAAGCAGCTCACTGAAGTAATTTGTATTTTAATTAAGGTAATATAATTAGCTAGACTTCTTGAGTTTAGGTACTTTTGGAATATATGAAAGTTTAATTTTTGGTATTGAATAACACTCCTGCTCTCCAACTAATTATACCAGTTAATTAAACAGTGACAATATGCACTGTAAAGAAGATTAGGCAGCATCAATTGTTTATGTTTGTAATCTTTCTTTTGCAGGACCAAAGAATGAATTGTTTCTTTTTTATGGGAAAGGACGCCCAGGAATAATACGAGGAATGGATCTGAACACCAAAGTATCTGATGAATACATGATCCCTATAGAAAACTTGGTCAATCCTCGTGCTCTGGACTTCCACGCTGAAACCAATTACATTTACTTTGCTGATACTACCAGTTTTCTAATTGGACGACAGAAAATTGATGGCACAGAGCGAGAAACAATCCTCAAAGATGGTAGGCAATGCTAACTGATAGTGACATTCAGAGAATCTCACTAAGGAGAAGTTGAACTGACATTTACAGATAATTTAAGGCTTTATTTAAATCTCCCATGGAAAACAGACCCAAACTAGACCTTGAACAGAGACCTTGAACTTCCCATTTCCTGAGCAGAGAAATGTAAAGTTTGGTTAAGTTGCTCTGTTGTGAATTCTTACTTTGTCCGTTTAAGCTTATACCTGCCAGTAACCCTACATTTCCACTGTATTCTTTCAGTAATTAGATACAATGGATCCATAACATAGTTCTTTGCAATCGTTCACTGAGTGATCCCGTATCCTTGTGGACTTTATAAGACTTCTTCCCTCCAACCTGTATCACAATGGCGATTCTGAAGCTTATCCAAGTAGTTTGGCAGAGTGAGATTTCCTGTAGTGCTTGCAAACTCATTAGAAAAAAAGCATTGTCTTTCCTGATGCATTTTCCATTGTATATGTGGAAGCAAGAAGACCTAAACATTTCTTAGAACCTTAATTGTTTGTACCATTTATTATACCAATGGGAGAAAAAAACAGCAGTTCTCTAGTTTCCACCTCTCCCACCACACTTCACAGAATGTCCCTGGTCTAGAATCTTATCTCGTCATACTAAATGCTGTTTCAGTGATAAAACCTCCAGTTTGTCAACCTGTATTTCTGTTTCTTTTATGGACCCTTTTCATGACAGACTGCTTCAGCAGGAGGTAACAACTGCTTCATTGTCTAGTACTCAAGAAAATAAGCAGTATGAATATTCAGCTTGGCCTTCAGAGAGCTTAGTATCTTTACTTGTAAATTGAAACTCGAGACAGTGAAAGTAACAAAAATACCATTGTTTTAGCACAGGGATTTTCATTCCCTGTCATTCATAACCCATGTTTTAATCCACCCGTCTCAGAGAAGTTATCTCCAGTTTGCAGCGATATGGTGCTGTTTTGGTATAAGGTCTCTCCACAGACCTCAGAGTCTGCACAATGATCCCTTCAGTAGTAGTTGCAAGGAATAAATGGTTCTTTACCCTATATTGGTGGTAGCTTAATAAAAGGCAGCTGTCTGAGTAAATAATGAATACTCAGCTGTCAATCTGGTAATTCTTCATTTCACTGCGAATAGAGAAATGAATAATATACATCACAGAACTTCCATTGCTGACCTTCTTTTACTAAAGAACACATATTTCATTTTACAGCAAAGTAATCCAGATGTGGAGTAGAGGAAGGAGCAGACAGTATGTAGATTTAAACATTATAAGGTTAACACCACAGAGCATCTTTGCTGAAAGGTGTCAAACAGGTTGCGGTTAGTCCAGTCAAACATGCAAACATGAATAAACTTTGTATACCCAACCAACAAATTTAAGAGACTCTTTTAAATAATGTTTAACTGGAATTTCTGCTCTTTATAAGTTGGTGGTCCTAATACTTACAAAGACCAAAATAATGTCACTGTCATTCTCCCCCCACTTCATCCCCAGGAGGTTACATTGTTAGTTAGAACTTGATGTAGTTTCATAACTTCAGGTATGTTTAAAGAACACTTGTTGATGTATTTTTCATGATTTAAAACATTAATACGGCCTCCAACAATACCACCTCAGCTTTTAGTCTTGTCAGCTCTCAAGAACTCAGCAGGGACAGATTAAATCATTCCTTGGTGGAAGGCTACTAAAGAAAATCAGGTGTGTCAGGAGGTGGTTTAATATTCGCTCTGAACAGCATGCTGCTAAGGAACTCTATCTATGGTAGGTGTCACTTCTCAGATTAGAAGTTGTCATTTTTTGTGACTATCAGGTTTTGAAAGAACAGATATGCTAGCTCAAACAACACTGTAACTCAGATAATTACAGTTTGCCTACATGAGAGGCTGATCCTACAAGCTGTTGACTGGGAACTGAGAACGCTGAGCACCTAACCCTGCTGGAGTTTGATTTCCCATACAGTTTCAGCTGTGATTTCTTATTCTTCACTTCGGGAAATAAACTGCTGTGTAGTATTGATAACTATTTGACAGCCCACAGCACGGCCTGTCCTAGAGTTGGCAGCACAACTGCAATAGTAGTGTACTTTCACCAGCAACAGAGGTTGTTATAATTAAGGTTTCAAACTTGCATGTGAAATCAGTCTTTTACATTAAAAAAAAAAGAACAAACCAGACGTTTTAAAAGGGATTTAAATACTGTCCTGTGAAGTAACATCCCTGGAAGTGTTCAAGGCCAGGTTGGATGAGGCTTTGAGCAAAGTGGTCTTGTGGAAGGTGTACCTGCCCACAGCAGGCGGGTTGGAACTAGCTGATTTTTAAGGCCCCTTCCAACGCAAACCATTCTATTATAAACACAAACTCTGACTTGTCTTTTTCCCCCTTGTATTGTTTGGGGTTGCTGTGAGCTTTCAAGTGTTATATTATTCACTTGTAAATATTAGCAAAGATGGTCAAGGGCTAACTTTTTGCTTAAACAAGATCAAAGTAAGTCTGTAAAGATCTTTGGAAGCTGTTTAGGTGGTTGGTATATAGAACACCCATATTTTCATTAAAAAGCTGATTTTATTAGTGTAAAAACTGTGTTTAACCCAAAATGTCTAGGTCAGATAGGATAAAAATAAAATGGGTTTTGAACAAATCACTCCTTGTTCTCAAGCTTGATTTTAGTCATGTCAGCGTTTTCTTGAGTTGAGCAAAATCTGCTGAGGCCCCTCTGAGCCCTAAAGGATTTTTTTTTCCCTTCTGAAGCTTGTCTTTGTTCCCTGTTCTGTTCAGCAGTCTTTCTCTGCAAGCCTTGGGCTCCCACGTCTTTGGTGAGATGCTCTCTTCTTTTCCCTACCATACATTGCACTTTTCTCAACGTACTTGATCACTCCAAGACCAAAGGCCACTCCCCCACTTTCAGAGAGTTCCAGCTGACTCTGACATTGCCTTTTTAAAAGAATGGAGCAAAGGCACTGAGAGACAATAAATAAAACTGACAGTGTCCATCAGTCTGGGAAACCTGGCTGAGATGCTGGCACTGATCTCACCCACTCTGATCCACAGTTGTTTTGCACTTTGACTGGATGTTTCTTGTCAGACTAGGTCGTTGCAGGGTTAGGTATGTCTTTATACTGTTGTTTCATATCCTCCATCTGGAGAATGAGTTTTGACACCATTGCCTCCTTCAAGCTTTTTAGATCACAAGGAAAAATAGTTCCCCAAAAGTATAATGATGTTTAGGTGTATCAGAAATACAGATGTAATTGTTAAACACGTTTTGGAAAACCCCTCAGCATATACCACTTCACCCCGGCCCCCAACTTTTTCATATTGTGTCTCACAGGATGTAGTGTCATCTCTACACCCATGACTCATTTACTAAATTTAGGCCTAGTTTCTTATGTGAACAAAGTTTAGTTGATGCTTTGGTGGATACCTTTGTCTCTCTGTAATATCTTTTGGACCTTCAGAATGATTTGAAGTTAATTTGATACATAGGGCAGAGGCCCAAGTATAAGTAAATCCTAAAATTTTGTAAAAATAGGGATATTGATTTCTGCAACTGGACATAGCAATGAGAAATTGTGAAATGGAATTATAATGGAAGAAAAGAAAAAATTTCACTGTTCTTCAGCTAAGTAGTCAAAAAACAAAGGAACGCATGAATACAGAGGTAGCCGGGCTTCAATTGCTCCCATATTCAAAGAACTACACGTTTGAAAATGGCAGCTGGAGATGTTGTATACCTTTAGTTCCTATTACTGCTCAGGTCACTGCAGGTGGTAGATTGTACTTTGCAGTTCAAGGGTTAAAGAAAAAAAACAACAAACAAAACCTAGCAAGTGTAAAAAACATCATCGTTTTATATACATACATCTCCATGACTATTTAATTTAATAGAAGCAATATGCATGGGATAGGATGATTACACACTTGGAATTATAGACAGCATTAAAGCTAGAAAGAATCCTGAACTACTGTAGACCTTGTTGATTTCTTCAAGACAAGTAAACTCATTTCTCAGTTACTTTCTATGTTATTGTCAAGAATTTCTTTACTTTTACTTAAAAAAAATGTTTCTCATTTGCATATTTATTCATCTGTCCTGTTTGTCCATTGCCATTGTGCCCAGACAGAGGATACTGGTAAGGGAAAAAGCAGTTTTAAAAATACTACGTCTGTCATGCTATGACTTTCAGTAGCTGCCAGCTTCTTTTAATTTCTCTTTTTAAACATTGAAAGCAAACTGAGTGAAGTATCTCTCTTAATAAGGGGATCCTGGTTATTTTTAAATTTTAGTATACAGTGCGAGTTTATATCATAATCTTAATATACTTCAACATTATATTTAAATGCATTTTGCTTTTTTTTAAAAAGGAAATAGTTATAAAATTAACAAAAAAAGGAACATTTTGCAATGACAAGGTATTTGAAAACATTATAGCTCTGCTAACTTGATAGGGAATATGGTGATATTATAATCACTAACAAACATTGTTTAACAAAAAGGCTGTGAAGTAATTTATCACGTTCCAATGCTATTGAGATTGTAACAGCACCTTTTATAGATGATGTTATTGCATGCAAGTGTATAAAAAGCCCAATATTTCATTTATTGGGTAAAATTGTCATATTTTATCTTAGTGTACTGTTGATGACATACCATGTTATCTACACGTTACAGTAAGCAGAAAGTTTTCTGTATTGCACTAAATAAGTCAGGCGGAGTGTGACTTGGTAAGAGCTTGGCATTCCCATCCATGACAAAGAATTTTACTGGTTTCTTGTAGGAAATTAGATTATTAGGGTCATAGTTGCTAAAGGTGTTTGGGGTCTAAAAAATGTTATAGGTGAGGAATTTGTCCCAAGGAAAACAAATCTGATGATAGGTTGCAAAAAATTCATAGGTATGCTGAAGTTATGAATGTTAGCAAGTGAGACCTCTGCATTAGTACTTGCTGATTGTACTATGGGGAGGCATCTTGGTGGAGGAATCTGAGGGAAGGTTTAAACAATGGCAACGCAGCGTCACTGCACAATGCTGTTGCTCTAAAAATGACTCTGTTAACAACTTGAAATGTCCCAAACCAGCTGTCCTGGTTTCGGCCGGGATAGAGTTAATTGTCTTCCTAGTAGCTGGTACAGGGCTGTGTTTTCAGTTCAGTATGAGAAGAATGTTGGTAACACCCTGATGTTTTCAGTTGTTGCTCAGTCCTGTTTAGACTAAGTCAAGGACTTTTCAGCTTCTCCTGCCCAGCCAGCAAGGAGGCTGGAGGGGCACAGGAAA
>JAVKLA010000001.1:48195663-48207465 GCA_034782735.1 Sagittarius serpentarius | reverse complement strand
GAGGCTGTGACCCCGTGGGAAGCCCACGCCGGAGCAGGCTCCTGGCAGGACCTGTGGCCCCGTGGAGAGAGGAGCCCAGGCTGGAGCAGGTTTACTGGCAGGACTTGGAACTCTGTGGGGAACCCACACTGCAGCCGTCTGTGCCTGAAGGACTGCAGCCCATGGGAAGGGCCCACATTGGAGAAGTTCATGGAGGACTGTCTCCCATGGGAGGGACCCCACTCTGGATTAGGGGAAGAGTGAGGAGTCCCGCCCCTGAGGAGGAAAGAGCGGCAGAGACCGTAACCCCCATTCCCCATCCCCCTGTGCTGCTGTGGGGAGGAGGGAGAGAAAACTGGGAGTGGATTTGTGCCCAGGAAGAAGAGATGGATGGGAGGAAGGTGTTTTTTTAACATTTGGTTTTATTTTTCCTTCTCTTACTCTGATTTGATTGGTAACAAATTAAACTAATTTCCCCAAGTTGAGTCTGTTTACCCATGATGGTAATTGCTAAGTGACCTCTCCTTGTCCTTATCTCAACTCGTGAGCCTTTCATTACATTCTCTCTACCCTGTCCAGCTGAGGAGGGGAGTGACAGAGCTGCTTTGGTGGGCACCTGACATCCAGCCAGGGTGAACACACCACACTTGGTTATATCACAAGAGAGTATTAGCAGCTCTGCTGATTGCTGCTTTACTGAGATACTGCAATGAGCAGTGCACTCTCTAATCAGCTGCTTCCAAACAATTAAGGTTTTTATAAGTCAGCATGACTGCCTTCATCTGTTTGGCAGGTCACAGGTAGATTGCTGTGAGCCTTGAGAGCAAAAGGGTCAATGAGCTGTGTCTGCAAAATACTGTATCAGGGTGTTCTCTGTTTACAAGGTAATATTTGTGATATTATTTGACTTAATGATATGAATTAGTAAGTGTGTCATAATACAGTAGGATAATAGGATGTGTTTCCAAAATGACTTTTCAAGAGTTTTCAAGAAAGAATGCTGACTGTTTTAGTAGCAACAACCACGTAAACATGAAGTGAATGGTTGCGCACAAAAAAAATAAAATCTGAAGTGTACTTGTTAGGAAACTTAGTAGTTAGACCTGTGATTTTCTCACATATAGCTGATACTCTAACTTGATTCACTGTTATAAAAATATACTGTTTCTTAAAATCAAACTGTGAAAGCAGTGTAGTTGATAAAACACTACTTTTTTTCTTTTTTGAATCTTCTTACTGCTGTAGATCTTTTCAGTAGAGTTATTAGAGTTCCACTACCGAAAACAGTTTTTCTGCAAAAATCTCAATACCTACGAAGCACTTGCAGTGGAGGGCGAGAAAAAAATAGAAAGTAAATGCATAAATGAAAGCCACAGGCTGACATAATGATGCCCTGTGTTCCATAAACATAAATTTCCAGGACCTCAATTACCAGAGAATCTATGGAAGGCAACATGTAGGGTCCAATCAGTAAATTCTGTTGTTCCATAATCCCTTAAATTTGTTTAATTTTGAATTATTCATGACTGGCAGCTAATACTCATTAATTGTGTTTACTTTTTAAGTCCATATGTAAAACTCAGCATCTTCTTCTATAACTGCATTCAAGATTTTTTATGATTTTTACATATAAATAGTTGTAATGTTTCCTGGAATATCCACCTGCTTTCTCTTGCCTTATTTCTTACTACTTTCTTCCTTTTTCTTCTTTTAATAGTGATATAAACCAGAAAAAAAGAAAGCTAATTTTATATTGACAGTAATTTGTATCTGATCAGTTATTTCAAAATAGATTATATGTTTGATAAAATCTAAATCAAAATAAAATCATTATGGGAGTAAAAATGAGAATATTATTAAGGTAGACTTCTAATTGCCATGCTTCAAATCAAGTACGTTCTGTTGTGTACAGAGGTGGAATAGGTGATTCCTATTTTGGACTTGTATTTTGCAAGTCTCTCAAATAATAATGTTCTGTGTAATGGTACAGCATGGCACTTGGTACTATCATAGTTTAGCTGACTAGCTGTACCTGGTGTTCTCAAACATTATCAATACACAGAAGTTAATGTCATTTTGTAATTTCTTCTCATGCGTTTTGTTTGGTATCCTGTCAGCTGATCTGGAGTATTTCTTCAGGTCATTTAATCATTTATTTCACCTGCTGTTTTTCAGTTTGGCCAAACTTTACATATGTTTCATGGTTTAGAATATTGTTTCTTTACCCTTGAGCACTATGGTTGTGCAAATGTGTCAAATATTTCATTTTTTTTTATTCTGCCTTATAATTTGATGGCCAATGGGCATGCTAATGGCATTTATTTAGCTATTCTATTTAGTGGTATATATTTTCTTCTATGAAACAGTTTAAAATTATTCTTTTATTTGCAAGTTTTTATATTAAAAGTAAAATCATGGTTTGCTTTTTGTTACCATTTCAAATCATTCATTTTTTTAACTGCACCAGTCTTTAGCTATGAATAACTCTGGCCTCCTGCTGATTCAAGAACTTAGGCATACTTATATTGGCATATAGCTGGGGTGAGCAGGACTGGAAAGATGATGCCAGTATCATAATGCATATACTTTTTCTAAAGATACAACCAGATGTACTAAGAAGCATGAAATTCCTGAAGAAAATTTCCGAAGAGACTCTCCTTATTTTTCTGCTGCTTTCCTAAAGAAAACAAGACTTGTGGTCATTTTTTGTGTCCATCTGTTCATCAGTTCATTGTCATACCCTTTGCACTCAATAACAGAAGGGTGAAAGAAGGATCAAAGAAACTGGAGCTTTTACAAGACAGCTGGATAGCAGAGAGAAATGAGATTGTTGTCTACACTGGAAAGACTTCACTGTGAGCTCAAGAGGCACCTTTCTTGCTTTCTTTGTCTGCAAGGCAGTCAATGCAGGGGTGGCTGTGAATCACCTACAGGAGGTGCCTCTGCTGTGAAACAGGAAAGGAAAGGAGTACTGGGGAAACCATAGGGACAATGAGGGCAAGTATTGTGCCTGTCCTCTGGGATGTGAGAGGGAGCTGTGGATAATGGTGGAGGCTGGGGCCATGAGAAGCAAACACTGGAGATACTGCAAAACATCCATGGAAAGACTATGGTGGGCTGAGAATCATGAGATGGGTGGTGGTGGTGAGGATAATCACAATTCATTTAATTAGTTTCTGTCTCTTTATACAAGTCTTGGGTGGACAGATGAACATAAAGAAAATAGTCATGAGCGCATTCGTGTATGGAAAAGGAGAAAATAACTTTTAATATAGGAATTAAATTTGTGGAAAAATTATTGAACAACCAAAAAGCGAAATTAAAAATTACCTTCAGCTTTGCTTGAAGCACATAAGGGATATATTGTAGCTAAGTACCATTGTAGTTGCACATCTCCATTATTTGTCTCGGAACAGATTTTTGTTGTCACTAACGTGTTTCACCAAGAAAAACAGCTTCTGTGTTGAAGCAGAATAATCACTTCAGTCTTATGATGTTCTTGGTGATGTTTAAATTTTACTCGTTAATGCAGCTGGTTTGGTGCTTCATGTTCATGTGTGACTTTCTTTTTTTTTAAGCCAAAACTTCCCCTGAGCTTTGGTTAAAAAAAACAACTTTTGAATTAACTTAAAACATTTTCTGCACCAAAGACAGCAAGAGACAGCAAACCCAAGTCAGACATTGACTTCAATGACTATTTCAATTCTTGTCCTAAGGAAATTTTACATTTGTGGCATGTTTTAAAAGTTTAGAAAAACTCTCAGAACTAATTACGTGGCCTAATTCTTAAAATCTTTGTGAAGTTTAGCTTTGTTGTCTCCGTTGTAATAACACTAGAATGACCCAATGTAGGTAGAGCAACCTCATGACGAATACTCTTGGAGATTTGTTCTAATCTTGGGTGGTTTTGGTGTGGCTAACAGGACTATGCACCGTTTTGGACATTTCTAGGATGTACTGTGTGGGAACTTCCAACCTGAAATCCTTCAGTGAAGGACAAACTTGCCTTTAGGTAGCAGTTCAGGCAAATTGTTCATGTTTGTCATCTTTGGTTTGCATTAGGTATCAGTTACTGAGAGGTGTCTTACTCTCTTGCTGGTCTGTATAGAGAATGTAGGCTCCTCCTTCTTCCTTTTGAATCAAGTTAGACTTTCAGATTGTTTCGTATGAATTGCCAGGTTGTGTAAAGTAGATTTTTCTATTTCCCAAACTGAATGGGTACAAGCACTGTTTAACATGTTAATGGTATGAATACACATACCTAGCTGTGTCATTGGTTTCAGAAGAAAAAGAAGTCTGAAAAAATTCAAGTTGTTCTATGCAGAAGCATAGTAGGCAATTATAAAAACAAATCTCCGGGTGTAATATAGATGAGTCTTTGTGAACGATATTGTCTCAGGTTTCTACTGCTTTTACTGGAGTGTTTGAAGGAAGTGATTGTAAATACTGACATTTCAATTTTGGGTTTTATTGTGTCAGTGTACAGTAACTTTATTTCTTGACTCTTCTTTTGCTTGGTACTTAACCTTCTCATTTTGCAGTCTTCCATTTCCTGTCTTTTACTGGCAGTACTATTGCAATTGGAGAACTTTTTTATGTAAACAAACACATTCAAAATATGGTTTGTACCAGTCATGAAGCTATAATTAGTCATAAATATTAGCATGCTTTAGTGGCAAAGACGGCCCTGGTCTGATGGGAATATAGGACCATGTTATATGACGTGGAATAATGCATTCAGTGGTCCATGTTGGGAAAGATAGGGTTTGGACTAATATTTATAGGTAAAAGTCTTTTTATCCTCTCTTTTTGGTGTCTCACCTTTTTCTCTTCTCCAGATTAAGTATCCGGCAGGTGCAAATGTTTGATACAATAAACTTGTGTAACTTACGCATATAGGAAGGTGGAAGAATATTACTAAAGAGGATATACCTTAAATAGTTTTCATTTCTTTTTGAACACATCCACAGAATTCCCAACGTGTGAGCCACTAACTCAATTTATATGCAAAAATGGAAGATGCATTAGCAGCAAATGGCTCTGTGATTCAGGCAAGTATCAAGAGTTCTGTATCTGTAACTAATATGGTAGATATTATATAAATATTGCTTTGATACGCACTCTTTTCTTCTGAGGCTGATATTGCCAGTTTGGCCTGTAAGCAGTCAGAGAATAAATACAGTGTTTTTAAGTTACTGACCTGACCTAGAAAGCAGCAATATTGAAGCTTCATAGAAGGAATGATGCAGTGGATATGGTAATAGTTACTAACAGTATATTCTATAGAATGAAGTGTGGTGTAAACTTTCATTATTAAAAAAAAAAAAAGCTAAACTATTGCTTGTGAAAGTATTTTCTACTTTTTGAAAAGAAAATAGTTCCAGTGACCAAAATACCCAATTTTGTTGTTGCTTATGGGCAAGTTCAATTGAATAAATAGCATCCCTCAAGAGGGAAGGCTAGGAAGACTTTACAGTGTAGTTATTTCTTTTGTCTGAAAGAGTACATATTTGAATGACAGGTGTTCAAATGAATCTTCTCTCAGAGCTTGTGATGTGGGAGTGATGTCATGCCAGTCCTAACAACATTGGGTCGGTTCTTCATCCACCATAGCATTTGATATTACTATAATTTTACGACACTCACAGGAATTCATTCTGTAAATGGACAAATTCCCCAAATTATCACAGTGTGCTTACTGAAGTTCTGTGCAAGACGACCGTTTAGTGTTTACCGAACATATTTATCTTTCCCCTCCCTTGGCCATCATGATCAAATTATGAGAAGTGCCTTAAGAATATTTTAATGACTACAACATTAGAGTAATGAGAGACTACGTTCCCCCCTTATTTATGTGCTATTGTCTTTTTCCATCTTGCACTGTTACAATTACGTGGAAACCACATTTGTAATACTACTGCAAAGAAAGTATGACATTAGGTTTTCATTTTGGTTTATATGAAGCTCTTTGTGTGCGTGCTTAACTGTCTTAAGTTAACGAATCATGGAGAATAAAGGAAAACCAGTGTGTTTGGAAGCCTGCGTAGTTACACACGACTAAAGACATCAAGGAAATCTACAGCCTTCTTATGCTGCTTGGTGTCTGTGATTGAATAACTGTGAATAAGAGGTTAGACTATCCAGAATGACAGAGTCAAGTGGTGTTGGTAAATTAGAGTTAAGAAATTACTTGCATTAGACATAATTTTACCATATGTCTGTGGGCAGTAAACATAGTCTTTTATTTACTGCATGTTATTTTTCTCTTGCCTTTTTGAAAGTATCTTTTTCTCTCACATCTTTTTATTCTGATTTTTTATCTTTTAAAATAATTTTAAAAATTAATATTTGCAGATGATGACTGTGGTGATGGAAGTGATGAACTAGGCTGTATTCACTCATGTTCTGCTGATCAATTCAGATGTTATAATGGTAGATGTATCCCAAGTCATTGGGCGTGTGATGGTGACAATGACTGTGGAGATTTCAGTGATGAAACCAAAACAAACTGCAGCAAGGAAGGTTAGTTTGTTTTTTTTCTTCCCACGTTTTAATACTTATGAACACAGAGAATACTGTATTATAAATAGAGAGGACCCATCTTCAGTTGATGGAAAAAGAGAAAATGCTTTTAACCTTGATAAAGTTTGGAATGGAAAATATGTCAAGTGTAATGATAATACAGAAGTGTATCACAGAAGAATGCATTTGCAAACAGAATGAGTTATACTGAGATAAGTTTTGTAGTTTTACTTTACTGAATTGGGCTAAATATGATGTTTGTCCTATAACAGAGATGCATGCTGCCTAGATAAAGAGACATTAAGCAGAGTTCCTTAAGCTGCCATTTATGTTTTCTGGGTCTTTTATGCAGTAACCCCCTCATTTTTGTGTAATCCAGATTTTTGTGGGTTTTGGGTTTTTTCAATAGTGTTACTGAAGCATAAAAATGTATTTATTTGGGTGGGGAGAGAAGGGGAGGGTGCTTGTAGCAAAGGATAAAGAATAAACAGATAAGAATGAGGGACATTTTTTCCTCATATTTTTCTCATAGTGATTTTTCCACAACAAAGTAATTGCACGTGATTTTATAGGTCCTTTTTCATGAGTTTATATTCTAAATCTAGTTGCAGACCTCATAGAAATAGATGAATTAGCAGAATGCTGTGCATGAGTAGTGTAAAGTCCTTAATTTTTATATATTTACAGAAGTTACTGTCTATCTGTATCAAAATAATTGGTCTGGAACTAAGCTACTCGCCTTCCCCCCTGTTCACATCCATCTCAAAGCTTAAAGTCCCGCTCTACCATTTTATGCAATATCGCATTATGTTGGGATTTGCATCGCTGTCTCTGAAAGAGCACAGTTTTACACAGCTATTGTCAGTTCATACATCTTCTGTGGCCTGCTCTGCTACATGATGCACACTTTACAGCAACTTGTCTTTGCTTTATTTACGATAGAATGCAAGAATGCAGATTATTTAGAAAAACAAACAAACAAAAACCCCCAAAACCAAAACAAGGCAAAATTTAATAGAATAATCTCTATATTTATAGACAGTGCTATAAGAATTTATTCAAAAAATGCTTTTTGGTACAAACAGGAATGTGTAAATTTATCATTATTTTAAAGTACATGTTATTGGCATTAGTATATTATGAAATACTAGAAATACAGTGGTGATAGTTTGGGAAAAGGAGGGCAAGGATAAAATTGAAAAGGCCATCATCTAGAAAATACTTAGAGAATTAAGTATGTGATGAATAATTAAAATCACATAGTTACTGTGCTTTGAAACATTCAAGACTGATTCCATAGCTGCACTGAACTGAACTTCATTGCTGTGGAATTCAGAAGGGCTCCAACTAGCCTGCTAGTGCTGTAATAGCACAGGTCAGGCAGGTGTTGGGGCCTTGTGTCAGAGCAGAGGTGTGATCTTTCATGTTTTGTGAACTAGGAGATGGACCTTGCTGGGAAAAAAAGAGGAGAATGAAGAAAGAGGAGGGAACGTAGCTTGAGGGCGAGAGGCAGGGCTTACGAAGCACCAGGAAAACTTCATCAGCCTTGGTCTTCCCTACATCTCCAAATTCATTGTTGTCTGACAGATGTGCAAAAGAAAAAAAAAAAACCAAACCGGTATTTACCTTGAGCCTGTGGTGAAGGAAGGAGTGAAGGGAGTGAGCAGGATAAGAAGGAGCTTGTCTGAAGCTTGTGTTGGAGTGATGAGTTAGGAAGGAATAGTGAGTTTTGAGTGTAATACTTTGCTTCGGTTAGGAAGGGGGATTCTAAGTCATTGTAGGCTTGGCATGGAAAAAACTCACATGAGCAAATCCTTCAATGCAATTCTTATCTTTCTAAGAAACTCCCTCTCCTGGAAGATGCAACGGAAAGGAGTTTCAGTGCAGTCCTGATGGGAACTGCGTTCCTGAATTGTGGCGCTGTGATGGAGAGAAGGACTGTGAAGATGGTAGTGATGAAAAAGGCTGTAATGGAACTATACGACTGTGTGATGAAAAAACAAAGTTCTCCTGCAAGAGTACAGGTATATGCTTGCAGATATGTTTTGCTCTCATTTACTCACTCTGTGTGTGTCTGTCTGTCTGATTTGATCACATATCTACTATTTGAATACAGCTTTTAATGCTTAATACTGCTGAGGTGATGTTACTTATTGTACTTATACCAGGAAAATAATATTAATGTACTTCGCCCAACTTGTTTTATGATTTACAATATAAAATGGATGGGTTTTGAGACTACTTAAAGCTGAAACTGTTCTGTATGATAGTACATCAAACCAAATACTTAAGTGTAGCATTTAATAGTACTTCAAAGTCCAAGTATTTTCTTCTATTTTCCATCTTTGGCCCTAGAAGTAAGTTGATTGAAATGGTATAAAGTAATCAGCTAGAAGACTTCAAAGAATTAGAACTACAGCACTGGAAATTCGAACCACAATATTGGAAGAAAAATGCATTCTTTGAGTATGTTTAAAATAAAATTTTGCTAAGTATACTTCATTAAAAAATGTGGAAATGTGACAATCTTTACATGAGGATATTTTGCAAAATAATGCTTAGATGGAACATTTTCTTAAGGGACAGTCCAATTATGGAAGAAATTAATTAGCATTGTATTAATCTTTTTAAATTTTTTTTCAAAGCTTAATGAAATATTAGGGGTAAAATAACTTGCAAAGCAAAATTTAATTCGAGATGTAATAAGTAGTAATACTGTTGCCGTTAGGAAACTAAGATTTTTACAGGAAAGGAGAACACATTCTAATGCCTGTTATAGCTAATCATAATAAATGTTGCAGTCTACTTATGTGAGCTCTGTCCAAATGTATTTGTGAACATGTATGGATATACAGTATGATACTTTATTCAAATCTACAGTGTGAACAGAGTTCAGTTTTAATACGTGAACTACTTTAGGATGTCTTAGAAATGCTTGGAGGTTTGCTGCTACATGGATTTTAAAGTTATAGAAATCATAACATGCGGATAAATAAATACGGAATACTGAATTTCATCTAAACAAAACATTTCCTTTTGTGTTCTCACAGTTTCCATAAAGATATATAGAACAAGTAGCTGTTAAAAGAAATAGCTTCAATAAGTAAAAAGGGATTATTCGCTTTTAATAGAATGGTCCGTTTCCTGATATAGACTGATAGAAACCCTGACACAGGAAATACCCTTCTTCCGGATACTGTCTTTTTCCTTCTAGTGCTTAAATGGGGAAAAGGTCTCAAACTACACTGCCTCGTTGTACAGTTACCTATGTTTACAATGATGCAGAAGGAGGGCAATATCTCAGTTTACAGGATGAAGGATGATATGTGACTTCTCTGGCTGCCACATATAAATACAGCAAAAAAATTATTTTCATCAAACGTTTGCTAAATTCAAGGGTATATGGCTTTGATTTAGAGGAAAATGCAATCATGCTTGTTGGTTGCGTGGAAGCATCACTTTAGGAATCAGTTGTGACAGTTTCATCCGTAATTTTTTTTTTTTCTTTCACTATTTTCCTTCTGTCAGTCCTGGAAGGAGCAAAACTGCTGTTCTGGAGGAGGCATGTTGGTAATGTGTTGGAACAGAAAACAGCAAAGGCAAATTTTATTGTAGCTACTTTTGTTTAATTCCGTATGGTGGGGCAAATGAATAATAATCATTTTATGAGAAATTGTTTCTGTCCCGATCCTTTCAGGTTTCAAAATAAATGTCATTTTCTCTGTGGATTTATTCTAAAGAAATAATACTGTCTGGCTTCCGTTTATGAGAATTGTTCAAATGAGGAGAAATTGGCTAATTCTCCCCTTATAGATTGCTAGGTGGTGTCATCTGAGGGAAATGACAGTTGGTGAGAAAAGTAATAGTGAAATGTTACTGCCCACATTTTTGCTTACTACTTTCTTGTTTTATGGCTTTAAATAGTAGCTGCAGGGTCTTTCCTTACTGTAGTTTTTGGTGGCTCTGGTTAATTTGTCACAATGTCACAGGTGTGAGTGTAATGTTACAATTACAGCATTTGTCAGCCTTTGCCAAACCTGATTTTTCTGCTTAGAGTAATGGTGGTGTCAGGAACCCATCATAACCAGCTCCTTTTCTGATACGCACTTAAGAATATCCAATAGAGAGTATTCTGTAACTTACATAGATAGCCTTATAGTAATTTGCCTTTAATAGCTGAACACTTTTTCCTAATAAGTCACCTGAATCTTTGCTCCAAGCTTAGCTGATTGTCTTCATCTTTTCACCAGTATAAAAATCTTTGGAATATTGAAAGACTTCTGTCACATATCTCCTTAACCACATTTTTTGTTTAATAAACAAATACTTTTTTTTTCCATCTCGTCTTCTATTTTTATTTTATATTTTTAAACCTTTAATATTTTTGTTGGTCTCACCGGCACTGTCTGACATGTGCAGTTCTTGAGCTGTGGTATGCAAAGTCAGCCAAAATGCTGCAGGGCACATGAGTTAACAGATTTCAGAATGACGTTTCTAATTTTTTCAAGAACACCACACAGTTGTTTGTGGTGATGTGGGATGAAAAATATACTGGAGTTTGCACAGCAGTAGAATACGAGGTGCAATAACCGCCTGATTGAGAGCGACTACTGTTAGGCTGCTTCTGGCCAGTTATTTTCTGCTTTTCAATTAGTTTAGACTTCTTTTAAATTGGACTGGACTAAATTAGATTAGATTAAGATCCAACTTCCTATTTTAAATTCTGATTCTGTCCTCCAAAAATTATTACAAGCATGTACTTCAACTCAGTTTTATGTACTATGTAAATATCTCCTTATTCCATCTCCCTACTTTGCATTTGGTAGTACTGGACCAAGAGCAGAATCTGTGCAATCTCACTGTAGTGGTTTAGCCCCAGCCAGCGACTCAGCACCACGCAGCCACTCAGTGGCTTCCCCCCAACCCAGTGGGATGGAGAAGAGATTTGGAAAAAAAAGTAAAACCCGTGGGTTGAAATAAGAACAGTTTAATAGAACAGAAAGGAAGAATCTAACAATGACACTAATAACAACAAGAAAGTGACGATAATAATAAAAGGATTGGAATACACAGGACAAGTGATGCACAATGCAATTGCTCACCGCTCACCGACCAATGCCCAGTTAGTTCCTGAGCTGCGATCCCCGCCAGGCCAGCTCCCCCAGTTTATATACTGGGCATGACGTCCCATGGCATGGAATACCCCTGTGGCCAGTTTGGGTCGGCTGTCCCGGCTGTGTCCCCTCCCAACTTTCTTGTGCCCCTCCAGCCTTCTTGCTGGCTGGGCAGGAGAAGCTGAAA
>JAVKLA010000001.1:48184682-48195563 GCA_034782735.1 Sagittarius serpentarius | reverse complement strand
CATACTAAACCCAAAACACAGCCCTGTACCAGCTACTAGGAAGACAATTAACTCTATCCCAGCTGAAACCAGGACACTCACTTAAAAATTCATCTAATTGCTCTAATGATCTTAATCAAGTACTTCTGTGAAGACAAATGCAAAAGAGCCATGAATACTTCAGTTTAGTAAGCAGTAGATCTGAACTGTAATGTTTGTTTGTCATACTTGCTGCTTTTTATATTTCTTTCAAGGAGCAGTTAATTTTGTATCTTACCATTTTTAATGCTACCCTGTGGGCTATTATTTTATACTTCTTTTTTCTTACATGTTAATAATATACTAGAGACGGAAAAAAAAAGATGAGGGAAGAAGTAGGATTTCTTTGGAGTGTAAGGAATGTACATAGACAGGAAATAAAGTCAAGGGGTGATCATCACAGTGATACTGGAAGAGGAGAGCAACGGCAATAGTACCGTCTGGATGGGGAACATAAAAGTCGAGATGAAAGTGTGTGACAAGTAGAGAAGAATGGGGAGAAGTTGACACTGAGGAAGGCTGGTAAGGAAGGTTTTTTGAGAAAGACGATGGTGAGGAAATTGGTAGGGCAGCCTGACAGGTTCTGTGAGGGCTGATGAGGAGGAAGGGGTTACTGTGGAGAGACAGGGCATGAGAGGAGTTTTGAAAGAAGAGAAGATTTAGTGAGAACATAAGAATGGGACTCATGGGGGAGTTCAAAGGCTGGGTGGAAAGGGTATTGGTCCTGAGGTGGGTTTACCAGCGTTGCTTCCACTTGTTCCCTACCTGCTCTATCTCCTGTCTCACTTTTAGATCTTTAGACCTGTGCATCTTGTACAGCTACTTTAATAACCTTTTTGAACATAATGATGGTTCAGAACGATGAGATTTCTGACTGGAGGGGTGGGTTCAGTTGACATTAAAAATTTAAATAAAAAGAAATCACCACAGCAAGTAAACTAGAAAATTATGTGTGTTCTTCCAGTACTGTTTTTATCCTCAGTTCATGGTATCATTGTTTTCTGTGGTAGCAGCTGTCTAGCTGTCTTCTTTAGGCCCTGGAATTTTTTTCTTCTGTCTCATCCAGGAGATGTTTATAAACATCTGTTTTCTACTAAAAGCTTTTAAATACCAGAAATGACCATGTTCTTGAAACAATGTAGTTCAGTGTAAGCCTCAGGTGTGTTCTTCGGCACAAGCAATACCACTGACCATCACAACATTTTGTTAAATGTGTCAGATTAGAACATTCTTTCATTTTGATGGGAATGAGATCGAGTCCCTTCTATAGGTTAGGAAAGCATTATAGCTTTAGGTAGTAAGAATTAACTGCAAGAAGAAACTGAATGCAATTAATGCTCCATCAAAGTAGTTTTCCTACAGTTGAATATGTAATCGGTTGAAAAACTTCCTGGGCTCAGTATCCCAACAAAGACTGAACAGTATATAAAAACTTAATTCTGTTGTACTTGCTAATATTTGTAGGAAATAAAAAATGCTGGAGAAGCATTTGGATCAGGCTTTCCCACATACTTGTTGCTTCAGAACTTCTGATTCACTACTTTACACATATTTCTTCTGTGTTACACAAAAGCTATAGAAAAGAACAAATACATTCATTGAGGCAATTAACTTATGATGGAATTTTACTGAAAAGGTTCCTGGAAACCAAAACTGTGAGTTTCAATAAGGGGCAATAAAGCAAAAATACTTCAGAGAATTTTTAGTAGTGATTTCAAGACAGTCATAATACTTCATTAAGTCCATCTCTTTAAAATTTTGGTAAAGGTTAATTCCTTGAAAGTATATTCTACTCAAGAACATGTCATAGCTATCATAGTGGAAGATGAATCTTTTATTATAGAACACATCTTCATTAAGGCAAGAGAAAAGCAGGAAAACTGATTTGTTCTGTAAACATTTGTATGTACAAAAGATTAAAAAATAGTTTAGGAGCTCTACTGGAAGCAACATCAATTTATTTGGGATCTGATTAGTTTGCTTGACATTGGTATTTTCCGTTAGCTTTCATTCTACTGCTGTGTTATAATAATATATAAAATTAATGATGACTGCAAGATAATAAAGAATAGAGACACTTTTTCAAAACAGTTGTGATTGCATGTAATGGTAAATGTTTCACTTCTTGCTTTTCTTCACCAAAAGTTAACAGTCTCACATTTGCCTTGCAAGTGCTGCAGAAGCATGTTTTTTTCATTGTTCTTGTATTCTGTTTTTTATCCCATTGTCATTCTGTGAGGATGTCAGCACTCTTCCCATTAAAAGAAGATGAAAATATCAAACAAAAGGCATTACACTAATCTCAAGCAAGTATTTCGTTTAAAGGAAATTGAAATCTGCTACTGTATTATGGCAGACAGTAGAGTTACAGTTAGGGACAGCTGCTACGTTGTGTGGACAGCAGTACAAAATCTCTTTTGAGGTGGTTTCATTTTGAAACGCGTCATGGTCGATACAGAGTAAAAGACAGCCTGCAGCAGATTTGATACTTAGGCGTATTAAAGAACCAACGATATTAGAATTTCACCCTAACTGATTATTGCACACACTCACTCGCTTGCTTCCTCTGCAAAGTCATAATCAATCTCAGTTTCCTGTTGGGAAGGTTGCTGCTAAACTGGGAAGGGTAGACAGAAAGTCATGCCAGTTCATGCTGCGCAACAGTTTGCAGTTACCGGTCTCAGGCATCACCAGTCAGTCCTCGGGCATCCACCGGCATTGCTGTCAATGGATCCAGAGGTTTCCGGGATCTTTCTGATTCCAGCCTGATTTTCTCTGCCTAGATATAGACAGAAACACAGTGCAAGATCAGCTTCCTAACCCGTGGTTCTAACTGTTGGCTCTTTATTAATTGGAGATAAAGTATATGACACTTCTGTTCAGTCCAGGTGTTAGCAAAATTTACAACTAACTCCCACTGGATGTAGTTAGCAAGTAACAAGTTTATGCTCGAGAGCTGAAAAATAGTTTGGGACAGGAGCACACACCTGCACTCACACCTGTAAGTGGTAGCATTCAAGATCTCAGTTATTTTTCACCTATTAAAATCCCTGGTTTGGGTGTTTCTAATTTAATACCTGCATGCTTTTTAAAGATCAAACCCACTTTCTCAATCAAGAGAGTGTCTCTAAACATTGAGGGTCAGCACAAAAGTGGATTTTTTTTTTTATTCCCCATTTGAGGAGTGAAGGAAGTGATCTGAACCCTGGTTTGATAAAACTGAAATCATGTAAGAAATTTCATCTGCTGTAGTTATTTTGTCTAAAAGCTGATCATTTGTCTGACATAATCTGGGAATGTATTGTATGTACCTCCTAGAAATACTTTTTTTTCTCAAACCCGTGCTAATTGAAAGTCAGATATTGAAACATTGCTCCTATGGAAGGCTGTTGGATTAGAAGATAAAGGAAGAGAGATGAAAAACAGCAGAAATTTAAAAAAATAACTTTAGTGTAATCTGTTAAATATATCAGATTATGAGGATGTATCCTGCCTGTATGCAGTTCTGTTCAGCATAGAAATAATTAGAATTAATGTTGTTTTGGAAAATTAGACTGTCAACAGTGATGTGGATGATGCTTGGGAGTATAAGTACAAGTTGGTTTCTTTCTGTTTGTCTAAGAGGAAAGTACTATTAATGGAAAAGAGTAATAAAAAAAGTGTATCTGTGTCATGTTACTGAAGGTTTTTTCTAAAGTTTGCTTCCAGTCTGATTTCCTGTGTTTATTGTCTCTTTTCTCCAAGGGAGATGCGTTAGCAAAGCGTGGCTATGTGATGGCGATATTGATTGTGAGGATCAGTCTGATGAGGATAATTGCGAGGGCTATATGTGTGGACCACCAAAATACCCTTGTGCTAATGATACCTCCATCTGCCTACAGCCTGAGAAGCTCTGCAATGGGAGAAGAGATTGTCCTGATGGATCTGATGAAGGCGATCTTTGTGGTACTTCTTTTAGACACATTTTCCTGATTATTCTTGATACTGTCTGTCACAATACTTCCTGATGAAAAACCAGTTCTCGTGTTAATCTTCCTGAAATTTTATCATTGTATACTGGATACCGTATAGGCCCAAGCTTGGTTTTTAATGGTTGTTGCAACTTTCAGATGGTGTGTTATTAGTCAACGGGTATTTCAGCAGTTGTTAGTTATTTAGTTTTAAAACATACCTAAGCATAAACTGAAGGACAAATATGGGATGTTGGGCAACACATTTGCATGTTAGACACATTAAGGAGCTTGATTCTTTTTTGTCATAATAAAAAAGCCACAAAAGACCAAACTTGAAATCTGAACAAAGGGGGCTCTTAGAAGAAGGGCTGAAGGGTGCTTTTTTTCCTTTCTTCAAGTGGGAAAGAAATAATTTTTCTGTAGAAAACTATTGTGTTTTATACAACTTACTACAAGTGAGCAAGGCTTTCAGAGACTTGTTAGAATCAAACAAAATAACTGAAAGACACAAATAGATTTAAAAAAAGAAGTGAAGCTTAGTTGCCAGTGCAACAATGGACCAGTTTGGCCCTCCCGTTGATTCCCTGGGTATCAGTAGTACTATGTGGTAAGGAGTAGTTCTAAGCTTTTTTGCTCCAGAGGTCACAGAATTTCTCGCAGATACAATTATCATGCTTTTAATTCAGATGCTTTAAAGGTTTCACAAATTGCCTTCAATTCATTTAGCAGAGCTTTGCATATCATCAGTTACCTGCAGAATGTAATGTGAGAGCACTGACACGGAGAATGCAGAAATAGTATTCTCTAGTAGGTCTCATTGGAAAAGGAGGAGAAACAAATCCTGATTTTTACTTTTGACAAGTTGCTTGTGATATAGATACACAGGACTAGGAGTTGGAGCCTTCTCCCTGAAACCTCAAGTGGCTGGAGGCAAGGGGAGTATTTGGGAAAGTATGATTATTTCTCTGCGCATCAGCTTTTGGTCACCATCGAAGGTGGCTGAGCTGTAATAGTCTTTGGACTGACTCTGTCTAGACACTCTTTAATTATTAATGAATGAAACAATATGCATGAAAGTCTGAACATGTACGTACGTTGTACAGTTGCCATGCTGAAGTCTTGAAAGGTTGCAATAAAGCTGCCGGGCTGAATACTTACAAATTAAATAATTTTAAAAATAAATATAGAAAGCTGTTTAACAAATGTAAAATTCAGTTTGCCCTTCTTAGAGGCCTTTTATGTGTTTTAGTTGACCTGGTGACTTTAAGAATACACAATATAACTGACAGCCCTTGCAACCCTTAATGTTTTTTTTTCCCATGTTATTTCAGATGAGTGTTCACTTAACAATGGTGGATGTAGCCATCAGTGTTCTGTGGTTCCTGGAGGAAGAATTGTGTGCTCCTGCCCTGCAGGATTCAGTCTTAGTATAGACAACAAAACTTGTGAGATTATGGATTACTGTACCAAGCATCTTAAGTGTAGTCAAGTATGCGAACAGCATAAAAATACTGTCAAGTGCTCATGTTATGAAGGCTGGAAGCTCAGTAAGGATGGAGAGAATTGCGTTAGTACTGGTAAGTTGAAATTCAGTGTATGTTCAGTATTCTGGATGTTAATAGCTGTTATATCCATTTAGTAAGAGGTTATTTCCTTTTTTTTAACAAGAAATACGGGCTTGGATTATCCAAATGTGGGGCTGATAGCAACCTGAAGAGCTCATTAAAGCTGTCCCTATTCTTGATGCAGGGTGACGGGGTATTGCAATATTAGTTTGCTTATAAGACTTTCTGAGAATGTTAATACTGAATAATTTCAAGTTGTTTGAAGTTCTATACAGTTTTTCATGTCTATTTAATATGCAGGGGATACATATATATACGTGTGTGTATATATGGATTTACTATGTGTTTTGAAGAAATGGATCAATCTGTGACATCATGATATTGATCAGTATTAATGAGGGTTCAGAAGTTTAATTTTGAATGTGCACGCACACACATATCGTCAATTATCTGCTGCCTGTTAATGTTCACAATTTAAGCTATTTTTTCACCTGTGACATTCTGGTACTTGTTTTTTGACATCAGTAAGCCCGTTGAGCTCACTAATCAAGAAGAAAACTAACATAAGCCAAAACAGGAGTGGGGAATGCTTTCCCCTCATTGTTCACTATTGATACGTACCAAAAGCATGATTTAGAAACTGTTAGGGGTGTCTTTTTCAAGTGCAGTGTTGTGTGTAAAATACAAACATACATGTTCAGTATAAATTCTCATCACATCTTTATACCCACCCCGCCCCGCAAGGAGTTAAAAATAGGATTGATTTTGCTCTCTAGGTTTTCACAATTTCAGTTTAGTATTCTTTGATATTTTTAACCTTTATCATCTTTATTCTTTGATAGTATCTTACCAATTCTGGGTAGAAATATTTCTCAAACTGTCTATCACTTATTTGGATATTTTATAATTCAATAGATATCATGATTAAGATATTCTTGATTTATTCCAGATACTCAGCGTTTCCTTAGATGATTCACATGAAAAAATTCTGAATCAGTAAGCCAGAAATAAAAGCCCAAGTTTCCTATTGGTAGTCACCTGAAATAATTTGGTAGTTAGCAGCCAACTTAATGGTCCGTGTATCAGAAAAGGCAAACTCTAGTCCTTCTGCTTTGACAAAGTTTGAGCTAATTTATACAACTTTTTAGAACTTTGTTTCAGTAGTAATGAAGCCCATAATTTACTTATGACCCAAATATCTATTGAATGTAATAAAAATGTTTCTCTTTGCAAAAGAGTGAATAAATAAAATTTAGTTTTTATCATGGATGTTCTTTTAAAGAGCTTTTTCTAAATGCTCATGAATTACACATCTTGCCTTTGAGCTATTTTTTTTAATTCATTAAGAATATGGTTTACATTCATCAAGCTGGAATAACTGTTGTTATAATTTCCAGCATGATCTCCAAATTGAATCTTTGTGTCTCTGTAATTGTTACTATCGTATGTAAATAGTTACTACTACAGTATGAGATCAGGAGTGTATGTTGTTCTGATGTTACTGAGCTGTGCTGATAGTCGACTCTCAGATCATGCTTCACTGGCATATTACTGTGGTTCTGTATATCTGAACTTTATTTTATTGCTGTTAAAATTCTAATTTTATGACACTGCTTTAGTCTTATTCTCACTGATTTTGATCAGTCTGATTTGTTTTATTATGGATATTTCCAGTAATTCAACAAGTGCATTCTTACTGGGTTACAGAAATAAAAGGATTAAAAACATTTAAGACAGTGTTAGTAACTTGGTGGAGGAAAGGTTGAAACAAATTTTAAATTTAAGCAAATAGAAATGACCAGTATTTGGAAGCTAAGGGGAAAAAAAAAAAAAAAAAGAGTGAAATATACTTGCTTGTGCTGAAAAGTAAGAAAAGTGGGACTACAGTGTCTCAGTTTTCCTTAAGCCCGTGAGATATTTCTGCTTAGTGTTTACTGATGTTGGTGAGAATCTGAAGTTACAAATTGATTTTTACAGATTTTCTTAAAGAATTTAGTATTAAATATATCATCTGAGATCAGTGATGTCAGCTGGTATAACCCCCCCCCCCTTTCTTTACAAACTGTAAAGATATTATCCGAATGCCATCAAAGCTGCAACAAAATTATTCCGTATTAAATATGACATATGCTTTTATAGTCATTAATAATCTTGGCCCCTTTCAGTTTATTTCATTTGAAGGGCATGATAAGTACTCAGAAGGACAGACCCTCTGATACTTTAGTTGTTGACTGTGTGAACAGCATTTTAGTAAAGTGAGCACAATTTTAGTCTCGTTTATGACTGTTAGCCTCAAAATGTCCATAGCATTTATGTCTCTGTGCATGAGATCTTAAATGAACATAAAATAAAGAAAAAAGCTTTCATATAATACTATTACAAGTAGAGTTCAAAGTGCTCTTTCAAAGATAAACAGTCCCCAAATGCCAAACTACTTCTTTAATAATACCAGTTGGTATAAAGTAATTCTTAGAATAGCCATAGTGATTTAAAATGCCTTGAACCAGGAGTAGGTGTGTATTATATTAGAGCAGTAACTAATATTCCTTTCCCAGGAGAAAAAAAATTACTCAGACAAAAATTATTACCTTGCCCTTAGCTACATTTTTTTTTGCTATCTAAAATGGCACTTTCCTATATACAAACATTTCACTAGTACACAGCAATCACATGTGAAGTTAGTATGCAGCACTTTTTCAAAATAATGTAAAAACATTTACTTGAGTGTCCATCAGAAATCTAATGGGAATATGAATGCTGAAAATGCAGTAATGTATGTGATTTTTCTTCTTTTTTGGATGGTGTATCAGAGGAATCTAATTAATTACCAGAGAAATATAATGTTATGGAATTATAAGTATATAGAAATAGATCACTTGAATTAAGCAGTTCTTTTCTTTTTAGTTTCTCTTTCAATGTCTTTCTCTTAGTTCACCTGTTTTCCCTCACTTCTGCTTATGTTCTCTTCATTTCTTGAGGGTTTTAAGTGGTGGTGTGTTTTTCTCCTTCAGGGTTTCTTCACTTTCCATATTTCTTGTTTTCATCTAGTTTCCTTTTTGCTGTTCTGGAGTGTGTATTGTTGTACTACTGACTGCCCAAAGACTAAATGTTTCATTCATGTTTAAATTTGTATTGACTGAACTAGAAGTATGCTACAGAGCTCCATTATTCAGATAGAAAGTCAATATAAATTATGTATTTTCATACTCTTCTTTCTAGTTTCTCTTGGAACGCATTTCAAAATAAGTTGTGCTGATATATTACACTTGAAGTCTTTTAGCTGATGATAAACATACAGAAAAAACCCTATTCTTGAAAGATATTTAAATTTCATGTTTATATTCAGCCTTTCAGAATTTGGTATAATAAAAGTCAGATGAACTCAGAAACACTTAGCTTAGTATAGATTTAGTTAAAAAATGGCTGTCAGCCTTTTCTAAGCTGTGGGAACTCTGTTATATCAGTAGATATATCACGTTTGGAAAAGAGGATGATGTGTCTGTATGTTTGATCCCTCTTAGCTGGTTTTAAATTCAATTTTGTTATAGTTTACAGATAGCTTTCAATACTAAAATGGAGGGCGGGGTGTGGGAGCGGGGAGGTAGTCCAATCCTCTCTGAGCAGCGTCAAACTTTTAATGAAGTTTTTTTCAGACTTGTTACGAAGTTATTTTCCTTTGAGGTAGATTTCATAAAAGCACAGTGTAGTTTGCTTGCTGTACTGCTGCTGTTACAGTAGGCTTCAATGAAACAATAAGCTTCAGGTAACATTTTTCCCAAGAAAGAATTCTAAATTAAAACAACTGGAAAAGGTGAAGCATTATTCTTTCTATAAAGTCTTTTTTGACTGTGTTGTTTAGGCAGTTTTCTTCTATGAGAACTTTTTCATACAACTGTTAATGTAGTTTGTGCTTTATGTTCATATCTATATATTTTATAGACTCACATATATGGTAAAAAAGCTTGGTGCAGTCATGAAATCAGAAGGTACAGAAATGTATGATTTTTCTGTAATAAATTGTTATCAATTACTTTTCTTTTTAAGAGAGCTTTAAAGAATACTATCATAACCATTACACTGAATTGAGTTAAGGTGAGATTTTATGAAAATACTCTTAATCAATTGGTAAAATAAAGAGTACTCGCCCTCAATTTCCAGAAGAGGAATCAATTGGGAAAATAACATCAAATTTTTGTTTTATAGGGTGATGGTAGCATAACCGTAAATAAAATTAATTTGATTCAGTCTGAAAATTCTAATTCACTATAATATAGCTCATTTTATAGAGTTATTGAAGGTTGGAAGGAAGATCAAAGGCTATCTAATACTGCTGCTGTTTATCTGCTTTCAGAGACCTTCAAGGCACCTTCAGTGGTGAACTACAGTTTTCCCAGGGGTGAAATGTTTCAGTGCCTCACTCTCCTTAAGTTTTCTTTTTTTTCTAGTCTTTCCGAGTCTTCCTGGTCCAGTTTAAGCCTTTAATCCTTGGCCTACTTGTTATTTACATAGAAAACACAATTTTTCCCATTTTCAGTTCATCAGCCTTTTAGGTCTTTGGTGAATTTTATGTGATTCCACTCATCATCTTAGTCCGTTGTTTTTTAGACCAAGCAGTTATAGATTGTTCATTCTTTCCTTGCAAGCCGTCCTTTCTAGACCTCTTACAACACTTGCTGATTTCCTCTTGCATTCCTGTAGTTGATTCACATTCTTCTTTGAGTCGTGCTTAGAACAGGGTACAGTATCGTAGACTGTCTTCACCAAAGCTTAGGGGGAGAGAGTGGAAGGGTTATGTCATATTTATTCCAAGTGCAAACCTTGATTTGACCTTATTTATAGTGCTATGCCATTGTTCATCTAATTTTCTAGATTCTTTCCTACAGATCTGGTATCCCATCGGTTATATCCTCAATTTTGTGTAGCTTATTATCCTTGAAATGTGGTACTTACTACACATACAATAACTGGGGGGATCAGGCAGTAATAAGTAAAATTCTAGACTCCGGTCATCCAGGCTATGGTGATTGATTGCTACATTATGTAAAGCAGAGTGGTGGCTGGTCTCTGGCTCACAGCTCACCAGGCGATGATTACTGCTGTCCGTTTGGCTATATTTAAATAGCCTTATCATAGAGGAACCTATGGAAAACTGGTTTCTGTCTCTTTTCTGAATTCTTTCCAGAGAAATTTTGCACTGCAATGCAGTGTCTCTTCTTTGTCACAATATCAATCCTTTTTTTATTTTATGTAGTATTGCATCTGTGACTTGACTGTCAATTAGCCAAGATAACCAAAGATCTGAATTTACATCTTTCCATTGTTATGGGAAGGGGGGGGGGGGGGTG
>JAVKLA010000001.1:48166399-48184662 GCA_034782735.1 Sagittarius serpentarius | reverse complement strand
GCTGCTAATTTAAACGAAAATATCCAAATAAATAAAACGGTGTTACTTTGCCCGCACATATTTTCTTACCCATTTCTCATTGTTGATTTACATTCTTAAATATTGTACCTTTAAATTTGTCAAGATCTCATTGAACTCTAATCCTTTTCATCAGTGTACTTGATAATTTGCACCATAGGTTATGTAGCTTAAGCTAGGCTTCCTCTACTTTGAATGAAAAAAAACCATCCAGCATAGCACAGATTTATTAGGGTTTTTTTTCCATTATGGTGTTAATTACTGAGAAACATAAAAGCTACTGGTGATGTCCATCGTGTGTTTCTATGCGTTGGAGTTGCCTAAAACCCAGTATGTCGGTAGCCTGTGGTCTGCTGCATAATGGCTGCCAATTTATCAGAAACTGGGAAGTGCCATTAAAGTGTTTCTCAGGTTCAGATAACTGGTACTTGTGAAATAGCTACTCATGTCAGTGATCTTGTTCTTCATTAGATTAATTAAGTACTGCAGAGCTTTGAAAAATTGGCTTTGCAAAAAGTCATTCATTGCTTTAACAAATAGAAGGATCATTTGGAAAGTCCAAGCCAGATTATGAACAAGTACTTCAAGAGCAGAAACATAGCTCTGCTGAGGTACCTGATTAACTTAAAACATCATAGATAATTTAATCTGTATGTGCAATGGTTATCAAGAGAAGAACATTAAATTAATCTTTTTGAAAGAGAGTATCTTTCTATTTGGTGATAATTTGTGCAACTTTGAATATTTTTGAACAATAATGCAATATTGCCTATTGGCCATTAACTGCCAATAATCTGTCTTTTATATAGAATGGAGGTTTAATCGTATGGAAAACAAAAACCCCAGTATCATTTGTGTTTCACTCTAGCAGAAGGAACTGGGGGGTGGGGGGGAAAGCAAGCTACTTTGCCACAGAAGAGGATTGGTGTGAAAAACTTTCTTTATTAACGTGGATATACTGAGTTGATTCAAGTTTACAGAATCAAATTTTTTTTCTTGTTTGTTTTGTTAACACAGCTGCTTGTTTGAAAAACTTTTCCTAATCTAAAATATGTAAGAACTATAATAAAAAATGAATTTTATAGTATGGTTGACCTGTGCAGAGAGCGTTTACAGATATAGATATATAAAATCTGATATAAGCTCACAGGCACAAATAATCTAGCATGAACTGAATAATAAAGGAAGGAGAACTTCAGTGGTAGTTGGATTTGTGATGGAGTGTATCAATAAACATATAAAATGTTCATTTCCTTGCTTGGTAGATTGGAGTGAGGGGTTTGGTTTTTTTTAGGCACTTCAATTGAAAACACAAGGTATGTTATATATTTTTAAAAGTTACACTATGTATATTTTATTAAATTGTTTAACCCAACTGGCATTTGAAACAATATATAATTTAATGGATTAATTTTTCTGAAATGTTTGAGTAAACAGATTTCAGTTTTGATAACATGACTTTTTAAAGCTCTAAGTACGGACTTCTTGTGGTAGAGATACAAAAGACAGTTCAATAGTTGAGTTTGATATTCCCGAATTTAATGTTTAATATCTCTAGTTGTGATCAAAGATAATGCTAGAAGGGAGAAGTGAGAAGTCTCCAGGACTGAAAATGTATTTGAAAGACTCCTTATCAGAAGATGAATTGTTTTAATCATCTGTTTCTCCTGATAAAGTATTCTGTTGTTCTTACTCCAGTTGTCACTTACATCAATATGTAACAATATCTTCTTTATTATTCTTTTGAAATGTATAATCTTCTGCTTCCAGATCCATTTGAGGCTTTCATAATTTTTTCTATTCGACATGAGATCAGAAAAATTGATCTTCACAAACGTGACTACAGCCTCTTAGTTCCTGGTTTAAGAAATACAATAGCACTTGATTTTCATTTCAGTCAGAGTTTACTGTACTGGACAGATGTGGTAGAGGACAAAATTTACAGAGGCAAGCTCTCTGATACTGGAGGTATGAATTTAATCTTTACTTTCTTAACAGTAAGAACAACTGCACTTACAGGGTGTTAGACCGGATAAATCGTAACTGAGCTACCGTTCACAGAGGCAGAATTTATGATGGCATTCTGCCTTTAAAAACGTGTTTTATCTACATTGCACTTGATGTAGAGCTGGAAAAAACCCTTTTTGTTATAAAAGTTTCCTTTTGCAATAGGCTACCGGGGGAAGAAAATCGCAAATGCAAAGGGTTGATATTTCTTCCTGGTCCAATGACTGCAATATTGATTTTTTTTCATTTTTTGTAATTTGCCTTCACCTTATTAAAAAAGTATAAGAATTTATCAGATGTCTGATAAATTATCTGCTCTCACGAGGTGAAAGATTTTGCTTCATAATTTTATAGCATTCAGAAAGACTTGTTCTTTGCCCTGGTGACATAATTATGGACTATAACTCAATATAACCTCATAATATATACAAAAGTGTTTCTACGAAATGTTCTTTGTTGAAGTGTATGTTCAGGTGCTCTCTTTCCTGCATGAGCTAACAGGCATAAGCATGTTTACCTTGCTGCTGTAGAAGTTCATGTATGCATTCATGCGTATGTCCTCCGACATGTTTGGGTTTTGTTTTCTAGGTTTTTTTCTTCTCCTTAGTAGGTGGTATTTGTGGGTATTTTTATATCCACAGATCCAGACCAGGAAAGAAATATCCTACACTGCTAAGCATTTAAAGACAACCAAAGGCTTGCTACTTTTCATTAATGGTTGTGGTGTTTTATTGAAACCAGTAAGGTAGTCTGTTGTCGTCATGCTGTATTATAATCACACTGTACCAGAACCCAAGTGACTTCTGTGCTGTATTAAAGAAAAATATAATTTACTCCCTCCGTCTTGCAGCTGTCAAGAACTGGCTTGCATCTGCAAAAAGCACTGTGCCTTCTTGGAAGTCCTGAGGGCTAACAGAGTGTTTCTGTAGTTGCCCTTTGTGTGAAAAAATTTAAGACCCTCCAGAGGAAGTGTTTGGTAGGGAAGAGCTGTTAGTAGACAGTGACAGTATGAATTGTGCATGTGAATTCAAAGGAACAAAGTAAGGCTATTTATTGTAGAGCTTTTCAAAATGTGTAGTCCAAACAGTGTTCTCCCTACCATTTCTATCTTCATCATAGTCTTTCAATTTTTTCTTTTTCTGTCTGAGAAAGAACTGAAATAGAGCTGCATGAGTTTTGTCTAATACATCTAGTCACTGGGAGGTGAAGCATGAACATGTCCTTACAGATGCTGCAGAAGAGGTCACTGGTAATAGGGCACATGTATGTCTCCTGTGTTACTCTGCATGTAATCTCTGACATTTATTGAAGGTTTCAGAGCTTTACTTACTAAAGCACCAGAGAACTAAAAATTTCTATTACTGTCTAATTAAGTTTATTTGTATACTGCCAGAAGTGTACTTACAGCAGTCTTTCATGTTTGTAAAGAAAAAATGTCACATGGAGCAATGTTATCGTCCATCAGATTAATCAAGAATTCACTCCAAGACCATATGATAGACTTGTATGTCCATGTTCACTGTATCAGACTTTACATGAGTTCTTTAAGACTCTCTCTTTTTTGTTCTCTCCCCCTCCCGTTTCTTTTTTTTTTTTTAAGGTGTTGGTGCCATTGAGGTGGTAGTACAACATGGCCTGGCCACACCTGAAGGTCTTACTGTAGATTGGATTGCAGGAAACATATACTGGATAGACAGCAATTTGGACCAAATTGAAGTAGCAAAATTAGATGGCACTTTGAGAACAACGTTAATAGCAGGAGCTATGGAACATCCAAGGGCTATTGCTTTGGATCCCAGATATGGGTAATTATAAAGATTACTTTTTCGTGTTGCAAAGGTGAAGGTTTAAATATGAGATTTTGATTTCCTTTTTTGCTGTGAGTTATAGTTCCTAACTTACCTTTAATAATTCTTGAAAGTATGGTTTGAGTGAAATAAAATCCATTATTAGTAAGTTTTGTCCCAATGGAAAGGGTTAAGAAAAGGCAAGCTGGGAGATAGAGGGATCTGTTTGTTGACAAATTACTTCCCTTGCTATGTGATTGTTTCATTTAATTTTATAATGTGGATGATATTAACTGGAGCCTTTGGTCTAACCTTCCTGTGTGGTTAATGGACAGATTTAAGTATTGCCAAGGTGATTCATCCCACTTAAAGATTGATTTTTTTTTTTTATTTTTTTTTTGGTGGGACTATAAAAATATAGCTTAGATGTTACTGGAAGACTAAAAGTTGAGTGAGGTAAATCCCACCTTTTGTGTTTGGTTCTCCATCTTTAAAGTGAAGATAATGCTTGCTGACTTCTGTCGGTATTTTTTTCTACCTATTCATAACAGATATTCTATAAACTGGAATATTATTTATCATAAGCAACTGAGTGTAGTAGATTCAGCCTACTGCTATAAATATGTATTTTATCTAATGCCTGTCATAACTAAATGTTTCTAATAAATGTTAGAATGATTTCATAATATCAAACAAAATATTAATTAAAACAGGCCAAAATTTGGTGTTTAAAAAAAAGTATGCTTAAATTAAAATATTGCCTGGTTTTGGTAATATTCTAACACAATAAAAACTGTTTTCCCATAAAGTGTAATGTTAGTAATCATGAAACATATAAATGTATTTCACATTTCCATTTTTAAATCCTCACAGTAAAAAAACCCCACCAACATAAAAACTTTTCTTAGGATATTTTTGCTTCCTTTTCAAATTAGCCTCTCCTTTTTTGTCAGAGCGAAAATGACCCATACATGCCATTTATATTAAAATTAAAGTCAATAGACTTAAGTAATAGAAGGTAAGGAAGACTGTTTATGGAACCCTTAACTCCCTGTTGACCCAGGTGTCAGTTCTGATTCTGTATTGAAATTCGGTCTACCGCTACAAGAATCTTATGACTCTTGGAGTTAGAGCAGTGTTTTGAGGCTACAGGAAATTGCAAACTCATTACAGAAACCTCATTACCCAATATGACGTGTGGCTGGATCCTCTTAGAGAGGCCAAAAGGTAATGGTCAATAGCTACATCCTCTTGTAATTATTGTTCTTTGAGATACAAAAAAACCCAAACCCTAAACCACAAGTTAAATGGGGCTAAAAATAATACAAATTACAATGGGTTTGTAGAGTCATGATATTTAATTTTGTTTAGGAACCTGCTATGGTCTCTCATGTGTCTTCACTGAATATTTATTTCAGAAACGCAGCTGTGGACATAAAAATAAAAGTAGATAAAGGTCCCGGATTCTAGAACCTGAGGTCCCTCTGGGACCTAAATTCTGAAATGGGAAGTATGTGCTTTAATGAGTAAGGATGCTGCCCTCTCAATTCAGATGCTAGAAAGCTTATTTATGGAGTGCATCACTTATGTATAGAGATCTTTAAAGAAGCATCCTGTTGACAGAAGAATTGGCAGATAAGTTGGTCAAATTAAATGCTAGGGAGGAAAAAAAAAATCAAATCACCACTCTTCCTGAAACTGAAGGCTTAATCTGCCTTTTGAAAAGCTAGAAGCAATCGTGTGCTACGTTTTGTTAGAAGTGAGGAAAGAACAAAATCTTTGAACAGAGATCGGAACAGCTCCTCAATCTTTTCACAAATAAATATGAATAAACAAACACTGATGATTCAAAGTAGATGGTTGTGTTAGGATGGCACAAATGCTGTGTCCCAATGGAGGCACAGCTGCCATAGCTCTGTTCCAACCTGCAGTGAGGCTGAGCATGTGTTCTCCTTCCACACACACAGATGCACATATAAATAAATGTATATACATAAACACGTGTGGCCACATAGGTCTACAGGCAGAAACTCTGAGCACTGAGACAAACAAACAGCACCAATGGTCTCATCCTGTTAACCTCTCTGGCTGTTAAGGATGAAGGACTTTTAGTGGGAAACGTATATGTAGGTATAATGTGGATTCCTCCAGCAGCTAGGTTTAGATGGCCAGTCTACCGAGTGGCTGGCCCTGGGATCACTGGGCTGCCCAGCTGCTGATTCCAGGACACATAAGTCCCCAAGGCTGCGGCCCCACACAAGCTGTAGCTGGGCGTAGGCACCCAGTCCCACCCAGTCCATCCAGTAGCTAGCCCTGGATCCTCGCTTTCCCCAGCTGCCTCTCACAAAGAGGTGCACACGACACACACACATACAAAGGGGTGTCTCAGGCCCCAGACCTCACGGTCTCTCTGCCAGTTGGCCTGGCCCTCTGGTCCCTCTGGTAGCCAGCTCCCCTTGGTGCCTTGCTCGCAGAGACGTACACATGTGGCTGCCAAGCCACATAACGCACTCGCCAGTTAGTCTGGCTTCACCTTTGCCAGTGATCACACACTGACATGCACACCCTCAGCCGCTCCAGTTGCTGGCACCCCGGACATACAGGTCCTGTGACCTGTTGTCTGGCTCCAGCTGCTGGTACACAGCCGTCTATATACACAGCACACACATTGGGAAGAGACCCTCACCTGGGGAGAGAGAAATGGAATTTGGTAGAAAGGCAGGCCTACCCTTACCCCTTATTTAAATCTAGTGGGCACTGTTGTTCACAGGCACGAAATAGAGAGGCCTTATTAGGTTATATGTTCAGGACTGAAGCTGTCTGATGTTACTTGTCAAAAGTTTTGCTACAGTCTGACTGCAGTTAGCTGTTTACAACTGATGAAAAGTTGTCATATTTTTTTCCTTTAACAAACAAAAAGTTTGTGTGTGGTTGAAAACTTAATAAGGTAAGAACAGTTAGAGTGTATTTTTGGCCTTTTGGTGACACTGCTTCTGTTACTTAACAAGAAACTTCTGTGGTTATACAGGTGAAACCTCTTGTTGGAAAAAAATTGGAGATAGTACATAATTGAGAGAGCCTACCATACAACACGTTTTTTTCAGTTTTCTTAGCAAGACTAATCTGTATAAAATTTGTTAGTGGCATACCAAAATCTAGGGGTCTTCATTGGAACATTCTTAATAATAAATGGAAATCTCTAGTTTAGCCTGTTCCTTAATCCCTGCTACCTCAAATCACCTTTCTTCCCTTTCTCCCTTCCCCATCCTTCTCATCTGTGGATTGCTTTCAAAGGCTCTCATTATCATTTTTTTTAATGAGCTGGGTTTCTAATTATAGAAGACAAGACAAGCTCTTACTTGTATTAATGGACATGAAAAAAGGAATGCTATTAAACTTCTAGTTTTTAAAAAACTTTTTCCATTTCATGATTGCTCTAACACTAATAATGAAATATTACCTCCGTATTACCATATTTCTACAAGGAATTTATGTAGTTGTCTAAATTAATCTATTTTTATTCCTTTCATTTAAAACATGTGAATGTTTGAACTTTTTTTTTTCCAGCTATTGTCTTATTGAACCATTTCAGATTATTCTTAACGCTTTAATATTTTCTTTTATCTCTTTTGTTTTCCTCTCACCAGAATTCTGTTTTGGACAGACTGGGATGCAAATTTTCCTCGCATTGAATCCGCCTCCATGAGCGGAGCAGAAAGAAAGATCATATATAAAGATATGGATACTGGAGCCTGGCCTAATGGCCTTACTGTAGATCACTTTGAAAAAAGAATAGTATGGACAGATGCCAGGTAAAGTTGTAACAGTATTCTTATTATCTGTTTTTTATCAATCCTTATTCTTACATACAGAAATGTGAACTACATTGTAAGTGAAATTTAGTTTATGTACATTATGTGCATAAAGAGTGTTGTGTGCAAATGTATAGTATGTACGTTTCTTTAATTGCATTATTGTTACACGTCATGTCTTCATTGTCAGTACCAACAGACCTTAATGGCCCTGACCAGGCTTCTCGGGCACCTTCTCCCACACACCCTGCCCATGGTCCCAGGAGCCCGTTTCAGCTCAGCCCTGGAGCTCGTCCCCTGCCTGAGTGACACCACTGGAGCACCAGTCTCCAGCCCAGTGACAGCACTGCATGGCAATGGGCCCTGTTGGTCCAGACCCCAAGCCACAGGGTGGCTTCCTGGCCTGACCCGGTCTTGTCACCACAAACTGTTCTGGTGATTTGGACTTTTGGTTGAACCTGGTTGCCAGCCCCTGGGGCCTGTTGTGCTCGCCTCGCCTGGGGGCAGTGGGATGTGGCCCTGGACAGAGAAGCCTCTGCCCTGCCAGCTCTGCTATCATCCGTGGCTCCTGGCTTCCTGTGCCTTAGAGAGCAGTCGCCCATTTGTTCTCCCTGACAAAGCTGTTTCACTGTTTTTTCTGTCAGTTCATCTAATGGATACTGATTTTTCTGTTGTATTTTCACAGCATGGAGGTAAATATGAATTTAAAAGCAGTATACAAGCAAACCAGTATTTCATATCCCTAGTTAAATTAATAATGTGAACTAAACCATCTCTGATGTTAATGATTGCACTGTAAACATTCTTTGGTCTTACCAGTATGTAAAAGTAAGTTTTTACACATTTTGCACCAATGTCAAAATGATTGTGTGATTTTTATTTTATTTTTATGTAATCTTCAATTTGGGGTTATCTTGTAGATCGGATGCCATTTATTCTGCATTATATGATGGAACCAGCATGATAGAGATTATACGGGGTCATGAATATCTTTCTCACCCTTTTGCTGTTTCTTTGTATGGGAGTGAAGTATATTGGACAGATTGGCGGACCAATACACTTGCAAAAGCCAATAAATGGACTGGCCAAAATGTCAGTGTAATACAAAAAACAAGTGCTCAGCCATTTGATCTTCAGATATATCATCCAAGTCGTCAACCACAAGGTGACTATTTATAGAGTAATTAATTATTATTCCTACGAGGAGGGAAAAAGTATTCTGTTTATACACAAATATCTATATATGAATTTGCTGTGAACTAACCGTTCTTATTTAAATGTCATATTCAGCACTAGTGTTGCTTGGGTGGTAATAGAATCTTTACTCAAACCAGAAGCTTCATGGGATCAGTGTCTGTGATTATTACCCGTTTGGACTCTTGTTCTTGATCTGTTACAAACATAGTGCAGAACCATATTTATTTAAAAGGCTTCCAACTTAGTTTTTTTTTTTTAACTGTAGTAACTAGTCTGACACAAGTAAACATAACACCGTTAGCTGTCTTTCTCTTGCTTCTTTCCAGATCAAGATGAACTTTTCTGTGAAATAACCTGTGTGTACATTTCTCAGTTGTAAATATTCACTTTGTGCTATAATTCACCTTAATTTACTCATTCACTTGTCTGTCTCTATTTGCTTCTCAGTCTTCTTGTTCCCTCTTAGGACTGCATAACTTAGATTTCACCACTGCAAACTGCTACTTTTCTACCTAAATAGCACCAATTTGGTGTTGTCTATAAAGTGATGCTTTTCCAAAGCACATCCCATTCATTTAACAGCTTTTACCTTAAAATAAAATTTACAGTTTTCAATTTCAAATTAACACTGTGTCTTTCATGGGAGAATGAACTCAACCTGCTGGAGGCATGAGTTTGGAGTTTAAAACTTCAAGAAGCATCAAAACTTATTTTTGGTGTGGATAACAAACTGAAAGGAAGTTCACGTTATATGCATTAATTAAATAATAGGAAATTCTTTAATTATGTCTTGATATGTTATTTTGTAACTTTAACTTCCCATTTTCATCTGTATAAGGCTTACCTCTTCGTGTGTGTATATTTCCATTTCAATTTTTTACCACCTTTTATAGTATAACATCTATTTATACCACACCACTGCTGTACAATTCCGGTAAGCGCATAGGCTTTGTCATTAGGTAGACAGTCCAACAGTAGTTGTGTATTTAGCAATCTTCAGCTACTATAACTTAAGATAAAATATATTAATAGTGAAAATAAAAACTGACTAGATTTTATCTATCTGGTTTAATGAAATATTCCATTTAATTTGTAATGAAAAATGCAGGAACCTGCTAAACTGTCCTTGAGACAGGTTTACAATGTCTGTTGTAAAGGTAAAAAGACAAATGATTTTCCTGTCATTTCAGCTGAAGCTTCAAATGGTTTTATCACTGAATAGTGAGTGAATCTCTCATTCAGATGGTAAATATTTAGTCAAGGAATTTAAGTTCTTGATTTCAGTGGTCATATGTGTGAAGGTTCGTGAGGACCAAGAAAGAAATCAGAGTAGCCCATTAGTTGCCCATCTAGTATTTTTCTACAGTATAACTGTATTTATTACTTCTCTGAGGATTATGAGCATTACGAATACAGAGATTTTATTTAACTGGTGTCAAATTATTTTCCACTCTGAATTTTTTGGCTTCAGTAATAGCAATATGTAGACTGTACCTAAGCGTGTTGCTAATGACATAAGCAATAGCTAAATCCAAATTAATTATAGAGGGACTTGGCACATTTTGCTGTGATTTCATCCTGATACCTACCTGTTGGTAGCTCTATCTGCTACTAGTCCAAACATGTCTTCCTGCCTTCCCTCATACTTCCTTTTTTCCCCAACTGCTGTCCAGTTGAGGATAGGTGAATCCAAGATACTTAGTACAGTGCTGGCAACTGGTAATATTCTTCTTCGTCCTAACAGTTGTCTCTACTTCTACCATCATAAAAAATAGAATTTTAATTGGTTTTTGTAGTTCCTCCTTCTCTAAATTTTCAAATGTTCAGCGCTTCAAAGTCCCTGTATCCCGGGCCTGGGAATCAAAAATGTTAATGGAAATAGTTGGAAAGTGTTGTTATGTAGTCATTTATGAGGAGTCCTTGGACTTCTGAATCAGATGCTCGACTTCATTCAGTGTGAAATAGTGAGGATGAGGTGGTTAGCTGAAGTAGTAACAAAAGGATATGATAGTGTGCTGAGCAGAAGAAAACGGTCCCAATTAAACTTATTCAGTTATTTTGTTGGAAGGATACTTGAAGATCAGTTATCTCAGTGGATCCCCTTGTAAAATAAAGAACTTAAGTGAAGTTTTTCAATACGACTATAGCTACATTGATGTTTGAAATAAATTTAGTTACAAAACCGAGTATAGGACAGGAAGACAGTATGATACTGCTGACAGTTTCAAAACCTATTGAATATGTGTTTTTATTGTGAGGTATAACAAAAGACAGTGACTGAATTTGTATGTAAATATAGGAAATTAAAAAATACCACTGGAGAAAGACCACCAATTAGTTATAGAATGTTCTGTGATCTTTGGATAAATTTCAACTGTTATGCCAAAAATTTATGGTAATAGAAACTACTTTAAAATTCGTATCACATATAGTTTGGGTTTTTAATATTGAGAAATAGTATTTTGTTTTTTCTTCTCACCCAAGGTTTGTAGTGCTCAGTAAGCTGTTCAGACTTCCATGTTAGTAGGTTCTGAGCAATCTTTATTTGAAAACATTAAATCCTGACAATTTTGTATGGCTTTGTAGATGTCTTAGAACCCAGTTCTGCATTAGTTATACATAGAAGACTATGGATATAGCTCTAAAGTAAATGAGTACTGGCAAGTAAAATTCTCCCTGCACACTAGTAGTCAAAAGATTTGAAGAACGCTCTCTAAAAGCACACATAGAAAAAAGGAGAGCAATGAATACAACTTACTGTTAGTTCCTGAGTCTAAGCATGATGACAACTGTGGTAAGGACTCGCAGTGAACAACTCCTGATCTGCCTTGTGATATGTAACATATGCTGTCAGGATGCATTTTTCTGATGGTTTTATTTTAAAATAATAATGAACTTAGAGAAGAATGTTACTGTTTTTCAGTGATGTCCAGTTCCTTGGGCTTTATTACTTTTTGAAATAAGCCTCTTACGAGAATTTACTTTTTAGGGCAGGGTGCTGTTCTAACAAAGCTGTCTGACTTCTGGACAAAAGAGTATGTATACGCAGGATCTTAAAATAAGGGTGGAGTAAATATGCACCTCTGCACACCCTATACAAGTAATGATTTTTGCTATTTTTTATAATGAGTCACTTCCTGAACTTAGGGATTTGAGGAACTGTTTTCTATATTCGGTGTTTTCACGGTAGCAGTAGATTTCCCATCAGCCATTTCTTGCTGTCAGAAAAAAACAACTGTTTTCTGTTTGGACTGGGGCCAGGCAACATCTTTAGAGAGAGACTATAGCCTAGGGAGACATCAGTCAGTGTTCTGTAGTCACAGATACCTTGGCCTCAAGGCAAGGTATAAGCTGTAGAAGAGTTTTCAGCTGTTATTTGCCAGAATCAAGAAGTTCCAATATCAAGTTGTGTAACTGCAGCTTTTATTTTATGATGTAGAAAACACCAGATTCCGATTTATGAGTGGCCTTCTGGGTTTGCTCTAAATTATTCTCTTTCAATGGAAGCAATTTCTTTCTATAAATCTCCAGTACATAGCTTCATTGGAGCTAGAGAAAAATGGTGATACTATGTGATTACTTCTTAATTTTTCTTTTGAATTTGTAGCAGTTTTGCAATAAATGAAACAAGATAGCATGCAGTTTAGAATCCCAAAATAAAATTAACAGTAGATGTACGTTGCAAAATGTGAGTATAAATTCAGCACTGAAGGACAAAACTTTTGTAGTCTCAGCTTTGTAGGTATATATCTGGGTCACCTATGTAAGTTAAAAGTTAACTAGCTTTTAAAATATACAATGCAACTTACTTTGATTGAAATAAAGTGGAGAAGAGCTAAATAAATTCCTGTAGCCTAAAGCTACATTATTTCATTTAATCTAGGACAGATGGTAATTTAAGGTAGTGAAGCTATAGTGCGATATTTGTATAGACGGTATAGGTTCATCTGTCAGTAAACCACAGGGCATTGTGGACAACGTCATGACCTAATGGAGTATGATGTCACGTCTCAGGAATGTGAGTTTGAGACCTACTCATCTTCACAGAATCAAAGCTGTGTGTCAGGAATGCTATTAACATAGCAAACACAGGTTTTCTAGGGGTAATATTTTCTCAACTATCATATTTTAAAAATCCACTTGCTGGTAAGAACAAGGTCTTCTATTTCAGGCACAAGTTGTACTTGCACCATGAGGTGTACTACT
The DNA here is from genome assembly GCA_034782735.1 of Sagittarius serpentarius. Taxonomy (NCBI): domain Eukaryota; kingdom Metazoa; phylum Chordata; class Aves; order Accipitriformes; family Sagittariidae; genus Sagittarius; species Sagittarius serpentarius. Next base: position 48,171,635 of record JAVKLA010000001.1, on the reverse strand, counting down.
GAGGATAGTGATGAGAGGAGTAAATATAGTGCAGTGGAAGGATCACAGCTTGAAAACAGTTAGAAAGCTGTGAATTCCTCACACATTCCCTAGTTTTTTACATTTCTCAAGGGTATTACTTAGAATTTAAAAAAAAAAAAAAAAGGCAAACATGGCCATGCCATTATTTTTCTTTTTGCAGATTGAATTTTATAGACCAAAAATCAGGACGAGCAGTATATTAACTGCTGAATATAAAGTATATTGGTACCGCTGGGCTCTTTTGTAATTAAAACGTGAAAAACGTTTATCTTCATAGCACTGTTTTGTTACAATATTCTGTTGAGGCCTGGATTGCCAGCTGTTTAAAATAACTTTTTTACAGAAATGTAGCTTAAGATGCACATGAGCAAAGTTTCGGTTGTTTTATTTGGGGGGGGGGATTTAAAAGATGTTATTAGTTTGAAATTTTATCACAACCTTCTTGTGTACGTTCTTTTTACTTCCAAACCAGCAGCAAGATTGCTATATGTATTATAAATCATGCAAAATATATACAGTCTTTCTTAACTTTAAATTTAATTCCTTTGTGCCTTGTTGAAAGTTCCATTTTTGTTTTAGGAACTATAAAAGCAGTCTTTCCTACCTTTGTTTTAACTCAGCATCCTGTCTTTGACAATGGCTGATCAGTGCCTACAGGAAAGTAAGGACCTGGGGGAAGATAACAGCCATGCTCTGCCTCTGTAGCCTGTCAGCTTCCACTAACCTGTAACTCAGTGATTTTTGAATGATTTCTTCGTGCTTCAAAGGCTTTAAAGCCTTTGACCGATTCTTTTTGCATGAACTTTTCTAGTTGACTTTTGAACTTACACAAACTCTTGATGTCTACAACTTTTTGGGCAGATGGCTCTGGTGCATGACTATGCACTTAGTGAGAGAGGACATCATCTTGGTTTTTTTGACCCTAATACCTGATAATTCTGTTCAGTGTGTCCTAACTCTTGTAATAAGAGGGGTATTGGACAGCTGTTTCATAAGTATAAATATAATCTGTTGCTTCAGAAAAGGATCTTGGAGGTACGGATGCTATTTAAATGCTCATCCCCACGTATGGAAATTCAGATTGTTTTTTCATTGTATATTACTATACATGTATTGAATTTTATCAGATGTTTTATTTCTCAGTCACTCTGTCATGTAACTCTTGTGTAGCTTTTCACATTTGGATTTAATTTAATCCTTTGTCACCGCTTTTTTTGTTACTTACTTTAACAATAAATTTCTGATTTTTTTGAACATTTTCTATAAAGCATGACACCCACTCCTAAAAGTACTATTGCCTTTGGCCTCTCCACATGGTAATACGCTAGCATTACAACATTTGTTATTCTTTTACATCTGTGTTTGTTTTCTGCCTAGTATGTCAGTATGCTTTTTTAAGGTCAATCATTCCAGGCAATCCTTTCTTAGTTTTGGATTTATATCATTAATTACATTTTTCTCTGCTTTTGCAGTACCCTTTCATCTCAAACTGTACACTGGGGGGAGTGGGAAACAGATTCATTAACAAGAGCTTCAGAATTACCATAAAGCTATCATACTGTATACAACAGAGTATCATGAAGAATTGTGCTAACTTGTGCTAATAATATTCGTTTGTTGTGTTTCATGGTGAATATGTAAATTTTTGTTAGACAGCATACTGACTAGTTCTTCACATGAATGATTAAAAACTGAAGTAGAAATAGTGAATATAGGAAATAAATATGTAATTTAGAACTAATGCATTCTCTGATCAGTCTTAACTTGCAAATTTCAAAGATTAATGCTAAAATTATCAGATACAATCAGGTAGTATAAAGATTTTTAGCTTGACCGAGTATAGCAGAAGGATGTTTGGCCCTGTGAAAAGCAATACCACCGAAAGTATTGATAGTGAGCAGAGGATTAGATCTATCACTAGTTTTAAATAGGAGCGGGAATAGATTGTCAGCAATTTAAAAGTATCCTTTTGATGTAACTGTAGTGCATATATTTGAAGGTGTAGGCAGAATTTAATCATGTTGCGCACCATTAAAGTATAAGATTAAAATTTTGCCTAGCTAAAATCAGATGCCAAGAAGGGACAGGTTCAGTATGAAGTTAATATGGTGGATAAGTTGGTCCGCAGTGAACACATATTCAGAGGTTGTCAGAGTAACTGTTCATTTGTCAAGTGGTGACAGAATGTCAGGGGTTTTTTTTTTAAGGGTTACTATCAAGTAAAAAAACCATTTTGTTTAAATGACATTTTAGGGAGCAGTCAAGAAGAAATATGATGACAGTGTGACATGTATCTGCGCACAGTACTGTAAAAAAACAGATTGACAAGCAATCAGCAGTGGAAATCAATTAAATAATGCAAAAGGCTGGCCAGTTGGTGAAAATGCCAGTTCTGTGGGTTGCCATGATCAAAAGGAAAATAGATTGGTGGAAATGATTAGGAAAGGAATAAAGAACCGCAGATAGTGAAATGTGATGCTGTGTAAATCTGTATCACTCCCATATCTTGAATACTATATACAGGTCATATAAAACATTCCAAGAAAGCTGGACAGGCTGATCAAGAGTATGGGAAAGGTTTTTGTATGAGGACAGGTAAGCTGATGCTTCTTGAAATACAGCTTATAGACAGGCTTTGGTATGATGGCAGTCTGTGAAATCATAAACAGCATGGAGAAGGTGAATAAGGAGTGGTTATGTGGTTATTCACAATAGAAATAGAAGGAAGTGTTAGAACTAGCATGAGGAAATAAAAGAGCCAAATTTTTGAGAGTCAAAGCAATAGCATACCTATTTGCCTTCAAAAGATTTAGTTTTTTTTAGAAAGTAAAGAATGGGCTTAGCTGTTATTCAGTGAAAGCAATATGAATATGAAAGGAATATATGAATATACATATGTGCTGGGATAAGTAATTTTTTGACTATGGTAGTTTACTCTCCAGTTGTGTATGCATGTGGAAACAAATATGTCTGCTTTATAAAACCTCTTTTTTTACACCAATTTTTTATTCCGTGATATATGAAGGGAATTGTGATGTGGACAGATAGTACACTAATGGTAGTCTCCTCTTTGCTGATGCTTGTAGCACGCTGTAACCACAACTCTTTCTTTAACATGATAATTAATCAGCATGCCTTTTATTTTTTCTTCTGTATGTTCTTCTGTTTGAATTCCGTACTCAAATAGCAACTTTGGTAGAGAAGAACATAATACATTGCTTGCACAGAAAGACAAAATGGGGATTATTATTCTTGGGCCCTAAGTAGATCCTTGCCACAGACAGTCATGTGCATATAAAGAGGTTGAGGTTCCGCTGAAATTACTGCTTTGTATTGGCAAATAAAGAAAATGCTGTTTTACAGAACGTATGACTAAATTTTAAATCTTGCAGCAGCAGTTTTAATGCCAAAAAATGCAGGTGGTTGAATCACTAGATGATCTCCTGAGATCCGTTACAACCTAAATGATTCTATGTTCTCCTTCACAGTATTGTCAAAACCCTAAATTACGTTTCATTTTTGACGTGTAGTTCATAGGAGTAGATTACTTAAATTTACTAATATTAGTAGTCCATTAATAATTTATTCTTATCCTGAAGGGCTCCTGGAACCTTCTTAACTTCATTCTCTTTAACTCAGCTTCACATTTTTTATCTTACTCGTGAAGTTGTGAACTTATTAACAGAGATCACCCCACGTTTTTTCACCTTGTTACTACAGATAAAAGAAAAGTGATGAAGTTAAATAAGCATTTCTCTATTGTAATTTTTGGGAAAGGTGGAATCAAATATAGTCATCACATAAGAATAATAAGGTATTTACAGTCCATTAGCAGTTAAAGAAGATATTAAGTCATTAACCAAGAATAAATATTTTTAAACTTACTGGCCCAGTTTACAGAGGTTTAGAAGAGCTGACAGAGAGAATATGGGATGCTTCTTTTTAATAAACCTTGAAATAGCAGGAGAAACTGCAGTCTGGGAGAGTGCTGTGTGGTGTCCAGTGCTGCCAGTGTTTGAAAGGGGCAAGTGGGATGACATTACAAAAAACTGTAAAAGCCTGAGATTTTTTGATAGAATGATGGAAGATGCTGGATAGAATTTTATTAAGCTGTTTATCCAAGGTTTTGAAGGTTTCATTTTTCTTGTAGTACTGGTCAGGCAAGTAACTAGTTGAAGTCAGGAGCTGGTGGATAAATTTATGGGAAGCATGCATTGATGAAAAAGAAATGGTTCAATGAAGCAAACCTGGTGTTTGTCTTCAAATTGTAGTGCTTGAGTTTGAGCTAAATTTATTTCGCAAGGAAATTCATACATCAGATTTCTCTAGTTATCTAATTACTTATATTGCAGGCTAGCACATTGTTGGAGGAATATATTGTAAAATAATTGATTTTGTTAATTATAAGTTTGTCTTTATGAGTCAGTCATTCCCACTTCCCTTTTCATCACTGTTAATTTTCTGAGATTTTTTTTAGTAAAGGGAAAAATCAATGTTACTTTCTGTTATGCTTGGAATGTCTCTTCAGGAGTGCTCTGGAACTGTGTGTGTATAATAATGAATGAAGATAATGAGAATAGTTTCTAGGTTTTGTAAGACGAAGAAGTCTTCCCCAGTCAGCTTGCTTTCTGCTCTTTAAAGCAATTTTAGCACATCTTGTTCAATCAGTGAACTATAAGAAGCTACTTGAAAAAAGCTACACATAGGAGAGGTTTTTCTTTGAGGAAAGTAGAAATACTTTGGCATATTTTTTCAAATTATCTTTGCATGTTGTATTTCCAACTAATATTCTAGTAGATAGATCAAATTGAGAGAGAACATTGAATTTGCCAAGATTTCCAATTCAGAGTCAAAGCTTTGACTCTTCACAAAATGAAATCTGTTGTTCAGCTCCTCATCTTACTAACGTTTTCTTTATCCCATGAGTCCTGGTTATGAGTGTACAATTCTTTACATTTGAATGTTATAAATAGACTGCAAAATTATTGTCATAGAACCACAGAATGGCTTGGGCTGGAAGGGACCACCAAAGGTCGTCAAGTCCAACCCCCCTGTGGTAGGCAGGGACACGTTCAACTAGATCAGGTTGCTCAGAGCCCCATCCAGCCTGGCCTGGAATGTTTCCAGGGATGGGGCTTTACCACCTCTCTGGGCAACCTGTGCCAGTGTTTTACTACCCTCATTGTAAAAAATTTTTTCCTTATATCTAGTCTAA
>JAVKLA010000001.1:48153767-48166299 GCA_034782735.1 Sagittarius serpentarius | reverse complement strand
CCATCTCTCTCCAGCAGGTCCGGTGCCGCGTAAACTTCCCCATGGTCAAAAACCCCAAAATTCCAGCGATGGCACCAGTCTCTGAGCCACATGTTGATCTGGTGTGTTTTCCTATTCCTTTCAGTTTTTTTCCCTGCCACTGAAGGGACAGAGGAAAAGACAGAGATTATCTCACTGGGAAAATTGTATCCAGTAGCTTCATGAAGTTAGAATGATAAATTTTGTGGCTGTACTAACAAAAAGATATATAAAAATTGTATGCTTGGATGAGAGTTTAATATTAGCCTAGAAAAAGTGATTGGAGCACAAGCTCAATTAATCAATGAGGCCAGGTTTGTCTTCAAACAGAATTTTCACCACTTTCTCACCGGTGTAGCTTTTGCTGGTTTGACAAACCTTAGTTCCAAAAGGTGTCTTTATATTTTGTGTATTTCATTATTCAATTATAGCTTCCAATCCGTGTGCTGCTAATGAGGGCAGAGGTCCATGTTCTCACATGTGTCTGATCAATCACAACAGAAGCGCTGCATGTGCCTGTCCACATTTGATGAAACTGTCTTTAGACAAGAAAACATGTTACGGTAAGTTTTCCTCCCAAAGCCTGACAGTTGTTTTGATTTTAGAATTTTGAACTGGACAAATTAAAATACATAACCTTAAAAACAGTCTCTACAGTGCCTTTTAATGATATATTTTAAAGGGACATCTCGTTTTTGAGAACTGATAACTTATTCTAACATGTGAGGTGTGTGGTGCTTTGATATTTATTACCATAGCCATTTTTTTTCTGTTGCTTGTGTGTATGATATGTTAGTAAAACTTATCTCTGCAAACCAGAAAGATTTATACAGCCAAGTGCATCATCAGAAAATGATGAATCAGGTAAGCTGAATAACAAAAAGGTACTTTACTAGCTTAAATCTCTGCCTGTTCTTCTAATGTTGTCTTGGTTTTATTTTTAAGGATTAAGAAAATGAAATGAAGAGTAAATATTAGACATACAGCCTTCCAGGGAAGTTTTATAAAAAATGACAATAAACACTTTCAAGCTATAAAAGCCCTCAAAATGTCAAATAATTGTGTCTATTCTCTGTAAAACCTTGTACTACATTACTCTTTTCAGTGTTGATTAATAAAGTTTGGGAAATAAAAAAAAAATTGTCGTAATAAGGATATTGTGGGGATAAAAGTTACCTTTACTGTTCTTGCACAGACATTTGCTCCAATAATTTAGACTTTTGAGATTAAAAAAAAGAGTTCTGTTTTGCCTTTAATGTATCACCCTTTTTCATTAGTGAATGTCTAAATTAGAACAGTTAATGTGTTCTTTTTTTTCCATCTGTTTGCCTTTCACTGCTTACACATATGTTGTGGAATTCCTCCTGAGTTTTGTTGTTTGCAAAACTTCCCTGTTACAGTGATACTCTGTTCCCCTGAGATACCAAATGTTAATATCTGTTACGATGTGCAAATGAAACTATTTTTTTCATTGGGGTAAATTTTTTAAAATACTATTTTTAACATTTTTCCTTAGACATTCACAAGACCATATTGATTTAGTGGTGTAGTAACATCATGTCCAGCATCCAGAATTAATATATTTTTCCTGTGATTTTTATGCTCTGTAACATACTTTATTTCTCAAGTGTCACTAGGCTGCAGCTTTTCTGGAGATGTTAAATCACTCGTATAAACTTTATTTACACATCTGTAAAGTGATCTTAAATGACAGACTTCGTGTTAGCGATGTTGTGAAGAGGATGAGGAGTGACATTTTCCTTTTTTCTAACAGAAAGGAAGAAATTTCTTCTTTATGCAAGGCGTTCAGAAATAAGAGGGGTGGACATAGAAAACCCATACTTCAACTTCATCACGGCCTTCACTGTTCCTGACATTGACGATGTGACGGTCATAGATTTTGATGCTGTTGAGGAACGCTTATACTGGACTGATGTGAAAACACAGACCATCAAGCGTGCCTTCATTAATGGGACTGGCTTAGAAACCATTATTTCAAGAGGTAAATAACATAATATTGAAGTTAAAGTAATTCATTATAGGTAACTGTGCATTATAAGCGTGCTAAAATATGAGCGTCCAAGTTCTTTTAGGTTTACCTTTCACTGATACTGGGTAATTGATCCAAGCAATAAGAAAGCACAATTTTGTTTCGGATTCAAGTTCATTTTATTGATTCATAATTCATTTTTATTTAAATAAGTTGGGATGTAATTGTAACATTGCTTTTATACAAGATTGAAATGTATAGTAAACAACGGAACTAATGTCTTCTGCGGAAGGTAGAATAAAGATGTAAAGCAGAAAAATAACAGTATCCTGACATAGCTTTGCATTGAAGAATTTCATGTAGATTTCCTATGTCTTTTGGCTATCTGTGCTGACCTAGCCAGGAAACTGGCTCCATCAGAGTTATTTTTTTCTTTCCAGTCCATGTAGATCTTTCGGCTTTGGCACCATTGGTGAAAGACACGATATGGTAGCTTTGTAATTTTGGTGATACTGGTGTTATGCATGTACCTGTTGTCGTCTTGCAACACGTGTCATGTTCAAACTGATTGCCATCAGGCTGTTTGCAGTACTTGAATGCGATGAGGAAGTGGAGTCTTTTGATTCTATGTCTTTGAATCCTGTATACGTTTGTTCTGTCGTTGCTGCTTCAGTTATTTATACTACTACAATTCAGGGTTTCCTTTTTACTGAGCTTTTTCATTATAGGTAGATTGCTTACAGCAATAAAAGGAAACTTAAAATATTGCAAGTGGAAAATCATGGCTGGCAGTTTTTTCTGCAGTTAGCACCTTCATTGTTCTGACACTTTTGCTCTGTACTTTGAATACAGAAATATAATGGATTGTAAAGTCTATACCTGATTGCTTCAACCCTATGTCAGTAGCTCCGGTATTAAAGTGATACCATTTGTTGTCGTTGCTAGTGGTGATTTTGTTTGTTTGCAACCACTGTCAGTGCCCCTCCTGGCAGCACATAGAATCATAGAATTGCCTAGATTGGAAAAGACCTATGAGATCATCTAGTCCAATTGTTTAACCTAGCACTGACAAGTCCTCCACTAAACCATGTCCCTAAGCACTACATCTACATGACTTTTAAAAACATCCAGGGATGATGTTCTTCTGTTTTGTAATACACCTGCCTACTTGAAAACTGGAAAACTGTCTGACAGGGACTATCTGGAGGCAAGTTTTGCAAACTTTGATTTCTCAACTGTTAAATGTATGTTTGAAAGGGAAGAGGAGAAAAGAAATAACTCGTGTCTTAAGATCAGACCTTTTCTGATTTTGAGAACAAATAAAAAAAAAAAAAGAAAATACTTCTTTAGCTGATTATTTGGAGACTTCAGAAAAATCAGTTAAAGCTCTGCCCCTGGTCTCGCTTTAGAAGAAATTTGTTCCGTATTAGCGTATTTTTGGGAAATCATTGGACAAATATGGCAATATCCCCACGTGGCTATATAGGCTGGTGAATTCATTCATTTTGTGTGGGTATCTTTATTTTTCCACTGCTGTCTCAGAGACAACTTTATTAACAATTGGAGGCATTTTTCAGTACCAGTAACGAGAACAAGGTTTGGAGTGCCTCTTAGAGCTCTTCTTTACATCATGAATTGATGTTCTCAAGAGAGGAAGAGTTGTTGGTTTTTTAAATGGTAGTAGAATAAAATAATGGTTTACTATATAAAATATACAGTGAAAAATCACAAAACTTGTCAAGAAACTTAATGAAACTTAAAGAAACATGCTATGTATGAATGTTTCTGCTTATCAGCATTCTTTCGTATTTTTATTATGGTAGCTTCTGTGGTGGAGTTTTTTTGAGGAGGAGTTGTGCCAGATGTAACTTATTATATATAAAATTTTCAAAATTACGATGTTCTGGCACATCAAAACATTATAAAGACTACTTATTATGTGTAAATGATCTCATTTGCTTGCAGTTATATTTTTATACTTCTTACCAGAACATAAGAGGCTTTGTAAGCACATACTAGTGGGATTCTTGTTGGATGAATTCCTATGTCAGTGTCACAAAGATGCCAAAGTCATACTTTAATCTTTTTAAGAGTATGAAATGCTTATTTTCTAGTTCTTCCAACCAAAACACCCAAAAAGGCAGGGGATCAGTTTAAAATGGGTCAAGGCTATGCATTTGTTATCCTTTGTTGCATTCTGTAAAGCTGGCAAACTTTCTAATGCCCAATCACCGTTTGGCATTATGTATACGCAAGCCAGCCATAGCCACATCCATGTTAGTTTGTCAATTACAATAATTCTCTCAGTGGAAGTAACCACATTAAGTTGACAAAGAGACGGTGTACAAACTATGAACTATAATGAAATCATTAAATCACCCTTGGCCTATTTCCTTGTCTACAAAGATGCTGGCCAATATGAACCATTGCTATGCCAAGGCAGAGCGGCATGTTGGTATCTTGAGCAGTGGTTTTATACCCAGCATTGAAGGCAGATATTAGCATATATTAACTTTTTTTTTTAAATCAGTGTCTTGCTAAGGAAGACTATCACATACAGAACACTGCAAAAATTCAGTGTCTGTCTGATTATTATGTTTGGACAATAGGTTTTATGCTAATTTTAAAGAAGTATTTATGGAGGATTTCCTGAATCTTTAGTGCAGTTTTCATGTTCTTATTGCAGGTGTGTCAAGCTGAAGAAGAAAAATAATGATTATTAATTCCTGGCAACTGGTTTATAAATACATCTGAATAGAATATTGCACAATATTGTTAACAAACTGCAGAAGAAATTGGTTTGGTTTTTTTCTGCAATGCTGAGAATAATCCAGAAAGAAAAGAAAAAAACAACTACTTTCAATTTTTTGCAGATGTTCAGAGTATCAGAGGTCTTGCAGTGGATTGGATATCACGTAATTTATATTGGATTAGCTCAGAATTTGATGAAACACAAATTAATGTGGCACATTTAGACGGTTCCTTGAAAACCTCCATCATCCATGGAATCGATAAACCCCAGTGTCTTGCAGTTCACCCAGTAAAAGGGTAAGATATCTGTGGTTTTAATAAATAAACTAAGGTAAAGCTCATCAGAAGATTTCTTCTTCATTCACATATTGAGTTTGCCCATTCTGTTTTCTTTCAAACTGAAAGTAAATGCATGCATTTGAAAGATTCTGCTGAGAATTTCTTAACTGAGTACTGCTTCCCTACCAAAGCTTCCTGTTGATTGTCATATAATCATTAATTGTATATTTTGCCTGCTTCTAAACTTACGAATGTTTTCACGACTGATGCATTAAAAATACTGTATACACAAAGCAACATTTTAAATATGTTCACTTTTTTCTTCAGTAAGCTCTACTGGATGGATGGTAACACAATTAACATGGCAAACATGGATGGCACCAACAGCAAAATACTCTTTCAGAATCAAAAAGACCCTGTTGGTAAATACCTTTTTTCCTTTTTCTGTTTTGATAGTGCTTTATTATGGACATTGTCTTGAAACGCTATTTAAGTATACCGTAATGTTTTTCATATACTATATAACAGTGATAGGAACAGGCATAAAGACATGAAAAACACTGATGTACTTTTGTGTTTCACAGTTTAGGCTATTTTTGGCCCATTCTAATTGAAATCTACTGTAGTGGGTTACGTATGGTATTATTAACTGCTAGGATTACAGTAGACTGAAGGTGAATCAGAACCCATCTGAATTTCTCAATCTTTAGATCATGGGAAAAAAAAATGTAGAGAGCAGAGTTTTAATAAGTTATGGGTATATGTGAGAGGATACTTTGACTGGAAACGTACAACCTTCCCCACCAGAATTTCAGCTGCATGATGAAAAGATAATTTAGCGCTTAACTTTTCACATACAGAAAAGAGCAACAGTTGAAGCATACATTTCATATAATGACTTAGCCTCAGTTTTAGTATTTTAGAATTATTATAGTTGATGATAAATTATGGCACTTTCTGAAAAAAAAAATAAAAAGCTCTTTCTGTATGTACTGTTTATTTTTGGTTCAGGTCTCTTTCTTTTTGTAGTTTCATTTTTTAGAGAGTTAAAGTGATTATGTCAGTTGTTGCTGCCTTATTAATGGCCCATCAATAAAGTGATTACATTTTAAAGCATTTATGGGTTTTCATAAGTGAATGCATTAAGCAAGCAGAAGCAAAAATTACTTAAATAGTTAAGTAATTCAGTAAATTTGACATAAGAGCAACACGACATGCATTTTAGATCCTAAATTCAAAGAATTTTCTAGAAATTATTTGGTAACTGTTTTATTGTTGATTTGATTTTTCTATCCATCCACTTGAAGAGACAGTTATCTATTTATCTGGAGAAAAAAAGAGTGGTAAACCCACTAATTTTAAGGTGAAGCATAAACACATTTAATAATATTACAACTATATTAAAAAGTAAGGCTGTGTGCAACATTTTGCACTGAATATCCTGTGATCATAGGTCACAAGGTCCTAAATTGCAGTCCTTATGGTTTCTGTCATTGAGTTTGTTCTGAGTAGCAGTAAAGCCAGTGAACCAAATACATGGTAGAATGGTAAGTACTCCTTTTTTGTTTTTTGGTTTTTTTCCTGTAAGTATATCAGTACTGTCAGAGGCTGCATGTGCAAATCCATGGGGGTTTTGTGATGTCTTTCTTCACAGACATGTGCAGTCTTACTGGTATCAGGTGGACTATTCATGCAGTTAAACATTCCTGTAAACCCTGTAGGAATAACAATTGTGACATAAGTTTTTTTAATTTCACCACAGAGCTGCAAATGAGACAATTTGTTCTCTTTCTGTATTATTGGATTAATTTTTAACACCTTTGAGAACTGATAAGAATTACTTGATATAGGTTATATTCCAGATTGAAAGTTCTTATTGCATAACAATTAGATGAATCAGTGAGACCATAGAGATTTAATTGTTTTTTCCTTCTTCTTGCCAGTCTGAAAGCATGCTAAATCATAAAGTATGTAAAGTGTAGAATATGTAGTATGTAAAGAATGTAGATATATGTAGGTATGTAAAGGGAAAATAAAGCTTGCACCTGTCTATTGTTGAAAAACTTTTTAATTGGTAGACATCTTGGTTTAGTTTTATTGTCAGTTAGGATAGACATGAAAACAGATTCTGTTGCATGTCTGAGGAAAAATGATCATATACAGTATAGATAAAACAAGTATTACATTTCCAGTATCAAACTCTAAATTCAAATAGATGCAAAATGCCTTTTTAATGGTTTAATTTTTTCTTACCATTAGCATAAGACATTCCCATGCTAAGAAGAAGAAAACACTGCTGAAGAGCCAGAGAGTAGTAGCAGTCTTAAAACCTTAATTTAATATTTCATTTCTAACTGAGAAACTGTCTGTCTCTGTAAGTGAAACTTTAGTTTATGCAGTGCTAATTTTGAGTATCTGGGGAGTTAGGTTGAATGATCTGATAAGTTAGCTCACAGGTGGATTACTGAAAAAGACAAATATATGGCTTATTAAGAGTTGAATATCCTGATAATTGGTTTTTAGGTTTCTTGAGACATAATTTCAGAATTTTAAGAATGAGTGAAAGTTTTCCAATCTGTGACCTGAAGTAAGCTGATGGATTTTTTTTCTCAATTTGAGTTCTGTCAAAAGGAGGAGACAATTTCAATTAAAATATTTTGTATTCACACCAAGAGTATGTCGTTTGGAGATTTTGGAAACTGATAATCTTAGGATGACAGATTGTGTCCTTTATTTTTATCTTCTACTAGATATGACTTGCTAGTCCATTGTGCAGTTCTAAAAGGCTCAAATACTGGCACACATAGATTGGCTGAAAAAGAAAGTAGACACCAGAGTTCCATTAAACTGCATTCTTAGGGACTCAGAATTAATGCTTGATTTTACAGTTTGTGAGGCAGATCATTTGATCATTGGTGTCTTGAACTTATTTTCATTTAAGCAGTTGTTTGATATAAAACTCTAAAAATACAAACCATGCATCCATTGGATTGTTTTTAAGGAAATGGCTATTATTAGGTTATATTTTATTAAATTGTAGGATATTGTATTCTTAGTTTTGAAATAGCTTGGATAAATAAGCTTTAAAAACATACTGGATCACTCTCAGCTATATTCAAAGGACTCCATAATTGTGTGAGTGGAGTGGGTTGTTTGGTTTTGTTTTTTTTTTGTTTTTTTTTTTTTTTGTTTTTGGTCTTTGTTTTTTTGTGTGTTTTTTTAGAGTTCAATCCTTCTGAACAAACTTAGAGTTTTCATTTCGCTTATGATTACAGTACAGCCCTGTTTGCTGTTATAGTTGTTCTTGTCTCGTTTTCTTGTCTGACTCTACTTGAATATCCCTTGCTAATTTCTTTATTTTGCATATATAGCATAGTCTACAAACAAAATTGCAGATGTAAACCAAAAATCTTTTTGAGACTTGTTTTTTTTAAAAGTTATTTCTTAAGTATTTATGTGCATTTAGCAGAGAAATAAACCTAAGGATTTCCTAATTTTAAGCACTGTTTTTTCACCTGAAATGTAATCAGCCCTAAACAGCTAAAAAAACCTTTCTTAAGTCACTGAGGTGGAAAATGTGAACAAAAATTCCAAACACTGTTCCTACAATTCATCTAAGCTGTGATAGCGGTGTCCAACATTTAATTCATTTAGGCAGTAAGAATGAATCCCATCTTTAATGTTCTTGGAACACAGTTTCCTTGAGCTTCCGCTGCTTTTTAGAGAACATTTCCACAGGTAAAAATAATGTTAGAGGAACATACATAATTTAAACAATAAGTATATGAAAAATGCTATCAAGAGTAATTTCCTTGAATTTCAGCGATGCACCAAATTAAAATATCAAACTTGATTTTCTGGTAGTGGAAGCTAAGATCTCATTACATATATGGCATTAAGATTGGAACCTCTGTGTATGAATTGCTGGAATAACCTTTGTGATACACTTTTTAAATAGTAGTGTATTTCTGGAAATTTGAGTAAACCAATATTTTACAATCCGCATAATCAGGTTGACTTTGGCAGCTGGGACACAAGGTGTAAGCCAGTCACTGACGCCAGAATGCATCATGAGTATCTGTGATACTTATGGTTAGTAAGTCACCTATTTTCATTCGCAAAAACAGGACCGTTCCTGAAAAATACTAAATAAACATTCTTTGCCTACATTAGAAATAGTGTTTTCTCAAAGGTTGATAATAGGTGGAATAACACAACAGGAAAATACTTTGGGAAGGAAAATGTGGTAGACTTGGGTAGAAGGAGATAGGAATGTTATTTCTGTCAGTTGCTGCTGTGTAACTGGAATACCCATCTACAGAAACACCCGTTTAATATCTGAAGGAGTAGAAAACCTGACAAGATAACATGGTAATTGCTGTGTAGACTGCACTCACAGCAACCCCGTAAGTAGGTTTGTCTAGGTGAAATCAGTGAGCAGCTGACCGGTAGCAGTCAGGACTTAGAGAATAGTAAATGCTATCCATCTCAGAGTAAGGAAACCTTTATACTTGTGTGTTACCTTTGTAACCCATAGCAAGGTTCATCCATATTCCCAGGAATGTTTCCTGTGCTAGGCCTAAGTACTGCAAATGCTGGTCTCCAAGGTCTGTGGCACTGTCTTTTTGCTTTGAGCAATGCTTGTTGTACAAGCATAAAAACAAGTATTTGCAGAGAGATGCTGCAAGATCAATCTCTCCTGAAGGCACTGCTCGGTATCCTTATCCTCTCTTGAGCGTGTGTTGTTTTCTTCTGGGTGATACACTTGCAGAGAGGGGAAAAAATAGCGGTAACTGCAAAAGAACTGGAAAGCTTTTTTCAAAAGCTTAGAAAGCAGACACCTTTTGGCCTACTATGTCAAATGTGCGTAAAGAGGTAGTGGCATGATGCCAGCCGTAAGTACTGCAGCACATGGCACTGCTTTCTCCCATCAGGGTTTTGAAAATAAATCTGGCTTTCCACAAGCAGTTTACAGGTTGGAAGAACAGTACTGTACAATATCTAGAGGCTGACCTACGGAGTGAAATACAGTATTTTTTGGCAACTTGCTGCTGGATACCTAACATGAATTCTTTGAAAAATCTAGTACCAAAGCGAATTATTATGGCATGTATTGTCACCATGCCAAGCGTATTTCACTGTGGAAAATCTCCTGCTACAATTACTTGAACATTTTTAAAGGATTATAGAAGTCTGAAATACGTTATCTCTTAGTTATTTGCTCTTACTTCCAGTAAATTATATGCTTTGTTTATTTAGTAGTTTATTTTACAAGTATTTTTATTTCTACAGTTCTCTTGCTTCTAACTTCAAAGAACTGATCATGAGGTCAGTTCACTATGAAGTGAAATTAAAATTAATACTATAAATTTATTGAGAATTAGTATTAGGTTTTGGTATTTCAGCATTCTAAGCAGAGGGCTGTGCATGGGGAAAGAACAGATTTTTTTATAGTTCTGAATCACAAAATCTAGCTTGTTTCTAAGTCTTCATGTATTCATAATTTTAGCATATAAATGATGGCTTCTGGTTTGCATTTACTAGTTGTTGATGACCTCACTGAGCACCTCGGTTCATCTAAGTAATTGTTCTTTGCCAGATAATGCTCTTTCATCGGTCACTCACTGATTGATTTCTGTAGATGCTGGGATAAATCTTTTTAAAAGCATGGGTTTTTTCACTATAAATGGGCAAGTTTGGTTTTCTCGATTGTTTTGTTTTTAAATTTGAATGGATGAGTGAATAGGTGACATAATCGTGTGTGTGTGTGTGTGTGTGTATATTTCTTAAATGCACTTTTATTATGAAAACAGCTTAACGCTAAATGTATATTATCTATTCAAGCCACAGTTAAAGTTGTATACGTTAATTACAGGTTTATCAATAGATTATGGGGAGAACAAACTTTACTGGATCAGTTCGGGAAATGGAACCATAAATAGATGCAACTTGGATGGTGGTAATCTTGAAATAATAGAATCAATGAAAGAAGACTTAACAAAAGCCACAGCTTTAACCATTATGGGTAAGTTCAGTGGTAATAACTTAGTTTTTAAATGACTGGAAGCTTATTAATAATGAAATATCAAAAGCTTGGGGAAGCTAGTGTTTTGATGTAAATGACACATACAGTACATTCACTAGTGAGACTGTTTTTGTGAAAAGTTTGTTTCATTGAACAGACAGTTTACAATCTGTAGTACAAGTATGTGTTTCTAAGTATAGTCATGCATCTATACACACACAGAGGATGAAGGTAACAGCCTGATGGCTTATATTTACTATAGTTACTTGTAAAGCATATTGGAAGGATGTGTGTTATGCTCTTTATTACAGAGAAATATCTATGACTTTTTTTCTCTACTGCTCACTTCTTTCTACAGTCTTAGTTCAGAACAGCTCTAGTTTGTTGGATTGGCTTGCACTTTGTGAAGACTTCTTTGAGTTATGAATTGATGATTGATTTGGATAAATTTATGATTTGGATTTTCAGATGTCCGCTGATACTCTGTGTATTAAATTGGTTGAAAAGAAAAGTTTTTCTGTTTGTTATACTTTGCACATTATAAACATTCAGAATGTTCAAAACCTTCTAAATCATAGAAAAAAAATCAAAAGAGGAATGCTGTTATAAGGAAAAATTCCTAAAAAATTAAAGTTTTTAAGTTGCAGATTGCTGAATATTATGAGAATATTGCTTTGAATTGACTGTTTCTCATATGCATCTTCAGCTCTTGACCCTTGCTGGAGCTAGGATACAGTGTGTTAAGAAATTCCTGTCTGACTCAGAACTAGTATTTTATTACTTATATTATTCTGGAGATAACTTTAGAGCTTTCCATATTTCCCCCAAATGCTTTGCTGACCTCTGTTCTGGTTCAATTAAAAATGCATGTTCCAAAAAAAGTTCAGTTGATAAGTAGGCTTTTGTTGGGATAGTTGACTCATCAACTGCCAGAGTCTTTTATAATGTATTTTATTTGATTGATTAATTATATAATGTTCATATAAATAGATGGTGTGCTTGTGAAAGTTATGCTAAATGAACTCCAAAGACATAGAATCATAGAATTGCCTAGACTGGAAAAAACATGTAAGATCATCTAGTCCAATCATTTAACCTAGCACTGATAAGTCCCCCATTAAACCAGGTGCCTAAGCACTACTTCTACGTGACTTTTAAAAACATCCAGGGATGGGGCCTCTGCCACTGCCCTGGGCAACCCATTCCAATGGCTAACGACCCTTTCAATAAAGAAACTCTTCCTAATATCCAATCTAAACCTCCCCTGGATCAACTTGAGGCCATTTCCTCTAGTCCTGTTGCTTGTTACTTGGGAGAAGAGACCGACCCCCCACCTCTCTACAACCTCCTTTCAGGCAGTTGTAGACAGCGATGAGGTCTCCCCTCAGCCTCCTTTTTCCCAGGCTAAACAACCCCAGCTCCCTCAGCCGCTCCTCATAAGACTTGGGCTCCAGACCCCTCACCAGCTT
>JAVKLA010000001.1:48098663-48153667 GCA_034782735.1 Sagittarius serpentarius | reverse complement strand
GCGGGTGACCATGCTGTAGAAGGAGATCAGGTTAGTCAAGCAGGACCTGCCTTTTGTAAACCCATGCTGACTGGGCCTGATCATCTGGTTGTCCTGGGCGTACTGCGTGATCGCACTCAGGATGATCTACTCCATCAGCTTCCCTGGCACCGGTCAGACTGACAGGCCTGTAGTTTCCTGGATCCTCCTTCCAGCCCTTCTTCTAGATGGGTGTCACATTAGCCAGCTTCCAATCTGTTGGGAACTCCCTGGTCAGCCAGGCCCATTGAAAAATGATGGAAAGCGGCTTGGTGAGTACGTCTGCCAGCTCGCTCAGAACTCTTGGGTGTATTCCATCCAGTCTCATAGACTTGTGTACGTCTATGTGGTGCAGCAGGTCACTGACGCTCTCTGCCTGCATAGCAGGGGGATCATTCTGTTCCTGATCTCTGTTGTCTAGCACATCATCATGCACATGATGTAAAGTCATATTTTAAAATAGTAACTGCTAAGATAGTTGTATTATACACATATTTGGCCAGTATTGAAATCTAAATGCTGTCAAAATCTGTTGGAGAGGGGAAGCTTTTATTATACATTCATAAACAAAAGCAAGTTTTGTGTCAGAAGGAGTCATGAATGTTAATATAGACAAATTGTCTTTTGTTGATTTGATTGTAACTAGAAATAGAATGAATAGATGACCTTTAGGGAGCTATTGGAAGTCTTTAATACGAAATGTAGAGCATTTGTTCATGCTGTCACTGAGATGTCTGTGGTATCAAGTCTTCATCTGTGTTTCACGGAAGCTACAACAGTGATGATCCATCAGGGGTATTGAATAAAGAGATTATAGCTATGATTTAAAGAACAGTGTTTCATGCTTGTTTGCATGAAAGTAGTTGAATTTTTGTGGGTGTGGAGATGCAAGGATTTCTGTTGCGTAGTTTTTAAACGATATACACCTAATATTCCTAGTTTGGGATGCTTTGTTTTTATGGGTGATGACAATTCTTCCTGCTCAAAATTGGTAAACAAAACTTACAATGTGTTTGGGTTTTTCTGTTTGTTTTGCTTTTGGGTTTTGTCTTTGTTTTGGAGCCATAGTTGTGATAAACTGCAATATGACATTGCAGTATGATTCCGTATATAAATCTGTTGAGGAAAGGTGCAAACAAACACAGTTTTATAAACAGTACTATATGTGCTGATTGAAAAACATGAAGAATTTCTGTATTCATTTCTCCTGTATGTTTTTATATTGTGGAACATACTGTAGCAACATAAATGCCATCTATTTTCCTGAAGTGCTGGTAGCTTTACATCAGCTTCTTATAGTCAGGCTTTCATGCATGTAAATTGGATCAGAACAGAAAATCCAGTGCAATATGAAGCAAGGTAAGAGATCTGTAATTGATAAATGATCACAACTAATAATATATAAATAAAGAAGAATTAATAACTTGTTCTAATATAAGATTTAACATGATAGTGTGTGAAAATTTAGTACCGTGTTGATCTGTTTGCCTACAAGTTTAATAGGGAGTTTTAGCAGGTGAATCACAGTAATTACGGTGTTTATTGCCTCATTTTTGGTCAATTTCATAAATTTCCTTGACTGCTGTTACCTAAAAACACAGTAAACACATAAAAACCACCATGAGCTGGAATGTTTGTATGGATAGTCTTTTGCGTAGAAAACCAACAGATCTTCTGACATTTTCCAGTGGGTTTTGCTGTGTCTTATAGTTTACATTCCAGAAGATTTTTCAGAACTATAAAAAAACTAATGAGTGACAGAGACTTGGCCCAAGACTGACTTATTTCTTGCTTTGGTAATCTCTGTGCTGCTCTGCTATCTCTGTGTTATCTTGATCTTTCATTCTGTTAATTTCAAAATGGGAAAAGAAACGAGAAGCAGTTGGGCACTCCATGATTATATACTGTGGTATGAACTCAATAATGCTAGCTAAGTCAGTAAAGTTTTGTCTTGCTTTTTAATATAGCTTGTGGAGTAGTTCAGAGCTTCACCAGGCAATGACGAATGCCACTCCCCTTTAGTGCTACTCCTCAGACTCCTCATTGCTTTCAATCCCTCTATTTTAGTGTCACAGTTTAGCTGTTGTAAACTGTTTGGGAATTACCACTACTGTTTCAGATGTTTACTGTTGTTTAGTCCTTTCCAGGCTCTGTTTAACATTTTCCTACTGTTATATTCTTTAGTGGGAGCATATAGAAGGTAATGATAAGACTTGAAAAAATAATGTTAGCAAACAAGTTTGTGCCAGTAACTCTCAGGTTTATGCTTGAGGGAAATGGAAACAAGTTATATAATTCACTTATTTCTGTATTTTGGTTCTTTCATTTATTGTTTTTCTATGCAGTGGTCTCAGTCATCTTTCTTTTCCTATGTGCTGAGCTCCAAAATTCGTAGTCTTTTGGTGCCTGCTTTTGCTACATCTTTTTGAGCATGATCTAGATGGGATGAAAATCATATTCCATTTGAAAGTAAAGCATTTGAATATATGCAAAATTACTATTTTTTCCATGCCCTTAAGCATACAAAAAAATTATTTTTGCTGTTGCCATTCTGTATTACAAAGATGTTGCTATAAATCCATGATGAAGTCACATTTGCTTTTCTACTCTTTGCACTTTTTCTTCAAATACACATTTACTGTGTGGAATGCAAAATCAGCCATTTTTTTGTTAATTTACCATTCAAAAATGTGTGTGAATGCTTTGTTTAGTCTGACTGTTCATTGTCTTGCATTTGGTCAATGGTAATTTTCTTCTGCTACTATGTTAACTGTTCATTTTATTTTGTTGAAAAACCTCTGAAGTCTCTGCTGGTCTTTTAGAAGCTTATCTAATTCACAGCACCCTATGCCCCACGTAATTTTCAACACCTACTACTGACACCATTTACAAGTTGGTAACAAAAATATCCACTGTTTTGGGAGCTCAGGATGTTCTGTGTGAGAGAATCTCTGATTTTCATGTACGGTACAGCGATACTCTTTTCAACATTAAGAAAATGTTTCCTACACTTAAGGTTTGAGGTTAATATACCATATTCAGTATCTGATTTTAGCAGTTTTCCTGGTAGCCAGTGTCTGAGTGTGATCAAATTATAGAGATACATTTGGCATTCTTCATGAAGTCTCATTTCCTACTTTCCAAGTTACTTAATGAAAATGGTTCCATGACTGTAACTGGAACTGGTTAGAAATCTACCTTTGTGGTGAGAACTGTATGTGTTTTGGGATTGGTGAGCAGAGTCATTATTATTACAAGATTTGAATTACAAAGGAACTTGCAGCAATAGCTGATGTATTTCCAAACTGGTGTGTTCTTTCTTGAATTATATATGGATCTGAATGATAAACTGAGCATTGCTAGAAAACTATTGATTAGTTACTGTAAGTTTGTAGCTGAGAAGAAAAAGATATTGAAGGCTTCTGTTGGCAGTTTTGGTTGGAGGTATTTGACTGGATTTTGAATTAGGTCCTTGCAGAAATACAGTTTACACAAAATTGCAAAATTCGGCTCCTTTCACTACAAAATAGGAATGTGATGTAGATTGTGTAAATTGTATAATGAGGATATAATTTCATGTGCATTGGTGATTTTTATTTTAATACTTGTGGCATAAACCTCAAAGGAAATATTCCATGATGCTAAGTAGTAGCCTTTTTCTAGTTGTTGTTTACTCATATAAAATAGAGTAACTTCATGTAGTGAATGATTCTATGTACAAGTGCTATTTCTGTTGAAATTAAAGTAAAAAAACCACAATCAGCAATGCAACAAAATCAGGCATATATAATAGCTTTTCAATGGGAGTGCAGATATTAGAACAATGTCTTTTGAACACAAACTGTATATAATACAGCCATCAAGGTATATTATCACATAATCAGAATAGACAGTAACAACTACAGTATTTCATTTTAGACAGAAAATGTGGGTTGATAT
Organism: Sagittarius serpentarius; assembly: GCA_034782735.1. Lineage (NCBI taxonomy): Eukaryota > Metazoa > Chordata > Aves > Accipitriformes > Sagittariidae > Sagittarius > Sagittarius serpentarius. The sequence continues at coordinate 48,149,710 of JAVKLA010000001.1, read as the reverse complement.
TACCAAAATATATTCATGCTGCCATTTACTTTCATCATGTGGTTAAATGATATATTGGTTATTTGATTTTTGTTTTATCTGAAATAAAATTTCAAAAATAACACTAGAATACATTTCTAGTAACTCAAATGGTGGGAGCTGTGACTTTTCTGGATGTGATTGCGAAGTGAAGGGGGCTACTTAGATCAGGAAACTTCAAATGCATACACCTTAATTTTCCAAGTCATCAGTCTTCTAATTGCCGTAACACCATTCATTACATTAGCATTAATATATGAAATATATCTAGGCAATTTGCCCACTTCTAAGTAGAGTACATAGTTGTCTTCCATAAATACTCAAACCACCATTAATGAAAACTAATGGCCCATCAAAATTTGCATTCAGAGTACTGCTTGAAATCTCCAAAGGACTGTCCACAATGCTGGTGCAGCAATTTTTGGCATTTGAAATTGCTGTTTCCCAATATGTTGCTGCACTTAATGCTAATTAACCAACGAAATAGATAAATACAACAATTTTACTGTATATTATAACCCAGTTTCAGCAACAAGATTGTAATTAGTGATCGACCAACACTCTTGTTAGCATAATCAAGCAAATAAATCATTTAACTTGTTTGATATTTAAAGGATTCAAATAACATAATTTCTTCCCTAGTTTGTGAAAGCAAGTTGTCTTTAGCATAAAGTCAAGTGCTTTTGTAAAATCGTCTAGTATATTTTAAAATGAATATAGAAATAGAGACATTCATCCTAATACTAGAAAGAGCAGATGAGTTATCTACTGAGAGAATATATTAGTAACGCAGAAATAAATAGTCCAAAATTTTGCCTAGAACTATGGTCAAAAATAGCTGTGTAACACGTGGGGTGGGGGGGGGGTTGGTATGAGACTGTTGTGGTGTATGTCCATCACCTAGTAGTTTCTGAACAATTAAAACCTGTATTCTTTAGGTCTTAGGGCATAACTGGCCAGCTGTGACCAGTTCATGTTTTTTCGCAGGTAGTCATATGAGGTTTGACCTCAAGATGTCTGTACTTCAGAATTTGTGGGTTGTTGTTATCGTTTGATTTTGCTATTGGTTTTGTTTTTTTTTTTTGTTTGGGGTTGTTTTTTGTTTGGGGTTGTTTTTTTGTTAATATACCTGAAATGTCAGGATTTGCATGAGGTTCACCTTACTTAAATTTTCAGATTGTCTTTCTTATTTAATTCCCCATGCTGTATCCATATCGCTTTCTAAAACTTGTAGAGCACCATATAAATTCCCCATGTAAAAGAAGAATAGACACTAGTTCAGTAAGATTTTATAAGTTATGTTTTTAATTAAAAGTTTATCCAGGTGTCATGTTAACAAGGATGGAAGAGGAAGATGAATCATCATGAAGCATATTTTGAGTTTTCACTTGTGACTTAGTGATTTGTCCTTTTTTTAATGGTATAGGTGGCATAGGAGACTACTCAGCCTCTGTATTCACAGTCAAGTACTTCAAGGACTAGTGATGAGTTTATGCTGTGATTATTTCTGTTTCTTGTGTCATGAAGGGTAGGAAAGAGCAGCTTTATCATCTGACATGTCTGACACCATTGATTGCAAATCTGTCTTTTTGTTATAATTCACACCATCAAAATTGAGGACAGGAATTTCTTGTTCTGTGAATGGTCTGATGAAAGAATCATCAGATGCAAGCCACTATTAATTTAACAGATTAATATCACAGGATGTTCTTTTCACTCAGTCAATTCTAGCACCTTTGCATGCATAGGATGGCAGATTTCCTTTAAATTTTACACAGGTTTCAGCAGGGAGTTCCATTTGTGTCTCTAAGTCTTCATATTCTGAATATTTTCATTCTGTAGATTGTTGTCTCATCATATACCTGTGAAGACTACTGAGTAAATGCCTTTTTCCCTTGATATTTTCAGAGTTTATTTTCTTTTGTGCAGTAACTTTTTACAGTTACTGCAATGGAAATTATTTTTCAGATCTGCAACTTTCATCATGAAACACTCAACTGTCTGGCTCTATAAATTAGTTATTTAAATATTAAAACTACAGCACAGGCAACAATTAACTAACTGAAAAGGAAGTGAACTAGAAATGAAGTTAATACACAATATTTGTTGGAAAGGCAGTGTTCCTGAAGTTTAAAAGTTTTTTCTATCTAGAGTTTTACTTCTGGTTCATCTACAGTAATAACTTTTTCTGTATGAAATTGAAAATGCTGATGATGTTAACTACACAATTACACAGACTTGCCCCATTTAATTATTTCATTTAAAATGTTTGAAAGATGCATAACTATTTGAAGAAAAAAAGGAAATGTTTGTACGTTTTCTTCATGTAGAACATTGCTGTGCGATTGTATTTCACAATAATTAATACTTTAACTGTAGTCATGAGTGAAGTGTTAACTCACTGCAGAGCAGTGGTTTGTTAGTAACCTGAGCATATGGTACTGTCCATATACTGTCATTTACATTGTTCCAGTTTATCTTCAGTTTTTCGTATGTATTTTTAAAGTTGAATTCAAATTGCAGTTACAATTTCTTTTGCTTTTTCTGTTGTTTTCCCTTTAATGGTTAAATTTAATGTTCACACAAAAACTACATTGTGTTGCCCTTGAGACTACTGGTCAAATCTAGGTCTGAGGCAATATGGTATTAAAATGTTAGCTAGTTCAGTTTCTTTAAAATAATTACTTTTCCAAAAGGCTGAAAGCAGAGGGGAGTTGCTTGCGCTTTTTTTTATACTGTTTTGTTAACTCGGAGAATGTAACAGAGATGGGCCAATGAAACCTAGTTTCTTTACAGAGACTTCCTTGAGGCTAGTACCAGAACCACTTTTTGTTTGATTAAGTTTTACTAACAAATTTAGCTTAAATATTTTTATAGTACAGGAATATAGGAAAAATATAGGTTGTGGATCCACAGAAGTATAATTTTAAATTCATAACATAAAAATCTGTAACTTCTTTTCTGAAGTGGTGAACTACAGAGTGTTAGCCAGTCACTAAGGTGAATGACTTGACTCAGTCAAGAGAAACTGATGACCCACAATGAGTTGGAAGGAGGTCATGTACTGTTTAAGTCTTGTGAAGGGAGTAAGGACTCAGGTAGGGTGTTCCGGCATTCAAGGAAACTGAGAAACAGACACTGTGAAACGTGGTATGGACTGTGGACCTTGTCAGCCTGGAACACTGAGGCCATCTCATCATACACCTGTGTGTAATCTAGAGACAGTGAGGACTAATGTGTTAAGGACTTGAAATCAGAAGATTGGCTATGGTTTCTGTGTCAGTGTTTGGCCATTAGTTCACTGAAGTTTGAGTTTGATATCAAAGCTGTTTAAAATTATATTCCGATGCATTGGGAGGTAGAGCCTGCTTTTCATTTTTTCATGATTTCTTAGTTATTGATTGTAATTTGTTTTTAATGAAAACTATGTTTTAGCATTACAAGAAGTTTTGTTCACTTGTGAAAACTAATTTCTTCCCTAGAGTAAAGTCAGTAGAATTTCCATATATAACTAGACATTTTAATTTAGGATTTTGTATGGAAGTAGCCTCAAATCAGCAGTTGTTGCAGCAAAAGTGGAACTGGTGCAGACTGCTTTCATGTCTGCTGAATGTTAGTAACACAGTACCTTCAGCTTCTCTTTATAACCTCTCCATAATATCTCCAGTAAAATACCCCACATCTTTCATCCTAAGACCTCACTCCAATTTCTCTCCTGCTCTTCTGCACAACAGATGTCTCTACTGCAAACACTTCTAGAGCCTTCTCCCAGTCGCAGTTCCACAACTCGCTATCACAATACCCCATTTTCCTCATGTGTTCCTTAAATTTCTCCCCTTTTTTCTCTCCACTCGGTTCCCCATCTTCTCTGTGTCAAAACAAAGCACAAGCTGTTGCCACTCTGGAGCTACACATAAAGTGATATGCTGGGCAGCACGTGTGCTGCATGGCCATCTGCCTGCCAGCAAACTGAAGGGATTCAACCAGTCAATCATTCCGTTGTTTTGTAGTTTACTGGGGCTCAGTCAGACGAGATTTTGTATGGGGTGGCGTTTGAGTTCATCAAGGAAGTATGGCATATGCGTGTTCTTGGTTTCACTTCAAAAGGAAATCTGTATTTTGACAAAGGTTGTGTTAGCTCTGTGCATTGATTTTTCCTAAGGTCTTACTTCTGCTAGTTTTTGATAACTATTTATCTCGTGCCTTTACTGTGAAAAGTAGAATACAGGATGTTGTTGTTCCCATTACATTTGATAGAAATAGCTGACGGTGCTTTGCTTTGGATTTGTTTATCTACAGCTAGAAATATCAGGAAGTTCCTCACTGAAATACTGCTTTTATGCAATGTCTGAAGGAGGACATTAAGAGTTAGCATTGCCTAAGTGTTTTCTGTGTGTTCGGTATGCTCTGTGTTTCAGTCTCACCCAGACAGGAAAGGACTGATTTGCTTTGCTTCGAGCAACCATTGAGACTGATGAATAATGGGAACAAGCTGTCTGAAATTAATTATGATAAAAATGAAAATATTATGTTATAAGGGAAACAGCTGAAGGACTTGGCATTGGTTAGGTAAGGAGCTCTTCACTGTGAACATTCAGTCGCTATGAGTTAGCTGAATTCTTGTTTTGGAAGCAGGCTTAAGTTCTCAAGTGTTTAGTCTGTTAAAATTAGACAGTAAGCATCATTACTGTGTTTATTATTCTTTTGGATCTGACAAAAGTTTACTTGCCTTTCAGAAATACACTTTTGCAATTTCAGTGCATTCTTTAGTTTCCTCTAAACTGAACTATTGCTACGTACCTCATGGAAGATACTTATGTAGAATATGTTAGTTTGCGTTAAACAAATGATTCTACCTTGAGCGTACAATGCTGGTGCCTGCACATGTGAAATGTAAAGGTGGTTTGTTTTTTTTTTTCCTCTCTTGGTACATGGCAAGTCACAAAAGCACGTCATGGCTGGTTTCAGTACCCTGATTCTCAAGTTGTGATAGTCTCAGGTGTGAGATAAGGGTTAGCAGTCCTTGGGTACCCCTGATTTATGACAGTTGACTATAGTCCCTGACAGTATGGCCATTACGAGTAGCGGTGCCATACTACAGAGCTTTTCCATCATTACCCCAGTGTCTTAATTGAAACACCAACAGGACATAGCTGTTGTAGAAAGCAGTTCTATGATCTTGATGTCATCCTTCAGAGCTACAGTAAAGCTAATAAATGTGGCCTTTTATATGCATAGGGGTATAAAGAAATACCAAGAGAGTGAAGAGCATTTCTAGCGTTCTTCTGCTTTCCCCTCATTTTAACCTATTCTGTCTTCCAGGCCTTAGCAATAGGGAATACAAACTGCCTATGAGAGCTGCTGTGAAGGTTTTCAGAAGTGTATATTTAATATTCTTTCTTCTGTTTGCATTATTTCTTCTTGCTGTGTTTCCTGATAGGTTGTCTTTCCTTTTTTTTTTTTTTTTCCCCTGCTTTGTGGTTGTTGTGACTTATTTTATGCCCCATTTGTACAATATCAAGTGATGGCATGAAACATAAAATACTCAAAAATTGGTAGGAATACCACTCCAATACTGGTTTGTGGAAGAGTAGTAAAGATTATTAGCTTAAAGAAATTATAAACCATCAACACTGAAGCCTGTTACTAGCTTTCGTTAGATGAATAAAAGACTAACAAGCTCTTTAACTGAAGAAGCTCTTTCATTAATTCCAGCGGGTAATGACTCAAAGTTTCAAAATGACAAGCTGGTAACACTGTGTTGTATATTTCTGAACAAAACTAAAGCAATCCCTAATGTTGATATTTACATTATGTTAATGGGGCTTCAAAAATAATGTTTTCCTGAAGTGATGCAAGTGAAATGAAGTAGAGACTATACATCTCATGTATACCTTTCAGTTTCTTGAAATTTCTTTTAAATTGCTTGTCTTCATACACTGTTGTTTAAATTGTTATGAAGATTATCTTTACATTAATACTGTCATTTGTATCTTAATTTCTTTTTTAATGAAAATTTACATTCCACAGTCACCAATATGGCCACAGCAACGTGATCAAACTTAGTGTTTCTATCCTCATGTCACTTAGAGTCCTGTCTTAATTTAAGTGAAATCTTTATGACTAAAGTCACCTGAAATCCAACCCTTGAAAAATATATTGCATGTACTGCAGTCGCACAGCAAGTGAGAATTCTCTGTCATAAATTTTTGACAAGTCCTTCATACTATGATTCCAGTATTCTGCGTGTGCGGATTGTCAAGGATGGTTTCAAGTTTTATGCTAGTATGTGCATAGTGTGTCTCTTTTTTTCCTGTTATTTTAAAATCTTGTGTAAATTATGGTGAAAAAGTTACTATCAATGTAAGTTGGTAATTTCAATAATTTCTTTAAGACAGTAACAAGATTTAAAATTATTTTTTATGGTAATTGTCATACTCCTTAATTTGAACACTCAGGTCAAGTAATGAAAACCTGGAACCAGACTTCCTGTCATCTCTATGTACATAATGAATGGATGTAGCGAAGTCTGGGAACAAAGCCGGTGTTGTAGTAGTATGTGATCTGTGAATAAGGTTTTGTAACTTTCAGGTATAAATTGGGCATAATTCAGTTTCTCTGCTTGAAAATGTGTGAAAACCTATCACCTAAAAAGAAAAAAAGTAAATTTATATATCTGAAATTTCTGTTTTTAAAATTAGAAAAGCTACTTTATTCTTTGAGTAGTTTTCCTTAAAATTGATCTGGGAATTGACCTCAAAAGCTTTTTCCCGCCTTAGGTTTCAAAGATACATAATTTGATAGTCATTCTCGTAATTTTTAAAACTTGAAAATTTTACAGATAAAAAGCTTTGGTGGGCAGACCAGAACTTAGCTCAGATCGGTACCTGTAACAAAAAAGACGGAAGAAACCCAACTGTCCTGCGAAACAAAACTTCAGGTGTTGTACATATGAAAGTGTATGATAAAGCAGCACAGCAAGGTATGTTAAATTTTAAGCATGTTTAACCAACTTTTAGGCTGCATAGTACCTTTTCCTATGTTACTCTGTAAATGTGGCTAGAACAAAATAATATATATTTCATTGTAATTCAGAGATAAAATACTATAAAACATTTTATTGACTAAATTACTGAATATAATAGGATAATAGATTTAGCATGTCTGCCTGATACATTTTAATTTATCAGGTGTTTTCTGAAGTTTACACTATATTGAGATCTGAAGTTCTTTTAGAGAATCTAAGTTGAAAATCTTTAGTAAAAAAAAAAAATCAGTTAATGTGTGAACCTCATCTCAAATTATTGACATTTTAAGTAAGTGAAGTATTATGAGAGAATTCATTAATATTCTTCATTATCTATTAGTTTCAAGACAGTTTAATTCATCTAAATTGACAGAAGTGACAGTAGTATAAATCAAAAGTGAGACAGCAGAAAAATGGGTGAATATTGCTAATACTGCCAAAACTTAGTTGGCAAAGTGGGAGCTAAGATAACATGAAAAACTGTAATTTGGGGTCATGCACACAGTTTTATGAATTTGGAGATCACAGATGAAAACATTTGGGAGATTCTTTAGAAAGAGATTATTTCTGATTCCAGCTACTGAAACTGATGAGGATGGGATCTACATGAAACAATTTCATTTCATTTTGTGGAGAAGCTTCCAAAAGAACACAGGGTGGTTTACTACAATAAGTAGTTTATGTATGGAGTACATTAATTCCGTTCCATATTGAGCACTTCTGGGAACACTTGCCATTTTACCTGATCTAGGAAACACCAACGGTGCTTCACCAGCCTGGCCCTTAGTTCTAAATGTGCTGGAACTGTAAGTAATCAAAATTTAGGCATTTAGTAATGTTTCTATCATTTTAAAATACTTGAACGCCCTACCATGGAGACATACAGATAGCCTCTGTCCAAATGTTAGCAATATCTGGTGTCTGTGGCATTAGTATGCATCTTCCATTGTACGAAAGTCAAGCAAAGGAACAGTTATGTCTTTTTGTACTACTGAACTTTAAATATAATGTATTCATATCATTGAATGGTTTGGGTTGGAAGGGACCTTAAAGATCACCTAGTTCCAACCCCCACTGCCATGGGCAGGGACACCTTGCACGAGACCAGGTTGCTCAAAGCCCCATCCAGCCTGACCTTTAACACTTCCAGGGATGGGGCATCCACAGCCTCTGTGGGCAACCTGTGCCAGTGCCTCATCACCCTCACAGTGAAGAACTTCTTCCTTCCATCTCATCTAACTCTACCCTCTTCCAGTTTAAGGCCATTGCCCCTTGTCCTGTCAGTACATGCCCTTGGAAAAAGTCCCTCCCCATCTTTCCTGCAGGCCCCCTTTAGGTACTGGAAGGCCGCTATAAGGTCTGCCCAGAGCCTTCTCTTCTCCAGGCTGAACAACCCCAACCCTTCCAGCCTGTCTTCATCGGAGAGGTGCTCCAGCCCCCTGATCATCTTCATGGCCCTCCTCTGGACTCGCTCCAACAGGTCCATGTCCTTCTTATGTTGGGGGTCCTAGGGCTAAACATGGTACTCAATGAATAATGAGAGCTCTTAAGTCGTGTAGTGAAATGTCACCTTGCTAATCTTTATTTTGACAGAGAGCAATGTTGGGATTTTGGATACAAGACTCAAACATTGTAGATGGGATTCAGCTTTACGCTTGCACTTTTCTTTTTAAAAGAATCTTTGCATATTTCATATGCATCTTGCATTTTGTTAAAGTGACCTGAGAGCAAGTGTGATGTGAGGGCACTTACAGATTTCTCTGTGTAGAAATCTGGCATCCTAGTTTTGTGGCGTTTTTTACTGTGTAATTTGTCCCTTTGAGGATAACTGAGGCTTTGAAACCTCACCTGTTTTTTCCATTCGTATGGTTGGATTGCTAGAAAACATCCATGATTTTAGATGAAGAAATGCTTTCTACCTCAAAATTAGGAAAGTAAAAATAAATGTGACAAGTAGCACTCTTGATTCATATGGGTTTGGTAACCTGTAATCAACTAATTTCTTGAATGTCATAGTAGACTTAAATGTTTCTTCATGAAGCTTCAAATTGCTGAGATATTTTTATTGTACTGTTTATTGTATTGTTTATTGTGTATAATGTTTATTATCTTACCTAAAAGTGTTCATATATAACTTTAAAGTAAATATTGTTTTAATTAAGAAGTAGGAGCATGGATCTGTGAGACCATATTGGAGTGTATCTTAAATATACTAAACAAATGCTGGTTCATGAAGGTAACGAGGTTAATATAACATTTGATGAATGAATACAATAGGATCAATGATTTGCTCACCGTCTAGAATAAGATACACCTTCTAGACTTACGTCAGTGAGATTTTGTCATTGCTACTCCAAACTTAATGTATTTTCATTTTTATCATATGCTTTTACTTTAGAACAGGCACATCCTTCTTCAGAAAACTTGAGTTATTTAAAAAAAGAAAGATTCTGAGGAAAATAAACCACTATTCTAATTGCGCAGATAAAATACTGTAAGAGTGAAGCATGGAAGAGCATATGAATAGTAGCATATTTTATGCATATTTCAATTTTTCAGAGAAGTTAGCGGAACAAAATGTGGGTTTGGTAATATTAATAAAATGATGCCAACACTCGTTTTTAGTCAGGATGGCACTGTTCAAATTTTGTTTCCTCCTGTCTCTTCTCCCGTCATGTTACAGGTAGCAATTCCTGTCAGTTAAACAATGGTGGATGCTCCCAGCTTTGTTTACCAACATCAGAAACCACCAGGACTTGTGTGTGTACAGTAGGCTACAACCTTCAGAAAAACCGCATGGCATGCAAAGGTAAAATGGTTTTCAATATTTATTTTAACTAACTTCAGTTTTATGGAAATACTGTAATGAGTAAATAAACTTTATTAATTTTAAGTTAAATAACTATAGTTAATATCTTTGATTAAAGGAGTAACAGAGAAATGTCTATTGTGGTTAGGACAGAATTTAAATTTAGCTTTTAATTTCTTGATTTAGTTCTTCATGGACTTTTGTGGAAACTCTGAGGAGTATTTTTTTCTTTTTCTTTTTTTTTTTTTTTTTTAATGTAGGCAGAAAAGCAGATCATCTGAGCCACCATTAATAGCAGTACATACTTACTCAAGGTTACATACCTTATCTTTAAAATAAATTATAGGCTACAGTAGCTGAAAGATTGGGTATCTCATGCTATTGTATTGCCCTTAATACAAACTAAGGCCTGATTTTATTTTTTTTTTTTTAATTTAATCTTTTTGTCTATTTGAGCAGGAAAAAATCAAAACATAGCTTACATCTGAAGTCTTAATTTTTGCCTGAATAATACAAAACCGCCTTATGATCAAGGGGCCTTTATAGTTGTATAAATTTAATGTTGTTTATTCCTATAAGAGATTGCTACCTCATCTAGTTAATAGTAGAGTATACATGGAAGGAGAATTAAGCAACATAAATGCGGCTTTTCTACTTCTTCAGTGCTTTTCATATGTGACAATAACATGGTCTTAACATTTTTTTATTTCTTTTTAAAATAGTCATTTTTCCTTTTACAATTACGTTTATAGATATTTATAACTTTCAGTTGTGGGTTAAGGTAAAACTGGTGGATACATTCCTCTTTTGTGTCTAGATATACTGCTTTCTACATCATAACAGCTTTTTATAATTAAATTTGCCTTCAATTAAAGAGAAGTCATGAGTCAAAATGATCTTTATTCTGTCTTGAAAATTCATGGAGAAAAACTGACAGATACTATTCTGTACGTATATACTTGTTTAGCATTGCTCTTTTCATTTGCTAGCTAGATTTCTTCTTCCTTTGAAGAAAATTTTTTAATTCTCTACCTGAAACTTTTTAGTCCACATTCTTAGTCTTCTACTAGCGAGCTCTTTACAAAGAAAGAAATTTTCAAAGAATTGGTGTGACGAAAAAGGAACTTTTTGTGTATAGTAGTTAAAATTCTTCAATTATGAGTTATGTATCATCACGTTGCATAATTTCTCTTAAACTTAGAAGTGAGTATGAACAAATTAGGGCAACAAAGTATTTGTTCTCATTTTAGATGTCAACAATTAGGCGTGATTCATGTTAACTGGGAATGACTACATAACAAGAACTGTACACGGTAGAATTTCTTCCTGCTTAATAGAAATAGGTGCACCTGGAGTGTGATTAACCTAACACGAAAATAGACATTTAAAATGCATCAGCTGCATTGTTCACTAAGACTATGTATTTCTCTGTTGTCTGTAAAGGAAGTGTGTGTGACTAAATGAGCTGAGATGAATCCCATGCCTCAAAAGACAATTTACAGTCTTGAATCCTGCTTTCCACAAGTTCTTTAAAATTGTCTCTTGCTGAATATGTATGGAAAGTGCAGATGTGCACTGAAAATATTCTTAAATTTCTCATCATTCAAAACCATTTTCTTCTTAAGTTTTAATTTTCACTGCTGCTAATTACTTAATTATAAGGTGATGCTTGAAATGACAGTGATTGTATTTATCATTTGAATAGAAATACACCGTAATAATTCATGGATGTTTTCTCAGAGAGATTGTGTTACCATTCTGGGAAACTGTGGAGCAGCACTGGAAAATTATGTCTAGTGCTTGTTAATTCCTCACATCTTGTTATTTAGAAAAGTCTTCACTTTGCTCTCATTGGCTATTTGATTTCTCCCATAGGTATTGAATCATTTCTGATGTATTCTATTCATGAAGGAATTAGAGGAATTCCTCTTGATCCAAATGATAAAATGGATGCTTTAATGCCTATATCTGGAACTTCATTTGCTGTGGGCATAGACTTCCATGCAGGTAAATATTATGTATCATTTATTGTATGTATGGTAAATATTGTATACTGTTCTTATAAATGAAATAAACCCCCAGTTTTCAAACCTTGTGGGTAATTACAACTGTATTTAAAGGAATTGGAAGCTGTTTGTGTGTTACAGAGTTAACCTCTAGCTGTTTATTATTTACAGTAAATAGAAAAACGTGTATTATGTAGATTGCATTAGCAGCACTATCCACTGGTTTTCAGTGGAGACATCACTGAGATCTTGAGTAGGAAACTGGTGGTTTTATAGAAAGTAGTCATAAATCTGTAGGAAAGCAGGTTTCATTAGTTCCTTTTTCATAGAAAAAAGCTTGTTCCTGTCATGACATTTATTCCACTGAATTTTCTTAGTCCTTAGTATTGTACCTAGCCAGGTGGTTTTGACAGCTGAGTGGAATAGTTTTCTTTCTGTTTAGTAAAGCTCAGGCACTTCATTGCAGCGTACAAGCCAACGCTGTATCAGTTTCCTCCTTTTAGAAGCAGGTGCTCTAACAGCTGGAAGAACAGGCATTTCTATCTTAAGTACACTATGTACCTCTCCACTGCAGTGTTATAAATAGGAAACAGTTTTTACTTTAGATAGCCTCACAAATTTCCTGTGAAATTAGGAGGTTTCTGTTTTGCATGCATGTGAAAGAAGGTGGAAAGAAATTAAGGATCAGATCCTGAAAAGTAATTGGATACATTTCCCACTGGTACTAAAAGGTGTCTTTAAAGACATTAGGAATTTTTGGTCAGTTTACAGAAAATAAGAAATCTATGACCAAGAAGTGACCTAAAAACATCTTGTATCACCATATTTTTAACCCATTAGCTCTTTGGCCAGCCATTCTTCTAAACTGATTTTCTTATGAGCTGTTTTTGTTACCCGTTGAGTTTAGGAACTAGCAGATTAGAAATAAAATTTTAAGTTACCTATATACGTATGGACATCGGCTTCCTGAAACGTGCAATTATTTTGTCATACTCCATTGTTTTTCATTTTGAAATAAATTCTACCTGGGAATTCAACATTAAGAGATCCTAAGTTTTGCTTAAGTATATGATAATATATGTCTTCATATTAAAAACAGATCTTTTTTCTGCTTGTTCTGTTTGACTACTTCATCACACAAATATCACTAATCTTTTGTTAAGAGGTTAGGAGTTAAATTCATTAAAGTCTTCTCTTCTTTTGGCCTGCCTTCTTCACTGATGCTTTTGTACCTCTACTCTGCCTAGCAAAATTCCAAGTTAGCTCAACATTTTACAGTGCCCTCATACTTGTCTATTTTGCTTTCAAATCAGTGACAGCTAATGTTCACAGCTTTTGTTGTATCATAAGTATAGTTCAATCGCAGTCTGCTGAGACATAAAAATCACTTAAAAGCCAATACCTTTATACACATATCTTAGATGGGAAAGACTATGATACAGCTGACTTCATCTATTCCTGGAAAGATACAGGATGACAGAGAAGTGGTAGCTATACATGTTCATGACAGAGTACTAAGACAATGCAGTTGTGTTTTCCAGGGATTATATATTTTATTACAATTAGTTACCTTAAAAAATACCATTTTTTAATTCAAGTCTTGCAAGCTTTACAAAATTATGATATGTAACACAGAAATTTGAAATTTGACCTTTTCATGCTAAAATAGTGATGCTAGGTTTTTGGGGGGATTTTGCATGTTGTGTTTTCTTTGATTTTGAGATTTTTTTTTTTTTTTTTTTTTTTTGCATAGTCTACTTACAGGATATGCTAGCTCCTACTTTAGAGAGCTTTGTTTGGACTTCAGGAGTTGATATCAAATAAATATTTTGAAAGAGTAAGATTCATGGACTAATTTTTAGCTTTTTGGAAAAAGATTTGAGGAAAGATGAAATTGAGTGAGGGTTGCCACTCAATCACCAACTTGCGTGATGATCAGTTACAGCACGGGGAACATGAATACGATTGACAGTGACAAATGCATTGCTAAATATGAATGTAAATCTTCAGTAGCAGTGAAATCACAAGGGGATACTGTGTTATAAAAAGTTACAGTACAGCTTTCAACTGCTGCATTTCAGCTTAAAAAGCAATTGTTTTTCTCATTTTGATACGTTACCTTGAATTTTCTGCATTCATTCCTAAAACCTTTGTTCATCAAATATGATGTGGAAGGCAAGTGGAGGTACTTTCAGATTTCATCTTGGTTTTTTTCACTTAGTGACTGTTGCTTGCATTTCATTCTTAATTGTGAAACATTCCCAAATTCTGACCTATTCTCAGTAATGTTTAGGTATGTGAAGTGGCTAAAATACATTAACATATGCTAGTAGGTTTTTTGCAGACATGAGGAATTGGAAGATAAACGTACCTTTTTTCTCCCTATGTCCTGATACTTCTAAATTCTCATTAAAGAACTACACGAGTGGTTTTGACCTTTGGACTTCCTTAGAGGTAGTTAGGGAGTGGGGTTGCCAGTGGTGTTTAAGACATAGGTTTATAAAACAGAGTGTGATCCTAGTAGCCTTTCATTTCTGTATTGTTAAAGATAATAGCACAGGTTTTTCCTTGCTGCTGAAGACTTCTTCACAGTATGTCAGGCAAATGCCCATTGTTTTTTCTTCTTGACATTATTCCAGGAAGCTCACCATACTTTTTTATCTTAGTTTTTGGTTTGCATTTGTGTTGAAGTTATTATTTCACATGGTGGGAAGTACTCTGGACTTAAGCTTGGTCTGGCTGGAGGAGAATCTGCATGGCAGAGAAAGACTACTGTATTTTAGACATCAAGGGCATTCTAAGTATTGAAGAAATGAGAATGTCATGTTTATTTGCAGAATGATGGTCTTTAAGTTAATGGGTAGAACTGTCTCTCCAAGAAGGTGATCCTGTTCATCAGGAGACACTATCTTAACTCCTACTGACTTAGAGGGTACAAACTACTTAGAGTAGTAGCATTTCAGTCTTTTTAAGGTACAGCAACGCAGACTGGTTATGTGAATGTTTCCAGTAGTGCCGCAAAGCCTCCATAAAGGTGGAGTAATAGTTAAAATTGTTGATAGTTTTGAAATAACACAGTGTTATTTCTGAGTCCCTTTCAGTTCTGCAGTAGTTCCTATCAGAAATAGCTTAAGATTTGCAAGATTTTGCTTCTGTGAAAAGCAGAGTCTTCCCAGTCCCTCACTGAGTTTTGCTGAACTTAGTGGGATCTGGGAACCGAGAGGTGTTGGGTCACATATTTTTCCACACTTTTGTCTCCATTTTCTGTCCCCCTCTTACTCATGCTATCATTGTGCCTCCAGGCATTTGTATCTGTGGTGTACATATAGGTGTGTATAGGGGGGGAGGAGAACAGATTTTAGTCTTTGTTGAAATAAGCATTTTGAGCATTTACAGATTAAGCTGACAAAGCCTGACAAAAGGGGTAATATTCAGCAAATACTTTGTGTGTTGAATTTTGAGTTACAGGATTTTATTGGCAAAATACTAATGCATTAAATGGAATTAATTTCCAGTGTTTGCTGATAAGGTGCCTGTGGACTGTAGGAGTCAACGTGAGGCCACGGTTACTAATGCTCACCACTTAGCAAAATGCTTGTAGAAGCTGTGTAAAGTTGCAGACAGTTGTTTCCCATTTTATGGTGACTGTCATTTCCAGGTAGTAATTATCTTCTCTTCAGATTCCAGCAATAGAATATGTAAATAGATACTGAAGGCTCTAAACTGAGTGTAGGCCTTCTTTCCATCTGTCTGAAGCCACAACTGACTTCAGGAACCAGATGCTGAAGAGAGTTTTCATCTCCAAGTCTGTTATTTTTTCAAAGTAATTGGGAAAAAGCAGATTTGTGCAATTATAGTATTAATAGTGCTACCTGACAAGAGACAGCACTGACACACAGATCTGTGAAAACATCATCCCCTTTTATAAGTGAACAGACTACAACAAAAGAAAGGCCAATTGCTTAATCTGAATTCCTGTTAACTTACGCTGCATGGCGTGGGTCTTCAGTGGTTGAGTCCTACTGAGAAAGTTACTCCATGTTTTATTGAGGTACAGAGAACTTTGATTATTAACAGAAAGGAACCCATAAAAGTTACAGTCTCCATAAAACAAGAGGGGTTTGTCATTTGGATCGTACCACCTGTATCCAAGTACAAATTGAAACTCAGCAAATGCTGTAGTATTACCTGTATTTGAAACCTGCAGGGATCTTTACTGGTTTGGTGACAAATTCCTTGGATATTTTCACACTGTACAGCAAAAGAGTGTAGTGGGTTTTTTTCTTTTCTTAAGCTGTCATGAAGTATCTGAAAAATAAAAAAATATTCTCCAATGTAATGTATAGAACATAGTGACTGGAAAGTTTTGCATTGCTGTGAATAAATAACCTTTATCAGTACTTCAGAAACTTGTTCGGGGCTTTTTGGTTTTTTTTTCCCTTGGAGCATCTTTGAACAATTACATTAAAATGTCATAGTCAATACATTTTACAGCAATGTTTAATGAATATTTAAAATAGGATATAAAATGTAGGCAAGTAAGGCATAGGACTGGAAAAGAATATGACAATTTTAAGGAAATTATGTGTTAGCTGAAGTTTAATGTTTGTGTATGGTTGTGTAACTATTATCTTTACATACTCAAGCCGTTAGCAATCTTTTAAGGATACTTTCCAGAAGCAGTGAAGTGCACGTGCTTTCTGAACTTCCTCCAACACAGCAAATATTACTTGAGTTTCCCTGATTAGTTCCAGTCCCAAAACTACTTACATAATTTTGTTTGTAGAACAGATACATTCTACTTAAAAATTCCGCTCATTTTACAGGAACGCTACCAATTAAATAAAAATCCAATTTGACTGAAGTTAAATAGTATTCCTTGCAATATTTAACTAGAAAATGTGTTTTCTTATATAACTGGGAAGTATTTTTATATCTCTGAAGCTACATCTGCACATCTCCCGTGATTTTGTATGTCCTCACCATCCCTTTTTGTGTACGTAGCCATTAGTTGCTTTCTACCTGTTCATGTTCAGGTCAGGTATATTGTGTATTAAGGAAAAATGTTGATCATTAACAAAACAAAGCTGTGTCATAAAATACTGCATTTTACAGAAAGTAAATTAGTAATTTAGATAGAATTTTAATGGTTGTTGTTTATAATGATATATTTTAAAGAGAAATATGAATTTTAAAATTGGTTTTATCTCTTTAACACATGATTATCTGGAAGCAAATCCAGGTAACTCACTTGTTTGAATTTTTGGATTACTAAAAAACACTATTTTAAGAAAACAACACTAGGAAGTCAGTTATGCTGTATACATAAAGATGTAGTCATGGAAGTGAAACCACTGAGACCTCTGTGTTCTTGTAATAGATTCTAAGCTGTTATGTGGATTCTTGCTCACATGGCTGACTTAAATAATCATAGTATGAATACAAAATGGTTTATTTTTATGGAGATGAATTGAACTGGAATATGAAATACATAAAATTCACGTGTAGAACGTCTTATGCAGTTGGTAAACATAACAAATTTTTTTTTTAATTAACTATGTACTTTCAGATAAGACTTTGTAGTAATTCTGTATATCTCGTATTCCACTGAAGGGTGTTTGGCATACACTTGCACACAGTCATAGATCAGTATCTTATTGTTGAATGTATGTGCAGCTAGTATTAAGATCTGAGTAATTTTTGTACTCGTTTGAAATAAGTAGCAAAAATACATGCCTCCCATATGTGATAATCAAGCTATATGTTTGGGATACTTGAAGTCAGAATTTGTCATTTGTTTTATTGGTGGTGTGGCTGGCTAGGGTTCTTGAGCATACCAAACTGGTTTGGTCTTGGAATTGACTGTTACCTGTGAAAGTTTTTTTTTTTTTTTTCTCTTTTCTTTTTTATATATATGTATATCTATATATGTGTGTGTGTATGTATATATATACACACATACACACACGTGTATATATATGTATATACATTTGTAGATACATAAATACTTACATATATTTACGTATATACTATTTCTATACTTATATATAGAAGTATATATTATATTATGTAAATATATATACACATACCCCCTCTCTGATGGAATCAAAAGCAGGTATATAAAGTATGAAAAAATAAAGAAGGAACAAACATTATTTATGTTGGAGCAATGTCTTTCCCAGACAAAATAGCTCACTCAGAGGGTCCCCAGCTGATGACTTTGAAACCAGAATGTGGGTTGTACATATCTGGGCTGTTAATTCAGAGCCCTGTCAATGGAAATACAGAGAATTCTGCTTGAGGGATGTCATTGCTCTGTTTGCCCTGTCTCTTTGTCAAGGGTACCTTGTGGCAACAGAGGGGAGTGCCTGTATGTGCTTTGGCCACTCCAAATTCTCGGCCTGTCTGATGAGTTTAAAAGGTCAGTGGAAACAGGTTGTACTCTTAAGACTACGTAGTGGTCCTTCTCTTCCAGATTATGGACAGCCAGCTACAGCAGAATGGCAGGGAAGAAAGACAGCTGAAATGCCTTAAAACACCAAAAAAGACTCTTAGTGAAAGCTTGTCAGGACATTTAAAATAAAAGATGAGTTGTGGATAAAGTCAATTTTTTATTCTTTTATCAGTATTTCACTCTCAAATGTCACACTTTTTTTCTAGTTAAATTTTTTTATACTGCCAAAATTCACTATGATTACTGAAGGAAAAGGCTGTATAGGCAGTTTTACACTGTAGTTTTTCAGACTCCTAAATATTTTGGCATGGTAATTAATAAACAAAATAATATGTTTTTCAGACATCCCATTAGGAAAGACAACATTCTTACTGTGGTTTTTAACAGGGGTAGTAGCTTCCATCTGTTGTCATGGCCCTAGTCTGTTATATGTGCAGTACTAAACAACCAGTAGAAAACCTAGAATTCTGATTTAATTATTTTAAATAAAATTTTTAAAATAGAAAAAAAGAATGAGGAATTAAAGATGATAGTTTTGATACCATTCTTCTGTTTACTCTGAGACATATTAATAAAGTTATAATTGGCAGTTTTTACAGTTACTGATGCAGATACTTGGACTGAATTAATCTAAGAATCATTGCCATGTATTTTATAGGAAATGATACAATTTATTGGACAGACATGGGTTTCAACAAAATTAGCAGATCTAAACGAGACCAAACATGGAAAGAAGACATTGTTACAAACGGTTTGGGAAGAGTTGAAGGGATTGCAGTGGACTGGATAGCAGGTAGGTCTTAACCTGCTTCAGGAATTGTCATGATTTCTGACAGTATGCTCTTGCATCTTCAGCTCAAGACTAAATAGCTTGTTTTGCTTTCAGCTCTAATTTCCAATATTCCAAACATCTAGAGATTTTTCTTTGAATATACCACCACTGTTCTTTACAGTTTTACTACAGACAGAAAAATTATTTAAGTATCTTGGACACTATTTCTTAGATGGGTGGTCTCAACAGTGACAACCATGAATACAAGTCTATACCTTGAAATGGAAGGCTGACTAGGACTACAAATTTCAAATATAAGATACATGTAAGATAAAATACAGCAGTTAGTTTCTGGTCCTAACTTACGCACTTAACATTTAAACAGTTTTCAAGTAGTCTTTTCTTTTTCCGGTAACTTCAATGTATTTTTCCTAGGTAACATATATTGGACGGATCATGGCTTCAACTTAATTGAAGTTGCCAGGCTCAACGGCTCATTCCGATATGTAATTTTATCCCAAGGTTTGGACCAGCCAAGATCTATTGCGGTACACCCAGAAAAAGGGTAACATGACCACGGCTACTTGCATTTCTTCTAAAGTTTGCATGCTAGCACTGAAGCTCTTAGATAAGTAACCTAAGGCCTTTGTTCTAATAGATAAACATTTAATAAAACCCAAAAGGATTGTACTGGAAACTATTGTACTGTAACTAAGCATAGGTAGAAGGAAGTGTTATTCTTATCATACTCTTGAGTTTTTTCGTTGGTCTCTGTATACATGACATACTGTACTTTCTTTGCAAAATAGTTTTCATTTTCTAAGACAATTATTTCAGCTGAAGTTTAGGCATTGCTTGGAAGCATGTTTAAATTTGTTCTTAAGTTTCCAGCGAAAGCAAGGAAGTCACATTAGCTAATCATAGACTCATAGAATGGTTTGGGGTGGAAGGGACCTTAAAGGTCATCTAGTTCCAACCCTCCTGCCATGGGCAGGGACACCTTCCACAAGACCTTGATGTCATGAATGAAACCGTAGAGGCAGTTGTAAGTTCTAGTATCACGTAATATCCCACTACAACAATCAGGGAGATTGCTCAGGGTAGCTGAAAGTAATGTGAGATGAAGCGTGTGGGTTAGAGAGTAAGGGTTGTCAAAAATGACATCTGTATTCATCCAACTGTTCGTTGGGAGTAGGGACTACACTGCAGCATTAACAGAAATAGAGGGCATTCTGTCCCCTTCCAGCTCCAAAACTACTGTTGTTAGCAGAGCTGCAACTAAAACAGAAGCAGTAAATTCTGCAAAGAATTCCCATCTTTTTTTTTAATGGGAATATGAAATGTACTTCCTGAGGAAAAAACATAGAAGCAAGACACAATGGATTTAACTGCTACACTTACCCTGCTAAAACAGAAGCACTAAACGGTGTGTATCAAAATCTTAAAGAAGTATTTGAGAAACTACGTGCCCCCAAAGCCAGAGATGACACTGTAGCTCATTTTCCCTCTAATCAGTATCTCGCTGTTTTCAGGAAAGCAGTCTCTGTACCCAGAGGTGTTTACAGCCATAGGAAAGAAGAATTCTGACTTCTCACTGAAGCCAGATTGATACCAGTAATGCAAAATGCCGTCTGGATCTTTGCCATGTTTTCTTCTATGAGAATTTAGACATAGTGATCTGTGTATTTTGCAGACTAAAGCATTGCAACTTAATGTATTTATGAATGAAGGTGAAAGCAATAACTGGATTTATTTTCTGCATAATCTATTAACTTTTGCAACAAATCATTACAGCTGTGTTCATGTAGCACCACTGGTTGCTTGGCAGCATCTGTTAACAGTTTAGGATTAATGCTGTTCTTCAGAATGGGATCTTCTCCAGATCCTAATCAGGATCTGCCTGAAGTAATTTTTATATTTTTGTCTTTAATGCACCAGAGTATCTGTGCTCTTCTGTTAGAACAAATTTAAAAAAAAAAAACAAAACAAACAAAACTTTTGAAGGTAAGTACAGAGAGGCCTGATAAAATCATTCTAACCAGAAGGGTAGACCAAACTTCTTCAAAACAATACTTAGTTTACAGTGTAGTTTTCCTTAACACGTATATAATGTATTTGCTGTACACATATACAGATAGGTTTTCACCCCTTCCTTACATCAAAGGAAAGGAAAAGCCCCCATGAAGTCTATGAGGACTAAGTGCAGCAGATGCCGTTTCTCTGGAGTAATACTTGGATATTGAAATAATATGAATTATGTAAAAAAATCAAATTTTTTCAACTAGAAATGGTAAAAATTGTAATCAACTCTTCTGCAGCATTTGGAGAGGGAAGATGGATTGTAGCTGAGATCCAGCATTTAACAATTGCTATAGGGAAGAGTAAATGCCGAACCCTTGACAGAATAATATTTAATACTTTTATTGATGGAAAAGTTGCTTTTTTACTAAAGTGTGGATTTTTTTATTGTAATGACAATATTCTCACATGATGCTTTCTGGCTCAGCAGTTCATGGTTTTATTTTACTGTGCACATAAGCAGATGAAATAATAGCCAACAACATTAATTCAGTTGTGAAACATTCCTTAGATGTTTTGGTCTTGCTGAGTTTTATAGTTAGTTTTTTGATGTGTTTAAAATGCTTAAGAAAACAGGAGGATGAGAGGACCGCGGATTAGTAATTGGTTTACATGTCTGGTAAAGCAGTGTATCTTCTGTGAAGGTAGGTAAGCTTTATCTCTGTTTTTTAATACCATGCCACAAAATGGTATCTTGAGATGTCTCCAATCAAAGTTTCTTCAGGAGGAGGACAGCAGTGTTTTGCTAATGAAGTACAGGTATACCTTTCTGTCGGAAGATTAAGGCCTCTTTACCCTCTGCGTTACTGTCGTATCTCTTTCCCTTTATGAGGCAAAACTTTCAAAAGTATTCGTCCCTCCCCCTTGCCCTGACTTCACTTTCTTCATTTCTCTTGGAGCTTGAGTTGACAGCTATAAGAATAGAGAGGAAAATAGCAGTTATTAGATCTCATTGAATCTGCCAGTTATACCAAGATATGAAGCAGCCAGCATTCAGGTGGTTAGTAACATTATTTGTTGTTACTAAGGAAAAAGTTAAGAATGTGTAGTCCTACAAAGAAGTGTCTTTGTCCCTCATCAGATACACTTATTCATATAACATACACTTGGCTGATGGGGTTTTTCTCCCAATTAAATAATAGTTTTCCGATCAAGCTGAAAATTGTGATTGAAATACAGAGTTAAGCTCATACCGAAATAATTCTTAGACTTCAAAGATAGACTTCAGAAACATTTCGGGAATTTCATTTTTGTTTAGGGTTTGGGTGGGTGGGCGTGTGTGTAAGTTTAAACTCTGATTTAATTTTTTCCAAAGAAGTTTTTTTGAAGATTCAAGGCCAGCATCAAATTTCTACCACTTGCATCTCTGTCAGCTATGTAAATTAGGTATGGGACACTTCCGAAACAAGTTGAGTTGTAGTTGTTCTAGCATTGCAGTATATACACCAAATGTGTCGGTAGCATACTGCTACCTGCAAAGGTCCAGGAAACAAGTATTTTAGATGGTACTTCCCAGACCTTTTGAGAAGATGTGGGAAGATCAAGTTTTTCTGTACTAGTTAATAGTTCATGTGAGTTTATATATCAATATTCATAATCAGTAATGATTAATGCTCTAAGACAGTATTAAGTAACTTGCCTTACGATTTTGGCAGCTTGTCCAGGTTTTCTTTGGAGGATTCTAGATTCATTTAACCTGCTAATTATGGTTTTTAATTATTTTTTTCCCTCAGAGTAACTTGTCTAAGGAAAGAGCACAGAATTTTTAGTTCAGGTATATCGAATGCCTGCCTTTCTGTAGTCAACATTTAGCTGATGTCCTGTTGTTAAGAGAGTACCTCTGACTACATGCCTGGAAGCAAATTCAGTTCTGTTTAGAGGTGCTGTTAGTAATCTGGTTAGAATTGTATTAAACTTAAGGAGTGATTGTTGATATTTAGCTGGTTAATACTCTCTATTTTAACATTTCTAAACTATATTTTTAATTTAGCTAATGTAGTAGTTCAATTTCCTAATGTAGTATAAGTTTTATAGTTAGTATTCATATTACTGTTTGCTATGTCAAGAAGTTTGAGAACAGATTTGTTGTTATTATAGACTGAGCGCCCTACAATTGGAGCCAAAGTAAGGTAGGCATTGTTTCAGAAGCTAAATTTGATGAGCTACTTATAGGATAGATTTGTTCTCGCCTGTCCCATTTTTATCCCTCTTTATTTCATGTATCTGGTGACATCCAATGAAATGAGGGCGGTGAGGCCCTGGCACAGGTTGCCCAGCGAGGCTGTGGATGTCCCCTCCCTGGAGGTGTTCAAGCCCAGGCTGGATGGGGCTTTGAGCAACCTGGTCTCGTGCAAGGTGTCCCTGCCCATGGCAAGGGGGTTGGAATGAGATGATCTTTAAGGTCCTTTCCAACCCAAACCATTCTGTGATTCTATGAAATACAGCTATTTAACAACAGATTGGTATAATGATATCACCAGACTCAGGGGTAGAACTGGTTAATTACGCACAGAGGGCTTTTGTAATCTTTAAAAACAGACTAATACGTACATTCCACAAAGAGGAAAACAATGGAGAATGGTTTTGTATGTTCTATTCACTTTGGGTACAGCATATTACTAAACAATGTTTTGGTGTTTTCTTACGAACGTTTGCTATGAAAATACTCCTCTTCAGGCAATTAGTAATATACTAGACCTCAATTACATTATCTTAGAAAGAAGTTCCTTGCTAAGAATATATATATAGTGTGTGTGTGTGTGTTCATAATATATTTTAACATAAATATATATACATCAGACATATTTGTAGACACACAGACATTTACTTAAAGCTATTCCATAGGTTACTGTTCAGTAAAGGAAGTGCTCTGTGTAGATTAACTGGCCTCATCTTGCTATACCTAAAGCAACAGGTTGAGAAGTATGAGGTCACGACAGAAGTTTGACCTAGCATCTTATCCCAAAATAGTGATGGTATTGTGCCAGTAAGTATATAGTAATATAAAATTAGATAAGTAAGATGCAGATTCTTCCCATGAGCATTACGGAGAATAGGAAAAATATTTTCTTCCCAAATAAAATCCCTTTGCTGTACGGTTTCCCACAGTGCTCCTCACTGCCTCGTAGTTAAAACATTTTTAAGTTAGACATACATCTCTTGTATTATCACATTTGTTAGTAATTAGATGCGAGAGCTTCTGTTCCAGTGATTTTTTTGTTTGTTTGTTTTCTAATTTGCTTTTATTTTTCCAAGCACAAAGCTGAGTTCTTTAAGGAAGAGAATTGCATATTGACTGATCGAATATAGTTTTAAGAATTACTTCATATATATCACGTGCGGAAAATGTCTCAACATAGTGTTCTGTGAAACAAGTATTATGAAACATTTAATCTCTTAAGATTATTTAGAGACATGAGCCTTATCATGTTTTTTAAATACCTATTTAATGGTTACGGTGCATTTTGTTTGCAAATGAAGTACAGTATTACATATTTTCAACTCTTACTTTGATGCTAAATTTTAATTGGTAACTTCTACAACATTTTAGGTATTTATTTTGGACAGAGTGGGGACAGACTCCTTGCATAGGCAAAGCACACTTAGATGGGTCTGAGAAGGTTGTGCTTGTGAGCCTGGGGATTGCGTGGCCTAATGGGATTTCCATTGACTATGAGGTTAGTTCCTCTGTCTTCCAGTATATATTAAAATGTACAGTATTTGTTATGTTTCATTAAAGCCAGCTGGTCTTCCACTTTGGTGTAATCTTAATGACTCTTAATTAAATACTTGGACAACACTGTTGATGTTTCGTTTAAAATTAATCTTTAGGAAAATAAATTATATTGGTGTGATGCTCGTACTGACAAGATAGAAAGAATTGACCTTGAGAGTGGAGGGAATCGGGAGATTGTGCTGTCAGGGAGCAATGTGGATATGTTTTCAGTCGCAGTGTTTGGAGCTTACATCTACTGGTCTGACAGGTAATTTATTTTTCGTAAGTATTTGAGTCTCAAAATGTTATTTCAGTGCCTGGTGCTTCACCTTTGTAGGATTAGCCATTCCTTAGCAAGGTCACAGGAAGGATCGCAGAAACCTATGCAGTTTCCAAAGAAAGGGCATTTCTGATGCTGAAAACTAAAGCATATCAGTGTCATAGATGAGAACAAGTTTCTTCACCTTATGTTAGGTGAACTCTCCACTGCCCTTCAGTCATTTCTTTGGTGTGAATTAGTTGAGGATTGTTGATGAGACAT
This sequence comes from Sagittarius serpentarius, assembly GCA_034782735.1. Classification (NCBI taxonomy): domain Eukaryota; kingdom Metazoa; phylum Chordata; class Aves; order Accipitriformes; family Sagittariidae; genus Sagittarius; species Sagittarius serpentarius. Next base: position 48,124,289 of record JAVKLA010000001.1, on the reverse strand, counting down.
CTTCAACTTTTTTGGCAGAGCACATGCAAATGGCTCTATTAGAAGAGGCCACAAGAATGAGGCCACGGATGCTGTGACCATGAGGACTGGCCTTGGAATAAACCTGAAGGAAGTGAAAGTCTTTAATAGAGCACGAGAGAAAGGTTGGCTGTTCTTAAGGATGCTATTAATTGTTTTGATATCACCTGCTACTTTTTATGTATATTAAAGCATACCAAAAGTTAAGTAATCACTGATTTTATCTCCACTTTTTACTCCTTAAGTGGTTTGGGTTTTTTTTTTAAGCTAAAATTAATGTACTAAAGAAAACATACAGTACAAATTCTACTAAAATTCTTCTGAGTGTTTTAAGGTGAAAATCTAAAACCAAAACAATTCCTATCATTCCAGGATTAGTGGTTTGAGTTTTGTTGGGTTTTGGTTTGATTTTTTTTTTTTTTAAATGAAAAAAACAGTCTTAATGAGAGGGACCTTGAACTGTACTTTAAATAACAGTAATCTCAGGCAGTCTCAGATTTCTGTTGGAAAGCAAGACAGATTTTTTTTTTTTTTCACAGCTAGACATTCCCAGCCTCTGTGTCTCAAATATTTATTTCCTGAAATTACTTGGTTTTCAGTCCTAGTTTTTTTGTCTGTAAATAATCAGATTTCATTTTATATTTGACTTGTGTAGCTAATTCAAGAAACAAAAGTTATCATATACTCTGTGATTTATGGTATCAATGGTTAAATTTTATTTTCCACTGCCTAAGAATAATCTTGCTTTTAGCCGTCTTTTTCCTCCTAAAATTCTGGCTTTGAAGAGGCCTTGGAAAGCTTGTTTCCAGCGAGCAAAGGTGGTTAGAAGTCTACCAAAACTAATGATGATTTCCTCAGAACAAACTGCTGCCAGCCCATCCAGACAAAATTTTCTATAAATATATTCAAAAAGAGAGAAAAAATTGTTACAGTAATTAATACAAGATAAAATTTTCAATACGAATATCTCTCTGGTATTGGTAGCGCTCAAAAGTTGCTTTAATCACAGCATTACAGACCTGAAGATCCTGTTTCTTTTATATACATCTTTCCAAAATAACTGCATTAAATATAACATGTAAAATAAATCTGCATTTTTGATAGAAAACATATTTGACAATCAATAAGAAAAACTGTCTTTTCATTTTTTTAAGGGAATTTTAAATAGTTTTGGAAAAAATTACTTTGCAAACATATGCATATTAATTCTACTAAGAATTTCTGCATGTAATTTCAGAGTACTGTGGGCATCATATTTTGTTGATAAAGATAAAATCCACACAAAAAATTATCATTTATTTTATCTAGGCTAGAAATAGTTAATGTCTGCTTGCTTGGAAGGGCTTTGTATTATAGAATTAGGAAAATAGAACATACACGTAATGATTTTTATTGATAGCTTTAAAGGCTTGATCACATTAGGAATGGGAGAAATGGTTACTGAGGCTAAAAATCTTTTGATGTTAGTTTGAAAAACATAACTGATTTTTTTTTTAAATACATTTTTCAAATTTTACTGGGGAACAAATCGTTAATGTCTTTGGGAGGTGATGTCAGTGAGCCAGAAGGACAAAAGGGAAAAAACAGGTGAAAAAAATTTTTTGAATCTTTTTCTATATCACACTACTATATATATTTTTTTTTAAGTTCATTGAACTAGAAGTAGTTAACACTGTTTAAAACAAAACATAATTAGCTAGCTTCCTGACCTGCTATTATTAAAACAAACCAACCCCCAAGCAAACAAAAAAGAACCCCAAACAAACAACAATCTGTGCTGATTGTGATTAAAGCTTTTTTTCAAACACCTGTTTTACCCTTTCTGATGAGCCAGTCCTGCAGTGCTATTCACAAGCAGATTCCTATCCTTCAGTGCTCTCCTACATGTATGCAAGGACATGCCCTAACTACAGTGGTTTCAGAATTGGCGATTTTTAAAGATACTTACAGCTGGTGAACTGTGGAAGCATTGAAGTTTTCAAAGACAGATTTTAGAAGCTTGAGGATCTTTTTCTTATATTTTCCTTTCTCTTCTCAACCTCTCATCCTTCCGAACAGATACTAACTTTTCTAGCCTAATAAAACTTTAAAAGAATCTTTAAAATAAACCAAATGTAAAAATGTATACAGCTAAATCTCCAAATGTTTTTACATAACTGTAGAGTAATACGTCTCATGTAATTTTGCCTAGGAATACAAAATTCAGTGTTTCTAATTTTAAGACCAAATTAGCTCTCATCCTCCGTTATTTTTTCTTAAAAGTATCTTCATCTTGAAATGTTGCAGTTAGAAAATACAATCAACAGTGCTTTCAGATACTACATAGTCCCCAACAATTATTATGGTTTTCTACCTGAAAACAGTTTATTTAAAATGTTTTCTTCTCCTTTACTATGTGGAAAACTTTCAGAAATGGGAAATTTAACTATATTGAAAGAGCTGAGTTGTTACATGGAAAGTGCTGTCAGAAACAGAAACTGAATTATCTAAACTAGCTGTAATAGTAATTCATACATAGTCCAAAAAAGACAAAGGAAAATAGCTCTTAATTATTGACAATTATTGTAATTTTAAATATTGCTTGCAACAAGTGTAGTTTAAGTCATTGAAGTTACTAATTTGACAATGATTTCTTAATGGTATGCATTTGTCAGGGAGTAAGCTTTTAAAGTCGGGTTTTAAAGGAAATTAGAACAAAATGTTAGGAAATGTCTTTATTAAAAACAAGGAACTGGATTGACACAGTTTTGTACCTCTCAATATGTATGTTTTCATTTTGATAGGAATTGTCTAAAAACAGTACTGTATTCTGATGGTATCCAAATTTGACTTTTTGCCAGTAACAGGTGTTTTAAAAAAAAAAATAAATCTTTCAAAGCACTTGAAACAGTCTCTAAGTCTTCAGCTGATTATGGAGGAGTAATTCATTTTATCATTTTCTATTAGTAAAAATATATACTCATGAATTGGAAAGGACATTAATTATATTTGCTCATTAATTGTATTCTTTAAAATTGTTAGGTTGTGGTTGAAGTTACATTCTTTACTATTTTGGCCTTTGTTTTACTTGTGAATACTGTAGAAACAGTTTTGAGAGAAGAATTGTTAGAATACATAAAATTACATTTTGATTTAAGTTAGCTAAGTGTAATATTCTAAAAGATTTTTTTTTTTAATTATTTTTTTTTTTTTACAGGTACTAATGTTTGTGCCAAGAATAATGGTGGATGTCATCAGCTTTGCCTTTATCGGGGAAATGCACTGAGAACATGTGCTTGTGCACATGGCTATCTCGCAGAAGATGGAATTACTTGCCTGAGACATGAAGGTTACCTGTTGTACTCAGGAAGGACAATATTAAAAAGTATACATCTTTCAGATGAAACCAACTTAAATTCACCAGTAAGGCCATACGAAAATCCGGAGTACTTCAGAAATGTGATAGCTCTTGCTTTTGACTACAGTCTGAAAGGAAGAGGTACGAATCGCATATTCTTCAGTGATGCACACTTCGGAAATATACAAGTTATTAAAGACAACTGGGCTGGCAGAAAAGTGCTAATTGAAAGTAAGTAAAAAAATTATTTCCCAAAATATGTATTTTATTTCAATAAACTTTATTAAGTGAAAAGCTGATTATCACTTGACTTTACAGAGTAAAAAATGTCAGTAAAGTTTTACCATATTTAAGTATTTAACACAATTATTGTATTTTATCCCTATAAGATACATTTAAACATTATCTTTAGATTTACAACTTCAAAATAATTTATTTTATAACAATCTTATGATGCGTGAAGCATATTACTAGTAAACAGAAGTGATAATGATGTGCTTAATTTGTATTACTGTGGTTTTAAGGAGCTTTACTGTTGAAACAAAACCTCATTGTGCAATGTTCGGAAATGGAAGAAGTCCCCTTTACCCCATGAACCTTGGTTGTTTATTTTTCTAGTTAGTGGAGGTAAAGTACTGTAAGATACCTCTGCTGACATAACCATTCCTCAATATAAAATACTAGGACCCTGGTCAGTGTGTTTAGTTGGCTCACCCTTCTTGTAGTGAGCCCAAGAAGAGTGACTTGTGCTCAGTGATAATCAGAGGCAAATTCGAACCTACAAAATTGTTCATTTTTTGTATAGGCTTACTCAGTGGCTTTGCATGTTCACTATACCTTCATTCACCACACTAGTAGGAGGACTTGTATGAAACGACATTTTTTTTTAGCATCTGAACACTTGAAGCTTGGCACTGCTATCAAGGAATTGCCACCAATATCATCACCAAAGTCTTCAGGACAAGACACAAAATGTATTTTGCAGCTGAGGCCTCACTAAAATCTTCTGAGGATCTGGCACTGAAATCTTTATCACCAAAGTCTGACATAATTTTAACACAAGGTGTATGTAAAAAGTTATCATGGTTTATCGCGGTAAAATTAGAATTCAAGGACAATCTGAATGCAAATGTGTAATATATCCTTAATGCTGAACATCCTAAAATCTGTGCTAAAAAAATCAAAACACTAAAAAGTTCTGCTGTCTTTCATTTCTGTTCCAATTTAATTGTTCTAAAATACGCAATAAACCTCATTCATCTATAGTAAGTTATCAGATGCATATATTTACTGTGTTTCTTCTCTTCCTTGTCATTTTTGAGTATTGTCTGTTTTTTTTGGAGTCTGCAGTTCATTTCAGTAACTGTTTTCCAAAATGTCTGAAGTGTTGTGTAGTTTTACTTCTTATGTTGTGGATAAATCTCATCTGAATTTCTGGTGTTGTATGTTATGTTGCCTATGGCATTGCTACCTTTAGCTATTTGTTTGTGTCAAACAGTTTAATAACAAGACCAAAGAAAGCGATTAGAAAAAATGGAAGCACATTTGATGTGGAACGTATCACCCTTTGCTGTTGCATGTTGATGGAAATATTTTTAGAAAAGGAAGAAGTTAAACAGCTGCAAACTGACAAAATACTATTCTACAACTGAAAGTGGATAATTGTATCGTTACGTACCTCTGCACTGTGGTTCTGGGAAGATATTCGTGGTCATGAAAACTGTTGACGCTGATGAATGGAAAAGTATTTTTCAAATATATGATACAAGGCATTTTTTTTTTTTTTTTTTTTTTTAGTTTGAGTTTTTATGTGTGCATATTTTAGAGGAATTAACTGTATTAAGATACGGTAAAGAGAAACTAAGCAATGTTGTCAGGATGTTCTCTTTATTCCCAGGAAAGCATTAAAACCTAGGGATTCAGAGTTGAGTTTAGCTGTACGAGAGACACAAACAGCTCACAGAAATGTGCAATGGTGACACAAAAGCACTATTTTAACTCTGGTGTTATAGGAAAAGCTTAAAATTATTACATGAAAAGCTACTGGAAATTTTTACATTTAAATAGTGGTGAAGCACCAATGCAGATACAAATTGGGGTTTTTTTTAAGAGCAATAAAGTATTCCTCATTACTTTATAATAGGTTGTTGTACAAGAACTAAAGACATTCGATAAAGCATAGCAGAGAATTACAGTTTTAAGAAATTGTTAGGAAGTGTTTCTACTTGTAATCTTAATATGCCCGATTTCATTTTTCATTAGCAGAGTCAGCATTCTGAATAATTGAATTTCAGATGAAATTTTGTATACTTGCAAAAAATGTACTGTATATGCTTGGGATGTATTTGTTAACTGTAGTATTTGTTTGGGGGTTTTTTATTGTCAATGAGAAGGAATATCACATCCCAGTATATGTTAGTTTATTGTTCTCCTTCATGTGTTTTAAACCCCTTTTCTTTATGTTGAGTTATGTTGAGTCATTAATTTTAAACTGGTATTTTTGTACTACATATCCTTCCTTTCCACAGCCTGCATATGACTTTCTCTGAAAGTAAACAGGAGAGAGTTCATGAGGCTGCTTGATATAGCTGGAAGTATTTAACGAACAGTGATACCTGTAAAGGAAAAAGTATTGGTAAGACTGGTTGACACCAGTGATTCCATTCACAGGAAGATGTAAAATTCTAAAATTTTCTGATTTCCATGTTAACTATATATGATTGCACAGAAATTTTGAAATGGAATCCAGCTGGGGGATTTTAGTAATAATGTTTCATTGCAGGATTAAAAAATAGAATCTTTGACATTCATTTTGCTATGTTTTCCCTCCAAAATTATTAGTATGTATCTGTAGCAAGTTTTACTTTATTAGGAAGAGATTCAAAACCACACTGGAAATATCTAGTGTGGTTCTAACAATTCCTACAACCCCTTTCTTTCTACCTCATTAAGTTGAAGTCTCCAAATCATGCAAACCTTTACTCAGTATTTGACTCAAATAGAGAAAATAGAGTACGTTATATACAAGATACTATTGTCTCAGATTTTTAGTTCGCTGAACGTTGATCTGCTCATAAAGAATCCATTAGCTGATGGATTTCTACCTCGCTGAAATCAGATATGCCACTCAAATCTAACACATTATTGAACTTTTCTGCACTAAAAACAGAGTTAAGATATATAAAGAGCCCTTTATTAAACAGGTTTCCAGTTCACTAAAAACAGATTTACAGCTCACGTGCAACCCATTATCTAACGTGTTTTTAGCTCACTGAGAACAGATTTACTACCCAGAAACAACCCATTATCTAACATGTTTCCAGTTCACTGAAAACAGATTTACAACCCATACGCAAGCTATTATCTAACAATAGTTCCGACTCACTGAATATTGATTTAGAATTCATAAACAACCCATTATCAGACAAATTTTCACCTCACTGAACAGATTTGCAACTCATAAACAACCCATTAGCTAACGCATTTTCGGCTCATGGAAAGTAGATTTACAGCATATAAACAACTTTATCTAACTTGTTCCAGTTCACTAAAAACAGATTCAAAACTCACCAAGAACCCACTACCTGATAGGGTTCTGTCTTCAACAGGAAGAAACAATAACAACAACCAAAAAACAGTGTAGCATGTGCATAGTATGCCATACCCTAACACCTTTATTTTTTGTGCAGAGTACGTTTTTTGGAGCGGATTCGTGTTTATCTCTGAACTCGCTGATGAAATGAGCATTATTTCCTTTGGTCAGTTAGTAGGGACTTTTTCTTTCTTATTTTCATAAGTAACTTTATGGGGTTAATCTTTCTTGATTGCCAGTTTTTTAAAAATTTACCTTGTTCTTGGCTGTGGTTTTTCACAGATATTCTTTTGGGTGATGAATTATCTAACTGTTCAGTATCACTCATGATTTTATTGCTATAGCATCATGTATAGTTTAATCCAGTCTGCGTTTTCAAAATTAATTTATCAATGCAGCAATACCTATGTTAAATATGTCGACATGACTACCATCTATATAATGTGTTTTGATCTCAGTCTTTCCTGTCAAAAAGAGTGTAAGAGGTTAGATTTTATTCTTTTTTTGCTTTAAGTACACGCTTTGAAAAGTATCAGACTATGAAGGAATGAGTAGGTACATACTTACTGTGGGGTCCCACCCACTAATTTCTTCTTAACCTTCTGCCTTTTAGCTGTAAAGATCAGCCTTGCAGTTCACTTTACACAGGCTATACTGTTTATGCTTCTGACCTGTAACGTCTGCTAGCTATACCCATGTGTACTTTTGTATCCTGTTGTGTTGTAAAAGCCTCATGAACCTGTTAAGGCAAAATGTTTGAGAACCTTCATGATGTTCATGTTTTTCATTGTCAATGGTAGTCCTTTGTAAAACAAAACACAGTCACAGGAATTGTATTTGGAAAATTGGTTTTACTTTATATATATGTACTTTCTGTGTTCTTCCAGTTTGAGGAATCGTGCAGGATTCACTCTGCAAAAAGGAGTATTTTTTTTCATTTCACATAAGCTTTCTGGAGCTTTTGATTGTGAAAACCAGTGCCTCGACAAATCAAATCCTAATTCATTTGGTAGTCTGGAGGAGATCCAGGGAGATTATGTACACTTTGGAAGGTGTTTTTCATTTAATTTTAGCCCCCAGTGAACTGTAGGCTTTGTGGAAAATTGAAAGAAGGCATTAAATACAAAAGGAGGTACAAAAGGTAACAAAGTTACATGGAAGTGACACTGAGTTTAAATCAATATATTTGGGCGGCCATCTCCGAATAATCTTTACAATTTCTGTTCAGCCCTGGCAGAACTAGAGGTTCTAACTGTTGCCAGTCTCTCTGGGAGAATTTGTTACTGAAAACCTAGGTTAAAATGAGGTAATGGAGCCATGCACAGAAAGGGCGAACAGAGAGCAGCAGCCATTAAAGGCACAGAGTTATGTAAGGAGGTATTGGGAAATCTGACTTGTTCAAAATTGCTACAGGTTATCAGTTTCATTTGGAACAATAAGGTCTATTCTCCTCCCAAAGGGAGCCCAGGGGAGAATTTTACTCTTATTTTCTTTGTCGTTAATCACTTCTAGACAGAACAACACTTTTATTTCAAAATTCTGAACCGATTTCTGTAGTATTTCAACTGGAAGCCATTTCGAAGGCACTCTGATAAACATATATGAAGAACTTTAAATCTTTATAGATCTAAATAGACCTATCTTCCATCTGCAAGTAATTTTAAAGTAGCTTGAAATGACTGAAAATGAAAATGTTTCAACAGAAGCAAGCATCTATTTGATATATAAGATTTTTGTATCATATGCTTACCCCCTCTCATACCACATCTCCCATTGACTGTTGTTTCATTTGTCAACTGATAAATGGTGAGTTAACTTTATTTTTGATGATGTGATGATATGAGTAGAGATTTCTTCTACATGGAATTAGAGGTCTCAGTGTGACTCAGAGAAAGTCAAAGATAGTATATTACTCACAAAGCAGATTCTTAGTGGGTTTGATGGAGCAAACAACTAATGGGAGCCTTAATTAAATTTAAATCATGAAGAGCAGTATGCTAAACTTTTTGTTTTGTATTACACATAAGATGACTACCCCTGGATTGACTCATGAAGTGAAAAATACATTATATTGGATGGGATAAACGTATGGTGTTTTCTTCTATAATATCCAAGATTTAGCCCTGATTCGCAAACCAGCTGCTAAACTTCTCGTCTTTACTTTGGCATCCTTCCTTCTCTGCCTGCCTAGAAGCAGAGTGCCAGAGGAGTGTCTGTTTTCCTTCTTCCTTCCCTGGTGAACATGACATTGTGTATCAGCAGGTCTGAAAAAGTCTAAAATTTCTATCAACTGAGAACGGAGAGAAGACCATCTTAAACCATCTCTCTGTTAAACCATCGGTGTGAGCTATCTTCCATCCCAGTAAAAATGCAAATTAAGATTAGCTTAAGACAGTGGATGACATGCTATTTGATGACTAATTTGCAGTGCGGAAACAAGAAGCTGCCTCATAGCATTTCTGGAGTCTGCTTTTGGTTTTCCTTACTTATTTCAAAGCTTATGTTTATATGCAAGGAAGACTTTCCCCCCCCGCCCCCCAACCTAAGTCTCAGTTTCCACGCTAATAGTGCAGTCTCTGCTTTTTTATCATAGAAGTTTGAGGTACAATATTCATTAACCAAAGCCTGCCTCAGTGTGTCTGTAGAAAAACAGCGCAGCATTCACATAGGTTTGGTGTAGTGGTACAACACTAGGAAGAAGACCAATGAAGAAGTTAGAAGAAAAAGGGGGAAGAAAGGCAGAAGAGCAAATGAGAAAGAGGAAAAAGGAAAAAAAAACAGGTCATTGAGAGTATCTCATCCTAATACTAACTGTGTAAACAATGACACTGAGACATTTTGCCAGTGTAACATCTTCCACAGCAGAAAAGGAAGCGTTATGTGAAAAAACGCATTTTCCATTTTGAACTTAAGGTGCTAGTGTCTACAGAAGGCAAAAATCTTTTCACTGCTAACATAAAGTGTCAGACCCTGTGATGTATTGTAAGCCTTTTTACAGTCTGAATCTTTTAAAGGTGTTTCAATGTGTGCTACTATTCTTTCTAACTAAATGGGTCCAATTTAACTGTCAAAAAGGCATTTATGTTCCCATTTCTCTTACAGAGCATTAAATTTGGTACATTGTATGAGGCCCCTTCAGTTTTGGAGCTTTCTTCTCCAGGAAAGAAATTTTGAATCTGTTAAAAGCAACAATATTAAAGTATTTGTTTTTCCTTTCATAAATGAATTAGATTCATAATTGTATATGTTGGAATATAGGTCCACTGATTTTCACTTTTTAAAGGAGGTAAAGTGAGAGGCTATTGTTAAGTCTAGGATGTTTATGTGGTAAAAACTAAAATTTATTATTACAACTGGAGCCTTGTTAGTGAAAACCAAAGTGTCTGGGTTATCACTATGTTTTGGTTTTGGATGTGGCTGGATATTACGATTAATGGGTAAAGTTTATGAGCTGCTCGGTAAATGGCTGTTAGTATAGGTGGATAAAGTTTACTAACTTTATATTAAGCAGTTGTTATTCTAGAAATATGTATTTCTGCACATTTCATGCTTTGTTTACCTGTTCCTGGTTTGAAGCTCTGAAATGTATTCATGATGGGAGCTGACATACACTGATCTTTCAGTTCAGTCTGTCCCGAGCATTCCCAACCTCAGTATTCAGGAAAGGTACTTCTGCCTATTAAACTTGAGATTATTCATGAAGAATTAATATTGTTTGTGACTGCTTCAACTTTCCACATTGCCCTTAAATTTTTATTGATGTAAATATTTGCTGATGTAAATGTTTATATCAGCAGCTGTGGCTTAGTTGCATAAAATGCAAAACTATATTTGGTGAATTATCAGGAAAAAGCTATAGAGCAGAACATCTCTTGACATTTCTCCTTTGTTTTATAATAAAGTGTAATGTGATCCAGCAAATATTATGAGGTTATTACGCTATTCTGCCATTAATGTTTCTAATATCTCTATACTGTTTGGTCTTACTTCAACAGTAACAAGACAAATGAGTGATTATAAGTATTTATTACGAGACTTATTACTCTTAGGGTAGTCGTTCTAATGGTAGTGCTAATTTTTATTGATTTAAAGGTGGTAAGACAGAGCAGTTTGGGGTTTTTTTGAGAGAGAGTCTGCATGTACTGCATAAAAAGTTAATGTGGGCTCTTGTAATTAGGGGAAAAAAAACTCTTCCATGACAATTGTTAAGATCTTTTAAAACTTAATAGACCACTTCTATATCTATCTATAGCTTTCAATTCTAAAAGTCTTTCTGCTTTTAAAGCCTCTTCTACGTGGATACTTTAACTATTTTGAAGTTATAATACTATAAGAGTTGTTAACTAGTAATGTTATATTGAACTGTACGGGGAGGGTTACAGTTCGCAATGTTACAAAATACTATTGTTTTCTTAACTAGTTGAGTTTTCTGTATTTCCTTACGTATATGATGTATCGCTATTTCCTTTGTTACATTATTGCCTGCTGACACTAAGATAGTCCCTAAACCTTATCAAGGAGTAAGTTATATCTAGTATAATAGAGGACAGAATATTGCAGGTTTATCTCTCTGTTGGTGTGGTTTTCTTCAGTAAGCTGTCAGGGAAGACTATGGAAGGGCTATATGCACTGTTGGGGAAAAAAAGTAATTGGAGGTAGATATAGATTTCCTCATAAAAAGTTGTTGGCTATTTCCTCCCTCATGATAAAAGGACTAAATCATTCTTTGAAGAAAGATATTATGGTCCACAAGAATGTAGACATAGAATTAAATACATACTGTATTTAGTAACATAAACCAGACTTGATTTTTAAAAGCTGATTATCACAGCAAATTATGATGATACTATCTACTGTGGCTTGACTAGTGTATTTTTTAAACGCTATTAACTGGGAGCCAAAAAGAAGCCCAGCATTTATGCATATATATGCATAGTTCTGGAACAAGCTTGCTGTTTTCAAAGTTGATTTTTTCCTCATTTTGCAGAGTTGATTACTTGTTCTATGTATATTCAGGCGAGAATGACAAAAAGTTAGTGGCATTGTTTCTGTTGCCTCATTGTGAGTTTCTGAGCTCATCTGTTTGATCCAGAAGTAAGATAAACTGTATAGCAAAACGTAGAAAACCCACAAGTGCTGATAGGGGTCTGAAAAAAAAAAAATCAAATAATCTAAAATTTGAAATGCTGCTATTAATTATCTGTTTCTTGACGTGAAACTTTTACAGACCTCTGCCTGAATAACTGAAAACGTTTGTAAGAATGAATAACACATTTTTGTCAGTCTCCATAATGAAATTAAAAACAAACAGAAAGTTCCAGAAATACTCTATGACTTGCTGATTGATCCTTCCAGGATCAGCTTTTCCTTCTGGTATCTCTGTCCTGTTGACATCATCAGCACTCTGTAAGTTATAATCCCATGTTAGTGAGCATGCAGGTTTTCACAGAGTGGTGGTAGGTCACCTGCTCTCAAAGGTCCAGCTTTGCCCAAAGGTGCAGACCTGCCTTATCTAGCTCTGAACTGGGCTTTACCAATGCTGTACCACAGGTACGTTGAATGAATACCTAATGCACTTCATTGCACAGAAATTTCATCCATATATTACATACTATTCAGTTGGTTAGTTCACGTAAGCATGAGTAAAGTCAACAACTACAAGTTGGGTTCATGGTGATCTTCATGCTAAATTTTGATGTTTCCTGCTCTGAATAGTCTCATCAGGTGTTTTGTATAGACTTTTGTAAATTCATTGATGGACTGTAACTATCCTACTACTTAGGCATCTGCCTTTCACACTGTACTTATTTCACAGATACAATAATTACATACAATATTTTGTGTATCTGCATTGACATAGACTAAAGTAATGTTATAAATCAAAAAAGGTATTTACCTTTGTTTTTGCTGAATGTATTAGAAGTGTTTCTTGGGCAATTATCCGGTATTTGTATTTTCATTTTTATTTTCACATAGATTGAATTTTTAATTGTCATTAGGAAGACGCCAAATGTTTTGTTTAGATGAGATGAGATTTCAATATTATACTTTTTACAAAAACAAAGGGTTATTTTTTCTGGATTTTAAAATTATTTTATTTCTCTTTAGACTATTCCCAACAAATGTTCATTCTTTCCAGTACTGGCTACCACAGTAAGTTTGAAGGAATAATAAGGTTATATCCATGGAGATGTTTATAGTGTCTTGAACTTAAGCTAATTGTTGCCTTGAAGAGCCCAGAGTCTTTGTTTATGCTATCTTATTGCATGTAATAATCTTTAATGTGTAATAGCGTAATAGCATGGGTTTATATTTTGGAGATACAGAAAAATGATACAGATGTTCGGTGATTTATGGTGTGAATTTAGCAAACTTTACATGTGCTCTAAAATAAAATAATATTCTTAGGCTAAATAGGACAATGAAATAATTGGTTATTACAGTTGAGACTTGTTTATGCCATGTTTGGTATTTAAGATTTCTCTTATGATAGAATATATGATGGCCTTGTTTTACATGTGACTGACAGAAGCAATTAAGAAATTACATCGCCCTCTAATTTTTGAGACAAATGGAACTCATCTTGCTTTTTTTAATTACAACTTATTATTGTCTTAGAATTTTTATTTAGCAAAAGGCTTCTGGCTTTATGGTACTTAAAGAGAAGGGTAAATAATTATTTAACGTTCTAATTGCACAGTCAGTGAGATACATGACCATAAACCCATTTATTCAGGTGATTTATTGCTTGTGAGGCATTCTTTTCACCTCAGATCAAATGGTGACCACCTGTTATCTATCACCATAATCTTACACAAACAGATTGACAGAAGGCAGTATCATCTCCTGTGACCACTCTGGTATAACAATAGACAGGCTGTATTGTGAAAGGTAAATTGCGAAAGCCAATTCAGAGAATGAATAAAGATCAAGCAGGTGTTTAATGTTAAGTACGGAACATTAAAGCCTTCTCCAAAGTTCTGATATTGAAGTGTTGTTTATGCTCAATTGTGTTACTTTGACGGCTTTTCAGTATAAAAAAAATTATGATGTTGACAGTTATTCTTACTTTACAACTTTGTTAAAGAAAAGGAGTTAGTAAAAATATGAAATTAAAGGAAAAAAGTAATTGAACTGGTGCAACTGGAAAAGTTTTGACTGTAAACTTCTAGAGATTTTTAAAAGTAGAAGATGGGAGATAAAAATCTAGGAAACTGCGAAATAGTGTATACATTACTAAAAGTCAGTGGCAACAACTATTGGATAATTTGAACTATGTCCTTTAGTATTTTTATTTTCTGTTTGCAGTAATGAGAGCGCTCTAATCTGAGTTCTTCAGTTATTGATTTGTTGCTTGTCTGTTCCCTGGGAAAGTCAGATGAAGATCAGCATGACAATATTTATAGGCTGCATCTCATCTGTGGGATGCAATCCATCTTCGTTAAGTTCAGTAAAAGTGATAGATAGCATTTGGCAATGTAATGATGTGATCACTCTACCATTGCCTTTGTAAATCATAAGCTGTTGCATTCTCTTGTGTAGATATTTAATCAGTTGTACACCCCATTACTGATTTAATTCAGAATGTCAGTGGCAGGTGAATAATGTGAGTATTTGTATATTAATATCATATTGTATTAATGTTCCTTTCATTTAAGTACGCTATTCATGTGAAAATCATAAACTGTTGCTTCATGGCTAGAATAAATTTAATCAGTGCTGTAGGCATCTAATGCCATCAGTGTTTTAATTCAATATGTCAGTGAAACAAATGCGTTTCTTTTCATTTCCAGTTTCTTTATGCTTTACTAATTCAGAATATTACATGATGCTGTGAAAATATGAAGCTGAGAGTAAACAAATTGCTGATTTTTATCCTGGCAGTAGATTTTGGGTCTGAATCCCCCAGCTGTAGCACCAGATAGGATGAGTACATATTTCTGATATATTTTAAAGTAACCAAATATCTAATGATAAATTACCTTAAAAAAAAAAAAAAAGTGCTGTAGAATATTCCTAAAGTAAGTGTCAAATACGTAAATACAAAATAATATCAGTACAAACCGGTAACGGTGTAGCACTAGAATGCAGTTGCATTGGAATCTTCTCCAGTGTCCTGTCTTTAGCAATATGAAGTTGCTAGAAGGTTTTACTTTTAAGGACCCACCTGAAAGTCACTAGAGGACCATTTCTAGGACCATTTCTGTCCTCAGTTGGAACCTGTTTTATCATTGGTAAAAGGATATATGTGAATTTTGGGATTCTTCACTAACCTGTAAAACAAGTAGTTTACTTTAACCTAGAAACAACATAAACTAGCAAAAAATACTGCATTAGCACTGATAACTTTTTATACTGAAGTGATGTACTGATGGTACTTCATCCGGCTCATACTACATGCTAATAAGAACAAAGTTGTACTTTCCATTGTAAGAATTTATCTAAATCTTGGATCACTTTAGCACGTTATGCCATTGACTTTAAAACCACCTTACTTACAGATTTCTAAAAGTATTAAATGATTCACTTCTGTATTGGTGGAATTCTCAATTCCATAAGTAAGGAACATGATAAAACTAAAAGTTTATTGGCAAATAAAAGAGAGAGCTTGGTATAAATCCTTCAGAATTTATGCTTTTGGTGGAGCTAAGCAGATGCACTTGGTATGTGTTTGCAGCAGACAGTTTTATATTTAGTAGGAGTTTTTTTCTTGCCTTACATCAGGGCAATTTAATTCCTCTTGTTTGTGTGTTTGGGTTTTTTTTAAAGAAAAGCATATTTTTGTGTTTGTGGTGTTTATGAAACCATTATCATCCACAGGCTTGTCACCTCAACCTTTTGATAGTTTCAGATTTAATTTGCTTGAAGATGTGATCATCTAATAAGGAGCCTTCTCTTCTTTAAAAAGCATATATACATCAAGCAGTTTCTGAAGTCTGACTTGTACTAAAACATTTCCTTAATTGGATATCAGATATTTGATTTCAGGCAGCTTTCACAGCCTGATTCTGTTGCCAGGTTATTTTCAGATTTTTTTTTTTTCTTTTCAGTCGCCGTCTTAATCATTGAAATTCCCATTAAGACAGAGATTTCTTGGGGTTTTTTTTAATCTTAGCTTCGTTATTTTCTTCTAAAGTTATTGCTGCTATTCTCTTTTAAATAAAATGTTTTACTGATTGCTTTGTTTTAGTTCTGCTCCACTCAGAACATACGTATGTATGGCAAGGTTTTTCAAAACTGCACATTTTAGGTATTTTAGCTATCTCCTGTAAGAGGAGGATGCATTTTTCATCTGTATGCGAAATATTTGCTTGTTTCCATATATGGCATAACCTTCCATGACTCTTTTTTCTAAAAATTTAGAAATTACCATTTTATAAATAGTAATGCTGAATTGAACCTTCTTCTGTCACCATTTATCGACTTTAATATGGATTTGCAGCATGATGTGTTGGTCCAGTTTAAGAATGTGAATCTATACTTTCTTATACCAGTAGAAAAATGGACTTCTCTTAAGTACAGAAATTACAAGTAAACCTACACTTCTTGTATTTAAAGATCACTTTCATCATTCTAGTTGTGTTTTAGTTCATCACATCCAGCTGTGGCTGGAACAGCGTCATCTTTTGTCTACCACAGAATAGTTTTAGACTATGTTGTATAAACAGTTTGCTTTCAAATTTCTTGACAGATTCAGACAAGAAACAAAGCTAAAGTTGATAGAAATTCAAGAGGTTACATGAGGGAAATGTTTTGGTTTGGGTTTTTTTTTTTTTTCTGATGGTCATCTTTCAAATGAAGCGCATGATTTGCAGCAAATCTTAGTTAAATCCTCGCTTCTTAAGGGCTATGTCTTTAACCACAAGGCAAAGACTTGATTTCATTTTTCTAAAAACTTCCATAATAAAGATGACGAAACACTCAACATCTGCAGATATGAAAGGTAAAAATAGTGCAATAAATGCTCTGATGGTTTGTTCGTTACAAATAGAGTGCAGAATTGGTCAGAAAATGTCAGTACATCTTCTGTCATTTTTTAATAGAATCACAGAATATCCCGAGTTGGAAGGGACCCACAAGGATCGTCAAGACCAACTCCTGACTCCACACAGGGAAACCTAAGAGTTAAACCATTTATCTAAAAATGGTGTCCAAATTATATCTAAGAGCATTGTTTTTAGTTTTTCTTTTAATTTCACAGTTAGTGGAAGATTTGCAAGTAGTGACCAAGAAGTATATCAGAGCCCGTATCGAAACTCTACAGACTTCTACCCCTGGGAGTGATCCCTAGGCCCAGACCAGGGAGCAGGGTTGTTCGTGTATGCAGTGCTTGGCCTGGTGCCTCTAGGAAGATTTGGGCAGTCCAAGTTTCCTTTGAACCCTGTGTTGTGGTTCTCTGGCTCTGAGAAATTATTATTTTTAGGATTTCTTCTGGCTCATGCTGCCTAAAATTGTGTGCTGGCTGTATGTCAGTCCTAAGAGAGGTATTTTGATGATAAGATGTCACAGATACTTTTTGCATGTCCTGAAGCATGGTTTGAGAAAGTTGTGTTTGATGTGTGGAGATTTCAGTGGCTGGGAGGTCTCTGTAGGCAGAAGGAACAAAACCTGATGTGGTCTTGTTTATACTCCCAAAACAGTTGGGTTTTTTTTCAGAAAGAGTAGCAAATTTCTGCCAGAAGAATACATGGGTTACATCTCTGAAAGAATCAGTTGTTTCATTCCAGAAGGTTGCCCTGGTATAAAGCAACATGCGTGTGGTGCGGGTGCTCAGGGTGCAAGACACAAGAATGAAGCAACTGGCTTTCTCAGTTCCTAGCATAGACACATACCCAGGAATGGCGTAAACCATAGGTGATAATAAGCCTGCATTCAGGCATGTTCTAACTGGTTTTAAAATACTTCAGTAGGTGTTTGCACATCTCTTTCACAATGCTTGAAAGAACTGATTATCTTTGATTTCAATTGGTGATTTCTGAAACAAAAATTAAAACCTTTGCTATATCTCAATATGTTTTGATGCTTAAAATTCAAAATAAATTAATAAGGCAACTAAATACTGCATTTGAAGAATACGTGTAACCCATTCATCTTTCTGAAAACCAGAATTCTTAACAAAAGGGTTATCTTTGCAATGCTTAGGGGGTTTTTTGTAATTTTCAAGTTGCCTTCAATGCCACTTTTAAAGTTAAACTCAGTCACCTTTGAGTTACTTGTGAGCTGAAGGTATCTTTTTTTTTATAAATTCTCTTTCATAAGTAGGAAAACCCTTCTTACATGTATTCACCTCCCTTTAAGGAGTGTCATCTAATTTATTTTTTATTCTTTAAGACAAGTCACTGAGACATCTCTACAGATAAGTCATGAAAATGTAGTCAGAAGATCTCCAAATGCTTTAGAAAGAGAAATAGAAAAACCTGATAAATAACTATTTGTCTCACAGTTTTGATTTATTTGCCTCATAGTTTTGATTTAGTGTTAGCACTTTCAGTTTGATCAAACTTACTTGGGGACTTTCTGTTCTGTGTATATGAATTGCATGGTAAAAATTACATCTTCCAGCAAGACAAATGTAAATTGTAACCAGTGTAATGTGATCCTTATTATGTTTCTAGATTTTTGCCTTCTGTAGCTCATTAATAAGTTGCATGAACATTCCGGTCTAAAATTACTTGTTTCTAACAAAATAATAAGTGAAGTAATCAGCGTATATTTCTGTACTAATTCAAAAGTAATGGTAAGAAATCATTACTCCTATTTCTCACAGTCTGTCGCTTTTATATATTGGAATCAGATACAATTTATCTTT
Organism: Sagittarius serpentarius; assembly: GCA_034782735.1. Lineage (NCBI taxonomy): Eukaryota > Metazoa > Chordata > Aves > Accipitriformes > Sagittariidae > Sagittarius > Sagittarius serpentarius. The sequence goes on along the minus strand of JAVKLA010000001.1, from coordinate 48,105,533 downwards.
TCTGGACATTAAATATATGCTTTAGCTGCTTATTAATATTTGCTGTTGTTTCTAGCTCACCTTTTTTTATGCAGAATGAAAGAGTGTGGTATTGTGGCTTCTTAAAACTGATTAAAACAATGTATGGATGTGGAGACCTTCAGAGTTGGTCTTTTCTCAGTATTTTTCAGGTGTTTAAAAAAAGCCTAGACAGTTAATAATGACAGGACACTTTGATCCCTATTAATGTAACGTGTATCTGTGTTAGAAAATACATCGAAAGATAGTGCTAAATAATACAGGTAACTAGTGAAAACAAGCCCAAGACTTGGCTTAAGTGATGTTTGAAGTTGTGACTAAATTATTGCTGTCTTGAATAAATGCTTATTATTTCTAATGTATTATCTGGGGACACTGTAGTAAAAATATTAATTTAATGAGTGTCAGAATTGATAAATATAGTACAGGGTTATTAGGAGTGATCTTACTCTCTATGGTTTTTTATTTAAATTTATGAAAGAATAAGATGACTTTGATTCCAATAAAAAAAAATAAAACAGGTGAAACGAGAACAGAATTGACAGAGTCAATAGGCTGAAATAGCTGAACTCTGTGATTCTGCAGGATCAGCTTCAAGGAAAAAGAAAAACAAACATCTTGTTAGAAGGAGTTTTATTTGCTCTGTCTGTAACCATGTCTTCCAGATGTTGGGTCAGTGGAGGGACTTGCTTACCACAGAGCTTGGGACACTCTCTATTGGACCAGTTCAACCACATCCTCAATCACGAGACACACTGTTGACCAGAGACGTCAAGGGGCTTTCAACCGGGAAGCAGTAATAACAATGTCTGAAGATGATCATCCACACGTGTTAGCTCTAGATGAATGTCAAAAGTATGTATTATAACTTTCTTACCAGATTTTAATTTTTGCCTAATGTCAAGGACACAGCAGTACTTCTTTATTTCAGAGTCAACTAATACTGCTGAGCCCTATGAAGGTTAAGTAGATTTCTTTGTTTAGGAGATAAATGTTAGTATTAATTTGTTTTAAGCAATTGCAGAATTAAGATCTGGCATTTTATATTTTCATGTTTCAGATCAAATAATCATTACATTTTCATGGAATGCTAAAAAATCCAAGCTGGTTTTAAGAAAAGTGAGCTAAATGCAAATTGTCAAGAGCAATCATTTTACTGAATTTTTTTTTTTTTTCTTTTTTTTGGTCAGGCATGTTACTCTCATTGCTTAAATAAAAACAAAATTAATGTAAGCATTTACAAAAAGGAATCTGAGTTTCTTGTGTGGCAAACTGATAGGCCCATGTGTTTATCACAAAAATCAGTGTTGTATAAAATTATGTAACAAGAGATGTACATTTATGGTGCTTGTGGACAACGTCCTGGAAAGAAGCCTAATTTGGCTCCCTTCCTGCCGCTCTCAAGAAGATTCTGTTTCCTAGTACGATAATAGGGGGATTTATATTTCTACTTCAGCCTCTTGCTAATAAGTCTTACAAATGTGAGTTACTGTAATCTTCTCTGTTAATTCTGGTAGAAAGGCAACCTGCTTTCTGTGCTTCTTGCAAGTGTCTCCCCTTTGGCGAGGCTAGGCTACATTTCTGCTTTATTACGTTCTGGTTTTAACTTGTGATAGCTGAACGTACAGTGTTGTATGGGTAGTCAAGGAGGTTATTTCCATGTGTGACTTCACGTACAGTTTATGCAAATTAAGAGTTTATGCTGTATTGTAAAATATGATTTATCTAGGTATCATAAATAAACCAAGTAAATACTGATGGAGATTGCAATGAGAGGATGGGCAGGTTCTAATCAGTGTATAAATTACATCCACAGCTCATTCCATAACATTTTGTCCACCGTTGTTTAACAATAGCAACGGGCCAATTGAGCCTCCTGTAGAGCATATTAAGGTCACTTGATTCCTCATTATGAACCTTCTGCATACCAGTGCTTTGGTCTGTGTCACAGTTCTAATATGGGAAAACCTGCAGATTAATTTCACTGTTAGAAATTACTAATATACACATTAGCAGGATTAAGTTTATATCATTACACAGCTTATATCTCTCCGTAATGGTGTATTAGTATAGAGACACGATCAGAATTGAACAGACTTGTGAAGGGAAAAAAATTTGTACTTGTGTACAAGTTAATGAACTAGGACACTGCTATAATTTAAAGGATGTTGGCTATTACGTCTTCTTATTTACCATTGGTTATCACAATTACTTATAGATGCCATTTATAATTATCTATGAATTCATATGTTTCTTCTGTTGCTCTTTTCACAGAGAATTAAATTATAAAATGTATCTTATGGTTTTGTGTGTTATTTTGATTTTAATACAGCTTAATGTTTTGGACTAACTGGAATGAGCAACTCCCAAGCATCATGAGATCTACCCTCTCAGGCAAAAATGCACAGGTTATCATTAGTACAGATATTCTGACACCAAATGGACTTACCATTGATCATAGGGCGGAGAAACTTTACTTTTCAGATGGCAGCTTGGGAAAAATTGAGAGGTGTGAATATGATGGATCACAAAGATATGTAAGTAACAAAAATCCCAAACATATTGTAAATCTGTTCGTTTGCATTTGTTAGCATCTTTAAAATGAAAATGTTACAGAAAGATCATTAGTTGCCTAAGTTTCTCCTAATATTAGTTGTATATTAGATTTAAAACTTAAAGCACTTCTAAACTACAAGTAATGCTCTGTTTACTCAACACATTCCAGTTTCTGGATGACCTTCTGGAGATGCAGACCCTTACCACGAAATCTGTTTGCGTTAGTATTGAGCCTGAAGCATCACTGTCCTAAATGATCTGTCTCAGCTTGAAAAAAAAGTAGAACTAACTTCAGTGGAAGAGGTAGAGAAATGTTCTGCTTTACATAGGAGGATTATGTTTTTCCTTCCACTGCCAAAATTTTCTCAATGCACTAGAATTTTTTTTGTGTAACGCTTAAGTGTTACTCTACAAATCTTATTTTTTTTCTTTTCTAACTATCCATTTTCAGATATATTCAACCACACTCCGTAACTCTTTTATCATAACACATTTTGGTACTCGAGTGCTCTATTAGTTTCAGCTCAAGTAGACCTTTTGCTTGGAATGTGCTGAAGGCAGTTGATCTGTGCTGACGATTTTGTTACGTGTTTAGCTCTACATTTCTCATGTTTCATGAAGTCTTCCTTTTGGGGATTTTGTAGTTCCAAAGTGTGTGATAAAATGAATGAAGGGTGTGTTCTGGCTTGTATTTTCAGTTGCCAGCTCTACAAGATGATGTTTGGTACATCAGCTCACTTTTATAGGTATTAATGTAAAAAAAAAAAAAAAAAAAAAAAAGTCCTTCATTTACTATGAAGCTTTGAAATCTTCTTACATCTTAAATGAAAATTACATGTTTTTCTGGAATCATGTCCAGGAGGAGTTCCACATACTTCGTTTAGACAAAATTTCCTTATCAGAGCAAAATAAGAGAGCCACGCTCATCACAGCAGAACAGAAGTAAAATCAGCATGACTGGGCATATAATTTTGTGTCATTTCCTTTCTCCTTTTGTTTTCGTTTGTATAAATTAACGGCAGCTCACTAATTTTTTCAGATGCAGTAGCTATATCGGAAACTGGACAAAAGAAAGCTATATAGGTTCTAAAGTATACAATCTCTGACTATGTATTTACTGTGAAAATTGGTTAACTTTCTGGGTTTGTCGTCAGTGAATCCACCTGTGTATCTGAGAATAACATGCAGAAGGCAGTTGGTGGTTTTCTTTGGGTTTTTGTTTTGTTTTGCCATTTGGGAGATAAAAATGGAATTACTATCTTTCCTTCTTTCATATTATTCTTTGGGTCTTATCCTTTAATTATATCTTGATTCTAAATGTTATACAAAATCTATACTTACTCTTTATTTAAATTCAGGCCATACTTTCAAAGATGATTCATATCATTTAGATCTGTATGTCCTTCAGTTACTGCTGCATCTTTTGTGAGATAATGTAACAGAACAGCACATGGTGTTCCAGATGTACGTGTAATGGATCTATATTGAACCATATAACAGCTCAATAGTATTTGCAGAATTGTTTATTATTGTGTCTCGTACATTACTAAATATAAGAAATCAAAGGCTTTAACTGGGTTGTATGCAAAGCTCTCAGAGATCCTACTTAAATTACAAAAGGACATAACTAGTTCAAATGATCTCTGCTTAGTTTCTGCCATTTGATGTTTTTCTTAAATCCTGCTTCATTCATCAGTTCTCCTGAAATATATCCACTCTTACCTGTTCCTATTCCTGACTAATTTGAATAATTACGTATCTGGAAAGTACCTCAGTTGTGTGTACCTCAGTAATGTGCTGTCTACCACATTAAAGTATTTTTCAGATGGAATCTTTAGGGACTTGTTGCCATCTTAAAATACGAGTATAGGAAATACAGGTAGAGGAAATCACCCGTTTTTCTTGTACTTGTCAGCTTTCTCAACTATTTCCCTTGTAGGACTTTGATCACAGTATGAAAGTTCTAATATATTACAACATCCTCCTCTTGACTTCCTGTACTTTATCTTCTATTTTGTAGTCATTTTTGAAGACTGACAGTATATTAGAGGATTTTTCGGACATTATTCCATCACAGGATGTATTCATCTATATTATTATAATTGTAAATGACAAACTCCTGTCTATAGTAAGGTTCATTAGTCAATCAAAAATGCCTATTTAAAAGACGCATGCAGCTTTTATTTCTTTCACAAGGAGGAACTTGTGCTAATAGTTCATAGCATGCCTGCAAGTTTATTGCAAATTCGGACACTTACTCTTAAGTCCCTGGAACTTAAGGATGTACATAAATAGTTATATACATGCCATTTTATTCCAGTGATTTTCTTTGGTTAAGCACATTACCATCTCTATCTACAAAGTTATTTGTCTGTCACTACTATTTTTTGTCACATTTATTAGGGAGAAGAGAAAAATAGATCAGCAATAGTAAATAATTTTAAAACTAATTTCCTTTATCTTCTATGCTTTCTATAATTGTTTTCTGTGAAAATACCTCTTTCTAGGTTGGGTACTCTTTTGTTCCTCTTCTAGTTCAACAGGGATTCTTAAATTATTTTCCTACAATTTTTTTCAGTCAGAATTAATTTTTTTTTTCCTATTCATTTTGGCTGCATTTCCACTTTCTGATATATACGTCTGTCTTGTACTGCTGTTTCTTTTCCATTTTGCTATCTCACATTGTTTTACTTTCCTGATCCTGTTTTTTACTTAAGGCCTTGAATATGCTATCAGTTAAGTACAAGGTAATTAGTAGGTTATGTGGAAACAGTTTAATTTCATCTATGCACAGGGTATAACAAAATACGCATCACAAACGTGAAATGGGAGATGATGCAACTTAGTTGCAGAAACCATTACTAAAATCTCATCTTTTTATCAGACTTCTGGCTTTCAATTTGCATTGGCAAGACAAACTGGTCATTCAGTCCTCTCGGCCACTGAACATTGAAACATCTAATTTTCCCAGTATATTGCCTCTTTGTTTTGCTTTCTGTCATTTGAACTCTTCTTCCCCATTACGGTAAACAAGAAAGCTCCTGAAAGCAATAAGCTGAGTCCAGCATCCTCTTCAGAAGGCCTTTTGGGAGCTCTAGGGTGTTACCTATACAAAGCTATACTACTGTTGGGTTTCCTACACCAATACTTGTTTTGGGAGAATCAACTAATTCTGTTGTCAGTAATAGTGATCTGAGTTCTCGCATGCTATGGGCTTTGAAACAGAGTTGTGTGTGTTTCCTGGGTTCTGAAGGCACTTTTCCTGCATTAGGTAGATGGGGATTGTCATACCAGGAAAAAAAACCCCACCAGACTGCTTCCTTCCCATCTGCACTTAAACTGTACTAGCCTCACTAGCAGTGCTTCAGCAGAGTTGCTCATCACTGTGTAGATAGATGCATTCTTAGTGATAGAATGCCAGAATTCAACCTGGAAATTGTATTATTGATCTAGTGAAATAATATTTTCAAGGCAGTTGTTTTTCTTTGTTCGTATGCCGTCCAGCTTGACGAGATCTCTGGTTTCTATAACATTAGGATAATACAAGTAATAATCATTCCTCTGTTCTGGTGATCTGAGATTCTTTAGGGTGTTTCAGCAAGGTCCTGCCATCAACCACCCTTCAAAAATAGTTTAAACAGATTACCCTTTTCCTCACTATCTCTGCTTCATTGCTTTCTACTTTCAGTTAGGTTAGCAAAGGTAGAAATTGTATAGTAGAACATGAAATGCTAATGGCAAGGTAATGAATTTGCTTCCAGATAGTAGCTTCTTTCTTCATTCTACTCACCACAATAATCTAGTACAATGAATGGGTAGAAAATAATTTAGCGGTATTGAATTGGCTCTTTTAAGTGGATTGTAAGAGTTTATTGATTTTGTGTTCAGCTGATATTTTAATACTAGTATTTGGTTGCTGAGTACTCTTTCAAGTTTGGAAGAATTTTTTTGTTGCTTTTGTTCCCTTCTATTACTTAGAAGATATGCAGGATTATTTTTTTTAACACTTCTTGTTTTGCTCTGTCAGATCTTCCTATATAAAAAACAAAAGTGGCAATTATTTTTTTTTTCACAATCACTTCCCCTTTTACTTCCATTTTTGCTCCTGCCCTTAGTTGGATTTAATATTGTGGCCACAGCTGGTTTTAGCTGCATAGTGCTTTAATTATAACATGAACAGAGACTGACTCAATAGCAAATAAAGCTGAATTTATGTTTTTGTAATGGGTTTACGTGGCAAGGTTTTGGTAGTGGGGGGACCACAGGGGTGGCTTCTTTAAAAGTTGCTAGAAGCTT
>JAVKLA010000001.1:48081557-48098563 GCA_034782735.1 Sagittarius serpentarius | reverse complement strand
GTTTAATTAAGGAGGGGGAGTGAGAGAGTGGCTTTGGTGGGTACCTGGCGTCCAGCCAGGGTCAACCCGTCACAGTTTTGGACTTACTTTTCCAATAAATCGTGAGCTATTTTGATTTTTTTTTTCTTCAGTGTTGAGTATTCTGTAACATTTTATGTATCAAGAACCTAGAAATATAGTTAATTTCCTGTAAACAGAAGTACGGTTATTTTCTAACATCCAGGTTGGGATGTTTTGGTCTCAGTTATGGTCTTGTGGGCCTACAGGTGTGATTGTTAAAATCAATATGGTTTTAGAGGTGTCTCCAGTAATTATAACCTTCGTGTAATTGCAACCTTCCAGTAATTATAACTTTCAGTTTCTAGAATATATATTTTTATTCTGTTGAAATTCTGTATTTAAGCAATTAAACAAGTTCCAAAGTTGGTTTTCAACTTCTGTTATCTTCAGTAACATTTTATCAGATCTGTTTTTCAAACTACTAAATGCAGAAATGGAAGTTAAAGGTTTGGCTGTGTGTTTATGAAAAACTTTATTATATGATTGACCTCTAAAATTACTTTTCAGACATGTAATTGTATTTATTTGCAGCGCAAGTATGATTGAGGACAGCAGAGTAGATTTTGGTCAGTTCCTGGAAGGTATTCATGGTGACATCAGCATTACCTTGAGAAGTGACCAAATAACTCACTAAGGCAGGATGAAAGTGAGAATGGACAGGGTAGCCAGAACAGAGATAAATCATGTGAAATATTAGCAATTAGAAATGTAGAATGTCTAACCCCATTAAAATCAGAATGTGCTAAAAAGTCTTAGAAAAGATTCTCACTAAGATCTGAACATGAACAGTTACAAAAAGATGCAGGTCCTGAATGCGATTCTGAGTTGAAGAATCATGTTGCTGTATTCTCTATATACAAATAAATAATCAGATGTGAAAACTAACCTGGAGGAAAATAATGTCAACTAGAAGGCAGGTATTTTAATAAGCTTGGACGGTTGTCTAGGGAAAAAAAAAAAAAAGTTGAGCCTATTGTCCATAGAGAAATTATTTCATCAGTGTCTACTGCTTCCTTGTGGTTTTGTTAAACAGCACTAGAAGCAACAATAGTAGGAAACCAAGAAAGGCTAGTGAAAATTGATACTGTTAGCACAACATGCACAGTTTACCACCTAGACATTTAAGTTCATTGTGTTTTGCCTCTCCTATTCCCGCTGTTATGAGAGTTTATTGTTGGGTTCTGGGCTTTTTAATCAATTCATTCTTTGTGTTTGAAAAGTAGCTAGAATGGTGTGGATAATCTTGGAAATTAATGGTACTAGAATTGAAGTTGTGATGGATTTTTTAAATTTTTTTCTGTCCATCAATATATATATATTAGTTGTAGTGGGAATGTTCTTTTCTTGATTCTTTTCTCTTGCAAACTGATCAAAAAGTGTCTTTGTTTCTCAACTTCCCAAATGTCCATGTTTCCCTTTAACATTTGTCTGAAGAGGTTCAGACCCAATGCGTAGAGTGAAATACCCACCCCTGCTTAATCAGTTGTTTTTCTAGGGAGTTCACTCCATTGACATTGATGACTTGCTTTCTTTGAGTAGTTCTGTAAAGTAATGCTGAGATCGAACCTAATGAAAATGATCCCCTAACCAATGGCAATAAAATCCTCTAATCTGTGTGAGCTAGGTAGCTGGTTGACACAGATCTAACACTATTAGTTTGGGACTGTTTGCTGAAATATCTTGATGTCCAGTGTTAGTAGCCTGGTAGAAATTAACTGAAAGAAGGAATTAATGAAAAGATAAAAATAACCTCTAAGGCTATGGAGAATAACATTATTTATAATATCTCAGGATTCTACGAAATTCTAGGAGATTGAAATAAATGTAACATTAGATGAAGATTGTCATTGTCATTTACGATGTTGAAAATAAGTATTGTGCAATTAATACGCATGAGGCTGCAGAGAACCTGGTTAATATAATTGTAATTTACAGAGATTTATGCTTTCTGTTTGACACTGAAAAGTACAGGCCTGTTAAAAATAGTTGCTTAATGCATCATTCAGCTGAACTGCAAATCTAAGTAGCAGCTGGAACACTGCAAATTTAGCATTGCGGTTTGGTTTTCAGTGTCTTAAACGTTCATTTCTAGCATGGAGAAACAAAAATTAATCATTGAAGAGGAAGCACTTCTGATTTTGCTACATCACACTTGCTTGCACAATTCTTTAGAAACGGGATCTTACTGTTCTTGGTAAATGTGGTATTCTAGTATGTCCGCTGTATGCTTTGCGATGTAATTGCAGTTCAAGTTCTTATGAAGGTATTTTTGAAAGATACAATAAATGAAAAGAAAATCCATGCATTAAAGATATGACAGTGATGAAAATATGGTCTTTATTCAGATCAATCCACAAAAAGCATGACTATTTTTAGTAAGATACAGCAGTGGTATAGCACTGTTCTTCCACAATACCCAACGTAAACCTAGACTAGAAATTCTTCTAATGTCTTTTGTGACAACAGGAATGAGAAGTTAGTAAACTCACAAGTGTTCTCTTCGGTACCAAATTTCTTTCTTCTTCTGTTTTTAACCTCCCCTTCCACCTCCCCCCGCAGCCCGCAATTGTTTTGGGGGTTTTTTTTTGGTTAACATAAGACTTTTGTCGTAATAACATCATAGTGTTGGAAGGGCAGAATTTGGATACTCCAGATCCAGGCTGATAGATTTCATTATGCAGTAAGAGACAGCATTTTTGCATTTTATTAAAGCAACCGCATCAATAACAAGCAAAACAAGGAGTCTGATCTAAGTGTATCTTTTTTAAGTGGCTAAATCATATACATAGAAGTTATGAGTTAGGTTATTTTAATTTTTCCACTGGCTGTGCAACAGGTTTCACTGTATCACAATCTCATATAATTTTTTTTTCATAGATTCCTTGTCTATACTCCTTTAAAAACAGTATTCATAGTTTAATAATAAATATGGCATACTATTTTCTGTCTTCCATTTGAAAGAATACAATACATTAGCTAATTTTGATTAATGTGGTATTCTGTATAAGTCGGTTCTGTCAGACTGAGTTTTCTGATACTCATCTAAAATGTTATTTATTTTTAGATTACTTATATTGCTTCATACTTGTGTAATGATTGTATTATGCAATTGACTTCAAATTGTCATTAATTTTAACCTTTTTAAGTGTAGTCTTCTATACTAGATTTGTCATTCTGTTATAGACCTTTAAGTGGCATTTGAGTATCTTTAGAAGAGTAAAGAGCCCTTAAAAAAAACTTCTAAAAGCTTTATTAGATAGCACTGCCTATTTATTAAGCATTTTGAAAGAGAAGTATTATCAATAAGCCATTCATTAGATTTAAAATACTTAAAAGCAACTCACATTTTAAGCTGATGCATTAACTATATGCAGTCATCTTTTCTAGAAAGGCAGGGGTTTTTTTTGAAGTTAAGCATTCTCACGGTAAGAATTGTTATGAATCTAATTCTTACTGACAATTTAATAAGAGTTTTATATAAATCATTTGAATTACAGTATTCTGGCACAAATTCTTGTCTGCCAGAGATGTCTACCTGACTGGCTCCTCCCCTTTTTCAATCATGTTTTTCTAGAGAAACTGCTACACATAACCTCAAGTTAAGAGCAGCTCTATGTTAAAACAAAAGCTGTTGGGAGAACTTAAAAATCAGAACTTAAACAAGGAAGGATCATAGTTAAAATTAAATTGCCCTGCTACTTGTGACATTCTTCCCCCAGCCCCCAGTCTCCTTATCTCTTTAAAGGAAGGAGAGAAAACTTAATCTGTTATTCAGAGCTTGAAGTACATGCTGTAGCTGAATGTCGGTATCACTCAGTATTAAAACATGTAATGTACTATTGGTTGTGTCTGACTTCCACTGGCACGAGGGATGGTAGGGGTGTCTCGTTCAGGTTTTCTTAATATCTTAAAATTGTATATATATTGTTGCAATTTTTAATATCAATTTAGACTTAGGATAAAATATGTCAAGACCGGGTCTTTATATGATTGCTTCTGTTTTATACTGTTAAAAAAACTGTTTAAAAACTTGTTGGTGTAAAAAAAAAAAAAAAAGAAATCTGTTCTGTTCAGATCTTTGTAATGCAGAATGGCAATACATTGCTTTTTTCAATGTGTGCACATTCATTCAGCACCACATTTCTTTCTTCTATGACCAAAAACATTGCTGATGACCATAACTATTCTTGTTTTCTGCCTGTGGCACAAGGTGCTTTTTGGCAGTTTTTGTCCTTTCCAGAAAAGGTCTTAAGTATTTATACAATACTGAAGTAGTTTGTGGGATTGCATGAATGTGGCCTTCTCTGAATTAAATTTTGATTACATTGTGGGCTATATCATGCTTGACTTGTGGTCTGTATCATGCTTGACTAAATTTGATGGTTGAGGTTGTACCTTCTAGTTCTCTTTACTTGTATATTGTCTGCAGAGGTTTGAAAGTTACTCCATGTATGGTATTCTGTGCAATATAGACACCCTGTTTCTTATGGAATTTTGTCCTTTTTCCCTCTGACTCAGTGCAGACAATGGCTTTCCGGTTCCAGCACAGTTTATGCACCCTTAATTGAACAACAGGCAGCATATATTGCAGTTATATGATCGCAGATTAACTGGGCATTATGCTTGCATTGATAATATGCTTCCAGATGGGATATGTAAAGAGGTTTTTGCCTGTATTCTCGTAAGTGGAAGCACTGCTTTGGGTCATTTGTTCCTACTCGGCCACCAATTTATATAAAACTTGCTGTAAGTTGATCGTCTTAGAGTTTTTACAATTTAAAAACAAGATTTTTCTTATGATTGAATGATCATCACAGATTCTGCATTGGCTTTCTTCTGTGTTGTGTATTGGGGTATGTGTATTCCCTGAAAGACTGTGGCAGTTGTCTTATGTCTCGATCCAAAGCTTATCAGTAACTCAGAGGAATAAATCTGCAAAGTGCTTGTATTGGCTTCCATCATTTTTTTTGTTAGAGACAAGCAATCAGCAAGAAAAAAAGGAAACAGGGAGTAGTGGGCAGACCATTTTGTGCTTCCTACCCCTCCTGGGCCAGCCAGATGGGGCCACCTAAGGAGGATCTCAGTAGGGTCAAAGTGTAAGAACCTGAATTTTCGTTACATGATCCTGCTGGTGAGTCTACAGGTATCTGTGTCCAGAGCTGCAGATGCTGCTGGGGAAATGAACATGCAAGCTGTACAGAATACAAGATGTAGAAACATAGATGACTTACAACAGTTTCGATACACAGCAAATTTGGTTGACACCGAATTTTCAGGACTTAAACATGATTTGGCAGGTAACCAAAGGATGAACAGACTTTTAAAGAAATCCTCTTTCATTTTCAGTTACTTCTGATCATCCAGGTGTGCTATCAAGATTAAAAAAAAAAAAAAAAAAAAAAAGTCAGTTGTTTTCTACCATCAAAAGCTGGTAGAACTAGGAACTCTTTCTTTTAGATGCTTGAATAAAACTAGTGTCCTTGGATAGTGTCGTGACATAATAGAGGAGACTTCAGTGAATGAAGTGCTATGAGCATTAGTGAACAAATGTACCGGTCGTTAGCCTTTGCAACTCTTTATTTGAATCTCAAATCTCCCAAAGTTGAACAGTGATGATCAGTTCTGTAATGAATTTACGTTCTTCTGTTAGAATTTGAGAAAAATTATGACAGTGCTACAGAACACAGAACGCTGAACAGAGTAGTGCCGCCTTTAGCATTGGTTGTGACAGTAAAATCCTTCCAGCTGGGACAGTTCCACACTATCATGGAGAAGAAATATGGGGTTGCAAAATCTGTATGGCCAGATTTTGTACAATCTTTCAGAAGCATACATGATTGAATTTTTTTTCTTTTTCTGAAATGTGTCTGAATATGAATAGCATAGGCTTTTAAGAACGTATTATGAAGTGTGTTTTACAGTAAATGTGCACAATTACAGAAGAGGTCTTTTTGCCATTAATACATTCCCATTTATCTTTTAATACTTCTAATTTTGAAAAAAGGTTGGTTAGAGAAAAGTTGTCCTCTTGGGACACTTAACACTGGAAAAAGTTTATGCTGGAAAAAAATCTGCTGGTCAAACCTTCTTTCAAACATACAGAAATATATAATGTGCATCGTGATGCAGAATTCGTTATAATTATCTGATTAATGTGAGTAATTTTGACACTATATCTGTATAAGTGAATTTAAACAAGGCCAGGAATGCTCCTGTGCACTGGACTACGGTCATTTATGTTAGCAAATGTTGAAATAGCCTGGGCAGTGAACTGGCATAGGTGTGAACAAACAGCCACTGAAGCATTATTTGGTACTGCATACTGCAGAGTTAGGGCACCTTCTTAATCTCCAGGGCACAACTGTAGAAGTAAAAAAGGGTTTGTTTTTTTTTAATTCCACAAATTTGAATTTGGATGTCCTGTATATTAGCTCAATTATTTATATGAACAGAAAGACACCCCCCCAATTATTTATTAAATATGGGGTTGACCATTACTCCCTCTTTCTCATTCCATCATTTAAAAAAGATGGTACACATGGTTCCACTTGCAAGTAGGCTAAACAGCGTACTCATTGGCTCTGTATGTACAGTGCAGCCTATGTGCATGTGTGCAGTCAGCATGGATAGCTGAAGTTCATCAGATGTGCTGTGTATATGCAGATAATTACCCTTTATATTACAAGTTAATTTCCATGAACTCGTCGTTATTAAAAGGTCCTTTGGGAAAGCAGGTAAAGGACATGAAGCAGATGGAAAAGCATGGTGACCTAAGCAGAGATACAGGTTAAGCACTGATGATTATAAAAAGAAAAAGTGATTTCTCCTGGGTTGTTAAAAGAAAGATACTTTTTTTGTGGTTTTATGCCAATTTCCCTATGGTAAGTAGCAGCTAGATACATAGATACAGGGTTGTTTTGCCAGCCTAGGTCAGAAGAACCGTTCCCGCTTTATACATATACATAGGTTAGTAATGTTCCCAGAGAAACATGAAGAATACAATGCAATGAATATGTTCAGAATATTATTCATATCCATTTTCTAATGGAGAAATAATAACCCTCTTCCAATAATTCTGTCCAGCCAAAATTAAATTTTCAACAAGATAAGTGATTAAGAATGTGTTATATTCTTTAGAACAGAAACTGTTCATGTTAAATTTTTAATTCTGATACACAGAAAGAAAGAACATATATGAAAATATTTTACAGGAGCTGTGATTTAGACTGAGATTGAATTCATTGTATTTCTGCAGTTTCCTTTCAAACCCTACTCTATAGTGAACTACAATCATATTTTCTTTCTAGGTTTTAAACTGATAATTAGTATGGTGGCTGAGGAGATTTTTTTTTAATTGGAAATCATTTACAAAACATTTATTGTCTGGCTTCAAGTTTCTCATGTGATCAGATGGTGAACACTTCAGGTCTGAAACATGCTTCTCCCTTTCATTTATAAAGACTCAGAATTTTTAGGCTTTCAGCCATGCTACGGTACCTCTTTTTCTCTTTTCCGCTCGAGCTATTAAGCAGGTAGTGTGTTGAGTATGTATTTTTACAGTCGGATTTAGATAAACTGTGATTATTTTTTTTTTTTTTACTTCAGGAACAGATGCCTGGATTTCTGAAATTTGGACCCTTGTAGCATGCTTTTAACACATTTTAAGTGCTGTTATCTCATTTTTCCAGGTGCTGCAAGTATAGAAGAATTAAGTGTTTTGTCTAAAACTATAAAGTGATGAGAGTCACAGTTTGCACTTTTAAAACTTCTTGTTCAGCGAAAACATGCCTTCTCATGTTTCTCTACTGTACTCACATATTTTAGGTAATTGTCAAATCTGGACCAGGTACCTTTCTCAGCCTGGCTGTGTATGATGATTATATCTTCTGGTCAGATGGAGTGAGAAGAGCTATTCTGCGTTCCAGTAAATATACAGGAGGAGATACAAAAGTTCTTCGTTCTGATATCCCGCATCAGCCAATGGGCATTATTGCTGTTGCAAATGATACTAACAGTTGTAAGTTACAAAGCAAGATACACTATCTTGTTAATTCCAATATCATTCATCTCAAGAGTTTTACTGAATTTTAACCAAGTTAAAACATTTCATGGTGTTTCATAAATTATTTTTGTTGTAGGAACGGTTAACAAAAGATGGGATGTAACCTCTTCCCCAAGTAAATAAATATTGATGAATGACCATTTTCTGTTATGGACATTGTGCTCATTTGATAGCAGTTAAATCATTTCTTGTCAAATATCAGAAGGTTTGAATGTTGTGGGGTTTTTAAAATTGGTATATTCAAGGTAGCTCTGTTTGTTTATCTTCAGTGTGCTAGCATCTGAGGCATGCTGACATTTTCAACTGACTGATAAAACTTGAATAAATTGCCCATGAATCTGAGATATGATGATCTTTACTCTCTCAAAGACACTGGCCATTGAAGCAAATTTAATAAAACAGAGTTCATCTTTTATCATTTGTTTTTCAGGTGAGTTATCTCCTTGTGCACAAATGAATGGAGGGTGTCATGATTTATGCCTTCTGACTCCTGATGGACGAGTGAACTGCTCATGTAGAGGGGACAGAATACTGATAGATGATAACAGATGTGTGAGTAAGTAATACTAGCTGACACAATGTTTTTCTGTGGAGTGATGCAATTGGCTATCATAAGCAAAGACAGTTGGCCCAAGCCATTAATTGTATTGTTTCTATGTATGCTTAAAATTGATCTGGCAATTCAGCACGTACCAGGCTTTTAACTATTTTATGTCTTACAAGGCTTTTGGGGGGTTAAAAAGCATTAATACTTATACTCTCCTTAAATTCCAGTTTGCGTAGTTGTGTTGTATTCAGCATTTCCTATTTGCAATCTGTTTCTGTTGAGTGCAAATATTTTCATTTCATGTCCTTAGATATATAAAATAATTGTAATTTATTAACCAGCTGTTGTATTTAATAATGTAGAATCGGTGTTT
This sequence comes from Sagittarius serpentarius, assembly GCA_034782735.1. Classification (NCBI taxonomy): domain Eukaryota; kingdom Metazoa; phylum Chordata; class Aves; order Accipitriformes; family Sagittariidae; genus Sagittarius; species Sagittarius serpentarius. Next base: position 48,089,521 of record JAVKLA010000001.1, on the reverse strand, counting down.
TAGTAACTGGGAAATGTGTCACTTCAAATTGGCAGACTCCTTGGAGACTGGTTTTGTTGGAGAATATTCTGTATTACACTGTTCTGAGTTCTCTTCTTCTTGCATCTTCCCATGCTTCCTCTGAATCACTATGTCTCAGTACACAATAAAGAAAATACAAGATAACTGTTTTGTCATAGTTCAGAAGTGGTGCAGAATGTACGGTCATCCATTGCAGCTTCTCCAGCTCACACTGTCCCTGTGCAGAATTGATGTTTATGAATATGAAGTACATGCTGGTAATTTGGAAGGATGTGATATATGTACACAATCTGCACTCTTCCGTCTTTTCTGATAATTTGGAGAAAATCTCTCATTTTGCTAATGCTGTGCCTTAGCAGGAGTGAATTAACTGGAAAGCTTTGGGCTGTTTCCCCAGGGATGACCCATATTCATAGTGTGGAACAGGACTTTGTGCTTCTCCCCTCAGCAAGCGTAGCTGGCTGGACTTTGAATGGAGGGAAAGCTGGGGAAGAAGTGTGCAGTTCCTTATGTCTTTGTTAATGTGACTGTATTGTAGCTCTTCTGTCACAGTTAGAGACCACCTTCCAAATTCTGGTGGTTTATTGGACCTTTAACCTCTGTGGGGCAGAAATCCCAACTCTTAGATCAAGTTCTCTACTTCCATATTTATCTGCCAAGTATGCCTGTTCTGCTGCTTCAGTTTCATAGCTTTGACCCAGCTGCTTTCTCTAAATCCAATTTTTTGATTGTACCAGTAGAGAGACACTATAACATTCAGGAAAAGTTATATTTAAGTCTTGTATATGATTTAGCAAGATTTACCATCCTGCTAGAAGCTTAGAGAGTTTACCTTCTTCAGACTCTTCTGTGGCAGTCTGTTGCTCCTGAGCAGCCTAACAAGTGGCTTCTCTTCTACCGATAGAGTCACTTTTAAAATGCTGATCTGTATATGCAGAGCTGTGTTGCTGTGGGATATGAAGAGATGTAGATATGTGGTCCTTCACTCTGACACACCTGTACTGGTTATTTTCAAACCTACTGCTTTGCTAACAGAGTTTATTTCGGTCATGTCACTGATACTTTTCAAGCTAGAATGATACTAGACTTTCCTGGTACATCTGATTCAATAGTATTTTCATATCAGTATTTTCATAACAGGAAAGAATCTTGTTCTTTCATGATCAGTTGAAGAAGAGCAAGAAGTGTGCTTCTGCTAACGACAGTCTTATTCTCCCTCCCATCATATGCCTTTCATCAGCAATAACAGTTGTATAACTGAATGATGACTTAACTGATTCGCTTGTCTGGGGATTAGGATTTTTGGGGTATAGACCTAGTTTTGGTTGGATCAGTGAGCGGAGCTCATTCAACTTGACACTGCAAGATCACTAGAGCCAGTTAAAGGGAACTAGTGAGAACAGAAGACTGTGATGAGGTAAAGGATAAAATTACACCTTTAAGTATTGATGTGATTTTAAATTGGCTCAAGGCATCCTTAGGGCTGGACCCCAGTCCTTTAGAATTAGATTCTTAGGCTTGGCAACTCAGTTACACAGCTTTGTGAGGAGCCTGTAATTAGTTTTATACCATACCAAGCTAATTGCTTTGTCATTGTATCTAAGATTTTAATCCTAAGGTTTCTTTTGGCATGTTTATTTTGGATCCATAGCTTTGACTTTTGCTTAATTTCCTAAAATATTGCTGTTAAATGAAACCAGATGCCTTTATTAATTATGCATATAATCAGTATAATCATAGAGTAGCTACCAACATGTCCCAAACAAATGTGTGAATTGCTACAGTTTTAATCTTGACTTTCACACACTTCATAGTTCACCTTCCGTCTTTACCTTTGGCTCACACATACATGTTGGTGTTAGTTGTTAACTAAGTATTTACATAGTGCATTATACAGTCACTGAGATTTCACAAAGGACCTGGTTCTGTAACTAAATATGAGGGTTAAAACTCTTATCCTTCACAACAGGGAATATACAGCTGATCTAGAGTCAAGATGCAGTAGTAAAGCAGTCTACAACTAACCTGTATTACATTTACAGCTCTTACTCAAAACCTGCTTTGTTTAGCTGTATAATTGAGATACAATGAATTTTACAGATGATTTGCAGTGATAAAGATTTCATTTTAAATTGTAATACTGTTTCAGAGTAGCAGACTTTTAGTCTAGTAACGGAATCCGGTGATCAGTTGAGATTGTGTGGACAGGAACCTGATTGTTAATGTTTCAAAGATATTAATTAACACTTTACTACTTTACAAGATGATATTTTCCACTAGAGCCAAATGTTTCTTCTTCCTGCAGATGGAATATTACCATCAGGCTTATATAATCACCTTATTTCACCTTCCCACACTGTCAGGTTGTATTGATTTTGATCATTCAAGAGACCTCCTGGAGCTGGCAAATTTTGTTAAGTTCCGTTGTCTACCAGTCTGCACTTGGTCTTGCGGGTCAGGTCCGTCACTTGCTCAGCTAGCATTCTGCCATCCCTTTAAAAGGGATGGTAAAGTACAGGAATTGCTAAAGACTTGGAATTAACTGCCTGCACCTTCTCTGAATCTGGCAAGAATTTTTCCTTCATTGCTAGGCTGGCAAGAGCCTAATGGGTTTTTTTACTTCCTCACAGCAGGGCAGAAACCTCATTGGCTGATAAAGAAGACAAGATCAAATTGCAGCAGGTTAAAAGTTTTTCAATGCTTGAGTAAGGTATTTATATCATAAACATTTCAGTTTCCTAGATTAATTAGAATCAGAGAAAATACAAAGAAGAACTGGAATTCTTAATGTCTGGAGCAGTAAGGAGACAAATCTTTCACTGATCCTCATTTTACCTTCATTAAATGTAATGGACATTATTCATTTCATGTAACGGTTTAAACTCGTTGCATGAATGCAATGAAAGTCCTGCTTTGTTTGGAGGTGGGAGAGAAAGATGGCTCCTGGCATCCCAAAGAGGTTAAAAAAACATAACCAAGATGAAAAACGTAACTGCTATTATGGTAGTAAGAAACTACTTTCTTAGTAATAGTTATGATTTTTACATATTTATCATAATAACTACTGAGATGGATGCATGTAGATATTTTTATCTATCAGGTCTGTCTAGGGCTATATCAGATGACTTACTGAAGTCGAACCTTAATTAAAGCACTTTTTCTCACCTGTGTCTTTACCTTGTCGAGGCAGTGATCAGCAGTGGAAGTAAAAGAGGTTCAGCAGATAAATTCATAGGTCTGATAACTCATTTTAGAATATTATATGGCATTTATGTTTTCCAAAAGCATTACAGCTCTTAGAATTGCTATTAGGTAAAATCACGTTTAAATCCTCATCTAGGCCGTGATGTAATATTCCATCTTCTAAACTATTTTGTAGAATGTTTGCAGAAAATGTTGATCTGAGTTACTAGTTTAAAAAAAAAAAAAAAGACAGACATTAAACATTGGGGTTGACTAGCACAGGAAGGATGGAAACAAGACAGACTATAGTTTAGCTGTGAGAACAAAAGTTTCTTTCTTGATAACACAGTTGAAAGGGATAGTCAATAAAATTGAAAGTTAGCAATTCCAACTGAGAAAAGGAATTAAGTGTCCTTTCGAAGTGTATTTAGACTATATAACTTACTGCCAGTCAAGATTCTTGAGACGAAGCTTCAGTAAAATTCACAGAGGGATTGGATGATTAAATGGGTAGTAAGACTACTCAGACTACTTATTTCTCATCAAAGAAACAGTTTTGAAAGGCATTAAAATGGTTTGTTTCTGAAAATTGGGGTTTGAAGCAATCTCTACAAGGGTTTCCAGTTAGACTTTAACTGAGGGCAGATTATACTATACATACATTTTGATTATTTTTTTTCTTCCCCATCTTTTTCTAAAGAATACAGTCTAAGATGCTGAACTAGATGAACTACAGATGTAATTGAGAATGCCTTTTCTGAAGATCTAAGTTCTTACAATGCTAAAAAATGGGGGGAAAAGAGAGAAAAATAATTGCTGTGATAAACTTGATTAAAATTTAAAGCACTGTGTAAATCGTATTCAAGATCAGATCTCACCTTGTCCAGAATCTATACTTTCAGCATTTGTTTTATATTTTTCTTCATGTTTCAATCAGATCAAGAAATGTCTTCAATTTATATTGGCTTGACTTTTGCATTTAGCGGACATTGATTCTTCCTGAATTTGTGCTGAAGTAATTATAGTGGAAAGAAGAAAAAAGCATAATAACTAGGTGTTTTTTCCCCATTCTTCCTTTTGAGTTGTCCTATATACTTCTCCTTTCTCTCAAATTTGGTATTCTGTTGAGAACAATACACATGAAGCAAATGTATGTACTATCGTGAATTTTATGACCAAATTGTTCCGTATCGGTGTTGTGATACTTTTTCAGTTTCTAACTTAACTAATAGAAAATCTATATGCAAGAGAAAGCAGGAGTAAAAATTTCAAATGTACAACTTGTTCCTTTGTAAAATACTAGATAAAACATCCACTCCAAGAAGATGAGAACACAAAAAATTTACGTGTCTACCAATGATTTTTTTTGTGAATAAAAAGAAATAAGTAAAGTAGAAACAGCAGGTTTTCTTCACTGGGTGTGTTAGGCTGTATCTTCAACATTGGATACAGTACACACTGAGCAGCTGCACAGTGCCGCAAAACAGAGTTGAGAGTTCAAATTAACTGCTAGGTAGTGGTAAGTGTTTACTTCTCGCTTCTGAATGTGCCATGTTGAAGAGATTTTTTTAAATATCAATTAAGAAACAGTTGCATACAAGTCGGGGGGGTGTGGAGAGACGTGTGGGTAGAGGATAGCTGAGCACAGTAGCTACAGAGTCATCATCTTACCAGAATCACTGCCTGTAAGTTGCTTCACTACGTGTTCCCTCAGGGTTATTTGGCTATGTATTTTTCTTTTACAGACTCTCTCTTACCTCGGTTTGGAATTCACCCCAACATAACATTTCTGAAAATTGTTTGCTATTTAGATATCTGTCCGCAAACCTGCATAATATCAACAAATTTACAGAGAAATATAGCGGTCTTGCAGGCCACCATTCTGTAGAAGCTTCTAAGCTCTGATGCCATGGTGGGGGGTTTTTTTGTACTTGGGTTTTCAACAACTGTGTGGGAGATATTTTAAATGCATCTATTTCTCATTTTCACTAAGTGCAAAAGCTATTAAAAATTACATGTTAATACGTTTTATTTCTAGCTAAAAATTCTACTTGCAACATTTATTCTGAGTTTGAATGTGGAAATGGTGAATGCATTGATTATCAGCTGACTTGTGATGGCATTGCTCATTGTAAGGACAAGTCTGACGAAAAACTTTTCTACTGTGGTAAGTATTTCCAGATGTTTCACCTTCACGTTCTTATTTTGGTTATACATGATTATATTGCTTCCTCTGTAACTTTTCTACTTACTCATACCAACTGCTTACCAAGGTGCACAAGAAGAAAATGCCAACTCGCACATTAAAAAAAAAAAAGCCTGACATTATATGGGTAGAATTACTTATACCTGAACGTATTTTTCTTGCAAACTTCATGAATTAGCTGACGTGTGTTTAATAAAAAACATCTCAAATGTTCTCATATTTCTGTCTTTAAAACAAAAATAAAAGAAAACACGGCTCGCTGCTTTTTCAGAGATGAAAAATTGAGTATTTTCAGCTTTAATTTAGCAATTTGGATTTAGTTTTCCATATTTAATAAAATTTTCTCTGATTGTGAATAGAAAACACTAAAATAGAAGTATTATCAAATACAAGAATGTCTGTGTAATAAGTATCTTTTCACCCAGTTTTCTGTTTAAGTTTATAATACCATTATTCTTCACACCAATCAGTCGGCATCTTGCAAGAAGTTAGACACAAGGGTATCTACTCGTTACTTTCATAAATTTCCCAAGGGATTCTGTCCTTATCTGGGGTTTTGGTTTGGATTTTTTTTGCCCTAATAATCACAAACTGAATCACTTCCAGGTTTTTTGTGTCCAACCAAGTTTGCCTGCTGCAGTGTCTAAAACAGTACTGTTCAAATAATTTTCCTAAATCACTGAGTCACCTTAGTGAATCACATATCCTGCACATTAAGTGAAATCTCCTTGTTACCTGTGTGCCTGTAACTCTTGGCCTTTATCTTGGTCTGTATATCACATGTCACAGCCTTGGTATCTCTTCTGTTTCCCATATGAACAATTGCATGTCGTTTCAAACCCACCCATTATGTTTATACCAGCCACCTCTGTAGTTTTATGAAAATGTCTGCTTTAAGTCCTGGAGTTCACCTCTGGCATTTCAATAACCACGGTTGATATTGGAAAAAAGAAACGGCACAGCTCTCTTCCGTTATTTTCTTCTTCCTTAAAAAGGCTGACACCAACAATCTGAGTACAGCAACTGATCCTATGACATTTTTATTCTTCTTTCAGCTTCAGTTTGTGTCCCGTTAGCTTTCAGCCTTCTGTGTGATAACTGCTTTGATCATGTCATGTAAAACTAATAGTAACATTCCATTAGATCATCTACATGTAGATAATAAAGGAGGCTGGTTTGTTTGAATCTGAAAAAAAGATAACACATCAGACAAGTAAATAAGAATCTGGAGTATACAAAACACTGCTAGTTACCGGGAGGGAAAGGCCCTTGAATTACAAGTGACAGCTTCAAAGCACTGAAACATAAATGACTTACGTCTGTGAATTCCTTCTTAGGTTTCCTTACTAGGTATGTGTTGATATATTTATGTATGCATATTGCTTAGACATAAGAAGTAATTTAAAAACAAACAACCAACCAAACCCGACACTACCACCGAAAAACCCAGTCAGCTATATTTTTGTATGGTTTAAACCTCTTTGTCGCTACTATTAATTCTAGTTAGTTATTTCATTCACAGTTCGTGGAAGAAAGGTTAAGGTTTCATATAGTTTCTTTTACTTTGTCAGGAGAGAAGAGTAGGTTGAAGGAATAGAGAGAAAGTCATCTGGGAACAAATAAGAAAGCCGTAGCTGGTGAAGGATCTCAACATACTCTTTCTTGTCATTCCAGAGAAGTTGTCTTACATGTCAGTAGTCTGTTTGAGGTTTACTTGAGCTGCTTGAACTATTTCATACTTTATTCTACAATACTGAAAAAAAATAAATGCAAGATACCACAATTTGTCTTTCCATGGATTTACCACGTAATTTTATGAAGGACATTATATTACTTTGTAGTATGACAGTGTACATTTTGCCTGATTTAAATCAACCGTGCTCAACTTTTTGCTACACATTGGAAAAAGCAGGAAGAACTGTGGTTCTGTCATGCACTAGGTCATATACAGTGTGTTGTTTTCTGAATCTGATAAAGTACAAGATGCTGGACCCATTATTCTTGATTAACTAATTCAATGAACAATATTTATTTATTATTGTGGCATGACTTCTACAATGGTTAGGCCCTCAGTAAAGAAGTCCTGCATTTTCAAACATATCAACATATGTAAAATTCATACGTTCTTCAACAGTGTACCTACTTGAGCAGAACACTTGCAGCATTGGTATTCAGAAATCCAGAAACTTTTCTGCTAATATTTTTTGATATTTTACTCTCCATTTATTCCTAATTTGTGTGTTTCATTCTATATGATAGAATTACTGATGCTATATGCAAATATTGTCACATGCCTGGCAAAAGTGTGTCAAAACAAATCCATTTAAAGCACATGGGCTTTTTATACCACAAGATAATGAAAACTGAGAATTAGGCTTTCCTTTTTCATTTTTTGTCATCCTTTCATTCTTTCTCATCATGCCTTCATCTACTATTCTTTATCTGTTTATCAGCCCAAGTTGTTCTGCTGGACAATAAATGAACAATTTCTGAAGTTTTTCTTGTAGCTTCAAACGCATTTTAATTTAAAATGTTTTTCTGGAATGGTTGTCTG
>JAVKLA010000001.1:48040584-48081457 GCA_034782735.1 Sagittarius serpentarius | reverse complement strand
AATGAACAATTTCTGAAGTTTTTCTTGTAGCTTCAAACGCATTTTAATTTAAAATGTTTTTCTGGAATGGTTGTCTGGTTTTAATGTAAGGCAATTTTTATTATGTATCAAGTGTCTAAATGAAATTGTGCTTGTACTTAACTTTCCAGAAAACAGAGGCTGTCGGAAGGGTTTCAAGCCGTGTTCTAATCGTCGCTGTGTTTCAAGTAACAAAGTATGTGATGGTACAAATGACTGTGGTGACAACTCCGATGAATTTGACTGTAAAGGTAAATGACAGTTACTTCCAAAGTGATTTTGGAATATTGCTCTGTAAATACTTAGTATATAAATAGAAGTAGCTAGACAATGCATATAACTATTGGAATTACAGGTGTTGGCATTTGTTTTGGTAGAATTCAAAACCAAGCAGGTATACAGTGGTATTATTTGAGAAAGCATATGCTGGGATTGATATGAAGACTGATTTTGGTTTAGACCGACAGTCCTCTAGAAAGAGAGTGGTTTTGGCTAAGGAAAACTCAGAAAATACAGTTGCTGCTTCTTCTGTGAAGTAGTAAGTGAGAGAGCATCTTTACTACAGACAGAAAGGTTGAAAGATGGGTGATTTCTTCTCTGCATCTGCTGCACTGTTTCTTCTTTGAAGTAGCTAGTGTTCTATTTTTTTGCTTCTCAGATGCATGGCAATGTCTTTGTCCTTTGCAAAACTTACTAGAATTGTTCTCCTTTTTATTTCAGATTTGTTTTTCTTTTTATGTCTTAAAACGTGAATATTTATATCTGTGCATCAGCCAATGAATAAAGACTAGCTGGCAGACAACACAGATCCTTAGTTACATTTCAGAAAGATTAGAGGGGAGATTATTCCACAATATATAGCTAAAACCTATGTAGCTGTAGTAACTAGCATTTTTTCTGAAAGCACTGCATGGTTTTTAATATTTTAGCTGAATATGAGTAGGGAGAAAAGCATACAGGCAAAAATACCAACCTGGTGTTATGTGAAAGAAATGTGAGAGATTCATAGATGGTCCTTAAAGTGCTGCTTCTTTCCTCCCTTGGTGATTATCTCAAATTGAGTTGAATTATCTAGATAGAGAGTTTTAGGCTCAAAAATGAATTTAAAAATTAGAAACGTATACTTTCAAGTTTATTAGACCTTATATTTCTACTGAATTTCTAGCTATGGAAGGTGGTACAGTCTGTTCTGAACGCCTCGCTCTAAAAGGTAGAAGGCTTAAACATAGTACATATAATATGCATCTGAAGAGTCTGTTTAGTACACAAATTTACATCTTTTTATAACCATATGTTATAGATTCAACATGTGCTTCAACAGAATTCCATTGTGCAGATGGGATTTGCATTGGAAAATCAGCACAGTGCAACCAGATCATTGATTGTGCAGATGCTTCAGATGAAAAGAACTGTAGTAAGTTTGTGTTTGTGCTTCATCGTAGCATCTGTTCCATGATTATTCCTTGTAATATAGCAGTTAATTCATAGTCATTGCTAGCTGGATAACAGCAGCTGTGTGGTCCACACAAACTCAAGCTAAACCTGAAAATCAAACTATAAGGCTCTCAATCTCTATTAGGTGTGATATAGTAATTTACTGTCTCTTTCCAGATAATACAAACTGTGCTTACTTCTATAAGCTTGGAATAAAATCTTCAGGATTTATTAGCTGTAATTCAACTTCACTTTGTATACTGCCAGAATGGATATGTGATGGATCTAATGACTGTGGAGATTATACAGACGAACTAAAATGCCCAGGTAACTGTAAAAAAAGAAAAAAAAAATAAATTACTTTTACACATTTTGAAAATTATATTCCTATATTTCTGGTTCTTTTTTCTTATTGTGTTGCAAATTGTTTATTCAGTCAATACTGTTTTATTTAATAGAGAGATTCGTATAATGCTGAATGCAGTTTTTTTCACCAGTCTTTATTTTGTGTTTCATTAGACTATGCAAATTATTACAAATTACTACTGCATTTCTCTGAAGAAAGCTGTAATGTCTAGCTTTCTATTTCTTCCAGGTTAGGTCTGTCATTAACCATTTTTATTTAAGTAAAACATTAGTCATTAAAATGTCAAGCTCATCAAGAATCAGCACAGTCACTGAGGAACTTTTATTAGCTCCTGCTTTAGTGGATGGTATTTCTCTTCTTGCTTACTTTTTTTACATTCTCTTCTATTTGGTTGAGGTACTTGGGTTAAGCTGTCAGGGCAGAATCCAGGGTTATTGCTTTTGTGATTATTCTGGTCTTCAGCTGGTAGAAAGCAGTCATGGTACACTTGAGTCCCAGTCCCAGGGCTGAGGTTATTTATGTTATATTTAATGTTAACAAATGAATTATTCAAAATACTAAATTCTTACCTAATGAGGGATGGCATTTATGCGTTTGCTTCTGTATTATCCAGAACTCCTCATTTAAGTTTGAGAATATTATGTACAATATGTAAACATACCGATAAATAAAGAAGTGATAAACTGTATTTAGAATGAGAATACTTTAATGAACACAAGTTTATTGATACATATTTGTAGGATTAGGCCCATCCTAGGAAATTCTCATCAAACTCAAGACAGTGCACTAGTAAAGAAACTCTGGGGATGTCAAGCCTGTATCTCCTCTCCTGCACGTTGAGCTTTTATACAAAATTCTATAAAACTAAAAATCAGTTGTATTTTTTTGCTCATAGTATTCCTGTTACTGTCATCTTCCAGAACCTCGTGATTCTTTCCATTTCTAGTCTACATGTATTCCAGTTTATACCTGTCCTTATGCTGAGAAAGACCTTTAGTTCTTCAATAATCATATCCTTACTTTTTACTTGCAATAGCAAATAAGCCAAGGCATTTTAGTATTCCTGCTTTCAAGATAGGGATATCTGTCTGTGTCATCTTAGTCATCTCAGCCTGCATCTCTCTTGAACATACCAGGCTAGTATCCAGTATAGCAAATGAAGTCTTACTTTTGCCTTGTATCAGTGCAAATACATTTTAATTTTTTGTTTGTTTTCAAAATTGACTCATGCTAGATTGTAATTGTCCTCCTTCTCTCTTCTAATAATTAGTATTTAGTATAAATAAATATTTACTAATTAATGAATGTTATTAATTAGTAAAAATAAACCTCAATTTTATGTTGTTAAATGCCGTCCAATTTATGCCTAGTAATTAATATCATCTGATTATTCCCATTTAGTATTCTGTTTTTCTGCATGATAATCCCATTGTGTCACCAGAAGTTTCTGTTAGAATTCTCGTATATTTTGTGCCAACTTCATTGATGAAAATATTATCAGGATCCAGAAGGAACCTTGAACTTCAGCACTCATGTCGATCGACCTGATATTAAGAACTTTCATCCTTGCTATAAACCAGATGCATAGTAAATTATAGTTTCCACTTTTAATCTCCATATTCTTCAGATTATCTATTAATTTGTTAGAATTTGCTGTATATAATGCTTCATTGAGCTCAAATTTGCTTAGATTTACTGGATTTCCTTTGTATATATTTTTATTTTCCATACCAAAGAAGATTTTGACGGCAGTGTGCTATAGCTTCAGTAAACTAATGTTGCATAAGTAAACTAATGTTGCATTTTATTCCGTCATCCATTTATTTGTATTACTTTATTCTATCTCTCAAATGTGTGCCAAAAAGTTCCATCATTTTAATGTGACTAATTGCCTGAATCATTCCTTCCTTTACTTGGAAGCAATAACATTCCAATTCAGCCTACATGTGATTTCCTTTGCCATTTCATTCAAAACTGACCAACTTTGGCACATTAAGTTTTTGAGTGTTGTTTCTATTATAAATATGGTAATTCCCATTAACAGTCTTTGTTCAGTGTCATTGTTCTTACAGAAAATTAAGGCAAATATTCATTTAGGGGTGGCTATACTTACAGTCTTTAATATCTAGCCAATCATCATAGACATCCCACTTCTTTCTTTATTCCTTTTCTCTATTCATACAGCTGTAGAAGCCATAAATATGGTAACTTTAGCTTTCTTTTTAGGCGGGGGGAGGGGAACAAAACCAGTGTCAATAGCCGGAGTACATTAAGGGAGTAATAGGAACCTTGGCAGAGAGCTTCAGTGATCTCCAGCACCTGGGACTAGTGTATATCGGCTGGGTTTTCTCAGGCAAAGACCTTGCTTGAGATTTTGAAAATAACCTGTGCCACTCATTAGACTAGTATTTGTGCTTACGTCATGAAACTAAATATATGGTATGTTTTCTCTCCTCACATCTCTTTTCTAAGCCTTCAGAAAAGTAATATCTTAAATTACTTTCACGCTCTACAAAGAAAAAAGGCAAGGAAAAAGAACTTTTTAATTTGTGACAAAGTCTAAATCTCTGGCTCCAACATCAGTGGTATAGTTCCAGTTAGTCAGTGCATGCATCAGATTTGTAGCTTATCCCAGTCAATGTGACAAAAATACTGCCACAATTAGGTTATCTTGTGGATGATGGCAGATAGATCAGAAGGACAATTTCTTCAGCTGGTGTAAAATGACAAGCAATGTTGATCTACCTGAGCTCAAAACCTGTAAACTGAACTACTTTCCTCTATAGGTCCTTTTAATTTAGTTTGAAGCTGTGCTCTGATTCTTCTCTAAATAAATGAAGTATTTCAGCTCCCTAAACTATTTAGCTATCACTAGTTTCTAATTTGTATGAACACAATTAAATAATAACCATAGTAATTTTTTGCATTTTTAGACATAAACACTTTGTTGTCCATTAGTATTCAGAAATTTGGCAGAAATGTGTTAGGCTCCTAATCATACTAGTAGAGACCATTTTACATTACATTCTTTATTTTATCACAGTTCAAAACAAACCCACATGTGAAGAAAATTATTTTGGTTGTCCTAGTGGAAGATGTATTCTGACCACCTGGCTTTGTGATGGGCAGAAAGACTGTGAGGATGGAGTAGATGAATTGCAGTGTGGTGAGCATTTCATCTTATTTGTATTTCTGTAATCACTAATGCACTTTGAAAACAGAAAGAAGTGTGCATTTGTATTTCAGAGATTGAATCTAGAGCTATATAAAAAGGTCTTTAATACTATATTTTCAGATAGAACTCTCTAATACTTCATGCTGCCAATATCTTAAACCCTATCTCATGCCAGAATGAAAGCCTTGTTGAAATTTTTTTTCTCCTAAAGATATATTTGTATACAGACTTTTCTATTGCTTCGGTGTTTAACAATTTCACTGCTTCTTCATAATTCCTCATTAGAACAGTTTTATAGCTACAATCAGTTCATATCAGTATCTTGACCTCAACAGGAAGTAACCAAAATATACCTTTATGACATAAAAATAGACATTTCTTTGCATCAGAGGCCGTACAGGTATAATTATTTAAAGTAACACCGAAAGTGATGTGAGTAAAATACAGCATAAAGTGTGAACCAGGTTAAGGGTCCATTCTGTCTCAGATCTTTTAAGATTCTTAAACTCTACCTGACTGAGGATCAGTGCAGGTTGGTTTTGCTAATAGTGGGAGATGGGTCTTTTAACTTAAATTTGTATGGATTAACTGAATGGATTATTTCTATAATTAAATTTTAGCAGAACAGCGAAAAGTAGTATCGAGTTTTCCTATTCCCTATTTAAATAAAACCTGAAATTTATATATTCCTTTTTCTTTCTTGCTTTACTACTTAACATGACTGAAAATTATACATTACTCTCTTCATGACCCATGTTTAATTTGCAGTTTACATTGTATATATCCCATCTTATAACGTCAAAATTAGGAACTGCTGTGCACTATGAAAATCAGAAGGTTTTGTGCTGATTACATTCATCAAGCGTAACTTGGTGTTTATGTTTCCAGGTTTTATTATACATACATACTTATATGCAATATTGTAAAACCTATTAGCTGATTTTTGTGGGAGAGAGGGAAGGGAGTTTAGTCAATTCTTCTTTCCCTACTTATTGCTCTTACCCATTTTTGAGGTACTTGTTACAATAGTCTTCTTTTAAATTCAGATTGCATTACCTAAAACTCTTTTTATTGTTAATATTAAAATTTGTTGTCATCAGTTAAAACAAAATAAAATTTACTCTTAAAGAAAGAAGTCTGGGAAAAGTGGAAGATTTGAAGTTTTCAGAAAAGGTCATAATAATAACGTTTATTTAGAATAGCTGTGCAGCCTGATTTTGAAATGCAGAAGCATGCCATTATTTTCGATTTATACAAAAGTGTAAATGGGACAAAAGATTGCAAACACACAGCAGCTTCTCTTGTGAGAGAAGAGAACATGAAACCTTTTAAAGATGGAGTAAAATACTGCAAAACCAAGAGGAAGACTGTGTTGGAAAGTTTGGACGGTACCGTCTCTGCCCTACTACCAGAATAAACAGTTCACTATAGTTCTAATATCCATGTGAAATATACAAACCAGACTTAGGTTTTTAAAGTGTTTGACCTCATCCCACTAGCAAAATGTTTAAAAATATTAGAATGTAAATGTTTTGAATGTTTGTTTGTGTATGTATTTTTATAAATGTATTGGTGAATGCAAACTCTTACACAAACTGGTAATGTCCTGGATACCAAGTTTAGGATTATACTGTGTTTGAGTGTTTAAATACACTAAAATTGGGAGGACAGAAAGCAGCAGTGTGGAGATTCCTAAACTATGCTAGCAAACACAGGGAAAGCAGTGCTGTTGTGAACCTAACAAATGCATTGGCTGGTGTCATTCCTAGATTCATCTTGTTCATGGAATCAGTTTGCTTGCTCTGCAAACAAATGCATCTCTAAGCAATGGACTTGTGATGGTGAGGATGACTGTGGAGATGGTTTAGATGAGAGTGATGCTATTTGTGGTAAGTAGAATAATTTTAGTTCTGTATTGTGTTGGATCATACATACTGAAAAAGACCAAGTGATCCAAGAAGGTGATGGAAAGGGAACAAGAACAGCATCTCCAAAGAGCACATGCCTTAAGGGTAGGGTGTTAAAGGATATCCTCCAGCAGCTAGATATCTTTTATGGGGACTACGTGATTTGTGTGTAGTCTATCAGTCTATCTATTCCCTTTAGATTTTTTGTATATACAGTTATAAGCATTATTGCATAGTATTCCTCTCTATTTCCCAAACCTTTCAAATTTCCCAAGTAATTGAAAATTTTATTGTCATTCTGGAGTTCAGTTGACTGGAAATGTGTTAGTGAATTCTTTTCAAAAGAAAATCACATCGTATCATGTCATACTTTCACAATTTCATGATATTTTATACATTGGTTCTTACCTATGCTGTATTTTCTTTTTAAAATTTCAACTTTTAACTCTTAAATATTTGTTCCTTTTCAAAAATCCTCTTACGTAAAATCCATTCAACAAAGAGTATTTTATTCCGTGTTTCATGTGTGATACCACAGTAAAAATATTGTTGGTAACTTTACTGGAAGTGTTAAGTAGACAGAGAAGAAATCTCTTCAGCTTGTGTTCAGGGTTGTGGTTTGTTAAAGTAGTTTCTTAATCAAACACAGACATAGAAATGCCAACAAATAAAAACGATGAAGGTGGAAATTATACTATTCTGATATGGCAAAATATGAATGAATTACTGCATTAGCTTCAAGTTGACATCTATCTACGATACGTTTTTTCATGGTATTCAGGTATGCTGAGCACTGCAGAGTTGGAGGGCAATGTCTGTTTGAAAGGGAAGATTTCTCTCTGCCTCCCTCCCCTAGGAAAAGGAGATGGTGTGAAATGCAAAGACAAGCACCTTGTCTGGGACTACTATAGAACAATGTGAAACCCTAAGAAACATCAAAGCCTGAAGCTTAATAGGAAACTTAGAGCAGAAAACAGAAAAAGGGAGAGGAAAACAAAGACTAGCAAATTGCGAAGCGTCAATGCAAGATGTTTTTTTAATTTTTTTTTTTCTTTTAAGGGTGTTCAGAATTACTTCTTTTGATATCTTGACTTGCAATACATTGTAGATCTCTTATTAGAAGAAAGCCCACCAATAAAATTGTAGGCCATCTCTTGAAGAGGGAAAAATCCACACCAGTTCTGAAGAGGGAAATGTTAAGGCTGTATTTCTCCTTAGGAACGGAAGGCAGATCTGAATTGCAAGAAGAAGAGAGAGATCAAGATGAATTCAGATTTTTCAGTCTTTAAAAATCAATCTTTGTTTAACTTGAAGTTTAGCTTCGGAAGTATCAAAAAATGGCATGAGAATAAGCAGGAGTTGTCTCTCTTGCATAACTAGTGCAAAAAATCAAATTTTTGAATATCTTTACTATTTTATTAATTTCTAGTTAAAATTAGTAGAAAATACCCTGTCTTCTTTTTAGTGAAGTATATTAACTTATCTAAGAGAATACATTAAGTGGTAGATAGTGCAAAAGTTTACTTCCAAACAGAATGAAATTAATCCTAGGATATAATGTTCTTATCTGGAGAAAAGCCTGTTAAAAATAAAAAAAAAAATTGTCAAATAAAAAGTATGTTGAGTTACTTGCATTAGAACTGTCAGATATTTTCTTACTCCCACCACTACTGTACTTGGTACATGTTCTCGTCTACATGAGGCTGACTCATGCAAGTTTAGCTTCCTCGCATAGAGTATAGTGTAGAGAGTATAGTGATGCAAGGATTATGCACTTTACAAGATTAGTCCCTTTTTTCGGTCAGTCCAAACATGTAGTCAAACAGAAAGACCCAAGTTGGTTTTAAAAGTTACTCTGCTGCATAGTTTTCATGAAGTACGGTAAATTAAATTTCCTTGCAGAAAATTAAGAGACTGAATAAATGAGAAAAATGGAAGAAATAGCAGATTGTCAAAATTTTACTGTAAAATACGCTCTTAGCCAGTATGTTTATCATACTATGCAGAACAAAATCTTCTTTGAGTTTTACTTTAAAATAGAAAGTCCTTACTCAGTCACTACCCATGACTTTAAAGGAAAATTAGTTAGAACATGTGGAAGACTCACATGTAATGTTTTTCAGGTTCAGTGACCTGTGCAGCAGATACGTTCAGTTGCTTAGGCTCCCATGCCTGTGTTCCCCAACACTGGCTTTGTGACGGTGAAAGAGACTGTCCTAACGGGAGTGATGAACTGTCGACAGCAGGCTGTGGTATGTTTGCATGTTAAAAATGTATAGTATTTCTTTTCTTGGTGCTTTTGCCTTTACAATATTCAGATGATGTTTGTGTCTGTAGTATCATACCCTCATACTGTCAAGATTGTTAGTAAAGATTGATGAGAGCATACGTACCAGGATCCTTCAACGTTTTAATCAGCCTAACATCTTCAGGTTTTGTTAATACATACTGAGGCACACCAGCTGAAGATCAGTATGTGTGTCACATCATAGACATTATACAGCATGTTTACTATATGAAAATTAACACATTATTGACTATGCAGTTTTATTGCTCTTCCCAAAGAAAATGCTGCTGCACGTCAGGGAGGTTGTGCATCAAAAAGGGAGATGCAATTCTGTCTCCAGTTTATTCTGGCTAATTGTTCAGATCTTGACATCTCTTGCCCTATCAGCTATTACTTCCAGTCTTCTAAGATACATTTCTATTAGAAGTGCCAGGAGTTCAGCAGCAGTTTCGCTAGGGATTTTGTTTTATTAAGGTATATAAAAATGGTATAGATTAAAAATATTGAAATCTGTTCTCTCCACTGAATGCGTATTGTATCACCATTTCTCTAGGCTGAGTTATATTTTGAGTATTTATGGATTTTAAAGAGCTGTTGTTCAGGAGCAGACTAACGTTTAGGAAGTACAGATGTCCTTCCTATGTACTTTCCCTCAGAGGCTGACCTTGGGTTAATTGTAGACTGCATCAGCTTCTGAAGCCTTTCTGCCTTGCATTACATGAGATTTTAGCTGTCCTAACTTTGGCTGTCTTTGTGGTGATGAGTAGCTTTTTCTGCTATTGAACTGTGTGGTGCTCTTTGTATGACTTGAAAGTTATAGTTATTTCCATTGAATCCACTCAGACTAGCTAATTCTCATTTCATCTTTCTATAAAAAAATGGCTGTATATCTTACTGTTCTCAATTTCATTTATTTTTATGTACTGTATTTTCCTTAGCTCCTAACAACACTTGTGACGAGAATGCTTTCATGTGCCATAACAAAGTCTGCATTCCCAAACAGTTTGTATGTGACCATGATGACGACTGTGGAGATGGATCAGATGAATCTCTGGAATGTGGCAAGTATAACAAAAGTAGAGTCAACAGAAAAATTTCAGACTGTTAACTGTAAGGCCTTCTGCAAGGTCTGTTATTTTAAGTCACTATTGAAAAAAAGTGTTCTTGGCTTTTTAAAATTGTTTTAATGTTAACTTTTAGATTATGCATTAATGAATACAACTCGGTATTAACTTGGAGCTGGAGCTACAGTGACGAATTATTTGCTATAGTTGTGACTTACAGTTGATTGCTAATAATATTTAACATAAATTAAAAATGTACAATCTATAATTTATTGTTCATTATGTGTATCTATATATTTTTTGTCTTTGTCTCTATACACATTTTTTTCTATCAAACAATGAAAAATCTGTCATGATTATCACTGCAGTTAAACAATATCGACTAAAGCCATGTATGAATGTTTAATCCATATATGAATGTTTAATTTTCAGCATTCATATGAATTTAGGGTTTCTTATATTATGTGAATGTCTGTACAGTGTATCTAGGCCATACTTGGAAACATTCATCTATATAAAACAATATTTATGGAAAATACAGAGCAAATATTCTGTCCAAAAAGACAAATCGCTGATTATCATGCCTGCTTTTGTGCAGTTAAAATGTATATTGCTTATTTACTCTATTAAATTTGCTCAAGAGATGAGAAACACAGCAGAAGATGGCTAGCTATGTATTTTAGGCATGTCTACTGGACACAACACCTGAAGAGTGTATATTCATAACTGATGTAAGTAGACATCCAGAGATTGTAAGAAAAAGCATGTTTGGTATTTGCATTTAGTAAAATTTTTCTGGTGAAGTTTGAGTTGAACATGTAATGGAACATTTTAGGAAAATAATATCATGTAGCAAATAAGAACTTGTTTGCTGGTCACAGAATAGATTTCATCCATATCACTTAGAACTGTATATGACAGGAAAAAAATCTGCTCCTGTGACGCACTGGGCGGTGACCAACTTGTCCTTTTGCTCTCTGTGCTCACCAGAAGCAGTCTGGTATTTAAGAGGCAAGAGCCATTCCTGCTGCATTGACATTAGATAGGTCAGACCAGGAGGGTACCTTTGAAACGAATCTCCCGCTCACCGTCGCGTACTGTGCGTTAGCTCACATGGAGCAGTGTTGAAGCAAGTGAACTGATAGGAAAAAAACCACCAAAACCCTCTGAAGCTGAGCTGGTTGATATACTTCAGCCAGTAGTGGGCATGAAGTCCGCAAGAGCAGAAGAGAGCTAAGTGTGCAACGCATCTACTGTGGATACTGGGTTCTCATTACCAGCTGTTTCATTCTACTGTTCCTCCCTTACTGCGCCATACCACGTGCCAGCATAGACTTCTGGAATCCTGGAGAAAGAAGGGAACAAACACACCTTTCCTAGCAAACTGCATTTGCTTTTTACTTACGTAAAGTGCATGATGTTTTGAAAGGAGCAGTTTGTGACAATAAGCTGTTGTAGGGAAAAACTGCTTAGTTCATGTAGTTTAAAGCAGATCAGGACCAAGGCAGGCTATTGATTTATTAATGACAGATAACTAATTGGAAATCAGTGAACGTTCAGTATCAATAGCAGCAACATAGTGGGTAAATCACACCTGCAAAACATTGATAGATCTTATGCAGTTTGAAACACCATTTTATAAGTAGTCCCCAAAAGTTCTGAACACGCAGACACACACAGAGCGGCGTTATTTGCCCCAGCCGAAGACACGGGGTTGCTGGCACACATGCCCACTGATCTGTGAGGTCAGATAGGCAACTCCACTTGGTGTACCCATCCTGCTGGGTTCAAAGCACACGCTGTTATACTCACATTCCTGTCTTAACGGTTGTGGTGAGTGTGGACCCACACAACAACAGAACTCTAAACTATTTTCTCCATTAGTAATAGGTTATGCGTGCCAGAACTCTTTATAGAAAGTGACTCGTTATGGGTTTGTTCCTCTGTTCAGCACTGTACGATCAAGTTGAATGCTGGGGGGAGTAGGAGAACCTTTCTGATCAGATTTTGCTTGGAAGCAGTCTTCAATTCCTAAATAAGTATTTAGAACTAAACAGTCACAAACTTTGGAAATAGGTGCATTTTTTTCTATATGCTTATAATTTCTTGCTGGTGTATTTCATTTGTTTTCTGTAACAACATATACATGCACAGTCCCTTAAAATACTGACAAATAAATAGTGATAGTTTGACAAACTTTTGGAAGGAGACGGAAGGAGGAAACAGCAACGGAAGCAGAGGATGTACAAACTCCTGATCTAATTGTAGTATGGACCTACCTTCAGGCACTGGCTCTATTTAATTTCCACTGAGTAAATGGAAATCTACAGCAACATTTGTTGTGTGTTGCACTGCTCCAATGCAATTTTCTGTTAGCTGGTAATCAAATACACACCTTAGTTTGTGACTAGTATGGTAAACTCGTTATACTGTAATTTTAGGAAAGGGTTACATTCTTTTGTGAGAAAGAGAACTACTCTTAGGCAGTAGGAATCAAATTCCGAATCACACTTTTCAAGGTGTTGTCAGGATGTCAATATAAACAGCCTAATTTACCAAGATTTTAAACTTGTGCTTTCTGATTTGACTGCAAACTAAGTAGCCTGAACATAGCTCTATTAGAGCTAGACCTTTGCATCTTGTTATCCAGGGGAAAAAAAAAAAAGATACTCTCCAGCAGCCAGTCTACTGAATGGCATGAAATTTGGTTTGAAATATATTCCTAAAAGCTGTATTAAGGGAATCCATTTTAAAACATAGATTTTTTTTTTTTGCCATCTATATCATTGAAAGGTGTGTTTTCTTGTTTTTTTTTTTTCCTAGAGTATTATTCAGATATAATATAAAAATGGGACTGGTGATTGGAGTAACCAGTTTTTACTTGTATCAGAATTTGCATATAAACAGGTTTTAAAAGTTCACAATCATTCTAATCCTTGAAAATTTCTTTGATACAAGTTCTGATTCCATTGTATAATCCTGTCTTTTTAATGAAATCTTAATAATTAATTACTTGTAAAGGGAAAATAGCAATAATTCAAGCTGGGGAGAGCATGAGAACAAAATACATTCTTCCTAAATTGCATCTCCTATTGCTGCTGTAAGAGACAGAATACTGAGCTAGATGATCCACTATCTCATCCTGTAAGGTATTTCTTACATTCTTGAAAATTAAAAAAAAAAATAAGTAGGAACTCTGTTCAAGAATATGAAATTTCGTCAAGAAGATGAAATACTGTATGTGGCTAATCGAAAGACAAATACAGGAATAGGAAGGATTTTCTGGTTTCAGTTTCCAGTTTCTTTATGTCCTGTCATCCAGAGCAGAGGCAACATTAAGCAGAAGCCCTTGTTCTGCACATTTGTAATGACCTTTCTGATGACGACATACTTGTGAAATGCTGCAGACATGGGGTAAAGCTGTTGGTCTGTAAAATCTTGCACTCAGAGGTGTCTCAGAAAACCAGAAAGCTTCACCTTTTTTCCATATCAAGCCAGCCTATCTTCTTTCAAGCACGATCTATGCAAAAAAAGAGAAAAGAAAAAAAACCTCCTTTGGGAGACGACAGAATTATTTGAATCCCAAGTAATGTTTGTAATTGATGGAATAACATATTGCATTTTGAAAATAGTACATTAACACATTTCTAAATGATAACTAAAGATATACAAGAGGTTTAAAGCTCTTCATGTAGATGGGTGTCTCATCCCAGTGAGTCAAATGTTATGTGTCCATTGGGGATCAGAAGAAAAGCTCTATTAGATAGCAGGAAATACAGTCATTAGAAGAAAATAACAAATACTAACTTTCTACTTCTAGACAGTTATCAGTGCTCGTTTCAGATGTTCACAGCTTAAATAGTTAAAAGAAAGCTTCAGTAGTTACCATAATTTGGATATATTTCTTGGAAGAATCAGGGTTTTTTGAGCTTAAAATCTACATTTTTTTTCTGGAGGAAGGAATGTTAAACAATTCATCATTTTGGATTTTTTTCAAAACAGTTGCAAAATCATTCTTAGTCAGAACGCGGGTTGCTGCGTAATTCTTATTTTATAACCATGTTTACTTTGTATTTTTTTTCCTTGAGTTTCAAACTAAATCAAGGCTTGCTTTCAAGGCTCTTTTAAAGGATTATTTGAGGTGGAATTTATTCACGTAGAATACAGGGAAAGTTACACTTTTCTTTTCCAAACAGGAACATAAGGTTTTTAGTAGTTGGTTTAGTGTAATGAATCTTACAAGTATATATCTTACAAAAAGCAGGTGATTTTCCCTCTGGGAAATTTTCAACTTTTGTGTTTCAAAATTGAATAGAAAACACTAAATTAGTGTTGACTTCTCTAAATTTCTCTATTCTTTTGTTGTTTTTGAACTCTAGGTTAAACAGCTGTGTTCTGAAAAGCAAATGTCTCTCTGTGGTTTCTTTACTTCATTATATATTATAATTTTCTGTTAGAAATCCACTTTAACATAGAAAATGTGTACATTTTATATGTATTGATTTTGTGGCCATGTTAGCAAATGCATGTTTAGTGTGGTTAAAATAATTAATGTTCTCCAAGTTTTAAAGGGAAAGCATATAGCGGTAAGCATATTGCAAAAATACTTGCTGAGTATAGGAATTTCTAAAATGTCTTTTGGAAGGTTATTTCCTAATAATCGGAGAAAGTTAAATTACACTTAAAAGGAAATGTATTTGTGATTGAGAGCTACATGAATATGTTTTACATATATGGGAATTGTTTCATGACTATACTATGCTGCATAAGAGACATTTGATTTCTCTCTTTGTTGGTAGACACTCAGGTATATGCATATAATGCTTTGTATCTCTTTATGGAACAAAAGATACTTTTACTTACCTTGCCTCATATATGCAAAATTTTATGTCGAAAGTATGATGCGAAGAATGAAGTCATTGATTGCTGGATTTCTAGGGTATCGTCACTGTCGTCC
Source organism: Sagittarius serpentarius (assembly GCA_034782735.1). Taxonomy (NCBI): domain Eukaryota; kingdom Metazoa; phylum Chordata; class Aves; order Accipitriformes; family Sagittariidae; genus Sagittarius; species Sagittarius serpentarius. Next base: position 48,066,248 of record JAVKLA010000001.1, on the reverse strand, counting down.
TGGAGAGTTCACTTGTGCTGATGGAAGATGCCTGTTAAATTCCCAGTGGCAATGTGATGGTGATTTTGACTGCCCAGACCGTTCTGATGAAGCACCTATAAACATAAAATGCAAAAGTTCAGGTTTGTATTTAATTTTTTTAATAATGTGTGTGACCTTTTCTTTTTGGAAAGCAATGGTTTAGGATTGTAAACAGACAAATGTGAAACCTCACAGCATAAATCTCCAGTGCTTTCATGGTGATATTCCTTACGCCTTGCAAGGAGAATGTGCTGTCAGTCCTGAGCATCTAAAACCTCAGTTCGCAGTGTTCAAGCAACCAGTTCCTGTGGCATAAGATGGCTCCTAGTTTCTTAATGTATAAGGTCTGTTAGTACTAAAATAAGATGACGTTCATGTAATAATTGCCAAAGTTTCTAGCTTGCCCTGAAAATGTTTACTAAATTTAATACACTCGTCACACAGAAGTAGTTCATACAAAAGGGGATGTAAAATTGTTCTTCTTATAAGTAATAAACACTGGTTTATTTTTATTAGTAAATTACTGACCAAATGTGATTAGTTTTATTGGTATTTTTTACTGACATAGAATTAAGTTTGCTGCAGTCTGACTGGTTTTTGAGAGGTAAAGGAAGATCCTGGTGTGCATCTGATATTCTCTTCTGTGGCTTTTTGAAAGACCAATTCTTCTGTCTAGACCTTATGACTTTATTGCACAGTACCCCAGTCCTTCATACCAATTTTGATGCAAATCACTCATTTGCTTTGAGGTAAGGCAACATGCCTGCCATATATTTAAGTGTTCTAATTGTGATTTGAAGAACCTGAATGTAGCTGAAATGACATATTCCAGTTTTGCCAAACAGGGACAAAACATTTAGGCATGTCCTCAGACAAGGAACGCATCAGAATTCAGTCAGTCGTGTTACTAAACACCTCAGCATCCACAGGGGAGAGAAACCATGCTTTTTTAATTTTGTAAACTGTAGAACTATATTTTGTGCAGAGATAAGGTAGAAGATTCTCAATTATATGAAAGCAAATGTGTAGGAGGGAGTAATAAGTTGAAGTAATAGCACATTTTCCGGGAGAGGAATAACCTTTAAAGATACTGGAAAGTAAAAAGGTATTATAATACTGTCAATAAGAAATGAACATTCAATTTTTATGCAATTGTTTCATCTCACATGCACGCACTACAGCTGATCCATGAGAAGATTCATTCCAAATAGTAATAGACCACACGAAGTTGTGTTCTCTTTTTTGTTTTCCAGAGCAGTCATGTAACAGCTCTTTTTTTATGTGCAAAAATGGCAAGTGTATTCCTCAAAGGGATGTTTGTGATAACAAAGAAGATTGTAGTGATGGATCTGATGAGAAAAGCTGCAACATTAATGAATGCCTCAGTAAGAAAGTTAGCGGCTGTTCTCAAGATTGTCAGGATCTTCCTGTTGGATATAAGGTGAATAATTACAAAATGTGGTGTAATATAATGCAAATTCTTAATTTTTAACTGTCTGTTAACTACTGGGTGTTTGTAGTAAAACTCCAGTGTGTTGTACTTCCTTGTAATGAGGTAGCTTACCTACTGTAGTAAGAACATTCACATTTTATTTTCCAGTAAGCAAACAATTGCAAATTGTATACAAAAACTAGTACAATGCATACTTTAAACCTATGGAAAAGAATATGCAATACTTTAAATACAAGAAATCATACTGATGTATACAGAGCACTGAAAATCAGTTGTGAAAAAGGAAAACGTGGGAGTGGATAGCAGGAATAGAAACTTTCTCCAAATTTTTTTCCGAGTCAAAGAGACTTTCAGAAATATTTAAACAAAGTATAATCACCTTAGTTGCATAATAAAACTGTTAGTTTTCTGCATGTGATGGTGTTTTCTGAATCACCTGAATCTGCTCTTTGGTCTTGAGATGTAGAAAGTAATACTTCTTGGGTATTATGTAAACTCTAGCCACTGACTGTGCACTAACCTGTAAATAGAAGCTGAGAATACACAGGGGATTTTTTTCAGGGTTTTAACTCTGAAGTAACCCTAACTGTACCCCCAAATGTTTCATCTTTTTAATAGAATATTGACCCACTGAGAACTAAATAAAATCTGTCCGATGTGGCTTAGTTCTAAAGGTATTGAAACCTCTGAAACAGTGTCCTAGTCGAGGGGCCATAGACTAGAGAGCTGGAGACTAGCTGGAGTACAGCTGGTTGGGTACAGCAAAGAATACAAGAGGGAACATGACACAAAGTTTTCCAGCGATGAAACTATCCCCCTGTTCAAAACCCCTCTACCCAGTTGTGTTTTGCATCATTCACATTGCATGTGGGAAGCTTACCACGGTGATCATCAGACCCCAGTAAAAATCAGCTTCAAGAGTTCTCATTCACATTACTGTTTTGTTACACAGAATGCTAGATGTTATCAACGCTTCAAGAAAATTTATTATAAACTGTGTAGCTTTACCAAAAAGCACATGTGTGCTTGAAAATAAAGAACTCCAAAGAGTCCATCCATCATTATTTTCATGGAAGAATCCTTTTCCTATTTTTGAAAAGGTGTGTTTGGCTTTTTCTTCAGTTAAAGAAGAAAGAATAATTACTCATTCTACAGGGTTATTTGGGAGGGAATGGTACTGAGGATCACACCAGCACTAGTTAAAAAGAAATGTAGGTATATCTGCCTGTAAACAGAAAAAACAGCAATGTAATTAAGAAGGTACTTGAAAAACTGAGAGTACATGAAAAAGTTTGATGCTAACATAGTCAGAAGTACATAAGATAACAAACAGCATCAATAAGTAATTCAAAATTAATGTATTTGTTTTTCTTTCCCAGTGCAAATGCTGGCCTGGATTCCTGCTGAAGGATGATGGCAAAACATGTATAGATATTGATGAATGTTCATCTGGATTTCCCTGTAGCCAACAATGCATCAATACTTATGGAACCTACAAATGCTTGTGTGCAGATGGGTATGAAATACAGCCTGATAACCTAAATGGCTGCAAATCTCTTTCAGGTATCACTTTCTTTTTAATCCACAGCTGTATCCAAAATAATTTCTGAAATACCTTAGCCCCATGGTCTGTGTTACCCTTTTATGCAAGATAAACAGAGTTACTTTGAAGCACACTGCTTCTTCAATAAACAATAGGAATGTGATTCAATGTCTGCATGTAATAATAAGTTATGTTTTTAGTATGTGCTGTGCTCAAATCATTTGTAGTGAAGAGTTACAGTGGATTAGGAAAGTTTGAATTAGTAACCCCATTAGAAAAAGTATTAGGAAAGTTTAAAATACATCACTTAATTCTACTTCTGAGTCGCATGATAATAGTGGGGTTTGGATAAGTGTTTAAAAGACTTCTACTGTTTTATTTCATCAGCTTTAGAATATTAGAATGTACTTCAAGCTTCCTGGTATGAAAAACAGGAATAGGAAAAAATAATAGAAATTCCAAAATCTATTATTCCTATAACATATGAAATCCTTCAGTCTCGTACATCATACACAGTGAAGTTCAAGATACATAACACTGGTTATTTCCTCACCCCTCTGTCTCTGCCACCGATGTTATTTTTATGTGCCTCAGTGAGTGGGATTCTCTAGGTTAGTGAAAAGAAAAGCAAAATGTCAACAGGAAAGAAACAAAAAACCCATTACTGCGTTCTGCTGGATTTCCTTCATAGTGCAGGCAGTCTTCGGCTTGAGCAGATTTCTCCTTATTCCAGTCTTGCACAGTTGTTTGTTTGTGTTTTGTTTTTAAATATCAAAAAACTTCTATTTTATTTCTAAATGACAGGAAGACTGGAACATCTGTCTGCCTCATAGTCCTGTCTCTTGTGCTTCCCTGAGTAATCAGAGGAAACACGGGAGAAGGCAGAAATACAATATCTAGTTTTGGCTTTACTGCTATCTCACACCTTGCAAGCTACTCATACGTTTAGAAGCCATAGGTCACTCAAATGAGAAGGGGAGCTGGAACACATCATAGTAAGGTTTAATGGAGTTGTAATATATCAAACTTCAAAAGTGATCATGGCAAAGCTGTTTGTGCTGTGGCGAGGATGGTAGTGCTGCCAGGAGGTACCAACACGTGCATGTTTGGCCTAATGCTGATTTCTTGCATGAATTCCCTTGAACTGTTTACAACAGAGCAGAACGTTACAGCCATTCTCCACAAACCGCTAATGGTCAGTCCTGATGTGATGGTGCCTTGGATCATTTAAGAACAGGAGAATGTCTGAAGAGTTGAACATAAAATGCAATTGCAAGGCAGTACAATGGGTTCAGTACAAGAGCAGAGTAGGTGGGACCACATGTGACATTCCAGAATGTATGAGCAGTAGATACAAGCCTTTAATATACGTTTAATTATTAGTAGTAATTTTTTTTAATTTTAGATGAGACTTCTGTTAACAGAGCTAAAATAAAGGCAGCTTTTTTAGATTTTTTTTTATTATTATTATTTACAATTATGTACGTCAGTGTCAGAGATGTTTCAAAGTAAATGATGGCATGAATGAGCATATGAAGGAATGCTTTTTGATAAAGAAGGAAACCGGGGTAAAAAAGCCAAATGTGGCTTCAGTTCAGACTTAGTGCACCAAGGTTTGTCCAAATAGCTGTTTCTTTTTGTCTGTACTGTTCAGATTATTGAAATCTGAAAAAGCAATGATCAAAACATGCTTGGTTTTCAACTGTAACAAATAATAGTCTTAGTGATAATTTGAAAGTGAATGTTGAAATTAAAACAAGTGGTATGAAATATATTTCAAATTTAATCTCTGACATTAAATTAGGATAAAATACAGTATGGTTCCCATATTAAAAGGCAACAAAAATTAAATTACATTGAAAGATATACTAATTGATTGCTTTGTTCATTTTTATACTGCATCATTGATCTTTCTTGGAACATTTGAATGTTTTAAATATTTCTTTCATCCATAACATTGATCAGAGCATGTAACATTTATTTTTCAAACCATCTGTATTTCAGCATTGTATTCCTGATTTTCCATAAATTAACGTAAAAGCTAGTCTAATATATTCTTTCTCCCGGGGTTTAGATGAGGAGCCTTTCTTAATTCTGGCTGATCATCATGAAATAAGAAAAATTAGCACTGATGGATCCAACTACACTTTGTTGAAACAGGTATAATCATAGTACCATGCTCTAAGTTTAATACTTTTATTCTTTTCTAAAGTGTGCAACTGACAGAAACATCATCCTACAATTGGCGCTGTAGGCACCATAGAACAACTGCAGTATATTCAGAGTTTTTATAATATTTTAAATTGACTATTTTATCTGAATTTGACATGATTAAGGCTCAGGCAGTTGTTTTGTCAGTCATTCTGAAGTACTAAAAAAATTGTAATTTGGGATCCTTCTATCACAGTAAGTTTTGCGCAATTTGTATATTTCAGTTTTAAAAAAAAAAAACAAAAAACAAAAAACAAAAAACACTTTGGCCATGTATTATTTGGGCTACTTACTGTCATAAAACAAATCTATTTTTTTGATTTAGACAGACAATTCCAAGATTTACAGTATTACAATACATGAACTTATATCTTTGGCTAAATCTAACTTTTTTTTTTTAATAATTACTGTAAATTACTATAAAAGGGAAAAAAAAACCTTATGTGAAAAAAAACTACAAAAAGAGAAAGTCACCCAGTAAATACAGAGCTGTCATTTTTAGCAGTTTCTGCTCTGCTTCTGTGCTTCACCTAAGTGTAGTTACTTACCATAGATCAGAGTACCAAAACATGTTTTAATAAAAACATCTATTTGCTTGAGTACTAATTAATCAGTTGTAGAGAGCCTAGAAAATCAGCTACTGCCAGTCAATATCATTAGGCTTTTTGTGACTTCTTGTGTTAGTAAGCTGTGCATCTTAATGTCACAAGAGAGGTGCTCAGGTCTTCACAACGGTAATTACAGAATTAACCATCTTGCATTAAACATTGACTTTATTTAAGCATAGCAAGCATTATGTTAAAGTCTGTTTGTTCTTCTGAAATCCTTCTGACTGCCTCTCATTTACATCTCACTGCCTCTCTCTTTTGCTGGTATATCTATTAATAGAAGCCTGTGAAAAGAGGGGAGCAACAGTAAATTTTCTTTATGGTTGGTGCTGACAGATTGTCTCAGAGCTTCATCAGTCTTGAATTTAATGCACTCCTCTTCAGTACATTAGAGACCACGTAGCTCCAGCCATTGAAGAGAATCTGTGTTTTCCATATCGCATTAATTCACTAGTCTAATAAATACCTCTGCTATTGAACCTACTGGCCTTTGATCCTACATTTTTAATATGCGTTTTTAAAAGCATCCAGATTTGAAAGCAGAAGAGGGAGCTATACCAGCAGAACAGGTGGGCTGTCTTCCTCATAAGGACACCTTTTTGTCCTTGTAATGTTATGATGGGTCAGCTCTTTCTTAGACATCTACCAGATGAAGGCAAATGCTGGAGCTGCTCGGGCAAAGGAGCAAACCCACCCTTCTCTGTGTATTTGATCTGTGCTTTGCCATTCTAACAGTTGTTCATATAAATTCAGAGTAAAGGAGCTGAAAGTAGGTGCTCATTCAGTCTTCTCTGAGTTGTTACGAGCCAGCTTTTTCCTCCTTTTTTTTTTTTTCCCCAAATATACATAAACAGTACAACTGTTTGAATTGTCTTGTGTGTTCTTTGCCTTCCATTTCCTTCACTCCTAGTCGTCAAAATCCTTAGGGTTTCCATAGACAGGGTAGATAGAGAGAATCTTTTTCCTCATTATTTGTGATTTTTTTTTTTAATTGGGGCACCAAAGTAACACAAACCATGGCCTAGGATACCGTGTGCTGTGTGTAACAGAAACAAACAAAACCACAGGTTTAAGATGAGACACTAACGCAGCTGATGCTATTTGAAAGCTTCCCTGTTCCTTCTAAAAGCAGATTACAAGAAAAATGACAAAGAATTATGCTAGGAGGACTTAAATGACATGTAGATCACAAAAAGGAGATGTTGTCTGGACAGAGCAACTTTATTGCAGATGTACAGAAATAATTTTACCTGCAGTTGTTGTTCTGATAAATATTGGAACTAAACTGAGCCAAAACAAAACATTAGAAACCAAAGACTTGTAGGCAGTCAATTCTCTTTATTAGTTTGAATACCCGAGAAACTTTTACAATGTTGTAGAATATGTAGATGTTAGGCTAATTTTTCACAAAATACTGACTTTGAGTCCTAGAATGTAATAAATTTTTCTTAGTCTTTTGTATTCATTCACCTGTTGTCTCCTTCGTTAAGAATTTGGAGTGGGGGTTTATCTGTAGATGCATTTATACTAATAGTAGAAAAAGACAGGAGGAGTGGTTTGCAGCACAGTTATGACTGACAGAGCTGCAGTTGGTTTTGTTAAAACACCGTGTGTATGGATATGTGATTTTTGAAAATGAGAGTGGTCCTTAAACGCTGTATTCTTTCAGGCTTTCTTTAGTGATGGTTTGTGCAGCCTAATCACTCTTTTCCTCTACATTTTGATCAAAAGATACATTTACAGTATTACACTGTAGTAGTTGGCAGATAAGCCGTGTATCACTTTCTGTACAGTTAAATATTGTTGTTCTTAGTTGTTTGTTTTAGAGTTGGCTAGTCCAGCACATCCCCTCTACAACTATGAATGACATTAACGAGAGTGGTTGCTGATCTGCCTCAGAATAGAATGTCACTGGGCTGATAAGGGAATTAACCGATCTTGTGGTTTTAAAAGGAGTGCAAACTGCATCCGCTCTTTTTACCACTGCTGCTCCATCTTGGCTTGATAACAACATCTTTGTATATTAAGAATAATAGTGATTTCAGTACGTATCAGAATGATAAGCAGATTATGGGGCAAGGCTTTCCTAGTCTCAGATACGGAAGTAAGAGCCATCGTCTGAATGCAGTACCTTCCTTTCTTATCTGCCATTTGGGATGAAAAGCCATTATTATATGACTGCTCTTTCCAGCCTGTAGGAGTACCTCAGATATGATCACCACTCTTTCTTACAGTGTATTGGCTTAGTAATTGGAGCAATAGGAGACTTCCAGATGCCTGCTGGATCTCTTAACTTTCACGCTTTATGTATATACTGCCTCTCTGTGTGTGTGTATACACATACATATAGGTACACAGTACCTATAATATAGCATCTAAGAATTTTAAGTCTCCTTATTCAGGAATTAAAGCTAATGCTTTTTTGAACATCACAATTTTGAATTTCTGATTAATTTATATTAATAATGAAATGTTTTTGTTAAGTAAAGATAATAAATTTTATGCTATTTCCGAGTTTATTGTTATAAAATTAATGTCATCTAGTTTGCCAAAGTAATGCCAAAGGTAGTAATTAAGAGAGAAACTGAGCAGAAGTTAAAGTATTTACTGCTAAAGTTCATTTCAGTAATAGGAAAGAAAAATGCAGAACCTTCATTTAGTTTCATATGTCATCTGTATTTTTGAAGTGAGATAGTTCTTTGTCACCATGTTTATTTCTGTTACAATTTTTAGCTTACTCTTGATTGTTTACAAGTAATGTATGGAAAAATGAGAGAGGTACTTCAAAAATATGCAGTCAGTAAAATAAAGCATTTTGAATATTACGTGCAACGTATTTTGCATTCTGAATGCTGTCCAACAGTTTGTATTCAAGCATCTGAATAAATGGACTTTTTTTTTTTTTTCTGTTTTTAGGGGCTGAACAATGTCATTGCAATAGACTTTGACTATAGAGAAGAGTTCATCTATTGGATTGATTCCAGCAGACCAAATGGCAGTCGCATAAACAGAATGTGTTTGAACGGAAGTGACATCAAGGTAATTGGGGATTAATAATGTCACTACTAGAATTAATTTTTTGGGGTATTTTGGGAAATGTTCCTTCATGCTTTTAACCCAGATTGTGAGGTTTTGGTATATGCATACGAACACAGCATGAGTTAGCAGCTCCTAGTAAAATTTAATTCCATTTTACCTTATTTGAAGTAGAGATAGGGACTCAGAGGACTGTATTTATGAGCTAAATTCCTTAGGACTTAATTGATAGTTGACTGAATTGGCAGTCCAGTGTGGTTTACAGGACACCAAAGAAAAAAGAGGTATAACTAGGTGTAAGCTGTGTAAATACACTGATGTGTTATTTCCTCATATGCTGTTTTCTGTGGTCTTCAGTTTGTTTTTGTCTCACCTCCGCTACACTGATAATGAAAACAGCTCAGTGTCTTTGCTGTGAATAATCCGGAGTAAAACTGCGCTTCCATTTCTGCACAGCCTGTTTTGGCTCTGTAGTGGAGTAAGTTCACAAATCCACTGTTAAGTACATTTGTTGATTTATGTGAATATTTTTCCAGAATTTGTGATAAGCAGTAAGGAATTCTTCTTTGCTTATTCCCTTATGTCTGACCCTCTTAAACAAGGAACAACTGAGCAGTAACATATCCTGTGAATTTTGTTCCCTCATTGTACACCAGTAAATTATGCAGAGAGAAAATGTTTGTTTTTCATTTGCAGCTTAGTCCACGGACTGACACATACTCAGATCACACTGCGTTTAGTCTTTTTGAGGGTTAAGGTTTGAAACTGACTGGTATCAGTGAACCTCGTTTAAATCCTTCACACAGAAATAATTGTTCTTAGAATTTAAAAAAAATGTGGATGAGCATAAGTTATGACACTCTGATTCCATTGGGGTAGAACTAAAATCCAGCATGCACTCAGAAGTTCTAGCGAGTCCCTGCAAAGATTTTTCCTGGAAAAAATAGGAGACAGGCAAGTGTGGGGTTCAAAATCCATTAAATCCTTGTATCATATTTATTGCCTTTAAACATTTTACAAAGCATCCTATTCAGCTTCTTGTCCATTCTGGATGAATCTGTATTTTGTTATTTTAGGGAATGTTTTCAGGACTGGGGATGACCCCAGACTTTTTCTTTCTAGTCTTAACTATTTCAAGAAGAACAGAATTTTTTTTCTAGTGAAAAAGTTGTAATTGCCAGGGGGATAGTACAAAAAACTCCTACTGCTTTCTAATGATGTAATAATATTTTCATTTTTTAAGGAAAGGTTTCAGAAATTTGAACAAACATTAGAAGAAAATTAGGTTGGGAGCATGGAGGGTATTTCTTTTTTCCTTCATTAATATTTTGCAGTTTACAGAGTGAGTGTCATGTTGGTGGAGATTTTACTCAAATAGGATGCCAAATTCAAAGCAAAAATTGTGAAAATAAGTGCATTTAATTTTCATAAGAATATTTGGTTGTTTCACTGAAAAACTTGGCCCAGGTTTGACCTCTGCAAAGATTTATCGAGAATTATACATTGTAGTTGTCTTTTATCCAGTGCCAAATGATAACTTTATGTCTCTTTGACTTAAATTTTAATAGGTTACCATAGCACATATTTAATAATTGACGTTACAAATAATTAGTTTTGCAGCAAACTTGATGAATTTTTTTATTTTTTTTGGTCATGAAGAGAGGTTTTATGGTCGACAGCCTTTTCCCCTGAAGTATAAATTTCTTATTTTATTTCCTTCATACTTCTTGTTTTACTGTTTACTATAAGTAAATATACTATTAGTGTAAATGATACTATTTGATGTATTACCTAGGATTTCCCTTTTAAGAGAGCATCCTTTTCAGCATACTAACTCTAGCGTTCTTCCTCTGGGAAACCTGATGGTATCTCATTTTTCTTCTGCAGCTGATCATGGAGGAGATACTTATGCAATTGAAGTAACAACTTTTTCACATAACCATGTTCAAACATTAACACGGTGTTTTATGTATAGTATTGTACATTCAAATGAAATCTGTTATTGGAAAATGCTGTAGTAAGCTGGATTGTATACATTAAATGTCACACCGGTGATCTCAGTGACTGGAATAAGCTTAAAGTGACTCTCCAAAGGAAAAGTCATCAGAAAAGAGTCTAATTACTTTGGGTGATGCTTCTAGATAATGTAGCAGACCTGTCCATTTTTACGTGACGTGTCCCATGCTGCAGTGCAGCAGTTGCTATAATTACGCATTTATAAAACAGTGATGCTGGTAGTGCTAAGGTATTAGCGTATTTTTTTCATATTAAGAAATTGGTGCGTGCCTGGATTTAAATTTTGAAAGATTTTATAAGGTGATAAATAACGTAATAACCTGAAAGGGTGCTTTTACATATTCATAACTATAAAATTGGTTTCAAGTATCTCACAGTATCCCTTCTTGTCTTGAAGGCTTTTCAGTATCTTCAAATGGTAAATAAAGTTAAAAATAACACATTCAGTTATACATAATCAGGTTTACATGTAAAGTTTTTACTCTATTGCTCATGCTTTTAGTGGTGAAGATGACAGTAAATTAGAATGTACACTACAGTAATAAACCCATTATTAGTATTTAAGAAATCTCAAATATTTTCAAGTACTATGCTCTCTGATTTTTTTTTTTTTTTCCCCCTTAAGTTCTAGTTGCACAGATCTAATCAGGACCTAATCAGGAATAGAATAGGTCAGAGTAGACCTTATCAGGAACAGAATTTTTAAGCCTAGAAGTTGGACTCTAATGATTGGGAATATTCAAATGTCACTCAACACTTAACATGAAGTACTCCCAGCCAAGCAAGATTGAGTCATACAATCATGATGAGATTTGTAATCATGTATATCTAGAGGTGTTTGCTCGAGTCTCAGAAATTACTCAAGTCATCAAAAACCTTGAGAATAACACATCCCTGTCAGTAGAGCGTAGGCTTTCCAGTAGGTCAGTAAATTGCTTCTGTCTCTTAGTTTATTCCTTAATAATGTTGTCCTTTGGAAATTTAACTAATTCTTAGAAAGTTCCTCTTTCTTCTGCCACATGAATGTTGGAAATAAGAGCACAGTATTTACTTTCCAACTAGGTAATCTTTTTTTGCCTGAATAGAGTGCGCTTGTGGTCTATCTGTCATGATGACATATGGCACTACTGTGATATTAAAATGAAATATATGCCGATGTAGACTGGTGAGAGAAATGGTGAGCTAATAAGCAGATACGTTTGAGGGCACGCTATGGGGGGAGAAGCCTCCTTTCCATTTGGTTCTGTGAAAAATAAACAGAACGGTAAAGGGAAAAAAGTGTTGTTTTTTTTCTTTTGTTTTTTTTTTTTTATTAAGACAAAAGGAAAATGAGAAACTTAAGGTGAAAAATGAAAGATACAAAATTCTTAAAGGTTAGTGCATAATGCAGGGAAGTTAGGAATTTGATGTATATATAAGACCATGGTATTCTCCATTCTCCCTTACGATAAGGAAACTGTCACATTGTCTTAGTTACTTAAGAAGTGTCATTACCTCACAAGTGTCAGTGTTTAACAGGGACTAATAGCTATTTTTCGCATGTTGTATGTGACTGTATCATATATCCAACCTCTCAATATTCTGGTATTGGTAACTCTTGAATTGTTGTCCCTTTTCCGGTATTTAGATGAATAATTTATGTAATTTTTGCTTTTCTAGGTAGTCCACAATACAGCTGTTCCCAATGCACTGGCTGTCGATTGGATTGGGAAGAATCTCTATTGGTCTGATACTGAAAAGAGAATTATTGAGGTGTCTAAACTCAACGGCTTATACCCTACTGTCCTTGTGAGCAAAAGAGTGAAGTTTCCTAGAGATCTGTCCTTAGATCCTCAAGCTGGGTATGAAGCAGCCATTTTGCAGTAATTCATATTTAATCCTAATTTTATATTTAAATATTTTTTATAAAAAACAAAGGAAATACTAATTAGTTTTTTGTTATCTAACTTTCAGCTACACTGGATATCAGTAGTCTAAAATGCATTACCAATGCTTACTATATCATCATTACATATAAAATTGGTATAATAGAAAGATGAATGCAGGTACTAAACCATATTTTGTTATATTTACTGCTCTGTAAATGTTTTCTTTTGGTAGTAGGAAAGCAGATATTTCAAAAAATATCCCTGTCATTTTTTAAGAAGTGTGTTACTAAATAACAAAAAGTTCATCTTACATGGAAGACAATTCTTACATTTTGTTTCATTTATTCACTGAAGTGAACTGTCTTGTTGGCACTCTTTTCTGTTTGCTAGTTTCCAGAATAATTTAGGCCATTCAGCTACCACATATTTGAAGACTTTTTTCTGATAGTTTTTGCATGTTAATCGAAGAGTGAAAATGTTTAACCTCACATAACTTAAAGATAAGTTTTGCCTTTTTTACTCTATAAAATTAAAGTTTTGATTTTCACACAAGTCTAATAACTGTACTGATTAATTATTAGGGTACAAGGGGTTTATTTTAGGAGACCTAGTTTCTAACTTTAGTTTTCAGAAATTTGAAATTATCAACATGCTTGAAAAATTTATTGCAACAATGATAAATAGTGAGAACTGCCTAGTTAAAGTAGTTTGTTAACAGTACCTTTAATTGCTAATTTTATTAATTATTGCGTGACTTATGATTTATTTAGTAGTATAAATCTGTGCTGGTATTCTGAGTGCAGTTTTGAGCACCACCACCATTTTTGATTTCTTGACTGCTGTGAGAACTATAGGAAACATGGACTTTTTTTTCACAGTTATAATTTTAAAAGATTGTAATTTTTCCCATAAAATTGATGTCCTTGAGAAAATTAACCTAATACTATGAATTTTAAAAAGAAAGAAAAGAAATAATCTTTCCATTAACAAATTTATTTAATATTTCATTTTCACAGAATCACAGAATGGTTGAGGTTGGAATAGACCACAGAAGGTCATCTGTCCAACCCCAAGTGATACAAGCCCTTTTTACTTTTTTTCTGTTTGGTTGTTTGTTTTGTTTTCTGGTTTTTTTAACAGAAACTTTCTAGCCATTTCTACCTGATCGAAACCAAATCACCATTAGACTCAAATAAACCACCTAACCATTTCATGCCAGCATCTAATTGAGATGACAGAAGAAGAAAGATTTTATATTCTTGAATCAGAAAATGCATACAAACATTTCCTGTTTATGTGACAATATGCATAATGCCACAGCCATTGGTCACTGGGTCTAATGGGTCAATATGCAGTTAATGCCTCGTAAACAAAGGCCTCTCAATTCACTAGTAAACCATCATCTGTATTAACACTATCCCCCAAAATGTCAGTGTACATTTACTTGAAAGTCATTAAAACCTGGTGAATTTCTAACCAAATGAAGTCTCTTAAATAAATATTTATGCTGCATATCATCTTTAAGAAAAATGATACTTCTGAATAGTAATACTTAAATTATTATCTAGTCCCTGAATAAATAAAACATAGACTATGGAAAGTTTGCCGTGTGTCTTTTCAGATCTGAATTCCATATGTAATGCTTTCTGTTTTGCGGAACATAGGATACATTGCATAAATTGGATGGATACAAATATTGTAGTGTCTTATATCGCTCCAGTAGTATCATGGCCAATTACTGATTCTTTTCCATCTCTAAATCCTACGGCTCAAGTAATCATCTCAAGTGTCAGTGACAGCAGAAAATGGTTGAGTTGGTCTGGGCTCCACCTGAACAAAGAGAAGCAGTGTATTCCCTAGCTAAGAAATGTAACCCATCTACTTCACTATTTTTGAGAGAGAAGCCATTTTCTACCAGTTCTTGGAACTAGCATTGAATTGTCTTGTAACTGTACGCTTTCTTCCCTGTAAAATTTGGCAGGGAGGATGTAGACATTTGTTAAATGTATTCAAGATACCAATACATGGTACCTGTCTCTGGTTACCAGGACATCCAGGGTATGTTCCCTGTGTATGCAAAAATCAACTCTACAAAGTTTGTACAGAAAGTCCGAGTCTTCCAGGAAGGTTTAAATATATGCAGGCATAATAAACTTTTTGTGCTTCTGCTCAGTGGACAGTATATGTACAGACTTGGCTTTCCAAGGCCAAGCTTTTTTTTTTTTTTTTTTCCAAATAAATATATTTGTTTATTTGTTCATTTATTTTAATATGAAAGCTGCTGGAAATAAAAGCTATGTTTGCATTTCAAATTCAGAGTTATTGTTTGAAATAGTGTTAATTGTATCTTAGGGTTTTTTCTCACAAATGAGAAATGCTACATCAACTATATTGCTGATGCCATACAATAGTAATAACAAGTTTCCAAAGAAAAACATTTTCTGTTAGCATCAGTGGAGAAAGTTCTCTTTCTCTGCTGCTTATGCAGAGGAGGCTCAGTGCCAACATACTGCGCCTGTGTTTTGTAGGATACCTGTAGCTGTTCTTAGGGCCACCATTTTCTCCCGCACACAAATAGTATTCCGAATGGCTATTAAGAATGTGAGCTGCATCTGGGTTTTTGAGAGCCTGTCCAAAGCCTGTAGAGTAGAAGCGTATCAGCTTCCCAGCTGGAAAGATCTGCCCTGAGGTTCGAAGTAATGGCATACAACAGTAGCAACATGCATCCATGTACCAAATAATAGGACTTTCTCTTTCCTTTTTTTTTTTTTTTTTTTTTTTTTTAAAAACATGCTTTGTATTGTGGCTAAATAGCATATTGAGGAGAAAATTGCTACTCAGCTTTCCACTTGTCTTTCTCAGTGCTTTACCCATTTTTAAACCCTTCACATAAGAAACTGTTCTGATGTTTTGGAACTAGTACTTCTTGAAGTAATGTAATTTGCATCATATTACTATTAACAACAAAACGAGGTTTTGTAATATGTTTTGAAAAAAAAGTAACTGTAATACAGTATTTGTCATAAGTTTAGTAGTGATGCCATTTTTGTAGGATATGAGATTCATAAAGTCCAGTCTCGGTAGTACTTCAAATTCTAAGGTATGAATACTAAGCAATTTAAATGCACTTTTTACTAGTCCATAATTAAGTTGATGAGATCACATCTAACATGAGGACTCTCCTATTCAAACCCTTTACATTTAACACACTCAATTTAGACAAGTCTACAAAAATCTGTCTGGAAAATGGAAACATTATAGAATAATTACTGATTTAGTCTTGAGTTCAACTAAATAAATTAATTATTAGTCTTATTATTTTTGCATTTCTAAACAAAGCAGCTGTTGCATTTTGTTTTATAGATATCTATACTGGATTGATTGCTGTGAGTATCCTCACATTGGCCGCGTTGGTATGGATGGCTCCAGTCAAACAGTTGTCATAGAAACACAGTTATCTAGACCTATGGCTCTTACAATAGATTACATCAACCACAGACTGTATTGGGCTGATGAAAATCATATCGAGTTTTCTGACATGGATGGATCTCATAGACATAAAGGTTCGTCAATAGCTGTTTTTTTTAATTTGTTTTTTTTTCTTTTTGATAATTTTTAAATTGAAGGTGCTTTGCATGTTACGTGTAATTATGTAAAAACTGTACTTTAAAACATTTTTGCAACCTTTATTGATACATTGTTTCCTTTTTATCGGTATTTTTAAAGTTGCTTTTCATGTTCCTTCTCTGTTAACGAATAATTTTTAAACATGCAGTAATACAAGTCCATGGAGAGAATGTCAAATGAAAACAGAAACTGAAGGAACAGACCCAGCGATCAGAGGCTGCCTTATCAATTCTGTATTCTAGTGTATATTCGCAACGGATGTTCTCGACCAAGTTACAAAGCCAGTGAAACTTGGCTGTTAAAAGTGGAAGGGATATGTCCTGTGTGGCATGTGTCAGAATGTGGCTAAAAGCAGCCTTTTCTCCAGCCTGAGAAAGCCTGGAAATGCCCGTTAGTCTGTTCAGCATGAGTCAGTAAGGAGACCAGTATTGCAAATGTAATTTGGGGCTTTCCTGGTAGATGGATAAAATAATAACTTTTGAAATACTTACGTAATGAAGTAATCTTTGTCACTGTGTTCTGCTTCTCACTTGACAGGTAATTAAAAAGCTAGTATCTTTTACCTATCAAGTGTTTAAAAAAAAAAAAAAATACACTATGATGATTAGTTTTCATATTCCAAATGGTATAACTAAAGATCTTTCACTTTAATTCAAATATATGAAATACTCAGTATCGATGTGCTGGGGTTTGGGTTCTTTTGAGATGAAACTCTGTACGTGAGCTCCCTTCCACAAGCTTTAGCCAAACCTCAGAACTGCTGCTATCCTGGTAAAACTTAATGCATTCGGGCTTTTTTAGGCTTTTATCTCATACTGGGTGCCTCCAGGTTTTCTCCAAACCACAGTTCATGAAATAACTACTTTATTTTCAGACTAAAGCTTTGCTGTGAAATAAAACAGAAACAAACAAAAAAGGTTTCTAGCCCTCACATTTGTGAATAGTAAGTTATAAATAGGTAATTAACAATTCAATGGCAGTTATTTGAGATGGTAGATTGGAGAGACTACAGCAATAGCTATGAGAGCTGTAAACATTCCCATTAATCTCAGCACTAACTTCTGTGCGTTTTCTAACAAACACAGGACAGTGGTAACCTGCTCCCCTAAGCAGTACTTGCCCAGACATACCCCCGAGCGCCAGCTGGATTCCTGCTGACAGTCTGTTTTTCTGACAGATGAAGCAAAGCTCTGTACTCCTGTTGATGTTACTCCCTGTGCTGTGATCCTGCTATTTTGTTCTCATACAATTATCTTCTTACTCTTCTTTCTGGATCTTTCAAAGGAAAGAACTAAATAATAGCCAATCTGTGTCTCTTGGCCCTAACCTGACTGCAGTGGTCAAACCTTTCTCAGTTTTCTCTTTCAAACTGAAAGTTTCAGATTTTTTCTTTCTCTGAAGATGTCTTCCTATCACTAAATTTCAGAAGATATCTGCAAAATTCCAGTCATGCTGTCTTTGGTGTCCATTGCCTTGGTCTCCAGCCTGTGGATTTCTCTTGCCTGAGTGGGTAAAATCAGCTTCAAATGCTTTTATATTCAAGGATTAATGTCTTCCCTTGAAGACACGTGAACGTAGAGAGGAAGGAAATTTGTCACAAAGCCACAGCTGCTACCAGTGAAGAGCAGTGTTTCATACGACACATTCTCTTTGTCATTCAACAGAGCATCACCACCACTAGTGTTAGACAGCTGAATGCGTTCATAACTGTTGAAGGACCGTGTCTGACTCTCTAGGTATTACACTGAAAGTGTTAGAAGTCAAGTATTACTGGACGTTCTGTAGGCTTTCGTGCCTGATAGTTTCACCATTTCCATTTGTGAATTAAAATTTATAAAAATTTGGTACCAGTTAAATATCCGAGGCAAGCTCCAGAAGTGACAGTGACTTTGTGTAAAGCTGGTATCGTACCCCTTCTGAGGACGTGTCTGTTTTAAGTACAGATGATATGTAAATATTCGAGTAATAAGAAACATGCTTATATATATACATGCAGGAGAAAGATCCTGAGGTATTTAAATTAGGTGGGATGAAAATTTTTCTCCTTGGCTAATGTTGTTTGTCCCTTCCTGTTGTCAGGAGCTTCACTCAAAATGTGATTATCAAACCAAAATCAAGTTGTAGAAAAGTTTCTGTGGATTTAACAAAGACGTGATAGAATTCTTACTGTCTGAAACAGAGGAAACCTCCAAAGGCTGCTTTGAGAATTTTGCAAATCTCCTGCATAATGATTAGTTTGTCTTTAATCAGAATCTTTTCCCTGCCTCTCTCCTTCTCCTGGAACAAACAACCAAATAAATTTGGCGTGTCTTCATGTTTTAGCACAAGACTAGAAATGTTTCTGGAAGATAAAATTTGACCATTACGAATTAATTGTCTTAATAAGGGATACTCAGGGAAGTTCAGTGGTTGGGGTTTAGAGGAGGTGAAACTTGTGTCCCTTCTAGCTTTCTGATACGAGAAACTGTAGTCCATGTTGATAAGCGCTTGAATGAGAAAGATCAGTTTTATATCTTTTGATAACTGTGTTTCTTGGAGATGTTATTCACATGGATTTCATGGTCCATTTTCCTTTGTCATTTTAAGACACTCTATTGTCAGAGTTAACTAAGGGATGGTTGAGTTTATTCTATCCTTTGTGTTTTCAAATGGAGAAGGATAAAGGCACAAATACGATGACCATAAAATACATACTCATGGAGCAGAGAAAAAAGTCTGAATGGGAATCATGTGAGTGAGGCAATCTGAAGTGCTAGTTACGCTAAGCTAAGTACTTTTTCACCTGTGTCTGTGACCTTCGAGGATAAGGCTAGCTTGCTGTGAGTTTTTTTTCTGAGAATGTGTTTCTTGGATCTTAAATTACCTGTTACAAAATGTATCAGAAAATGTCACAGAGATTTCACAAGACCCAGCAAATAAGTATCTTGTCAGAATGGGTGGATCTTATAGAGATATTATTGTATGAGGTAGTCTGCAGTGTTCTGTGCTCTGCACTAGATACATCTTGAGGCCAAACAGAACAATCTTAGACTAATTATTGACATGCTGTGTTAAACCAAGGAGTGTTTATTCCATACAATGGGAGTTTATATGTATTTAGATCTTAGTGTTAACAGTTTTTGCAACAAATATTTTTTTTTTTCTTTCTTTCGAATCTTAAAAATTTTTCAGGAAGAGAACATCTGCTGCTTTTCTCTTGTAAAGTTCCTCTGCATTTCAGTAGAGAAATGGGCTTTTATAATTATCAAGGGAGTCCTAGTAAGAACTTAGAAAACATGCTAACTAGGCCAGAAATCTTACAGTACTCGGGAGCTCTTCCTGGTGCTAGGGGCAGCAATGACCTTGCTTATCTATTTGAAGTTTAATGCTTGATTATGTAAACTGTCTTTAGAGCTTAGCCAATTTAGCATTGCAGCATTCACAAATGTTATGCACAGTAAATGATTAAGCAAGCATTGAAGCACTAATCTGGCTAAGCACTAAGCTGGTTTACTTCTGTGAGCTTTAAAATAAAACATTTAAGAATTTGTCAGACTTAACAGCTGCTTTTAGTTCCCACTGCCCAGAGGAGCTGCAAGCTTCGCAGTTCCCTAGGTATCTGATTGCCTCATGCAGGTTTTCCTATCCTTGAGAGCTCTTAAAACCCAGAGGTGCCTACCATTTTCC
The DNA here is from genome assembly GCA_034782735.1 of Sagittarius serpentarius. Lineage (NCBI taxonomy): Eukaryota > Metazoa > Chordata > Aves > Accipitriformes > Sagittariidae > Sagittarius > Sagittarius serpentarius. The sequence continues at coordinate 48,046,199 of JAVKLA010000001.1, read as the reverse complement.
CATTTCACTCTTTGAAGATGAGAATTGCAGTGTAATGAAACTGTAAGAGTGGAATCTGATAGTCCAGTTTAGGAAGTACAGAAGCTTCTCTGAGTTGAGATTAGTCCGTAACTGTGTTGAGTTCGTTGATGGTTTATACTGTAAAAACAAAAGTAGAGCACTTTGTTGCTTCATCTTACAGGGGCATGAGAAGTCAAGCAATGAAAAAGTGTTGAACCTTAAATGAAATTAAGTATTTGTAAATCACTTCATTAGTTGTAATATAGTTAACAGAGAGAAACTTTCCTATAGTATCTCAATTTGAAAATTTCTTCTGAATTGGCTTCTGCCAGAATTGGTGTACGTATGTGCAAGTTTTAAAGTATGAAGTATAAGGTTTTTGGAAATTCTAACTTTATTTTAGCACCTGTGATTTTGAAAATTGCTAATTGTAAGGGCTTTGTAGGTAGAAAGTGAGTATTTGTGTTTAATTCTGAACTCTGCCACCTAAGTTTTATAAAAGAGTAAATCCTGTTATTTATGAAATTGTCCTAATGTAAAAGTAATCTAAGAGATTACAGAAACTAATTCCTTCCAGATTTATACTGCAGTTTTCATAGCTGAAAAATTAGAGAAGTCCCAAAAGAGGGTTTCTCACACCAGATGAGAAATAAACAGTAGTTCTGATATTGCATCAATTTTTTCCCCAACTTTTGAGGAGTCTATAGAATTACTCATTATAGCCACACCTGACAGCACAAACTGGTAATTGCTTCACCTCCATTATTGCATTCTAGATTCAGTTTTCATAGTTGTTCAGATAAAATTCTCCAATTCACATGTCTTCTTAAATCTTACTATTTTATTTTATTATATTCTGTCTCTTTTAAAGGATAATATTCAGGAAAAATACATAGATTCACCTATATTAAAGGCAATTCACACAGTCACATTACTCTAAGGTTCCACAGTCTCCAGTTTATGGAGCCCGGTTTATGAAGATTGCCAACAGGTTGGTTTCTGTATCTTCCACTGTTCTTGTGATAAGATGCCCATACTTGATTAGATTATAAAAATCTGAAAATAATTTTTCTACATACTCATTAAAAACTTAGCAGACATTCACTGTGTATTTCCCTATGAGCTGGACATGCACCATCACAAATTTTAAAGGATGGGCATTACTTTCCATGCAGTTGTTCCTGTCAGAAAGCAGCCAGAACAGAGGACATAAAATACAGTTTTTCTTGTGTCATAAGGTCTCCCCCTGTTCATATCAACACAATCAAAAGTAGAAGGTTTTTGATGAAGAAAGTTGCAGAGTGTTGAACAGCTCCTGTAGCTGAGGTAGAAGATAAATGACATAAACCAAAGGGGCTTAGCAGTTCATGTACTCATAGTTGGAGACAATCCTGGCAGGAGCATGGAGAGACAAAGATGAAGGAAGGAACAGTTTGGGGGGCAGAATGGGGATGAGTATTGAAACCAGCAGGAAGACACAAGTTTAAGGTGTAGGAGCTCGTAGGCATGTAAATAGTCTCTGTAAATCTGAAAAATAATTAAAGAATCTTTGAAATCATAGCACACTATGAGTCATTCTACACGAATAGTGACTTGTATATATTTGAGAATAATTCAGTCACCGCTGTGACAGCATGCTACTATGTACTGCTACGGGGTAACTGGCGTATAAACAACTGCTCACAGTGAAATTAAAAAGGCAATAAAACATTTTAAAATGGGACAATAAAATATTTCAGTCCTAGATTTGATTAACTGATGTTATAGGCAGATTTTTGAAAATTTATCTCTCTCTTCTCATGGTATCATTATAAGTCATATGTAATAGTCAGCTTTAATACCACAGATACATTTGTGCCTTAAGATGTTTAGATTTAAGTCTAGATTTCCTGTTTCTTTTGTGATAGTAGTTTTGGGACATATAACAGTTTTTGTGTGGCTTTATTATACTGAAATATTCTCAGTTTTCACTATTTCAGTTGCATTTTTTGACTGGCAAAATATCCTACCACTTAATACTAGGACTTGTATCTTCTATACTTGCCCACTATGGATATGTGATGCACATATTACATTTGCAGAAAGAAATATGTATGCATGCACTTATTGTTATTAAAAATATCGGTAATATCCTAAAAGTGTATTCATATGTATTTATTTTTTTTCTGTGAAACATGGCTTCAGTTGCTGGAATTAATGTATAGATTCTATGAATAATGTGTTTTTCTGTTCATTGAGTTTGACAAGTTTGGTTCTTTAAACAAAGTGTCAATTTAATAAAAGTGATTATAAAATGTCTCATCTTTAAAAATTAATCAGTGTTTTAATGTAACAAATTTAATTAAATCTGTCAAGATTACATACTCTTTCACAAGCTTAATAGTCGTAATCTTATTGTCATTATTCATTATTAATTTCATTGTCTAAGCTCTTCAAATTCTTTATCAAAAGGAGCAAGTACCAGGAGTAAGTACTATGCAGAAATAAAAAAGTATTGACTGCGTCTGGAAGAGGTTACAAGTTGAATGTAAAATGAGACAAAAATGATTACAAGGCAGTTCAAAAGGAAAGAGGACAGTATGGGCCAGTAATTGCAGCACAAGAGAAGATCAGCAGTTTCCAAGCTTATTTGTTTTTGTAGGTACAATGGCTATTTTTTTATTAAGTGTTGTTCTTCCTTGATGCAGTTTGTCTCTGGAGGATTCTTAATTCTTCCTAAGAGTTTGTCACTGGTTCCGTTTGGATCAAGATGCTAGTAGGCTTTTTATTTTAATTTTATTTTATTGCAGTTCAGAAAATCAGAGAGCGGAATGCAAAATAACGTAGCCTGTTTTTTAACATTTGATCACCAATGTAAATTTTCTGTCTTTGGGTGCCAAAATTCTTAAACAGAAACTGCTCTAATGCCACAGTGGGGGGAAACGCTCATTTAAAATGTTGGCGTAACAACAACTAATTACCTTTAGCAGTTGCTTACCAGCACTGGAACTTGAGCTGGGTGAATGCGTTTTTGGGAGCAGCGTGACAGGAATCTTTCACCCCTTCTCTTCTTGTAGACTTTGTACAAGGGCCTGGCAAGGTTGCACTCCCTCCTTTTTGGAAAGGGAAGGGACAGATCTCTTTCTAGCTCGGAAGTGATCAGCCAGCTTCAGCTTGGACAGGAGCCGATTGCCAAAGAAAATCTAACCTTGGTGGACATGATAGAGTACAGATATTTTTGTAGTGTTTATTGGTTAGAAGAAGTCAGCATTTGTCCTTTTTAAGGACACTTTTTCTTGACACATGGATTATACCAGCTGACAATGAGACCTTGTTGTTGTTGTTCAATTTAGTTAGAGTATTTGCTTTTATTTTTGGAAATATTTGTGTTTTGATAAGAGCTGAGTGAGACTGGGCTTCACTTTTTCTGTATGGCTTCTTCAGTAAGCATATTTTGTAGTTAAGAAATCCTAGATGGCATGATTTTCACCCCTGAAATCAAGTGAACGTTTGTTACACTTAAGTGGAAGTACTGAGAAAATGTAAGGGAAACAGAGTTCACACAAGTGAAAAGTAGACATTTTTGATACAGATATGACAGCATATGAATTTATATTCTTGGATCAAAATTAGTACAAAATCCAGGAGAGACACAGACATACATTTTAAGTCTGTGCATGCTTCTCATATATCTACATAATCATGTTCCCTCTTACGGAGACAGGTGGCTCTTCTTCCCTTAAGTTCATGCGGCATTTTCTCCCTTTAGTATGTTATCGCTTGTCATTTTTGTTTGTGTTCAGGTATCTAATAATTTTTATTTTCCACTGCTTCTGATCTATTGCAAGGCTCCGTTTTTTTTCCCTTTTACTACTCACCTGTATTTCTTCTATTTTCTGCAGCTTTCTGGTAGACCTTGTGTGTTCCTTTTCTTTTTTACCTTCTTTCTTACTGCATTTCTCATCTTCTTGTTCGGTCAAGCACTGTTTGGGATTAGCATTCGGTGTAAAAGAATCCACAATTTAAGCATAAAATGAAACCCCAGTGGAGAACTAGAGGTGGCAACAGAAGGCCTGTTAGAAAAAGAGGGATGGCGAGGGATTGCAAGGGACTTGCCCATCTCTGGTAGGAGGCGGCTGTGGTAGGAAAAGGAATCACAAAAGCAAATTTCAGGTGCAGTTTTTCCTCCGAAATTACTTAGGGTGGTGATTTTGCATTCCATGGGTTTTGTCCCTCATAACTGTGAATAAGTTGTTGAATATGCCCCCATAATGCATTTTATTACACAGATAAGAAGAGCAGGGTCTTGAAAATCAAAGTATCAGTTTGAATTAATAAGATCCCTGTTGCTGCCACAAAAAAACTATTTGGGACTCTGTGGAAGCAGTCAGCTGAGTAATACTGTTCAGGCAGGGATTTATGAAGGGGGCTAAAGGCACTTCTCGCCCCTTCCCTTGCGCCATAGCAGCTGCCCAGTGCGCCTGTCCGCGATGGTGGAGTCCGGGTCCCACTGGCGGCTGGGCAGTTACCCCTTTTCTGACTGAACTGCGCTTCAGTTATACATGTTGAGATTGCTTTATCCAAGGGAAAAGTGATATGCATGGGTTACAAGGGATTATTTAAGGATTTGATGCTCTAACAATGAGGGGCAAAAAGCATGTGTAGGAAGTACTGGTCTAGTAAAATACTCATGGACTGCTAGAGCTGTATCCATTGGGTTATTGGTCTGCAGGTGGGGTGTTTTATTAGTTATTTTTGCTGACTGTTTCTAGATATGGATTGGGCTTCAGCTTACTTAACCCAATGTTGGAAGCTTTCATAGAGGCCATCGGGTGACATTGTTATGAGAAACCTTAAAAGAAAAAAGTATTGAATACATAGGTCATTCTAGAAAGTAATTAATACTAAGTGGGTGCAGTTCTCATGGCTTTGTGTTAAAATATAACTATTTAAATTCTCCATGAATTTGCTGGTCGAGATCTGACCCTTATGTTGGTGTAATGTAATTTTTGTGTTTAACAGAATACATTACTTTCTTACTAATGGATTGTCAAGTAGACATCTTGATTAAATGTTTTCAAATAAGTGATGCAGGGGAAGCAGAGGTACTTACCAGTTATGACTAACCTGGCCTTACTTTGAATTTGCAGAAAGTAGTCCATTTTCACAGTTCTTGCCAAAGAAAGGAAAGCAATTAGTCTTGCTTTCCTGTTTAAAACTGTGATTCACACAATAATGTATGCTGTGAGGTTAGTAATTAGTATTGCAACGTATAGCTAATGTAGGTCATTTCTGAAGAGGTAGATCAGTAATGCAGCCAAGGTTCTCTTGGAGTTAAAGGAAAGACTGAAGAAAGAAAGTGGTTGTTTCTTCTACTACATACATTTATAAAAAATCAATAGCTGTCACCACCTGGTATTTTGGAAAGCTTGAAACACTGATGTCCTCAAAAGCAAAGAATAAAGAGCATGAGAGACTATTTTACTGTTCTGTCAGAAAATAAGATGTAAAAACTCCCTCACAGTTTTTTGTTCTTTTTTTTGGTCATTTGTAGTTAATGTGAACTGCAGATTTTGTAACCTATTACATGTCAGCAGTTCTGATGTTCCATTCTTATAATATACTAAAAGCTAAAG
>JAVKLA010000001.1:48025203-48040484 GCA_034782735.1 Sagittarius serpentarius | reverse complement strand
GTGAACTGCAGATTTTGTAACCTATTACATGTCAGCAGTTCTGATGTTCCATTCTTATAATATACTAAAAGCTAAAGAAAAGAAAAATAATATTCAGCTATGGTAGAACTATTCCTTAAACAGATCAGAATTAGCTGCCATTGAATGCCTGTTTTCAGAAACTTCTCTCAGTCTTTATAGATGTATCAACTGCAATAAAAAACCATTGAGTTTTATGGTCAGCTTAGAAGAATTCTTCTAAGAATTTTTATATTATGTAATGATTATTCTTATTTTTAAAGAATTTTTATATTTTTAAGGGCAGCTTAGAATTTTTATAAGAAATACTTGTCTCTGGTGATATTATACTTATTTTCTGTGTGGTTTACTTTATGTAGATTTTTACTTAAATTTATTTATTTTACTATTTTATTTAACCCAGTCCATTTATTGCTTCCTTGATTGTTTTTTTTAATAACTTTCTCTAAGTTTCATAGTCACATTGGAATACATACAGCATTTACAGCTACAAACGGTGCAAGCTTCTGAAAGAGTTTTGATAAGTTTGCGTTGAATATTACTTAATGAAAAGCTGACTTTAATGCAGAAGCCCATTAGACTTACGAAGTTACTCAGAAATAAGAAATAGTGGCAGGACAAACCTAACGTGGGAGTGTTTAAACCACTGGCAGTTTCAGCTTTTGACCAATATGTGGTAATAATGGAAAATCCAGTTTTTAGAAACAGGTCATAATTGTTTTAAACAATTATAAAAAAGAAAGTATAATATTTGTTACATTGTGTTTGATATTGTGGTTTTATTTTTAAGATAATTGGAAAATTTAAGCTCTTAAACCTGGTGTTGACAGAATTGGCTTTAAAAAAAAAAAATCAAAGAAAAATGTACTTGAGTCAATGAACAGGTTTCTGAAATGCAGTGGTCTAACTGTAGTAGTTAACATTTTATGCCACACATTTAACTTAGCTTCCCTATTAATAAGGTGTGATGAGATAATTGAGACAGTATGTGTTATTCTCCTGAATCTTCTTTAGTTCTTTAATATAAAGTTTTATCTGCATTCTGCTGTATGCATAATCCGCTGAAGCTAGGATAAATTGTATGGCAACCCCCAAACATACACAGAAACAAAAGTAAGCATTTACTTCTTCATCTATACTCAGGATACGGTTGTTTACTTGCAACTCCTGGATGGCCAAAAAGAAGATGACTGATAGACATATTTTTCATTGGTGGGGAATAATAAAGATTATGAAATGAAAATAATTTTCCTATGTAAATCATCTGCATGTGCATTAAGGCTTTTACATGCCCATTTATTCTGATTTTAATCTTAACTGTGATCAGAATAAGAGAAAAAAAAACAGAAAAAAGCACATTTGTTTTATTTAGAAAGACTGGAATGGTACCTTTGACATCTTGAATTTGATGTCAAAAGTGGCAGCAAGGGTCATAATTTATACAAACAAATATTTTTCCAGAACTCAAGCAAAAATAAAATAAATAGCTTTATGGATAGCTTCAGGGTTTCACTCAGACTAGCAGTTTCTCTTTCTGCTGTTCCTTCTTGCTTCTTCTGTCAGCCTGGTTTGTATTTCTCATTAGAAACTGCCCTTTAAGATCACTGGGGAATTTCCTGCAATTTTGCAGATGTACCTAAAATTCCTGCTTGTCTTTTAATTTTTGTACTGTGGCACAATCATGACGACTTAGAAGTTACAGGAAAACTTTCAATAGCAAATGTTTATAATCTACCTGAAATATAAAAGCGCTGGGTTTAATATACCTAAGTCTCCATATATAAAGATAGCACAATGGATTGTGCCCAGATATACTCAACATCACATGGTAAATATAATAGCACAATAAAGCAATGAATGACTTAAATTCAATGAAGTAAGTAACTGGGGAGAGCGGCAACAGAGGAAGTCAGAGAGAGCCCAGATTTTCAGAGATCTGCTGAAATACTGGAGAGCGTTTCAGACCAAAAGGTGTTTCCTTTACAGAGCATGCATGTACACAGATTTTGATGAACTAATAATTCTGAAATAATTCAGAATTGTAGTTTCCTTTTTCCAAATGGCATGAATGTGTAAATTCTATGCTTCCTTAATTAATTGCAGTAACCTGGTAGTAAGCATATGATATGATAATTAGTATTCCCAATTAGTAATTTTGCTAAAGCATTTTAAAGATCATTCACTTTTTAACATTAAAATTAGAGATACATGCCTTTTCTGGGACAGTATCAAGTGGAATACATCATTATCAAAGATGTATGCAGAGCTTAAGGGATCTCTCAAGAGGGTTCAAGGAAAATTACCCACGTTAAGCAAAAGAACATTAAAAAAACCAGGTAACGACTGGGATTTGACTGCTTAGGCTCGTTTGTGACTAGGTGCAGGGTTCGTTTCACTGTTTGCAGTAGTGAGATCCCGCCCCCCCCACTCCATACTACATCCAGGGTGAAGCTGGGTACTATTGTCTAGTCTACACTTTATTTTCCCCACCAAGGGAATTGTTTAGTTCGCTCCAGAGCAGAGTGCGGATAAAATTAACATGCAAGTAGTTGATCTAATAAGGGGATAATACAAATAGGTCTTCCAGTGGACAGACAAACCCTGCTCTATCCTTTGGGTGTTTTCCCGTATCTAGGAGGTTTTTCTTGCAATTTATTCTGATAAATCCAGTGGTGAGAAAATAAGGAAAAGGAGGAAAGAGGGAGAAGGATCAATAGAATGGGAATACCTGTACTTACAGTTTCTGTATTCTCATTTTGTTGTACTTGATTTGTTATTTTAGTGGCAAAACTAAAAGTAATGGTACTTCAAGAATTCTTCCTTGCTCAGAGGAACGGGATAACAACAATCACCATGGGGATTGATTCACTTCTAGTTTGTAGATCTCCTTTTCACAATGTGATTCTACAACTAAGGGAAATAATAAGAGCTTTTCTTGGGCGTACTATACTATGTAAGGAACCATGCCAAAGTTGCCTATGTAATAAGTGCCAAAATCAAGATTTCTTTACACTTTGACTAATTTCTTAGAAATGTTATGAAGTTCTTTAAAAGAATATCATACCATCATATCATCATGATGGCTGTGGTATAGGTAAACATACAAGAAGGGGAAAATAATTTCAGGTCTCAGAAGCAAGGTTTCCTTGACCAGAAGGCAACATACCCTACACAGGAGTTCACTATCGGCAAGGCCATTGTATACGAAATTGAATTTGCTAAGCTGTCATTCCATATACCCAGTATCAGTCATCGGTTGTCAGTGAATTATGAAATGTTCCTACTGGAATCTGAGATCTGCCAACTCTATTTAAGCACATTCCAAGTAAAAACATGAAGCTATTTTCATCTAAGAAAACAAGGTAAAGGTGTTAAGCACATGCTGGTTAAAAACAGCAGACTCGGCTGCTCTGATCTGCCTTTTCAGCTCTATCAGTAATTAGTGTGATCCAGCGACATGAGATTATGATTTACAAATTTGACCATTGTGGTCAGATATTCTGTGACATTTATGATTACATCTATAGAGAGTAAAATAAAAAAAAACAAGTGGAGTTCAGTTTATGTTTATCAAGAACAAATAGTTCAAGATTAAAGAGTATACAGCAGGATAAAGAACACTCCAAAGCTTTTTTGCCCTTTTGTCCTTCCATCTTTTATAACATGATGTTGGCTCATACTTTTGTGATATTGCAACAAGGGGATATTATCATCACTTACTTTATTTTTTTAAATTGTATGGTTGGTTATGCTAGGAATAAGCGATAAGCCCTCTTACTGCGATGTTTAATTTAATGCAAAACTATTGTTTTCCCCCTTCCCTCTTGTCAGTATATTTTGCTGAAATAAAATACTATTGATTGCATTAAAGGGTGTTAAACACACTGCATCTGGAGATGTATATCTTACTTTTTGGATGTTTTCTAATAACTTTTATTCCCCCAAAACAGCAAATGAATGTTGGCCTTCTGTAAAGAGTAGGTTAAGTTATATTTATGTCATGTATTACTTTAAAGCTTAACATGTCATTGGCTTAGAATCTGGAGGTGATTTTTGTTAGCTGAAATTCTCTCATTTCCTTAAAACTGATTGGGCCAACTAATTCTAAGCAAGCAGAGGTCGTACCCCATCCATCTTCATTGTAACTGGTAATAAAGAACCCTCTAGGCTTGACATATTGTCATGACAGTTATTCTCAAGACATTATATAGCAGTTGTATCTGTCAACCCATGCAGTATGGAATATTTTAACTGGCAGCCTTCCAAGAGTGAACATTAATCTTAGCATCTCTTCTTACAGTCCCTAATCAAGATATTCCAGGGGTGATTGCGCTAACGTTGTTTGAAGACTATATCTACTGGACAGATGGGAAAACCAAATCACTCAGCCGTGCCCACAAAACCTCTGGATCAGACAGACTATCACTGATTAACTCATGGCATACCATAACAGACATCCAGGTGTATCATTCTTACAGGCAACCTGATGGTAATTATTCTGTCTATGCTCTCCATACCCATTGATGTATTTCACTTAGCAAGTTGCTGAGTTAATGGAAGCTCATTTACCCGCAGTGATTTATTTTTATTTCTGTTTTGTTTCAAATTGCGAAGTTTTCAAATTACCCTTTTTAGACATAAATCTGTGATTAATGTTGTAAGTATATCTGATATTAAGTAAATGATATATCTTGTTCAGTGGCAAGATACCAATATGGGTGTTTAAAAATTAACCCAGATACTGACTGGAAGTACAGAACTGTTAAGCTGCCTTACATTACAAGTTACCAGTTATCAAGATGGGAACAGTGTGTTATGAAAAAAATTAATCTTATTATTTGAAAAGTAAGAGAGTATTAATAAGAGAGTGTTAATAATGCAGAATAACATTGTTATTTAGAAATTTGTTGGACTGAGGGAAAATCAGAGAATGTAGGCGTTACAATTGTGTCTGCTCTCCTGATGTCCCTGTATTTGAATTGTAACTGAATACAATTTGACACTTGACCTAGATAAGCTAATTTTTTGTTTCATTATAAAAAAACCTAGTGCTTTCTCCTTCCTCTCATTCTTTCAGTATTGAATCTACATCCGTAGTAGTAATTGATTTTTGCATTCAACAGAGAATAGCTTAAAGGCAAAAGGTAAAGGTTACCTCTTAACGGGTCTTCGATTTGAGACGTTCCGTTGTAAAGATAGTAGGTGTAATAACATTTTTCTTCCTCTGTTCCAACTCTGTCCACAGTGTCTAAACATCTGTGTACACTAAACAATGGTGGTTGCAGTCATTTATGTCTTCTAGCCCCTGACAAGATGTATACTTGTGCTTGTCCCACTAACTTTTACCTGGCTGCGGATAACAAGACATGCTTATCGAACTGCACTGCCAGTCAGGTAAGTGCATGCGTATGGGGGAAGGGGGAGTGGGGATTATATTTTACTGCATTTCTACCAGGTTTTAAATAATGAATGCTGGTGCCCATGAAATGTGGAAGCATCAGTCAAAGGAGCTGAAGATTAGACAACTCATGGGTGCATTTAAAGCGTTTCATCTTCAGCGCTGTTAGTTGAAAACAGGCTTGCAAATGCCTTTTTTTCCAGAGAATGCAGAACTTGTTCCCTTTCAAATGTGGATGTTTCTGCCAGTCACTAGGACAAATACAGCTACTAAACCCATAAAAATTGCTTTGAAAAAACATTTGTATAAAATATGAAACATAAAAATACAAAGTGTATGTAACAATGATACAAAGTGTATGTAACAATGATACAAAGTGTATGTAACAATGATACGAAGTGTACATAACAATGATTTGGGAGTACTCACGCATGATCAAACTTTACATTAACACAAGAAAACAAGCTCAGTCCAGTTAGCTAGGTAGGTAAATGATAGGGCTACATTAAAAACAATCCAGTATCTGAAATAGAAATGGTAGAATATGCAATTAATTAACATTTGTATCAACTAAAACATTGAATTTTTTATGGGAAGTGGATTCCCTAGTACTTGAAATACATATTCGGTTCTTTTTTTCTTAAAATATAAGGTAGATTAAGTAGAACATACTGATTTCTTATAAGAAAACCACTTTGATGACAGTCTTTGGACTGTTCTACCCAGATAATTAATTGGTTGATTGTAATAGCACATATGGCTCTTAAAATCTTTCTAGTAGTCCAGCTTTTCTAGTAGTCCACTTTTATTATATGTAATGCTAATGACCTCTTAAAACATTCTACATCATGATGCATTTTGTCTGTACTCATTAAGGAAACGGTTTTACTCTTAATTTTTTAGGGAACAGTGCTTATCTTAATAAATGATGTACTGTTTCATTTAAGTAATATTATTATTTAAGAAACCTCCCCACTGTTTTTGTCTGATCCATTAAGGTAGTGTTTGGTGTGATTTCATTACGTTCATTTATCTTTTCTGTTTAGATTCTCTGCTACTTCCTATTAGGCGATGAAAAAAAAGAACGTGTGTAACACTTGTAAAATGAGGAATTTCTTACCTATTTTTCCCCTGTATCTAGCTTCTCAAATTTGTTTGGTTAAAAAAAACAGCACTTTTTTTCTGTTTCCTTTTTTTTTTTAAATTTTCTTTAAATGGCACTGGAAGCTTATTCCACAGTGAATTTATATGCCAACAGTTGATTGAGTGGCTCTATTCGTTTCTAAATAATTCACTGGCAGTCTGAATTGAAGGATAGCATCACATCTTGGATCCTCCAGGAGCAATATTTTATCACTTGTGGATTCCATAAGAGGGAGAACAGGGTTAAATAGAAGAAGCTGCTTCAGATAGACAGTTACAAGCTGACATTGGTGATTACTCATTTTCTTCCAATTTTGAAATCTGTTTACTGTTTGATAATTCATCAATATGGTGGTATCAGATGCAGAGATTATTGGCAAAAATATACTTTGCTACTTAAGGTTTTCAGATGATGCTGTAAAATCATAGCTGTTCCTATGATGTAATCACTCTTGACAACACACCCACTGTTAGCCTTCCAGCTCCTTTTCATCAGAAATAGCTGATACGCTGGTCTTGCACACCTACAGACTTTCAGCTCTCTTTTGATGGCAAATCTTGACATGAGAAATTGTTTAGTAGAAAACGCATCGGACTCTAGAACACCAAAACTCAGGCCGTTCCAGGCACACCCTGTCATGACCTGTGCTGGCCAGACCAGGGAGGGGTTGTGGAGAGTTCGGAATTCCCTCAGGCTAAATTAAGGTGAAGCAACACCAAACGATCAGTTGAACGTTTTATTTATGGCAGAAGCAACTTGTACTTAAAAGGCGTAACATTAGGTGGCGTGGCTTCTCACAACAAGGCCTGGCATGATAACATGTGTTAACCAAATATGTCCTGCAAGCCTTGCTTATCTGGGGATCAGTTTGGGGAAGAAAATGAGGAGAGCCCTCCCGCTGAGTCAGGAGGTTCAGAGCGGACCCCCTTGCGTTCTAGGCTCCTCTCTGGGAGGAGCCCAGGGGCGGCTGGATCCACTCCTCATCCCAGACTTGGTCAGCAGTTTTATGTCGAAAAGGATGAGGTGTAGAGAGTACAGAAAGAAAAGAGGAAAAGAGCAGGGGAGAGAGAGAAATATTTCACCAGTCCCGGGTCCAGCATTGGTCCAGCCAGCCTAGAGGTCCCGTTGCGGAGGGGTGCCCGCACCCCCTGAGCCTTCAAGTCATGCCCTTTTATAATCTCCTCACCCCTCCTTCGGCCAAGCACTCGAACTCATTAGGCTGATTAGCTGTCATGCGTGGTTTGTGCTTCCAGAACCTTTGGGAAATGGGTGGGTGGGCTTGGGGGTCGTTTGGGGAGTGACTTCCCCTTCCCTGCAGGCAGGACCCTTCTTTGCTGGTGAGCTGCCCTGCTTAGCAGATCAGAGCAGGGACCTGTGCACCCTCCAGCGTGCCCTCCCCACCCTGCTGCTGCTATTCGGCTCTTCTTCACCTGCCAGGAGTTGCTCTGCAGAGCTGGGTGTTACGTCGTTCAGCAGAACTTGCCTCACCACAATATTGGAGACATTCGCTCTTTCAGTCTGTCACACACCCATATGACTCTGACCCCTGATTTTGCAAAGCGTCTGGCTCCCCAGTTTAAACTGGAATGCAAGCATTTTCGTGCAGAACATAACAGCATGTAACAGTTGGTACCCATTTCCTGGAATTAATTTCATAATGTCGTTTTAACAACCTGAAGTCCCTTGTGGTGAGCAAAGTGAGGCTGGCACCCTAAAACAATGAAGCAGCAGGAGGGCTACGCTAACAAGTAGGAAATACTAAGAATGAGAATTGCCTGAGTTTCTGTTTGTCTCCTACATTTGCAGGCCTTCTGCTGAGCTACTCTGAGATGCATACCTTTGTGGAATGGTGTAGCAGTTTGGAATTGCTGCCTTTCACATTCAGCCTGTTATACAGCATGTCCCTCAGTGTGGTGCAAGAACGATGTAGCTCCAGCTATAGGTCCTACTACATAAATGGCCATGAAACCCTACATTTTCTTGGCAAAAAAGATAGAACTGAGCTAATGCACTAAATTTAATATACCTTTTAAATACAGCTTTATTGAATAATCCATGATTTTAAAAATGTGAAGAAATGAAAAAAAATGCCTAGTCACAGAAAATAAAATGTTTTGCACTTCTAAACCTGTCAGTTTTTCTTCCTTTCTGTGCTCATACAGACACCAGGTAGGAAACACAATATTTTTTCAAAGTTGCTGATAATCTGTCCAGGTTTTTCTCCCTAGCGTTAGCCACATAAAGAACTCTGATTTTAGGTTTAGCCCTAGAAGATTGCATCAAGTAATTTCTACTCTTTGATTTGTGTGCATTCCTCTTTCAGTCAGAACAAAGGTACGTTGTTGCCTGAGCTCAGAGTAAAAGCACTGCCAAGGTCTTACAAAGGGTTTTTCTTTTGTACAAATATTTTATCCTTTTGAAAGGTTGGAATGCCTAGCTTCTGGTTTTCTCATTTAGTTCACACAATATAAGGAATACTGTATACAAGTGCAACATTGCACGTTAAGGCCCTTTTCTGTAACAGTGGATGTTTTGGTTTATCTGGAAAAATGATATTAAGCTTGCTTCAACAGCCTACAAAGACTGTTTAAGAATTGACGTGGTTGTTTTGAATAAGATCTTGAAGAATCAAATCACAGAATACAGCACAATGCAATGAGTAGTTTATGTCAGGAGCACTATGTCAGTGTAGCAATGTCATTGAAACTACAATGATTTGTATCAGTGGAAGTCTCAATGCAAAACATCTCCAAAAAATGGGTATTTAAAAAATAAGCTTTATAAAATTATCAGCCAGAGTTGATTAATGGAACAGTAACTTAAGCAGTGAAACTATTTTTTCATAAACTGTGCTATTTCTATTTAAAAATAAATAAATACATATTTGTATAAAAGCTTTTCTTCTTTCTTTGCTTCCTTTGACAGTTCCGTTGCAAAACTGACAAATGTATTCCGTTTTGGTGGAAATGCGACACTGTCGATGACTGTGGAGATGGCTCTGACGAGCCTGAGGAATGCCGTAAGTGCACTCTGAATTTGGAACCGAGTTTTGTCAGTAGGGTCCAAATCAAATATAATGCTTTATAGATGTTTGGAAGAGGATATTTTGAAGGCTTTTGTTTGCAGCACTGTTTTCTTTTCCTTGGTCTCTTGTCAAATTTACAAAGGGTGCAGGCTCTTGTTTGTCAGCCTGTAAAAGATTTTCATTAACTCATGTCTGCTAAGGGGTTTTTAAGGTCTTTGGGAAATCATAGGGACATGTTTTTCATGTTTTAAACTTCTACTTGGTGCCAGTCACTTTTTTGCTAAAGATTATTTTAAAGCTGTGTTCTGAGGTTGCTGGTTTTTATATATAAATATAAAATTCTGCCAGGTTTATTTGGTTTATTTTTGTATATAATAGAAATGTGGAATTCTAATCTCATTTGCTTGTTTTTCATTGCAATTATACAAGTTTAGCAACACATTATTATTTAGTGCAATTTTCTGAATAACAACAATGTTCTCCATGTGATTCCCGCTAAGATTCTGTGTATTTTTCACAATATATTGTCTGTAAATGTTGTCATTTTATAGTTTTTTAAAATATCGTCAAAGGAAAGTTTAGAGAGCTATCCTGTCCCTCCGGTATGAACAGTTTTACGCAATTAACATTTTTCATGCATCCTGTGTAACTCTGACACGCTACCCTGAGGGTGGTGCAGATACAGCAGATTTCTCGATGGCCTCCCGTAGTCCAAATAGTAGGTTGCTGTAGTATTCCCCCGTTGAATTGTAGACAACTGGAAGTCAATGATGATGATGTTTTCAGCATCCCAAAGGATGATTGCTGTGATGGTAGCTGACGGCAAGTTTACTTGTTAGAAAAGTACCTTCCTAGTGTACTAGGTTCACAAGGAGTAATATCTGTTGATGGTGCTATTTTTCAGTCCCAGTCACTGACTACTTGAATACTATTATATTAATCTGCATAAATGAAAATATTATTGCCTTCTTCCCTTAAGCTTATGTACACAAAATGCTCTACTATGTGTTTTACGGTCTTCCAGTTAGGTAACAGTTAATTTGATTTTTTTTTTTATATTGAAATCTCTCGCCCATTTTTTTACGCTTTTATAATTAGTTCTCTTTTTCTGCTGCAGAGGCCTTTGAAGCAGGCTTTAACATGTGTAATCATTCTACATAAAATTACATTTTAAGCTACACTGTGTTTATATAAAATATTACTATAGAGGTGCATAATTGCTCATTCACTCAAACGGCAGTGGCTGTGAGAAGGAACAATGTTAGACCTTTCATGGGAAATAGAATTAGAGTGGGATAGTGAGTTTCTTAAATGCAGACTTGAACTGAAGTGTTGAGATCCTAAATTGCAAGTCTCTGTTGAGCTAATAGCAAGCATCAACCTGTAGAGGGTTGCACTCTGTATCATTAGTAAAGTATAACTATAGTTATGCAAATTTAAAATCTCAGACTTTGAAATTAATTTAGCAATAGTACATGTACATTTTAGTTACTAATATCTACTCAGAGTGAGATTATATAGGCAAATACAAGGGTTTATAAGTTCTTTTGATTAGTCCATAGAGGAGGAACAACACTATTGATACTTTAACCATTCCGCTGATAGTAGTCATAAGCAGTTTTCTTTTTTCTCAGCTGAATTCAGATGTCAGCCAGGACGTTTTCAGTGCGGAACTGGACTTTGTGCTCTTCCAGCCTTTATCTGTGATGGAGAGAACGATTGTGGGGACAATTCGGACGAACTAAACTGTGGTAGGTGATTGTATACAGCGTAGACTTCAGAAACGTGCTAAACTGATTTAAATGCCATGCTTTAATTTCTGTCAATAAAGTACATTTTTATTCTTTTACCTTTTAATTTTTAAATCTTTTAATCTTTAACTTTTAATCTTTTTAACTTGATATTTTTATTCTTTTAACTTACAGACACGCATGTGTGTCTGTCAGGTCAGTTCAAGTGCACACAGAATCAGAAGTGTATTCCAATAAATCTGAGATGCAATGGACAGGATGACTGTGGCGATGAAGAAGATGAAAGAGACTGTCGTAAGTTATGTTTTGAGAATTTTAGTCTGAAAACTGTAGCTGGTTTTAAACAAGGAACTGAAGTAAAATATGTAAAATACTGTAAATGTCCTCTATGTAAAATAATTTAAGGAATGCAAAGCAGTTAATTCATGGGATTGATTGATGTACAATGCTTCATATACAACAGAAGAAACTTTGTTCACTTCATTTTTAAAAGTGCAAAGAAGAGAGGTGTGTAAACAATTAATTTCAAGCATTTAATTGGGTTTCTGACTTAGGCTGAAACATCCATTTTACTCTTAACCATCTCACAAATGACTCATCTTCTTGAGGCTTTCATCTGCCATGCCTTGCAGCAATGCATTTCAATGGAAAAAGATATATTTCTGCATCTTTACTGGAAAAGATGTAGATCCATAGCTCCTTCTACATCCTTTTTCTTTGATGGAGTTTTCTACCTTTTCTATTCCCTTTCCTCTGGGGACTTCTTCATTAATTTGTCTATGTAACTTGACTTCCATTTACTCAGCTTCTAATACATCTTACTTTTCATAAATTCATTTTCACTGCATATTTCTTAGATGTAAGTAGAGAAAATATTTCCAGATTTAGAATGGAAATGTATTGAATAGCTTGTGTCTTTGATCATTTTGTAATTAAAATGATGGTGCTGTCTTGAAATACATCTCTGTCCTTCACTCAATTCATTATTTGGCTCTGCTGCTGATCTAAGGTGCTTACTCCTATTTTCTGGATTAGCTTTCTCAAGGTTTGCATATGTTGTATTTCTGCAAAGAACATGGCCTTCTCCAAGGGAAGGGTTGCTAAGGATACAAAGGCTTTGTTGATGGTCATGTTTAATGGCTGTCTTCCAAACAGCTCAGCAGAGCTCTAGTGTCTGATAGACCGTATTATATGTTGGTTTGCATGTTGCATTTTTTTAAAAACTGATTAAGTGGGGTCAGATGAACTGCTGTGGAAGACAGGGGAGATTGCTTTTTTCATTATAAAGGACTGCACATGGTATATGGAAGGTTCCCAAAACCTTGAGGTGTAGCTGACAGAAATTAAATCAGAGTAGCGGAGTCTGCAGCACAGCAGTGCTCAGGGACTGTGGGAGGGATAGGGTCAGGATCAGCAATGATGGAGTTGAAAAATTCCTAGGGATTAGTGGGGATAGGACAGTCTGCTGTGACATAAAGCAAGCT
Source organism: Sagittarius serpentarius (assembly GCA_034782735.1). Lineage (NCBI taxonomy): Eukaryota > Metazoa > Chordata > Aves > Accipitriformes > Sagittariidae > Sagittarius > Sagittarius serpentarius. Next base: position 48,027,664 of record JAVKLA010000001.1, on the reverse strand, counting down.
TTAGAATTGTCTGAAACTCAGCTGTCAACCCACCTGCAAAGACACAGTGGGGAGTGGGGGAGGTTAATTATATACATTTTTTTATTTCTGTTCTGTCTTACCTAGACTATATTAGCTTCTCTCTTAAGAAAGTTAAGTGTGCGAGTTTGTATTTTAATAAAACCTCGCTTGTGGCTTCTGAAAAGTCTTTAGTTGCCTCTGGGGAGATTACAAAAAGGGTAGGTTTTAAGTAGGTCTACCACAAAGTTCATGCTGACTTGGGCTCCTGTCACAAGACAGATAACAGATGAGATTATTTCATTCTAATTTCACTGGACTAGGATTCATAAGATACAGAACTCTTTTAGCTCTACCACTGTTTCATTTTATATATTGAGTGACCTTGAAAAAGTCACATTTCATACTTCAGGATTTTTGTATGTAAAATGGAGGTAATTATGCTGGTCTTCCTTGTAAAGCACTTTGAAATCCCCTGGTGAGGTGTCCTAGCTGAGAATCAGTATTATTTTTTATAAGTGTAGTTAGCAGCATAGCCAAGTCTAAATGCTTTTTAATTCCAGCACTGTAAATTTATGTATGGAAACGTGACACTGAAAGGAATAATACACCAACTTTTAACAAACGTAAAATTTTTCGTCTTGCCAAACCCAAGAAACAAGAACAATAGTATCAAGGGGCAAGTTGCTTTTCAATGGGGATAGGAGAGTTTGTTAAAAACCTTATGGATTTCCCTAGGTAAAAGTGGGACAAACATTCTTGTGGGAAAACATTATCAGAGAATAGATCATACTGTTTTCCACCTATGTTCAATTCAGTTTAGAACAATTTGGAAGTTCTGGTACATATACTTATCTCTAAAGAAATCCTTATGCGTCTGACCACAAATAGCTTGCTCACAGCCCAGTCCGGATAGACGTCTTTTATTCATCTTGCCTCTGAACCCTAAGAGTTTAATAAATAGTGAGACCTGGCATATATGCCTGTGAGGGAGTCAATCTAGAATCAAGTGAGTGCACTGAGGATTTTTTTTGTTGTTGTCAAGTGGCTGTTCTGAAATTAAAGCAGTTCAGCTTTAACTTAAAGCATCCTGAAAGAACAGGATGAAATTTAGCTGCTTCTTTGCATCTTTATCTTGCTGCAGGATACATTCAAAAAATTGTTCTGCTAAACTGATAAAATGAAATAATTGTCAGACTTTTTTCACCATTTACCCATGGTCTCTTTTAATAGAGAGCACAGAATTTCACCAAAATTGTACATAATTTTGATTACCTTTTCAATCAAAGCATTGAGAGCTGCCTTAGTCCTTCAAACTGACTTTCAGAATTGATAACTGGTGTTTGAGGAAGTTAGAAACAAAATAAATCTGACTGCTTTCTACTAAAGTGGTTTGATTGTATCGATGTTAATTTGATTTGTTGTTAAAAGAATATCACGATAGACACTTTCTTTATCAAATTTGTTTTACCTTACTGTTATATGTAAAATAATATCTAAAAAGAAGACAAAATTATAAACAGTACAAACCCGAATGCTGTTTTCTTAAAGATGTTGCATAAGAGATGCTAGAGATATCCAGTTTCTGAATTTTGAATCCTTAATGTTTTTTTTCTCAAAACCAAGTATTTTTAATATTAGCAGAGATTTCTAGTTTTAATTTGGAATCTTTTTATTTAAAGCTGAAAACAGTTGTTCTCCGGACCATTTCCAGTGTAAAACAACAAAACACTGCATTTCTAAGCTGTGGGTATGTGATGAAGACCCAGATTGTGCTGATGGATCAGATGAAGCTAACTGTGGTGAGTATGCTGGTGGTTTTGATTATGTTACTGTAGCTTGACATTTTTGAAAAAAGTAGTAAGCGGAAGTAATCATCCCACTGAATATGTTCTCTGTCAGTGTATGACAATACCTATCTGATATGATAGCTGAACCTCACTTACACAGTTCTTGTTGAATGGTAATCTTTATATGAGTAGTCTGTAAACTTCATATTATACTACGACTTTATTAGCTGGAGCTGTAAATGAGTATCTTATTTGGAATATAGTGACATACTTGATTTTCCTCAAGTATAGCCAGTTTCTGTCAATTTATTCTGCATTCTTTGTTGCTGCTGGAGGTCATAAATAGTGAAAAATGTAGTAATTTGCAAATCGCATTAGTTAATATTCAAGGAGCACCTCCTCCAAGCTCAGGAGCAATGCATCCTAACAAGAGGAAGTCAGGCAAAACCACCAGGAGGCCTGCATGGTTGAGCAGTGATGAGTGGCATTCCTCAGGGGTCGGTATTGGGACCGGCGCTGTTTAACATCTTTGTCGGTGACACGGACAGTGGGATTGAGCGCACCCTCAGCAAGTTTGCCGATGACACCAAGCTGTGCGGTGCGGTCGACACGCTGGAGGGAAGGGGTGCCGTCCAGGGGGACCTTGACAGGCTTGAGAGGTGGGCCCGTGCGAA
>JAVKLA010000001.1:48001192-48018250 GCA_034782735.1 Sagittarius serpentarius | reverse complement strand
CCAATCAGTATTGGATTAGTGAATTCATTAAAGCAGAACTGCAAGAGCTTTTCTTCATAAAATTTTCCTTGATATATTTTATATAGAAAACTTTCATATAAACATTTAACCAGGCCTCTGTCTCCTTACAAGGATGAATAAAATGAAAACTAAGAAAATTAGCAGAATTACCAAAAATGAGCAGACTTTGCAAAGAGGGAATTTCACAAATGCCTTGCCATGGTATTGCATTTTCCTGTATCTGCTGCCTGAAAACCCTTTTGTGGCATCCTTTTGTGCTTTCCTTCCTTTACTTCATGGTAGAAAGTAGATGTTTATGGAGTCTTTTAATTTTTTTTGTCAGAGATTTCACACAGATCCATGTCTTTGTATAGGGAATGCAAAGAAAGGGTCCAAGCCTTTAATATTTCCTTCCAAGTGAGACTTCACTACTGTTGTTTAGATGAAGTGTAAGACTTCAGTAAACATCTGTGTTCCACTGCTCTTAAATTTATTACTAAATTAGCCTTTCTTATTTCAAGTAAGAGAGAGTGAGGGTTTGAGTATTTGGGCTTGACTTCACAGGATTTACATAACAGTGACTATCACAGGACTGCTGTATAAGTACTTTTTTTACATTGTGTTATCTCTGGTACTGTGAAAGATACATTGAGAAGGTTATTTATTTATTATTTGATAGTTAAATATTCTTATTAAAATGCAAAGAATAATTTAAAGCTGGAGAGTGGGAACTGCTTCTAAAATATTCCCCCTTACAGGTACCATGTATCACACAGAGTTGACACATTGTGATTATCTTCTAGCAGAAACGATTCTTTTTAGCTGTATGCCTGAATACCAGTGTTTCTTTTAAAGAGGGTTTTTTTAACAGAGTTGCAAATGTAAACATATTTCACTGGTCTGTGCATCAGACTTCCTCCACTTCCTCTCATCTATCTTTACCTGATTAATTTATGATCTTAAGAGGAGTATTTTTGCTGTTATGTATAATTTCTTTTGATGTATTTTTTCTGACTTACCTACTTACATAAATAGGAAGAAAAATACTTTTATTCGCAACTTCAAAAGCTCAGAATTAAATTATTTTATGGTTCAAGTATTTTTTCAGGCTGAAGATTTTGACATGACCTAAAATGGCATATTAATCATTTAATCCTCCTCTATGAAACATGGACTGCTTGATTTAACTGTTTAGGTATTGCCTAGAGGCTGGGTAGTCACAATGTTACCTGTCTTTTTATTCTCATTTGTGCTCTCAGTCTCTCACTCTTGCGCTTTTTTTCATACATATGCGAATATATACATCTACCAATATTGCTGTTTAAGTCTTGCAGCACTAAAGTAATTAAAATTACCTGAGTTTTAATTCTGTAGCAATTACTGCACGTGAAGTATCGTCGATAAAAAAAGAACACAATTATATACTTGTGCAAACGGGATAGGTTGGGAAGACGCTATGAAATCTGAATGCCTTGTTTTTAACACATGGTCCCACTTGTGCTACTGCTTAGAAATCTATTGACATAACAAATATTTTGTTGGTAGAGCAAATTACAGGATTAGATTCTATATTTAATTCCCACCTCGTATATATCCCTGCCTGCTGAGGATAATGGGTTTGAAAAGGTACTGACCTTGGAAGAGTAAGTTAAAGAAAGCAGAAAAACACAGTTGCCTCAAGAGGAAGGTTTAAGCGCAAGGTGTTATATTTTATTCTCCTTGGTTTCCAGTCACATTTTTTAATTGTCATGATTTTTAATTTGTGTTCACAAGAATATGAACGAGATAAAAATGTACAGTTGCATAAAAATATTGATTTTTTTTTTTTCAGGTTTTATATACCTATTTGAACTTTATTTTCTTTGTAGGTCTCGTAGTTGATCAGTTCAGTCAGCGTTTGTTCTGGGCTGATTTTGAATTATCTGTTATTGGCAGTGTTCTTTTTGATGGTTCTGATTCAGTTGTGTCTGTGAGCACGAAACAAGGTATGGAGAGCTTTTATATAACATGATTTCTATTTTATTTTATTTGGCTGAAGTTTCACTATTCAGAGAAACTATGTAAGCAAAAAGCAGTGATTATTAAGTAACATTCATTGCTTTTGTTAGATAATACTTCAGATATTATCTAAACAAATATTTAAGATAATTTTAGCTTTAAAATTATCTGATAAAGTTACTTTAGGGGAGCAAAGTTTCAGTGGTATGTGCAAATCTCCAAGTTTGTTATCTAATCATTAGCTTAGTTATTATCAAGTAAGGGTGTGATTAATTTTTATGCTTGGCCTCACTTGGACTTAGCAACAGGAGCACCTTGAGTAGTTAGAAATTAGAGCTGTCTGCATTGCACAGGAATTGTATAGTTTATAGAACAGTTGACCTGAATTGGTTCTGGAAAAATAATGGGTTTGGCTTTCAGGTCAGTAAGTAATCACAGAATTCTGCTAACAGCATGTGAATGAGGAAAGTTCCTTTCATAAGAAAAGAGATTCTGGTTAAGCAAACTTTATTTTATAGAATTTCATGTTGGCTTTTTAACAATTTGCTAATATATGTAACAGTTCATGAAATTTGAGTAGAAAAGAAAGGAAACATTTAAAAAAATAAAAATTTGAAAGCAGGCTTTTGGGGAGGATTGCTTAGTGGGCAGCTGATAGTGGAATGTCATCAGGGTGATACTACCTCTAGTGCTGCTGTGTGTTTTAACCAATGATCTGGAATTCATCAGGGGGTTCTGGAAGATCATCTTATTTAAGATCATCTTATTCTTTAAATCATCTTATTCTCGTTTAATAGCATTTAATTTCACAACTTGGATCAATACACATGGAATTAGTCATTTTAAGAAGGATCACTTTGAGTGCAGGGATCTGACTACAACCTCCTGTAATACTGAACCATACCATGCAGATGCCTGACGAGATTTTAGAAGACAGTAACTCCTCCTCATAACTTTCCTTGCACCTCCTTTGGTTATAGTATTCCATAGTGGCTAGGCTGTAATCTATCACAAAATACGTACTTGGTGCTTGCGTTCAGTGCTTGTGGCTGGTACGAAGACTGGCAGAGTATCTTAGATTGTGTTTTAATGTGTCTCAGTAGTCATTTGTACTTTAAGAATACATGTGAGGTTATTCTTCAAGGGAAAAAAAAGACACAACAGTGCTACAGAATAGAAGGCATGTAAATTGATGACTTTCAAAATGTTTTACAGTGTGGAAGGGCTATACTACACCGTGCCAAGAGCAGCAAATTTGGGATTTATAAAGGGGAAACTGGAATGTAGAGGTTTTGTTGTTTCCATACGTAGCATTTAATACTGAAATACAAGATCACTAAAGCAGTGTCACCTTTTGTCTCCTGTTGACATTTGTAATAACTACGGAAAAATTAAGAGAAATAGGACCAGAGGAAAATTGGGGGAGTTCAGAAATTGCTTTGCAATGAGACTAAAAACTTCAACCCATTTAATTAAACAAGCATAAAATAATGAATTAGAATTCATACATGTTTCTATTGAAATAAAATACTGAGTACCAAGTATTGATAGAGTGGAAAAACAGTAGGAACAAATAAAGGCTGCTAACTGAAGCTAAATAAATACGAGTGAAATATAAAACCATTTTTACAGTACATGGGGATAATAGTAGGAACAAGGTATCACAAGGAATGATAGATTCTGTTCCTTTATGGCTTCAAATCAAGAAGAGATGCATATCTGGCAAAGAAGTTTTAGTCAGAAGCTATTGCCTTGTTACGTGGGCAAATGTGTGAAATTCTACGGCCAATTGTGCACAGGAAATCCAACTATGTGATCTAATCGGCACTTGTAGCTCGTAAAAATGAGGAATTGGTAGAGTCTTAACATTATATTTTTCATTAATTTACTGTAATTATGAATTAAAATAAGTGTAGTGTGAAAGCTAGCAGTTCAAGTACGTTAAGAAGGAGCTTAAGAAATGTTTTGTCAGAATAGTTTCTTTTCGGTACAGCAAAATAATCTGTTTCTTCCTTGTCACACACTTCTAGTTAAAGTGTTGTACCTAAGTATGTTCTAATTAGCTAGTTGTTACTGTAGGATTTCCCTACTTTTCAATAATCTACCAGTTTGTGAGGCTGAATTCTGTGGAAAGCTAATAGAAAGCTTGAGATTTTCGTTGCTTGTAGTACAAGAAGAGTTCCTTTTAAGAAGATTGCTTTTTTAAAGGCAGTCTTTGTGGATACAAAACAAGCTGTCTGAGCAATAATGTCTTTCAGTGGTATCTGCAATAATGCAATTGAAGTTATTACAACAAAGATGTTTATTATTTGAATATGAACATGTATTTGTATTCATTATTCATTTTTATTTAAGGTTTACTACATCCACATAGAATTGACATTTTTGAGGATTACATATATGGAGCAGGTCCTAAAAATGGTGCATTTAGAGTACACAAATTTGGCAGGAGCCTTGTAGAATATCTAAGTGTGGATGTTGATAAAGCAAAAAGTGCCTTGATTTTTCACCGCTACAAACAAATGGACTGTGAGTAAGCATAATTACTTTAAACTCAATATTGAGCAAGTTCACCTCAGAGGGGAAAAAAACAAAAGTAACCAAGCTGTATAAGTATAGAACAGAGCCTGACTGTGCAAATTGAAAATAGATTTAGTCGTATTTCTTTTATATAAGTTTGATTTAGATTTTTTGATGTATTTTCTCTCATTTGAAAGGATTGGACAAATGCTTGCTTTGTGTACCCGCACTGTAAATGAGGTATAAAACAATTAGAAGAGAGCTGAATACAAATACCTCTAGCCACAACCGGATGAGGTTTTTTACTGCATGTTACCAGTACATTTTTTGTTACTGGAATAAATTCTATCCTGGTGTGAGTCTTGCACTGCCATTTGAGTGAGTGTATTCACTGACTTCAGGCTGTTGATACCCTGGAAACTGGAAGTGTATCAGAATTTTTCTATCTGATTATTTATTTTTTCCTAGTTCTAGAACACAGTATAATTCTAAAAAGAAAAACCAATATTTTCAATATTTTGTCTTTTTAAACAGTGCCTAATCCATGCTTGGACCTGACATGTGAATTCATTTGTTTACTCAACCCTTCTGGTGCAACGTGTGCTTGTCCAGAAGGAAAATCATTGGTGAATGGAACATGCATTGATCAGAGCCTATTAGGTAGGTATTGAAAACAGCATGAGAATCGGAAAATAAATAACTGATCAGTTTTTATCATTGCAAAAGGCTAGGCTGTTTGCAAGTCAAGAGTTTTGTGATGTTGTTCAGTATACGTATTACTTACCTGAAACGGAAATGAAGTATATAGAAGCAAAATCCCTGATTCAAAAAAATTGTTTATATTCATCAAAATGAAAAATGAGCTTTCAGCTGAACTGACACAAGATGATATTTAAAACTGAATGTGTATCTATATTGACCGAAAGAAGCCTGAAAAGCTCTGAAGCGGTTTGGATTCCTAATTAAACATTAGCCAATTAAACATAGCATTTTTAGGAGAAAAAAATAACCTTAAAGGCCATCAAGAAACACCTCTGCTTAGACTGCAGCAATAGTCCAAAGGCTTTAAGAGCAACATAGCAAATAATAATGACTTTGAAGTCATAGGCAAAAAAAGAAAAAAAAACAACTGAAATATTTTTATCTGAAATTAGGTCTTTTGGTACCATCTGTAATGATTAATATCAAGACACAGGAAACCAGACTTCATGGTAAAAGAGCTACTAAGTTCTTGCTCTATTTCAGGGGGGAAAAAGTCGTCTTTTCCAAAGAAAAAGATTATTAAGTGCTCTAAAACTACTCCCACTCTAATTGAGGCCAAACCTGGTGGTCAGACTGCTGGAATGAATTCTGAGGCAGCTTGGATTTTGAAAGATTCTAGAAATCATAAAATAGTATTTCTTACATGGATGAGAAGTCAGAATGTATGAGGATGTTTTTCTGATGGTTAATTCCAGGCTCAGAAATGTAAGTGGTGCATATTTTGGCGAGATCCTTGGTATTTAAATTGCTCAATTTAGCAATTAAACTAATATACCTGAAATGTCATCATTCTGTGGAGAAAAACTCACCTATTTATACTGTCTAGTCTTTAAATATTGAATTAACACAACCATGGTTTAGTGATTTATGACGTGGTGTTAATAAAGTTATCCTGTCTAGCAGCATTTCTCTTTCTGTATCAGGAAATGTGAGAATAATTTAGAGAGTAAAATAATAATAGAAAACTTGTCCTAGATAACAAATCCACTCATGTTTTTTGCTTATGTAGGAGTGCATTGTATGCAATGCATTTACAGTACCAACTTTTGTATGTACTACACCATGCTTTAGCAAAAATTCCGTAAATGAAAGCTTTATTACTCTGCACCTTTGGCTGAATGCCTATGAATGTGTATTTATGTAATGGTTATACAACTATGAAGTAGTTTACAGACGGTTTACAACAATTTCCCCTGTTAGGGGAGAAGTGATGTCACTGAAGTAGATGTAATAGAAAACATTAGTGTACTTTACAAGGTTTCTAACTGTTGAGACCAATCACTCTAAACACCCTTTGTCTTCAGAGACCGTCCTCCCTCCCTGCTCCTCCAAGTGTCAGCTCTTTGTTCATCTGAGATGGATACTTGTCAAGATTTTCTGCTGATACAGTACCACCTAAAAATTATTTCCCATAGTTACAACTTCGATGTTGAAGAAAGGAAAAATAAAAGAATATTGTTTTTCACTGGTGACTGGTAGTAATTTGAACCTGTAATTTCCGTAATGCTGTGGTTTTACTAGTGGGGCAAGAGATTATGCCATGGTAGAGTTTTCAGGAAGGTGTTTTTATTAGAGAAAGTTCGGAAGAGGCTTTTAAATTATTTCACTGCTGGTTGTAAATTTTTATGGATAGACAGAAAATGCCTAGAGAAGCATTTTTAATATATTGATAATTTTCAGTATCTTCCCACAGCTGCAATATCTGTTATGCCTTTTTGAAGGGCTGCTGAATAAGTATTTCTTAGTTTTCTGATTACAGTTACATTTCGAGTAATGTCTGGCATAGGCTTTTTTGTACATTTTTTTTCTTGTATGTTAGTTTTGTAATAGTAGATTGCAGGTTTTGTAGCCTCACAGTTTATAAATTATGAATTGAAACAAGCCTCAGTATCATAGCACCCTAACTAGTGTATGTTTTTGCACTATTTTGACTTTTTTTAAAAAGTATGAAGTGGATGTTAAATGCTTGTCTCATGCTGACAGTCCACTTAGGCTTCCAAGGATCAGCAGAGATTCCTGGAAAGATCAGAGTTGACCTCAAGATCAGCATCTTGAATTAATATAGGTTTATAATTAATGGCTGGCTGACAACCCACTTGCCGTTAATAAGTCACTAATAGCCTGCAAACAAAAGACAAGCCAAGTTCTAAACCGAGTTCTTTTCCTTTAGGAAGTTACACAGTATGGAATAAAAAAAAAATAGGAGCTGTAGTCTTTGTTTCCTTTTCTGATGAAGAGCTAGAAAATGTATATAAAATATTCCAAACAACATACATTCAGCTTGTTTAAATCTAGCATTATATTGTCTTCATTGTCTCAGAGCATTTTTGGCACAGTTATGGATGTCAGTAACCTAAAATGGCAATTCCTGCCTTACATGGCTGTCAAAACCTGTATATTGTGAAGAGTGACCTGACTTTCATCCAAAGGGAGGGTTTTTTTGTTTGTCTGCAGTAAAATCCTGATTCAAAGTCAGCTGAAATATTCCTGATGATTTTGGTGGTCTTCTGGTTTGTCCCTAAAAGAATGAAATCCAGAAGATTTTGAGACATGAGTATCTGTGAAACACTTTTAAACTGATGTATTCATTTGGTTTTGTTATTGGTTTTATCACAATGCAATAGCTGTGCAGTAGATACGTAACAATGACTTGGGTACATTATATTTTATGTGTTCAAAAATACACTACCACTAATTTACAAATCTGAAAACTCAGCTTTATAAGTCTCTTTTAGTGGATGTCATTCATGTAGCAATAGGAGTGAGGTGAACTGGTTGTTTTGTACTTGTACAGTAGCTATTTCAAGTCATGTAAGAAATCTTTTAGTTTCGCAAATTAGTAATAATTGTGGATATCAAGAACTAGTGTGACTAAACTGTAGTTTTTGAATAATATATAATTCAAGTTACACTAGTACACAGTAGTATATAGAACATTCATAATACTTTTTAGTGTCTTTCAGTGGTTTGGGTCTTTTAAAATGTAGTAAGGAAGCTAGTAGTAGATTTCCATGACTTGAGAGAGTCAAAATGGGACAGCCATCTCCAGTTCCCATCCATCTTGAATAGCACCCCCAGGAGAGTCTGTGTTTGAAGATTCTGTTTTGACAACATGTATGTCTCTATCCTTCTAAAAAATGCCTTCCAACAAATAACGATTATTTTCAATGCTATTATGCCATTGATTTAGGTAGTGTTTGGCATGACTATTATAAAGATGCCTTGCGCACTATGTACAATTTCTTATTGGTCTGTCTACCTTAAGGTTGGTGACTGGGAGGTAATCTCAGTCTTGGTCTGTCTCTTGTGACTATATCCCCAAACCTGGCTCAGATTCATGTTCGTTGGATTGTTGGGGGGAAGGGTTTAACAAAAGAAAACTGAGGTAAGTGTTGAAATTCTGCATATTACTACTTGCTTGATCCATTGAGTTGATTTTTCTTCATAAATCCTACATGAGGAATTCTAAATACTGAATCCTCAGTGGCTTTCTGTAAGACTGAATCCAGATTGCTTCAGACAGCTGTTTCGCCAGCATCTCACACAACTGATGAGAAACAGCTTTTGGGTTTGATTTGGCTTTTTCAAGCCGGAGTTATAACAACATTTGTGTTGTATCATTCAGAATGTTTTTATAACAAAATGAAAGCAAGTCCCTGTGTGTTCTTAGATAAGCTTCCATCTCATTTCTCCCCAGATGGTAATGATTGATAGAACACAGTTCTTTTGTTGTTTATTTATTGACTATAGCAGGCCTGACTTTTTCACGTTAGAAGCTACCCTTTAGTTTTCAAATGGGTAGAGTACCACTTCATTTTCCTAAAGGAGACCACTGGATTTGCATCCATTAGGTTTATTGTGTCTAATTGTCTGTAGCACAATGAAGCTAAAAATGTACCAAGAGGATGAAAATAGAGAGACTTGCACTGGAGGAAGACAGTGTGTACCACAGGTGAATGAGCAAGAGTAATGAACACTTCCAGGAGTTCCATGTTCTGGAGCTGCACGTTTATCCATTTCATTTTAAGAAGGGAATATTTGTGCCCCTTTGGCTGGATGAGAAGCCTGAGAAGGATTATGAAGACTCAGATCTGACATTGATTCTGAACAGAGATGAAGCATTTCATTTATCATGGTGTTTCCTTCAGCACATTTCTGTGGGGACTTGCCCACTGCACACATACATTGCAGGCAGACCAAGTGCTTTGGCCGGGGAGGTAGAGGTTAATCCCTGTGTACCTTCTTTTTCACCCACAAAGTCTGCCTTGGGGAGCTGTACTAGCACAAGTTATAGCAGTTCAATCCATGCTGTCTTCTTGGGTTTTGTCCTGCTTTTTCAGTCTTTTTCAGTCTCTATCAAATAGAATCAAGGTTGCACAGAAATCTGCTTCTGGTTTGAAGAAAATTTTTTGTTTACAGCAGTATCTTCTGTATTTACAAAGGGGTTACCACTGGGACGGGTATTACCGGAACGGAAGAAGATGGGTTACATTACAGCAGGTGTAGGTTAGTTTTTTCTCACTACGCAACCTTTTCTTAGCCCTTCTCTTCCATTTAAAATTGTAAAGCAAACAAATTTTCAAAAGTAAAAAAATGTGAAGGGAAAACAAGGAGGAGGATCTGTCTTGCAGCATTCAGACGAAATCTGAGGATTACAACTTGTTCTGATAAATTTCAGCATATGGAAGCTGGCAGATAATAAAACCCTCATCTAGAGGGACAGGAAGATTTATACAACCTTACCGTAACATTAGAACTCTGCACTCTGTCTTCAATAGATGCATTCAGCTCAGTAAAGGATGAGCTACACTCTTGTCTGAAGGACAGGCAAGAACAAATACCTTTCTGCCCCATGAGATGAGTATTTTCTACTGTGGGGAGGGAAACTGTTCCTGTCCCAAAGAATGTTCATGAACCTCTGTAGCATCATCTCTCCATTTAACTGCCTGGTCCAGGAATCAGTGGATATTTCAAAGGGAAAAAAAAATAGCAAAAAGTAAGATGCATTTTTCTCAAGTAAGAAAGGGTTGGTTTAGAAATGCCAATAAAGGGGGGGGGGGGGGTGTGATTGGGGGAGCGGGGTGGAATATCAAAAAATTGAATGAGTGAAGGGAAAAATGCCAGTAGAGTTCACAAAGCTTTGTTTTGCTGCTTTATCAGTGTTTCTTCTGTGTAAAATTTTCCTTTTACTTTCACTTAAAGGAAAGAGTCAAAGGTGGAGAAATAAGCCCTAAGTCCTTTAATGTTTGTGTCAAACAGTCATATCAGAAGAAAAACATAAGAAAAACTGAAAATCAAAGTTACTTGATTCTTTATTAAAGATACATTAAGATGAAATAGGCAAATCAAGGTAGCAGAAGACTAAATAACCAGGCGAGGAGAGAATATATAAAATTACGTAACCTGTAACCCTTTCCTTTCTTTCCTGATAGATCCAGTAGCTAGACTGGGAGTAGGATAACAAGTGGAATGATTTACTTCTGTCATTTCAGCAGTGAAAAGAGCAGCAGAGAAGTCATTGAGTCTGAGTTCCAGCAAGCTCAGGGCAGTACTCAATCGACTCCAGACAGAAACTTTTCTGATTTTTTTTTTTTTTTTTAACTTTGTTCCAACAGTGGGTACTTACTAGAGCTGTTCCCAGCTCCTCTTTCAGAGGTCTTTGTTCAGTAATTCAAATTAGAGAGTATTCATCTTTTTATAATAATTCTTCTGTGTTTCTCTCCTGTATTCTTTTCCTTGCTGTCTTCTCCTATGGGACCATTCTGCTTCTGTCTCCCACACAAAGGCACCTGACCTCCTTTTGTACTCAGTTGATGTGAATCAGCAAGAGTAATTTGGTTCTTGTATTTACCTTCAGACAACAAAGCAGCAGCATTAAAACCCCTATATTGTTAAAGTCTAACATCTTATTTTAAAACTGGCTGATCCATTATATCTTTCAGTCCTATTTCTTAGCTTATTTAAAGTCCAAAATGGTTGTAGTAACTTTTCTCTCTTTCAGACTAGATTTGTGTTGGAACTCTTTAATTTGAAATGTTTTATAGAGAGCAAAATGAGTAGTGAATTTTAATAATCCTATGATGATACAAAATACTAAAAAGTTTTATATTGTTTCAGGAACCTTCTCAGTTGACCATTGCATAAAGTTATATACTGCATTTTAAAACTATAAGACATGATGAGTGTCCCAAGCTTTGAAAGCAAATTGGATTAGAAAACGGTTACTGTGGGCAATTTTTGGCTCAGTATATTTTCCTGAAAATACGAAGGCATGTATTTCTTGGTGTGGTTAGGGTAACTTTAAAGTTTGTAGTTCATGGTTTGTAGTTCTAAATATGCCTTCTGATACTCTATTTTTGTCTTGAATGCATAGTCTGTCTTAATTTCCAGGGTTTTTTTCCAAATTTTATATCTTAATTCTGCAGAATTGCTCTAGAAGAGAAATATAACGTTTTTAATATGCGATCAGAAAGGTTCATAAAAATGAGCACTTGTCTGTACTTCAGTGTTATTTATTCCGTTTTTACCAAGTTCTGCTCTATAAACTCATGACTAATGATAAGTAAAACAGATAAGATAAGCAAAACAAAAATAGACCTTCTCTCCAATAAGATATGCTACATTATCCATTTAAACAACTTCTGTAATGAGTAACTGAAGAATGGGTCATGGAACATCAAAGGATTTAATGAACCACCCAAATAAATAGAACACTGAGGCATCCTCAAACTGCCAAATATAAAGTAGCTTTGTTACAGTGGATGTACATAACCAGGGTGGATACCAAAAAATTAAGCGCATACGGTATTTCCTATTTTTGTTGTAAAACACCTGAAATAATGATGTGCCAGTCAGTCCCCCACCATAACTTTTAGATTTGTCGTCTAGTTTCAGCTTAACGTGAGAGAGGTGCAGTTCCCTGAAAGATGATCAGTTCCCAGAAGTTTTGTTTAAATAGGTTTGATTCCAGGTTACATGTCTGCACCATCTCAGCACTGGCCGAAGAAGAGGCTGCTGCATAAGCACAAGTTATATTACTGGACTCTGCAGCGTCCGTGCTGGAGAGAACTAGTCAGCTAGAGGGTATCTGACATTCCTAATTCTACACTTTCTTTACACGTCAAAAAAAGGAGTTGGTGTGCCTGTGTCAGTCAATGACCTCAACAAGTATGGGACAATGGGAACCTTGACTCTTTTTCATTAGTCATTTAACTAAAACGGATTAATTCAGCAAAACATCTGCAGCTGGTGGATATATTACTGAAGAGTTCTCTGTGTCTGTGGTATCCCTCTTGTTAAAAGCCATGTAGGCTCAAATGCTGGATTAGTTAGGAAGCAGTCTGGCTTCACTGGATTTGTTTTGCTGTGTGAGAAATGAAAGGTCTTATTGCTGAAAGCAAGTTTTGGGCTGGAAAGGTGCTTGTCTGCTTCTTTAGGATTACAGTTATTTGGATGTTTGAGCATTGTATGCTTGCTAGTCTATAATTAATTTCTTGTTGGTGTCATTAAATGATTTTATAACTTGTTCACTGAAATGAATAGAGATTTATTTTTCAAAGTATTTCCAAGACAAGCACAACTCTAATTGCAAAACAGCTTTATAGAAAGATTGAATCTGACCTAATCAGAATTTGTGTCACCTCGTACCTCACCACTAAGACGGTGGCACTACTGCTGGAAGCACTCAGTGAATGCAGAGCAGTTGGCAGTATCTCTTCTCAGTGGTTTTACAGACTGAGCAGATGAGAAAAAGAATAAATCAGAAAATACGGTTTTGGAGCAACAAGTTAGTATGCAAATATCAATTTTGGGGGAGGATTTAAAGCCTGAATAATTTCCTTTTAAATATTTTGGACAGAGTTTAGTTAAGAAGGGTCTTAGTTAATAGAGTGGGAGAGAGATCCAAGAAAAAAACAAATAGAAAAAGGCTGAGGTCACCGGGAAAGGACTGGGAAGTCTTCTGAGATCCCCCAGGTGAAACCAGCATTCATTTTTTTCCATTTCTTAAACGAACTAGGAATGATAATTTCAAAAAAAAAATTCATACTGTCATTACTAACTTACATCCAAAGGAGGTCAGCTTTCCTGTGGCATCATTTGGATGAAGCGTAACTGCCGTGCCCGGGCCCCCACCTGGGTAGGCTGCAAGCCCGCAGCCCTGCTGTACAGGCTAGCGCATCCCCCACCGACTCTGCGGCCCTTGACAGCCTTTCCAGTGCTTATGATCTCCTAAGTGTATATTTTTCTTCTAGCACAGTGGAAACAGAAGTGATAGCTTACTTTCTCCATTTTGAAAAGTGGTACCTTTCCCGTAGCTCTACTTCAGATGCAAGGTTCTGTTTTGCCAGTTACATGAAATGGGATTGTTGAAAACAACGTGTGTGTTTGTGCTCTTGCTGCAGATGATACCTGCAAATTAACCTGTGAAAATGGAGGAAAGTGCATTATAAACGAGAAGGGGGATCCCCGATGTCACTGCTGGCCAAGTTACTCGGGTGAAAGGTGTGAAACTAACCATTGCTACAATTACTGCCAGAATGGAGGGACCTGTGGAGCTTCTTTCCTTGGTAAATACTTCTGAGCAGCTGTTTCTTACTGTTATACCTGCCTTAATTCACATGTTTGAATTTGTTCCTAGTTTGTGATGTTTTTTCTCTTTGTAACTCATTTGCTTTGTCTGAACTTAAACGATGTGCAAAACAGCAGTATATACCATGCATATGCTTTGTAATCAGTAGTGCTTTTCACTCACGTGTCTCAGTGTTTTAGCAGAATTAAGCTGCATCCCAGAAAAGGGAGCACATAAGTGAGTATTCAGTATAAAGAGGCACATGTTGAGGTGTAGAAACAGAATTGTAAAGCGTAAGGTCCAGTCAAAATACATCTGGAACAACCCCACACATCTTGCGCTCTCGTTATCTCAATTCTTCCTCTAAATTTTTATGTGCGTACACAGAGCTATTTCCTTAAATTACAGAGTTGTGACACCTCAATCTTTTACCTTTGTCTTACTGGAATTCACAAAATAAGCATTTTACTCATCTAATTCTCAGGAAGATTTAGTTGATCAGAACTCAGATCCTTTGTTTTCCTGAAGGAATTTGAAATTACATCTCTTATCTTCAGGGATATTATCCTAACTGTCAAAAAGTGAGCATTTAACAGTTGATCTTTGTCCCTAACATGTAAGCTGTTGTAGCTTGTATAATGCAATTAGTGTTTGGGCTAGAGAGGAAAGGGTGATGAGAACTACTCTAAAATTTAGTAATCCTGTGAGAAGGGAGAGGTTGAATTCTATTTTCTGCTCCAAGGAATATTTAAATATTTGATTCAAAGTAGAACAGCTGGAGAAGAGTTTGCTGTCTTCTCGGAAGCCTGTCAGCTGCTGAAGATGGTGTGAATCATTTTCTCCTGTGTCATGAAGTAACCCACACCCTGACCTCTGAATGAAAAGTACAGGCACCTGACTTTTAGAAGAGGTGTTTGTGACTGTTTAGCACAGAGGGCGCTCCCTGTAATC
The DNA here is from genome assembly GCA_034782735.1 of Sagittarius serpentarius. Lineage (NCBI taxonomy): Eukaryota > Metazoa > Chordata > Aves > Accipitriformes > Sagittariidae > Sagittarius > Sagittarius serpentarius. The sequence continues at coordinate 48,003,450 of JAVKLA010000001.1, read as the reverse complement.
CAGAATTATGTATCTTAGTATCTGTGACAGAGGGGGCTTAGATCGTAATGTTTTCCTCAGCACTCCTTACTAATTAACTTTAGCTTATGTAGTTTAGTAATTTAGCTTCACTTGCTCGCTTCTCTGGAGCCTCCTCTTATTTACTGACATGTGGTGGCAAAAATCCAAGTGAATGCAAATCTAGTAATCTGTTGTATGCCAAACAGAGGATTTTTCAGTTCTGAGTATTTGAGGGTTAATAATGTTGTTCATAGGTAACGTCACTAATAATGACTAAATATTAGAAAATGAGAATTGCTTGTACTTGAAGTTGTTAATTATACTTGAAACTGCTTATAACAGCTGACGGAGCTACTGACAAAAAATGATAAGCAGAGGTTTTTATCAATGTAGTGAGATCAATACATGCTTAGCGAGGACATGCAAGTGAATGAAAGTAAGTCACGGGTGATTTAAATGATGTGCAGAACTTCCTTGTCATCTGAAGAGAGAATGTTTACTCCCACATCTTTACGTGTCTGACATTTAATTGATTCTTTTGTGGGGTTAAAAAGCCTCGTAAAATTAATAACTTAGCTCCCAGAACTCAGCTCAGTTCTGAATCCTGCAGAGACCCCAGGGTTTTATTTAATCCTTTTCTTTTGGCAGTAGCCACAGGGCTCGCTCACCTCCAGCAGCTTGTTTTTTCTTTACCAGGCAGCTAGCACTTGCTGTGCTTACACAGCTATGCTGTCGCCTGGATATTTTTATTTTTTATTTTCCTGCTAAATCCAGCCTCTGAAATCTCTCAGCCTTGCTGAAATAATTAGTGTGGGAGGTTTTGTCACCAGTGAGTAAAGGAGAGATACGAGCAAATTCTACAATATACTTCCACTAAATTGTTAATCATGGCCCAGCTGCTACAGGGGGCCTAGAGATGAAGGCATTAGCCTTATTTCTGCTTGGTCTCAAACAGGATAATGTGCCTGCGCCAAAAATGCATCAGGAGAGCCAGCATGGATGTCACTGCAGTCCACATTTCATTGTGAAATTGCCTGATTTTGGGGAATCCGAACCTTTAACTGCGACTGAAGTTTACTGTACCACACATGGCCAAAGTGTGCCAAGCCTTTGTGAGCTAAGACCAGTGTAGAGCTGGTTCTGATGACTCTTACTAGGTGTAGTTGCTAATCGGAATATTCTTCTGCTGTGCTGTGTCTCCTTTCCCAGTTTAACCAAGTTTTTAATAATCATATTTCAAGTTAACCAGATTTCCTATCTGCCATTTCCAATTCATGAGGGTGGCCATGCCTTGAAGCCCGTACCATAACTTTCATGTGCTGGAGACGTTGAAAAAAGACCATATGCCTTTCTAAATCAAAGTGACTCCATCCAGCATTCCAGATAAAATTTTCAAACTGATCCGCATCTCATCTTCCTTGCATGCCTAGCCCCTGGACCCTGTAAATATTCTATTAAGAAGAAATCTCTATTTCTTATCAGACTGTATTTCTTATCTGTATCAGGCCATAAATCCTGTGTTACTGAAACAAACTAGCATGTCAGTGAGATGTCCCCTTATCCTGGTTTAATCTAATCCATGATATACTAAGGCCATTTTGTATCTTACAGAGGGAAGCTAAACTGCACGCCCCAAAAGCATTGAAAACTGTAATTAAGTCAACAAAGCTTAATTCCTCCAGTGTTTTTGCAACAACTGTTTCCTCTTTCCGGTCAAATATACCACTGTGCAAAGCATGTCATTCAGTCCTTGCATTCAGTGAGTGCACATTTAGCTGCAGGGGCTGCACACGCCATTCCCAGTTTGGACTGAGGGTGTGAAATCCAGAGCAGAGCAGCGTTCACTCACTTCTCTCTCGTCGTCTCAGCCTTCAAGGCAGGCTTTGTCTGCTTTGTCAGGTTCGTATGAGAGTCCTTAGTGTATATGTTACTTTGTTCTTGCATGTTGCTACATGTAGGAATAAAAAGGTTCTTTATTACCAGGAATTGCTCAGTTTTTCCTTAACAGTTGTAGAATTTGACACAATATAATGCTTTAGATTTGTATTACGTCCCTACCAGCCTGACCGGTCCACTAGCAATAGGTACATTGCACACTTTTTTTTTTCTCTTTTTTTTTTTTTTTTTTGGTAGAGACTTCCCTCACATTTCTGGAAAGTATGAAATTACTATTGTCAAATAAAATGTCCTGGTTTCGGCTGGGATAGAGTTAATTGTCTTCCTAGTAGCTGGTACAGCGCTGTGTTTTCAGTTCAGTA
>JAVKLA010000001.1:47985433-48001092 GCA_034782735.1 Sagittarius serpentarius | reverse complement strand
CCCATCCCACTGGGTGGGGGGGGAGCGAGTGAGCGGCTGCGTGGTGCTGAGGTGCTGGCTGGGGTTAAACCATGACATAAAGTCAGCTCAATATCATTTTAATATGATGTACTATGGTGTTGCGTAGTGTCTGTGCATACCACCTCCTGTACTACAATGCTCACAACCAGTTCCTCAAAAAGCAGCAGTTATACTTTGATCCGTTATACAATTGGCTCATCAAACTGTCCTGCTAAATTGATGCAACCAAGTTGCACATATTTTCCTAATTTTCTCTTTTTTAAAAAATTTATTTTCGTTCAAAACGATGAAGCTTTTTTCTCTGGAAGTTGCAGAAACCATATGTGTGCGAGTGCCAATCCAAATCCTATCAGCAAAATATAAATGAACAGTGATAATTTCAACTTGCTTGACTGTATTTCATAGAAGCTCTGACTGCCCTAATCAATTCTCGTATATTATCCAACTCAAACAGCTCTGATGCAGTCTCTCTGAGTGTCATTCTACATGCATGCCCTTTGGAAAGCTTGGGAGTACCGGTACATTTAGCCTCACAGGGAGACGAGCTTCTGCAGGGTCCCCGCTGCTGGGAGGCTTCCCTAGGAGTCAGGGAATTTCCTTACTGTTGGCTTCTGGCTCAGAAACCGAGGAAGAGATATCCTGAAAACAAATCTTTCATCATATTCTGGTATAAATAAAACAACACAGTATGTGAAATACTCTTCTAGTGAATGTATGTGTTCTAGTGAACGTGTAAATCCTGTTCTCTTTCACCACCTAATATATAATAGTAATGTGATAACTAATTAAGTAAATTGCAGAGTATTACTCATTTTTTAAAACATGATTGTGCTAAATCTTTACTGGATGTGTTAAGTTGTAGAACCTCATTATCTGCACACAAATGTTAATTTGTTAAACAAATCCCACTGGCAATTCAAGGATTATTCACTGTTGGTTTACTTACCGCTAAGCCTTTTGGCAAATTCCTATGTGAACATTATATAGCTAGAGAATGGGGCAGCTTTAATTAAAATTTATAAGTTTATGACAGTTGTATTGAACTACAAGAATTGAACAAAGAAAATGACATCAGTTAATTAAAAGTACACATCTGAGACGTGTAATTAAAAGTTTGGGTGTAATAATGAACACTTTCCAGTAAGCCAAATTAATGGGAATTTAGAAAAAAATTAAATATTACCGTAAAAATGCACTTCCTTTCTCCTTAACGTTTCAAGTAAAAATGTTGGAGCAATAATTTACCAAATGTCCTGAACACATTAACTAGATCTAACTAGTTTACAAAATTAGGTAAGTACATATTTGTACTATACATACAGTACCGAGGGCATGTCTAACCACATGGAATTGGGATGAGTAAATGAGTAAAAAATTATTATGTCTTTCCACTAAATGAAAAGTGATTAAATATTCTCCAAAAAATAATTATATATAAAGTAGATATTATTTTGTATTCTGTTTTATAAGCAAAACGAGTTGATTTTGGGACACAATGGTGCATACTGAAAACACTGTCAATGAAGACCCTGTTTACTTTGTTAATGTCATATCAGTCCCAGTAGTCTCAAAGGGAGATGCTACATCATCGTGTCACCAGGACAGGAGCTATGGGAAGGGGCAAGGGAGGGGTGGGATTTAGCTAGGTGTCGAGGCTGTCTGGTCTGGGGCACAGCGGATCTAAGGGTCGGTCCCGACAGAACCCCCACAACCAGCCTTGGTAAGAGCAGCCTTTGAGACTACTGTAATACTTAGAGATTGTTTTCTCCCTTTCTCTCACAACATGGAGAGAATATGTATCTGTTGGGACTGATCCCAATCAGCTCACCTACTAATTATGTACCGTAATACCGCTTCTCTCCACTACTATTGGTTCAGTAAAGCTAATTATGGCTCATCAGCCACGCAGAAATGAGTTATTGTGATTCCCCCAGGCTGCTGATGACTACTTCAGAAAACGTATTACTTTACAGTAGGCTGGTGTAGTGCCACATTGTTTTCTTTAATAGTGGCAGCAAGTGAAATATGCAAATTAAATGCGCATATTCACACATAGGAACTTAAAAATACACATTGCTGGTAATGCATTTACCATTGACTAGAAGAAATAAATAATCTATGTCTTGGTGCAGGCATTCATCTGGATGATCTTGTTTTACGAAACTTTCAGAAGGCTTACAAAAATAGTGCTATTTCCCTAATTGCTTTTTTTTTAATTGCAAAATACCTTAAGTGGTCATACAAAATACATACTATTTCTCTGTTGTTTAGGCAATATCATGAATCAAAGTTGATCTCCTTAGAGTCCTGTTCATTACAAAGTAAATGTAAGCAGGAGCTTAAGTTATATGAGTAGATTCCCAAAAGAAGTCGCCTATATATTACAGAGACAGTGCACTATAATATTTATTAGCTATTTTTGAAGATTATTTGAAAAGTTATTTGCTATTATACAGGAAATGAAATTGGCAAACTAGGAGTAACTACAGTGTCTGTCCTCAAAACCTAATTGAACATTGTAGGATTTTGATCCCTGTCATCTTCTTATGGATGATTTTTCTTTGTAAGAAAGGAGGAAACTGCATTTCAACCTAATGCCAAAAACTTCACATATTTTGTTCATGTCCTACTGACAAAAATAACTTCATATGTCCTAGGATCACCATAAAGTTTTCTCCTTAAATTTACTAAATTCTCTGCAAAATACTTGAAAAAATATGTGTGAATTTTATAAGTTTGCTTCAAGTTCTATCAGTTCTAGAATTAAGATTTAAAAATTCTGTGAATTATTATTCTTATTGTTTTAAGAGAGAGGCTACATAGACAATCTTCAGAGAATAGTTGCTTTTAAGTACATTGTTTCCCCAGAGAATTTTCAGTATTATTTTTGTTACTTGTTTTATATGTCGTACCAGTCACCTTTTAAAGTATTCTCTGCAGTTCATTTCTTTAGAATTGTTATTTAGAATTATTTTAAACACAAAGTGCTCTCATCAATATAGGGACTGCATGCATTATGTTTGCACTTGTGTATACATATAGTGAGAAACTCAGTGTATCCCAGGATTGGCTTAAAGGTAGTAAATAGGAAAGTGTGTGCATATTCATTGTAAATCACTGAGAGTGGAGAAATCCTGAGCAAAAAAAAAAGGGGTGTGCTTCTTGCTTGCTAGATATTACTACTGTGGTTTTGAGATTGAAACATTTACGCATGAGATGCTGTGAATGTGCTGCTGTCTTGTCCTCCTTGATACTTTAACAAACAACATTTTCCAACATAGGTAATCGAAATAGGAAATTTTTCTTGGTATTATTATGTTTAAGGAAGAGACTAAAGAAGAGGATAGGTGAAAGGCAGGATGCTAATCTGTAATAGGCAGAGGAAAAACAAGACAGTATTCTCATACAGTAAATCCAGTTGAGGATTGCACTGAAGAAGGAAGAGCTCAAGAGGAATCTTTTTTGTGTTTTCTTTCAGAAAATGATTTTTGCTCATTTTTGCATAAAATACACCGAAAGATGGTTAGCTGAATTGGAAGCAGTTCAGCATTCCATAAAACGCTTTCCTTATTAATATTTTTCTATACTGTAATGTGTTGTGAACATTTCTGTGATGGTGAAGGTCAGGAATTAAGAAGCAATTTTACTTCTGTGTCTGTACGGCTCTAATCCTGAACCTTCACGACCAGGGTAAATGCTGAAGTTCTCTGTGGCTGAGATTACCGTGCAGTGGTTGTTAGTTAGGATATGTGACATCTTGGTTAACATGACTATTTCCTTTGCAAACATAAATCTATATTCTGATTCTGTGATACAAAACCTTATGGCATTGTTTGTCATTGTTTAATATTGCAGGTTTATTAAACTGTTCTTGGAACCATTTTGTATCAGAAATAATTTATGAGAATAAGGCAGATTAAAATGTCATTATTAGTATTATTTTAGATGCCAACAGTCTGTGTATAAATAGGCAATGAACTAATAACATTACTAAAAGTCATCTTAAATTGAGTGACAAAAATGGGGTTTAGGCTATACTGTATTAAATTTTCATATAACTGTCAGCAGTTTGGCATATTTATAAGTCTACATTAGCAAAGAATAGAATAATCTTTTCTGCAAACTGGGAAAATATCATTGCCCCATCATTTTAAAAAATAGACGAGTATTAATAATAATAACTGATTTCAGACCTCTGGATCTATGTTCTATCACTATTTTATTTTATCTTTTTTACTGAAACACTGATTCAGATGAAGGATTATGTGAAACCCCCTGGCTTGGGGGCAGAAATTTAAATATAAGTGTATACATGGGGAAAAACAAAAAGAGTCTGTGCTAACATCTGAGTTCTACATCTTTGATTTAATGTTTAGATCACAGGGGACAGATACGAATAACCAGGCTGATGCATATTAAACTAGTTGGAGCTATTTTTAAGTCAATGGTTTTGCTCCTGCTGTACTCATTAGAGGAAGAGACTAACTGGTCTCATGGCCTTTATGATGATTTGCAAAACACTTTGAATTAGCATGGCTTAAAATAGAAAATCTAGAGAAGAATTACTTGAAGGGTTTCATGTAAAAAGAGTAAGAAGTAAGTGAAGGGAAAAGAATAAATAAATCATTCTTCATGAATCAGAGAGAGTAGAAAAAATGAGAATGCTTCACTTGCGTTGAAAACTTCTGCAATGGATATGAAATTAAATGATTGCATAGTATTAAAACAAAGGCAGACCAGAAGAAAATTGTAATTGTGGGGTTTATGGAATATTTAGTTTAATCTAGATTTCTTTAAGAAGACAGCCAACTAAATAGAGAAGAAACAAAAAAAAAGGGTAAGAAGGGTTGCACATTTCAGTTTTAGATGCAGCTGCGGTAAAAGCCGTCAAGAGACAAATGTGAAAGTAGTTGTGGATACCTGCACCAGACATTGTATTAAAATGAGGAAACAATGAATGAGACAAAAGACAGCTAGGAAGGGACCTAGTCATAATGCATCAGTACCTCAGGCAGCGGTAAGGATTTCCTGGTAGTCAGTATGAAGGTGAGAGAGAATTATTATGGAAAAGAAGCCTTTCAGTGTTATTTCAGTGGTCTATTTAGGATTTTGGCTTTTCTGTACGTTTTAAACCATGTCAGGCCCAAGTCAAGCATAGCTTCGCTTGTGTGCTTGCTGACCCACCCCTCCATGAAACAGGAATGTTTATATGTAAGAAGTTCATCCCTGCCTTATGGCATGGTGTGAAGTTTTTCAAATGTAAGTACAAGGACAACTGCAGTCTCTCATCATTAACATATTCCCTGGCTTTCTCTGTTCTCTTTTGGATTCTACAGTCATATCATTATCTTGATCGGGCTGTCAATAATAAAATCTAATAGGCTGGTTTTCCTGTTTATGCCTGTAATTCCAGTCCAAAGGGCTTCTGTATCATACATACAGTACATGATGTCGTTACCTTGCTAATCTGACTGACTTTAACATTTCTTAATATGTAGCCCTATTCTGTCACTGGCAAGAATTAGGTATGAAGGAAATGTGCGTTAGTTTTACAGCAGCCTATTGGTTGCCTTCCTTTTCCAAATTTGCTATAGCCAATGATATTGATGTTCCCATTCAAGACTAGACATTTTGGTTCTCCATCTTAATTCTCAGACTTTTACCATCTATATAAAGCACATGTGTTACTGTTTTGGTTTTCTGTACCCATGAGGCATTCCTTTTGTTCTGCCTGATACCTGTTTACTATTTGACTATTGCTAGCCTATGCACGGTCCTTTACTCAGAGATACAGTATGTCTGTGACTTTACTCAGAGGGATGAGTCTCTGCCTGTCAGCTATCCCTTACTCTGCAGTGACCCTGTTAAGCTCTTGATTATACTTGCCGCAAGGGTTCCTTATGATTCAAATGAAGACCATCCCATCTGCCCCTTTATTGCAGAACTGTCCTCAGGTCCCGATTAATCTTCATCTCTTTCCTTACCAGGAAGCCAGGAAGAAGAAAAATGTTAAACTCTGTCTGTTTTCCCTAAGTTTAAGTAAACCCTAAAGGGAAGGAGGGTGGGAGAAAAATAATGTTTTGTAAGAGACAGACAAGAATGTGAATAGATTATTAGGAAGTGAGAAGGGAGATGGCTAGTTGGACACATCAGGTCATTTACTTGAAGAGAAGATTACAAATGAGATAAAAAAGCAAAGTCAGGAGATGGAAAAACATTTATGGGCTCTAGAAGTTTGTTTTAAAGAAGATAAGCCTTAAGAAAAAAGGAAAAAATGGAAGAGTTTATTAAAACAGTGGAATTGTAACAAAGCTATTAATCCTTTAGACATGAGATTTAGATAAGGAAAATAAAATGGGAAAATTACAATAGGGAAGAATCATAGGAGGAAGACGCATCGGGTTTTAAACACTATTTTAAAACCCTTTAAAAAGAAGCTGTAGACTAGGAGTTCATTTTGTGCAAATGTTCATCGCTCGGCATTCAGTGCTTTTCAGACATTGAATATTGACGTTACAGGCATCTTTGGTCTGATGCAAGACAGCAATTTCTGTGTTACAGTATTTATTATATGAGAGGGGTAGGATATTTGTGTTTTAATAAAAACTTATGTAAAGTTGGCTATTAGCGCATTAGTAAGTATTTGTATATTCATGTGATTATATATAAAGGTCTGTAGATTTGAGAATAATGGAGTGCATTCTGAACAGGCATCAGTGTTGACTATACAAACATTTATCTTCTGCAGCTGGAGGAACCCAGCCTGGCAGGATGATGTGAAGAGCTTAGGCATATCTTAAATTCCTACTTAAGACCATCTTTTAAAATAATTCCCAAATAAAGAGTCAATGGCCATAGATGCCCAAGTGTAGAATGCATAGATGCAGTTTTTGAGGCGTCTGTATCTTACGGTGCTAACTTTATTTTTTTAAAGTTCTGAATTCAAGCAACGTTTGCAAAGACATGTTCTATCAGTGTCTAGGGAAATGTAGTTGGGCTCATACATTAAAACTTGCTACTGTTATAATACATATATCTATCATTAAATTGCTGATTATTGTTTTAATGTGTATTTATTTTTATCATAAAATAGTTTTATTTGTTTTGACTAGGGAGGCCTACCTGCAACTGTGCACTGGGTTTTACAGGACCAAACTGCAGTCAGACGGTCTGCGACCGTTTTTGCCAAAACGGAGGAACCTGCAGTGTCACTGCTGGGAACCAACCCTTTTGCAACTGCTTACCTGAGTATACTGGAGACAGATGTCAGTATTGTAAGTAATCTCCACAAACTATTAAATCCGGATTTATAATAAAAGTTCTACAAAGTGGAAGTTTAACACGAGTTGAGTGATTTTTTTTATTATTTTTTTTTACGGCATGCATGGGTAAACTTATCTCCAAAATTATTCATACTGCTAAGGGAATGCAATCTGATGTATTCAGCGATCTTTGACCATACTTCTGCAACATCCATCTACGTGTATAGGTGAAGCTAGAGCTTTTTTAGGAATGATTTATTTGTTATTTTCATGAATATGTACAATGGAGCTGTACAAGACAGCTGACTTTGTCAGTAGAAATTGGATAATTGTGTTTAAAATTCTCTACTCCAACTTACTCATATTTGTTGTGCTGGTGGAATACCTAAACATAGTGAATTGACGTAGTTGGTTAAAGAATTTCCCTGGTATCCCTTATCTTTGCAGACCAACACGTGTCTCAAAGTGCTACCTTACCTTTCATTTTGATTTGTAACCCCAGTAAACCAGTATGCTGACAACTGCTTTGAGTTTCATGCCTCTATATTCCTTCATTTTGCTCAGTCTCAGATCACCTTGAGGACGGTTTCTGCTCCCTCCTGGTACTGAAAATCAGGATTTCTAAGTATTACCCTTGTTTAATTCTCAGGACTTAGATTCTATCCTCTGCATCTCAAGTCCTCCCTAGTATTTCATCCACGAACCCATCAGTCTCTTCACATTGATATACTGTTTTCCAAAGGTTTCCATGCCTTTAGAAAGGCTCTTGTCACTTTTTAGAACTTCCTTTAATTTTTTTACTTATTTTACAGAGGAGGGGGGAAAGAAGATTCTCAACCAATAGACCTTCTGGTTTTACTCCTTTTATCTTTCGTCTCCAGGCTTTCTCTTAGCATGGATCACCATTAATCTGTTTTCAGTAACTCAAGACATTTGAACATAATCTTGAATTTCTTCTTTTGGCCACTCATTTAATTACAGTTTGTCTTCCTCATGTCTCTTCAACATGATGACTCACTAACAACCCTAACCTGAAACTGGCTATTTTTCTGAGATCAGAATTTTTTTTTTTTATCTCCCTTTTTCTGCTCCTGCTTTGCTTTGACTGTAACACTCTAAAATAGAGGACTGTCATAGTGCTTCTTATAGAACAGAACATTAAATGTGAAAGCCGTCATCTCTTTTGTACATAATTCGGTGAATTTGCTGAAGAAGGTTAGATTTAAACAAAATGGAAGGGAAATTAACTGTTATAAAGGCCTGGTTTAGAAATATCTACAAGATACAAAAAGTATTTAGTCTTAGTGAAAGGTCTGCCAAACAAGGAAGGGGTTAGTGTGTATCTTAAATAGGATTTATACTGAAGTAAACTGAATGTATTTCCAGTTGGGAGACTATGAAATAAATTGAAACCTTTGAATGGAAAACCAGCAGTAATTGTGATTCTCTCCCACTTGGTATTAAACAAACTGCATGGATCCACAAATAACTATCTGCAAACACAATTGGGTATTTGAAAACAGTGTAGTACATAAATCATGCACAGACAGACACACAGATTAAGAAAAAATATTTACTTGAGGCTTACCCAAAACCAAACAAATTGTTTCTAGTTGAATGCTTCTGTAAATATCTTTTTTTTTAAAAAAAAAAGAATTAATTTAAATGTAAATTTAGGGGTACTTTTTAAACAGTGCTTATTATCAGATTTGGATTGTCTGCTGACACTGTGGAAAAATGCCACGATACAGAGACTCGGACATATTATAAAATACAAAATAAAATTAAGCTTTTGTTTGTTTAAACCTTAATACTTTTAGGAAAAAAAGCACCTTACAATCTTCTAGAGTATTTTTTTTTGTGGCCAATAACAGTTCTGTTAAATTGTACAGGTTTACAGTTAATAATGTATGTATAAATTCACATCTATGATTTTTTTCTTTATTCACACATATGTATGATTTTTTGCTTTATTAATCACATTCACTTTGTATGTGTGTTGGAATATATTAATATAGCATTATTGTAAAGACTGGTTGCCTCGAAGATATCTTTTTCAGTCTTTCTATGATGTGATTGAAACTAGTTCATATGCAAAGGATGATACATGAATGTGCATAGGTATTTTACTCATGCTCCCAAGCTGAAATTATTATTAGTGTTTTTTATGGCAGGGAGAAGACATTTACTTGCAGTATTGCCAGATTGCAGAGACCTTATTTTCCTCATACTTATTGTCTCCAATTACCCAATGCAGAGTTTCTCCTGTGATTAGTTCACATAAGGGCTAATAACCAAAATGTGTGCTCCGTGTCAAGGCACTGGCACTGCTGGAATAAATTTAAGTGAATGAATTTACATAGAATTCTACTGACATAGTGCGTGTTATTATAGACACATGAATTTGATGTATTTGAATATAACTCCCTATTTTAAATTCCTGAAATAAGACATACAGACTAGTTAAAGTTCATTTCTTGTATCATTTAAGGCCCAAGCAACCTAAAAAACAGAAAACATTTTCGCGCAGTTACAATCATTCAAAGTGGATATAGTGATCTCACAAGCTGTTACTTTCCCTGAAACTGAAATTCCTTTCTTTAGGGGAAAAAAAAGAATTATTTTTGTGTCGTTTCAGTCCAAATGTAGCATATGCATTTTTAGATACAGCAGAAGATTAAAGGTGTTTATGACCACAATCAATACTAAAAACCGGTAATTGTTTTAGAGTATGAACTTCCTATTCCTAGGGTTTTTTTGGGGGGGGGAAGTTGTCCTAATGTACATGGAAACATTTCCCCCTTGCAATGCTTTTTTCATAAAATGTTTCTCCGTATTTGCTTTCAAACTATGGTAGTTTTAGTTCAAAAAACAGCCCCCCTGCTGCAAATTACCATCCTGTACCTTGAATTGGGGAACAGCAAACAATGAACTGCTTCATTTAGTGTCTTTTAAGCCTCTTGTTGCTCAGTAGTGATTCCATAAGCAGATGAGTCTACAGCCTGCATAGATAGGCGGGGACATACAATGAACAATCAAACAGAAATAACTCCTCCAACAGTCATGCTTTGTCCTTTAGCAGAACTTTTCCAGCGTGGTGAGTACCAATGGCACGGCAGGCAGTACGTACTTCTCTGAGAGGGGGGAAAAACTGAACACAGAGAAGCGTAAGCAAAATGTTTCCCACTTTGAGATACCCTCACAAATCATCCATCTTAAATACACTCAGTAAAATATGTCAATTTTAGTAGTGTCCAATTTTCTGCTTACAGTGTGCCCCCAGTCAAACGGCAGCTTGAGAGTTTACGCTTCCAGGCTGAAGGCTGAGGTTGCCATTTGGGCAAGGTTTCGTTCTCTAGTGAACAGCTTGATAATGCCTTACTTCTAGCCGCTACTGACTCACCCTTAGCCATATCCTGAGCTTCAAAGGGCTTGAATTTTTTAGTTTTGTCAGAAAGGTAGTATTTTATTAATATGGAGCAGGTTACCGCTACGCTAATACAGATGCATAGTTCAGAATCGATGCATCTTATGTCTCAGTTGCTTCCATCTGTCTATCAGGAACGTCACCAAAAGCTCAACACGTGTTAACTACACAGAACTGGAGGAAGTATGAGAAACAGAGAGAAGTAGAGACTTTGAAAGTTTTGGCCCCATTAAGGAGCTTAGATGATGACTTTAAAAAAGAAAAGAAAGTTGTCACTACCACATAAATAAAAGTGAACCGAAATGTTAAGATACCACTGTTTTGTAGCTCTGGAAGCTTCTTCAGTTAGGCAACTTGGGGTTTTTTTAAGGGATATGAAAAAAATGAGACAGTTACTGGCACTTCTAAAGAGTTAAAAAATTCACTGCTTGAAATCTCAGTCCTGCTGGCAATTAAGCAGTTAAATAAGATAATGGGGTCTTGCACAGTCTATAAAGATAAGCATGTATGTAGTTTTTTGTAGAACTTATGGATTAAGTCTTTATATATTGTTATTAGAACTTCATGAAATTTTAATATGTGGATAAATGAAAATAAAACTTAATTATTTCAAAATACTGTTTCCATTTCAGTTTAGCATAATGCTGTTAATGGTAATGTGAATGTATCAGAAGATTTTTATTCAGCCAATGTCCCATTAAATACATTAACATTGCTCTGCTTTTCTCAGCAATAGACTTTATATTATGTGGGATGATGCCATAAATGGTTAGACATCTAGAAGAAAAAAAAAAAGAAATCTCTTAAGAGTTTATCCTTCTATTTCATTTCTCAAGACTACATCATTACTGTATTATGTATCTGTTTATGGGGTATTCTTGATTCTTGTAGTTGCCAGTAGGCCACCAGCTTAATTTATCATTTTGTTTTTATTATAGTACCTTTTAAAACATAGAAAAGTAAGGTATTATTTTTTTCTGTGATACTCCTTAATGTCTTTCAATAATTAGCTTTTATGTTGCTTGCAGATGTTTGCCACCATTATTGTGTGAATTCTGAATCGTGTACTATTTCTGATGATGGAAGTGTAGAATGTGTCTGTCCAGTACGATTTGAAGGTCCAAAATGTGAAGTGGACAAGTGTATCAGATGTCACGGGGGACACTGCATAATAAACAAGGACAGTAATGACATAGAATGCAAGTAAGGATGTGTAGGAGGGTGACTGTTTTCAAAATCATGTATTTAATAGCCATTATATTGCATTATCCTTTAAATCTTTTACACAGTGGCTAGCCCCTGAACCGGTCGCGTCAGAACAGCCTCTTTGTGTGGCTCCTGCCCACGGAAAACCTGCTGGCTCCTGCCTTTTTAAACCAACTTTTGGAGCACTTCTAACTGGGGGAAGCATGATGTAGCAGAAGACTAAATGGGTCTTCACTTGGAAAAACTGGAATATTTAATAAAGTTAATAGTCGAGTTTTACCACACTGTTGAAATTTGTTCATTCTGCAGTATCTGTGACAGTGATAGAGACGTATTGTATACTAGTGAAAGCATATATAGTAAGATGTGCCGCTGTATTGCTGAGTTATTATTTCGTATAGTAATATTTTCATAAAAGGCAAGATTAAAAATACTTTGTGTAATAAGCTTGCTGCCTGTGCTAGCTTTTCAAAGTGAAAACCTAGAATTCTTGCAATCTGTAGATCTTACACAAATCATACAATCAGTGTTTTGATATATAGATAACTGTAAGGGAATTCACCAGATTTAATAAAATACTGATTGGTATTCGTATTTTTTTAAACCATGACAGTTGCACTAACGGAAAGATTGCCTCTACCTGTCAGTTATGTGATGGCTACTGTTACAATGGTGGTACATGTCAGCTGGACCCAGAGACAAATACACCTGTCTGTCTGTGAGTATCCTGCATTGTGTAGATCGATAAAATACCTGTGTGCCAACAAATAAGAAAATTATTATGCATGTGTCTGTATTTGATCTCTCTAGGATATATAACATGGTGGTTGCAGTCATAACTTACAGTAGTTTTTCCAGCTATTTCTGCAATATAACTACCTTTTTGCAATAAGTGTATTGAAAGATATAACTAAGGTATGTATTATGAATGCATATAGATAAAAAGTTATATCTTTTTAGACTTATAATAATTTCAGGCCAGATCTAAAGCCCGTTTAGGCATTTATTCCGGAACAGAATCTGGAAGTACAGGATGGTTGCCTGCCCTGCTTCTCAAAGGTGGATTAAGTCTTTTCTCCTATAAAGGCGGTCAGAGGTGGGGGTGATACACTTGTCCTGGTGGCTAGAGAATTGGAAGAATAATGTCAATGTTTATTTCCTTTATGGGTCTAGGGATATGCTCGTGTGTCTCTTGTTTCTGCCCTAACCTTCACGCTGCCCACAGTAGCTTGGCTGTTCTGTGGCGAGATTGCTCCCTCCTGCACCATGGTTGAGAGGATAATTCAGGATGCTTTTCTTAAGCCCAGACATCAAATACCAAAGGAAATGTGGTTCTGTAGTCTAGATAGTGAAGTATTGTCTTAAGAGGTAGAAAAGCCTACATTCTAGTCCTTTCTTGAGAGCTATGGTGTATCTTCTTTTTCAGCTGCTAAATATAAAATACAGAAGTAGTCACTGTAGCAAGAAATTAATTTCTTTCCTGCTCTCAGTTACACTGAGCTACCTAGTCTTACTCCTTGGGTTTTTTTTTTTACTTTTGCCTAATAAACAATGCAATCTTTTCTGCACTGCTGAAAAGCGTCATTGTGGAATAGTCTTCCGCTTCTCAGAACAACCTGGAGGTCAGAGCATCCTCCAGGAACGTATGAGGTGTTGGAAGAGAGAATTGGACTCAGGTGTCTCATTTCCAGGCTGACATAAGTAAGTTGTTGTCCAAAGGGATCTGGCATTACAACTTCGTAAATACAGATGCAGCCATCCCTTCATTTTCTTGATGTGTATGAGGTAGGTGATCTTAAAAGAGAGTGCCTGTTGTGTTCAGACTCTCAAGGAAGTTACACAGAGAAATGCCTAGATTTTGCAGTCTGACCAGTGTAAGAGATGGACCAACTGTTCCTCCCTGTGAGAGCTGAAGTGCTTCTGAACGTGCAAAGGGGCAAGACTGTAGTTGCTGTACTGTTGAAAAGAAGTTGTCAATAGATGTTTGCAGCTTTGGGGTTAGAGACAGTGGAATGCAGTTCTCCATAGCAGTCCTTATTCAGCTGAAAATGCTTTTAAGGGCCTATGTCTCTTTTTCATTATTATTTTGATCGAGCCCTTTTTACCTGTTATTTCTATCTCCTTAGATGTCTTTAGTTGAGGACGAGGGAGACTCATAAATCTCAGCAAAAGGAGAATATCACAGCTATAATATGTAAGGCCGAAATATGGTGACTGAATCTGGCGATTCATTTGCTTAAATACCTCAAATGGCTATTTTGGAAGCTTGTGATTTTTGCTTTCTTTTTCCTTATAAAACTACCTTACTCTTTTTCAAATTCCTGTGGAACACCATAGCATCTCAAGGGAAAAAACGTTTCATACCTTAATTTGTGTATGGATTTACAATACATAAATGCTGCAGCGTACATCAACAGTGTTAACGGTGCTAAGAAAATGGCCATGAACATTTTTAAGGCCATTGCAATCTGGATCAATCCATACAGGTGTATAATACATTTGACAATCATTAAGAGTGTTAGATTCCTGGACCCATCAGTTAGCACAGGCCCATTGTTTTAAGTGTTTGGTCCACACTGATGAGCAAATTTTTCAGTATAGTTAGATTGGACCTTCCATGAAAAAAGAGTATTAATTTTGTTACCTGTGGGTGTGTGCCTGTGTATGTGTGTGTGTCTTGCCATCATTATATATAATGCGTTTAAAATCTGTTCAGCAAAAGGCAGAATATTTATATAGGTCTATTTTACTGAAATTCTGCAGATGCTCTGTGGGGTTTAAAAGTCAGCGCTGTGACCAGAAAGTGAACCCTTGTGATTACTACTGTCAGAATGAGGGAATTTGCACTTTAACCACGTTTAATGAACCGAGATGCAAGTAGGTTTAACCTTCCACTTAATGCTGCACATTCTGTGACATCATTTCAGGCCACAGTTCATTGGTTCAAGTCATGCACATTCACATACATTTCACAATATATACTTAATCTGGGGGATCGTTTCTATAATACACACTTACCCTTTGATAGTTGCACTGATGAGTATATTTAAACATACTTTTAGAGTATCTGTATCATCGGAGGAAGAAATAAAAAGCTTTATTTTTAATAAGTGAATTGAAAATACTGAAAATGCCACTTGGCTTTTATTGTTCACATTTTGAGATATTTTACCAAGTTAATCCTACATAGCATAAAGTTTAGCAAACTGTGACATTGCACGTTTTCTGTAGTCCATACCTGACTTCCTATTTTATATCTGTACAGGGAAAGGAACAGAAGAGCTATTTAGGTACCACTTCAGGAGTTAAGCTTGTGTTCAGAAGTCTTGTTAACTTTATAGAAATAATGCTGTAAAATAGAAACGGTTGAACAAAAATATGCAAGCTACATCATAAATTTGACTTCCCCTCTGATTAAAAAAAAGTATAAAATATACATTTGTATACTGTATTTCTCTAAAGGTTTTTAGGTCTGTTTACTAAAGAGAAAATTTTAATCCTCATCAGGGAAAGAAACAACCTTAGTCTTTGAAAATGTTCTGAGGCAAACATACAGAGAGATGAAATACCAGTGAGGTGAACATAGCTTTACTCCACAGTTGTGATGCAAAAGTGTCCTGGTTTTGGCTGTGATAGAATTAATTGTCCTCCTAGTAGCTGGTACAACGCTGTGTTTTGGGTTTAGTATGAGAAGAACGTTGGTAACACCCTGATGTTTTCAGTTGTTGCTCAGTCGTGTTTAG
>JAVKLA010000001.1:47960778-47985333 GCA_034782735.1 Sagittarius serpentarius | reverse complement strand
ACCCAAACTGGCCAAAGGGGTATTCCATACCATGGGACGTCATGCCCAGTATATAAACTGGGGGAGCTGGCCTGGGGGAGGAGCGCTGCTTGGGCATCGGTCGGCGAGTGGTGAGCAACCGCTTTGTGCATCGCTTGTTCTGTGTATTCCAATCCTTTTGTTATTATTGTCGCTTTATTGTTGTTATTAGTGTCACTGTTAGTTTCTTCCTTTCTGTTCTTTTAAACTGTTCTTATCTCAACCCATGAGTTTTACCTTTTTTCCAGTTCTCTCCTCCATCCCACTGGGTGGGGGGGAAGTGAGTAAGCGGCTGTATGGTGCTGAGTTGCTGGCTGGGGTTAAACCACGACAAAAAGTCAGAAGTGAATTCATGACCCAAAGACCTAGACTTGGGATAAAATACAAAACTCGTAACAGCTTTAACCTTATCTCGTCTAAATGCATGGTTTATGAAAACATAAAATGCTGTGGGGATGTGATGTGGTTGCCTGGTGGGTAGCAATGACAGTGACGAGGTATGCTGAATAATCTTTTTTCTTTTTTGAAAAATATAATCACAATTCCTTTATCAGCATTCTCAAGAAATGAAACTCTGTGACTTGAGCTGTCATAAATGCATTGGAAACTAGATTAGCATTCTGACTACCGCTTCTTTGAAGAGTATGGAGTGGGTCTGTTGATCAGCACTTGTATGGGACATGGTTGCTTGGAACAGTTTGT
Source organism: Sagittarius serpentarius (assembly GCA_034782735.1). Lineage (NCBI taxonomy): Eukaryota > Metazoa > Chordata > Aves > Accipitriformes > Sagittariidae > Sagittarius > Sagittarius serpentarius. The sequence continues at coordinate 47,984,613 of JAVKLA010000001.1, read as the reverse complement.
ATCTCCCTGTGTCATACGTGGGTTTTCAGAATAATGCAGCCCTAAGAACAACTTGTATTAGCCTATAAGGTCATGTGCTGCAAGTACCTTTCCTCCTTTTTCTCTAAAATGCTCTCAAGAAGGTAACAGTGTAAAATTTCTTGTGAAACATTCTAATAGGTAAAATAGTCTCAAAATACAGCTTTGAGAACCACTTCTGAATTTTACATAGTCTTTCACAATTCTTAAGAATGTGTTAACCATTTAAACTGTAAAAGTTTATTTTTTTTACTTAATGATGGATTTTTACAGAAAAATATGTAAAATAATTGTTTGGAAGTTTATTTTAATATGAAATTTTTTAGCTAATAAGGGTGAATTTCTGTTTCAACTGGAGTCAAACCTGGCATATACTGACAGTAGAATTTCAGCAAAGTTAATTGAATTAGGAACATTCTGAGTAGCATTGATATTTATTTTTGTGGCATTGCCTGTTCTCATGATCTTTTGATCTGGTTTAACTATATTTACTGTCAGAATGAGAAAAAGTATTAAAACCAAGGATTTTAAATTATGCTTGAATCTCTTAGTCTTTGAATTGGTAACATGAATTTTAACCTCTCAGAGGTTCTGTGTGACGTCAGATGCCAACAATGGCAAGAATTCATGTTAGCAAAAGAAGGTATCATAGGATCTACAGTCCCACCGCTCCTTTCTTCCTGCTTTTCTAACTGCATAACTGAAAGAAGTGTGGAGATGGATTGCTAGAATAGGAACTATGCTGAAAAGCCGTGCTGCCAAACACTTCTTCCAGATAGATGAAGATATTTTTTTCCTTCAGATACATTTGAAGCCACTGTCCAGGACAGGCGTTGGTCCAAAGTCTGGACTCCTCTATAGAAAGTAATGAAACAGGCTTCAGAAATCCAAGGAAGAGTCTCGCTTTCTAGGACAAAGTGAGACTTTTCCTTTCTTTCTGAAAGGTACAATTATGGAAAAGTGGAAAACAAAGGCTTAAAGAAGACAGAGCGAAAAGGAAAAGCTGGACTTGTGCAAAAGTGGTATTAGCCTCCATTTTCTTCCTTCCAAAAAGTGAAACGCTGATACCAAATGGACTATTTTGTTGATGAAGGCTGTGGTTCCTCCCTTTGAGAAGGTTGTCTTCTACACAGAAGATGAGGAAGGAATTGCAACATTTTGAACAGTGATTAACTTACTTTGTTTACTGATTATTTATTCGTACTGTGACAGTATTCCCAAGACTGCTTTTATTAGCCACTTGTGCTATACAGTAGAGTGAATAATCCAAGCTCAAGTAAAAAGAAAAGCAGTAAAGCACACCAGTAATATGGTGAGTTGTAGTGGAACTGAACTGTCCTTTCGCTGTCATCTTGGCAGGGTTGTTTGAATATAGTTTTGGAACTATTTTTTTTTTTTTTTTTATTAAATGTATTGTAAGGTGGAAAAGGGGAAACGTGGAAGAAAAGAAGGTGGTAGAGAGAGATTCAATTCAAGTTTCTCTTCGGTGTGAGGAAGCATTTCAGGTGAATTGGTAATCAGAAGTTTAAGTTTAAATGAAGTAGATAATTCACTTCTTCACATTCAGAATAAAAGCACAGATAGAACTAGTGTTCCCAATATCTTGTGTTTTTCTGGCACCAAATTAGTTCTTAACTGGAGCTTGTTTATAATTTTATCAACCTGATACGGGCAAGTAGAAGACATCAGGAAGGAATGAAGTAATCCCATGCTTCCTGAGAGTCATTGTGTCGGGGAACAGGAGTCGCAAAGATTTTCCTTGTAAGTTCTGCTCCGTTGTTAGGGAAAATGGTTTATACCTCCAGTCTGCATGTGTGGCCGTGCTATATAAGCCATCTGTCTCTGGTCTCTGAGACACACTTATCTAAGGGCTAACATTTTTCTTGACAGGTCTCTAATTCATGGGTGGGTGATTTTTAGAAGAAATAGGAAATGACTGGGTTTATTGTCATTGAGCAGGAACTCTTCTCTCACAGCCAGATCAGTTGAGACTGCAAACTTTATACATAATCAAGCTCTTATTATCATTCAGTAAAGGCAATAGAGAATAAGAGTTATCTGTTTTAAAGGGCAATCCTAAAGCCATAATTATACAGAGGAACTATAAGCCTGTATGAACATACTCTCCTTTTACCAACCTGTACTGTTAGGGTACATTTTTATTTTATCTTCCTATCACAAGGTTTTTTTAAACTTAAATGCACTAAATTTTAGGTGCACACTGGAAATAGAAGTTGTGCTTTCCACCTAGCCAGTTAAGGAATGAATTAAGGCCTTACTGTGACTACATACAAGCCACCAAAAATGAAGTTGTGAAGTTGATCTCCAGTTTCAATGAATGCTCTGTCAGGTTTTAAAATATACAGAATATACTGTGATTTCTCTTTGGATTTAAGGTCCTATGCAATCTAGATTATTAATTCTTAGCATTATTTTTAGGAATATAAAGAACATTCTCCCCCCCCCCCCCATTGTCCTTCTTGCTCAATTACAAAGATTGTGAGATAATTTAGTATCAGAATGTTAACATTTGAGGTGCTGATATTTTCTGAAAAATGTACCACTGAAGGTGTCTTTTAAAAAAAGTATTATCTTAGGTATAGTTGCTATCTTTTTAGCATTCACATACTTTTTTTTAAGGATATCTTTAGTAATGCTTACTAATGGGTTGGGGGGGGGCGGGTAATGTGTGTAACACTAGAAACATGAGATATGTCTGAGTTGCTCCGGTAAATTCACAAATCTATTGAAAACAGAATGAACAGGAGATCAGATTCAGATGGGAAATAATCAAGAAATGCTTTTTCTATTTATTTCACAAACTGTCAATTCCATCTGTTCTATCAGTCTGTCTTTTGATTTAATAATTACCTTTATTTGCCTCTCTCTTTCCTTCTCACTAATTATCTAACTGCATATACATTCATGCAAGAGAAGCAAGTTTTGGGGAGAGATTATACCTTGTATGATACCAGTGAAGAGAGTTAGAAAAAATTAAAACTTTCAAGTACACAAGACCATCACTGGTTGTTACACAGGCAGTGCTGTATCAGTTTCTTTAGTACAGAGTATTACCCTCTGTCACCTTTGTTTCTTTTATACCTTCACCATAAGTATAGGTTGCTATAATTCCTTCTTTTTGTTTTACTATTATTATTTGCATCTGCACGTAGATGTAGTCTATTATTATGTTACTATCATCTGCAAATAAATGTGATCAAATCATAACCCCTTACACTAGGCATTATAGAAATATAATGAAGGATAGTTTCTGTTACAAGTTTACAATGAAAACCGGTAGAAGATATAAATCATATTGATCCTTTTTAAAGAGAGCTTTTCAATGCTCTAATGAGCTTATGAGCAATGCTGCATGCCTGTGGCTGAGGACTTTAAGGTGGAAAAAGTAAGATTATATTATGCTGACTGATGAAGAGGACAGTAATTTATTCCTTCTTAGGTTACTTTCTGCATAGAGGTGTGTGCAATTCTGTGTGTCTACAGTTTAGAGCCTCTGTTTCCTAAGTGTCGTCAGACACAAAGAGGAATTCAGAGGACAATGTACAGCATTAAATTAGTTGCCTGTGGCTAGATGTGTTGACTGTTCAGAGGGCTTCAGGCTGTGTGTTGTTGTATTTCTACATTCGAATGAACATCACTTCTTCTATGATGAAGTGTAAGTCGTCCTGGATAATTTAGTTGCTTGCAGTAAGCAGATGCATGAATTTGAGAGCAAATTAGACAGAGAAATCAGTGGTCTTTCAGATTAATTAAAAGGCACATACCATACAGGAGCCTGAAAGAAAGCATAAGTTTGGTAGCAGAAGAAACAGAAAAGTGAAGGGTGGAGAAAGACTAAGTTACTTCATTTCTCAACTGAGAATTTTGGCGAAGTAATAGGTTAAAGACAATAATGAATAAATGGGGAGAGAATAAGTTGTGAAATTTCTTAAAGGTGAGAACAAGAAGCTTGAACTTGGAAGTAGAGACGTGGATAAATTAAAAAAAAATAATTCCTGCAGGAGTGAAATACAAGAGAGATGTTCTTGCCAGCTTTATTTCCAGTAGGTTGGAGAGAAAGACTGTGTGTGTGTCTGTGTGCGTGGGTACACACACGTGTGCATGCGTGTCTGTGTCACGGAAATCAGAAAGAAAAGAGTGCATTCCTCTTGATGGAGGAACTTCCCTCCAGCTCATATTCCTGTGATGCTGTACCTTCCTCCTGACATTCCTTTCATGTTGAAAAATCTTCAGAAACGAAGTCTTTATGTAAGTACATGTATGACTTGTACAAACGCTGTAAGTACATGCAAGTTAATAAGTAAACGTAAAACTTGTAACTATGGCAAACCTCTGTTCAAAAAAAGGTTAAGGCATGTCCATAGTCTGGTCGTGGACAAGCAAGAGACTGTAGCGTGCAGTCCCCCGCCTGGTTGAGTAGAAGGCTGAGTAGAAAAAGCCACTGTAGCGTAGAACAGTTGCAGCATTGAGAAGACTGCCTAAGAGTAGAAGGCAATTGTAAGCATGACAGGCAGTGTAAGTCAGAGAACAGAAAATTTCATCAAGTATCTTCTGATAAAAGCTTTCTCTATGATTTTCTCAGGTATATTTAATGAGCTCCCCAAATTACAATTACAACAGGAATTTCACAGTATTATGCTAGACCTTTGAGGGCTGTCTTTTTCAACTGAAAATACCTTTTATTATAAACATCTTGAATTTGAACATAATCAGCAGGTTACAGCTTTATATGATAGAAGATCTATCATTCAGTTTGTATTGCAAACTAGTTCCAAGAATTAAATGCAAACAGATGTTTGAAGAGTGGTTGTCAAAGGAAGAAATGAGAGGACCTTGGAAAAGAGGAGTATGTATATTTTTCATTGAACATTTACTAGCTAGGCTGTAATGCAGATATCCTTTGTCCATGAGTTTAAAATTATTCAGATAAAACTTTCATAGTAGCTGCTGCTGTACACCACTGCTTACTTTGCCTCTGTGAGGAGAGAAAAACGTGGTTTCTCATAGACCTATTGATCCAGTCATTTCTCATTCTTTTTTTTTTCATTTCAATCTCTTCTTTTCCTTTTGCTTTGTTGTTCAGTGTAATTTCAGCTACACTAGTAGTCATCTAGACATGCTTAATTTTTATATATTTACCCTGTGTTAATACTTGTGTAGCATACGTACTGTACACATACTGCTAATAGCATGGTGTTTAATGACCCTCAATTACTTCCTTTTCTTACCTTGGGATGATAGAGGCTGAGTTGCATCTGAAGGCTTGTTCCTTTGCAATGAACAACATGCAGCAGCTGTGAATGATGATTTGTATATAGTGATGTCATGCACAAATTAAAATTCACATTTTAAGTCACATTTTTTTTAATTTAAGATTCTTTGGGTTCCTCAAAAGTAATTTTCTGTTGTTCTTCCTGCTTTTGGATTATGCAGTTTTCCTATTCTTGATTTATTGGATTGCAAGGTTATCTGTATTTCATTTTCATGTAACCTTGTGAAGTTTCTGTTCTTCAGCTTCTACATTGAACTGCTTCACTTTGGTTTCCTTACAAAGATACCAAGTGATGCTTATTAGACAAAAATACTGAAATGTGGTCTGTTCATGTATAAAGTAATTATGGAAAAGTTATTATTTGAAAATAATTAAACCCTACAATATAGGAGAAAGGTACAAGATGTGCTGTTGATCAAAGTTGGGGTGGGTTTTTTGGTCTTCCGTTGTTATGAAAGTTCTTTGTATCTTTGAGAGTTTATCTATGGGTATAACTTCCCTGTATGAAGAACGCATACATCCAAAAGTATTGCTAAATTTATTATAAGGAATAGTTTAGTGATTTGGTTTATTGCAAGGATTTTGTCGTCCTATGTCAACTTACAGAGTTCAGGGGACAAAGGGGATTATTTTGATTTCTGTCTTTCAACGCAATTTGATACAGGTAGTAAAAACCAATAATCCAGATGTTCTCTTCTCTTCTCTTACAAATAGTTTTAATATTAATGATCAGACATGTTCTGGTGAAATTTTAATGTGTTTTTAAAATAGTGAGGCTGGATATTTTCATTAGGATGTTTTCCTATACATTACTATCTATGCCATGCCTAAAAAGAAAAGCAAAGTAAGAAAATTACTTTGTATAATGGAGAAATATCATTTATAGATAAGAAACATTTTGAATTCCCCTTCTACCTCTGTTTTGTCTTGACTGTTTCACAGATTCTGTTATACTTTTAGACCAATCTTTCAATGCTGCTTTCTGTCATTTTTTTGATACCCAGTGGTATATTGAGTTGGAAAGCAGTTGTCTACAAAAGCACTTTCAACTGCATATTATGCTTGCTATATTATATTTTTATGACAATGCCTGTGGCACAAAAAAAAAAGGGAAAAAAAGAGAAACAAAAACAAAAAAAAATTGCACACTGCCGCCAAATTAGCCTTTTTACAAGTTTTTTCTATTTGTTCAGACATTTCATAGTCAAATGGTTCCTTTCGGTCAAGTGCCCATATAATTGAGTTTAGAGTGTTTCAGTGCACTGACCTGTAAGGGTTATACAAAAACAGAGGAGAGAGACATTTTCTCTCATAGATAGATTCTGTAACAACAGCACGATCAATCTCTGAAATGTAAATATCCCAAGTGAGGGGCACCTTTATAATTTCAGACTAAAGTTTTTAAAACATCTCTCTTCTGTAATACTATTTCCTGGAAATAAATAATTCCTATTGCGTAGGCATTCTGTATCTCAGAACGTGTTTCCCAAGCAGTCATCTCTTGCTATATGTGGAACTAAATTGTAACAGAGAGCGCCGTAGCATAGTTTTATTAATGACCTTGGCAGCAGACCGTGTACAACTTCTATTTATTATGTTCGCTTTCATTTTTTATATTGGCATTCTCTATGATATTGTTGCTCTTTGATCTCTTCCCTGATTCTGTTGGGAACTCGAGGTTCACACCTTAAGATGTTCACTGTAGCGCTTTGTACTGCTCAGCTGACTCCAACCTGTCCTTCACTGTCAAGGTCCCCATCTGTTTCCATCTGTATTTGTTTATATGTAGCTCAGATTAGGCATTATCACTATTCTTTCTCCACAGTTCTTGATAATATGAATGTCTTCAGTGGAAGCAATGGCTTTATGTAGTTCTGCTTCATTAATGCTTTTTTGTTTGCCCGTACTGCAAATGTCCTGTCTCTGACCATACAACTATTGGCGATGCTACAGAACAAAAGGTCCTGGTACCAGATGATTTGGAAAGGTACAAAATACTGTGCATCAAATTGAACCAGAGGTCAGTTCCCATGCTAGGTACTGAGCAGTCTGAGTTTAAATGTCCTAATATCAGAAAATGTTATTATTAAGAACAACTTCTGTCTATGGTATCCGAAGACAATTGAAACTGATTAAGACCTGCTCATTTCCCATGTTCCTACATGTACAGTTGTCCATGTCCCAACCCCATCATTGTTCATGTGCCTGCTCATGGCTAATTCTCTGTGTCAAATTCCCTTGCTGGGAACATACCTTTCCCCTGGGCTTTATTTCTTTTTCTATTCTGTCTGCCCAAGACAAGTCTTTACTAGCTTGCTGGACCATAAAAGGGCAATCATTTTACCTCTGAGTATAGAAGGAAACGACTGCCATCCTGTCAGCTTCAGTCCCTTTGAAGTTTATTGGAGACAACATGCATTTGGAAAAAATGAAAATGAAGTGGCAACTAGCTGTCATGTTTTTATGAGACTTTTATCAAATGCCTCAGAAGTGTTTCAATATTGCTGACTTTTACAATTAAAATGCCAAGATAGGTAAAGAACTGCTAATATTCTTACCTTAATTTGTTCCTCTGTTTGCTGCATATATAGCTGTAGGATTTCTTTCTTCACCAGCTGTTGTGGTGTCGTATCTGCTGTAAGATTTTGAAGAGCATTACTGGACATTATACGCAATTTCTCATAAATTTATACTTGCATGCTTTGTAGTGATTCTTTTTGCTAGTCTCGCTATCCTATATTCTTTGAACTGTTATAAGACAGATTTATATTAATGATTCTCTTATACAGCAGAAGTGTTTGAAACGTTCAATATAAGGATTTAGGTACAAAGTTAAGATATATCTAACTCAAAAAAATCTTTCCCTTTCAACAGTGTAGTATTAAATGAAAATTACCTCTCATCACAAGCTTTAATCACAGGAGCTGAATCCCCAACAGCAATGATGCAAAACTTCCAGTCAGAAATATTAGAGACTTTATTTCATGGTTGTCACATGCCAACAGTTTGTATCCCAGTAGAATATTTTAAGTGTAAAGATTTATGGTGTTTCTCTACAGGAATGGAGATAGTTATTTTGCAGCCGTATGTTGAATAGTGATCTTTTGAAAAAATAAGTTCCTTGAATAGTATCTTAGTAAGAAGGCTGTCAGTGCAATCATTTCCATTTGATATAATTGCTAAAAAGAGATCTGTGAAAAAATGGAACAGATGCATCTTTTAAAAGATTAAAATCATGTTCCATGTGACTTAGAATGTGCTAAAGTGGTAGTAAGCAGGACTGGAAACGTCAGTTGGGTTCCGTTTTAAAATATATCATTGTGAACCATAATGTGTGTAAATAATTAGTAATTGGGGGGTTCCTTTGCAGTGAGGAAATTTGTGTATTTACCATGTTTATCTAAGTAAACAAACTTATTTCAGTAAACATGAACTTCTAAATTATAATGCAATGTATCTATTGTGTGAAAATTTTTGAATCAACTAAAAATTAATAAACGTTTTTAAAGACCATCTGTGCCTTACCTATGTAGAGTTTATCACCTTCATAACATAGCCTACCAAAAATGAAATTAGGTCCCCCCAAAAAAGTTCAAACTTAATATGAAACCAAGTAAAGAGATTTATCTGAATGTTGGATTCTGCTGGAATAGGCTTAGGAGCAAAGAGAGAAACCAGCCATCCTTCTGCAGTGATCTGCAAAGACAAAAGAGAGTCAAAAGCATCACCAGCAAAGCTGGCTACAGCTCTCCTGTAAGAATTTGACAATTTTTGTCTGGAATATTTTGTACCTTTCCAAACCTTTTTGTATTATAGAACAATGTCAGTTGTTAAGCATGTCTCTCAACTCCTCAATTTGTAAAATCCTTAGATAGGCATCAGATAACAGTAGTTATTAGAACTGCGTGCAAGGAACTGCTCTATTGCATTTTCCTAAAGGTAACCCACATTGAAATTCATAAATAATTCAAAAATACTTAGAAAAAACATGATTCATTGCACAATATGCAACAGAGCAGATGAAAAGTGACTACTTCCTGCCTTTTCCACAAGGAGAGTTTGAGGTTCTGTAGTAAACTTAATCATATTTACAGCAGGATGAATAAGCAATTGAATGTCATTCAGGTGTTTGTTTCTACTTTTGATGGATTTGCTGAGTCTTCATACATGGACTCCGTGTGTTTGCTTGTATGCACGGAAAGCATTCTGAATCCCCACTGAATATATATTTGCATATTGATATTCAGGCAAGGAAAATATAGCAGAATAACTGTGTACTCATCCAGGCATCTGGCTCGTGAAGCATATATTCGGAACATAAACGGTGTTCAGGGCCTTCTGAAGCCAGTAGATACTCCTGTCCCTTCAGGACAGGTCTTTATGCTTTAACTCTCACACCTGCTTACACACACGCGTGTATATGTTTCTGCAAATACATATCTAGTTATATAGTTCAAAATTTAAAATGATGAAGCCATTAAATTGTAGAATTTTCAGGACAATGATTAAATCCAAAAGCAAAGAAGAGGGGAACTTCACTTAATTTGTGAATATTAGTCAAAGATAGGTCTTAATTGTTCAAGTAAATTATTACAATCATGTCTGTAAGAACTATTCTGCAGTAAACTTTGCATTATCCAGTGCAACGGGGGACAGTGGAACTGTGGAAGGAGCCAACTGGTATGGATACTGTGGGTTATTGGATGCATGTAGTACTTTATGTCCAGTCAGATATGGTTTGTGCAATACGGACGTGGCTGTTAGGCCTTCTAGATCAAAGCTGACCCTAAAATAATATGGTGCAAATAAAGTGCCTTAGAAAATAAGCCTTGCTGGACTAAGTTGGCTACGCATGGATCCAGCTCATGTGTTCCTTCATTATTGCATTGTAGGTGGTAGTTGGTTTAATAGGACATTAATATACTGTTGATTATGCCTGTTTTATTATTCAAGAATTTTAGAAAAGGTCTCTGGAATGAAGATTGCAGTGATAGTAACAGGAATTGAAGATACAAAGCTGTAGGTCTAAACTAAAAACGTATTCAGAATGTTGTAAGTGCCCTGGCAGACTACTGCTGACTCCTTCCATGAAGCTTATTTTGTTTATTTTGTAGAATCACTGTTGTCATTTGTGTAGATCTTAAGAAGATGCTGGTGATCTCTTTAATAGGTTAGTGTGTTAATAGCTGACATCTGTTAACTTTACCATCTTAATTGCATCCTTTTAGATGTTCAGCCAACTGGTCAGGCACACAGTGTGAGAGGCCAGCTCCCAAAAGCAGCAAGTCTGACAATATCAGTACAAGTAAGTACTTCAAATAACTGCTATCCCTTGTCAAATTCGGCTCAGTTTAGAAATTTTAACCTGGGGATATTTTAGAATGTGAGATTGTGTCATACAATGTGCTGGTTACCTGTACGTTTTTTATAAAAAAATAACCCAAATTTAGATCTCTCTCAACTTTTTGATGGACATTCAGCATTTCATGAGGTGGTTTGGATGCAAGCCATATGCTATACGCTCAATACTTCAAGGGCTAGCCTGCACTTTTCTTAAAGAAAGTGTATCAAGTGGCAAGCACTTGGCGATATCACTGCTGCGCAGAGAACTAGTACGAGACCTCTGACCATTTAAGTCCTACTGAAAGCATCAGAAATAGAGTTGTAAGTAGTTCATAACTTTTGCATTGGCTGTCTGCAGAGGTGTGAATTTTTCCTACTGTGAAAATCATCCTGAAAGTAAGAACAGTTCCTGTCGTATATTTTTAAACATATCTGTAAGCATAAAAGGACGGTATTGCTACACTATTTTGGCAGTTTAAACTGGTCACGGTTCCCTTCGGTGCATTGAGTATGCTGATGGTACCCTGCTGTATGTCTCTCGGTCACATTTAACCCAACTGGAGCAGTAAAATGAATCGCCCACTATTCAGGTCAGCTTGATGCTTAGATTAAATCTTCCTAGTGATCCAGACAAGTAAAGTAACACTTACAAGCTGGAAGTGGGCAAAAAAGCAACCAGAACCTAGATCAGTATTTCATGTTGAGGCACTACCTGCTACGATTTGGGAAAGGGGTGTTTGTCTTGTGCCTGCTCCTAGACCCCAGGCAGCTGCACCAAGGTCACCGGATGGCAATTCATGCCTGGTGGGCTGTTTTTCAGGGGTTTTTTTTGAATGTTTACCTGCCAAGACAAAATGAGCCTTTTTTTTTTTTTTTTTTCCTCCTAAGCAAAATTTTATCCAGTTATTTATGAAATGTTATCTTAAAATAGCATTGTTGTGATGTCCTTTACAGGCTGAATCTTCATAAGCTGAAGTGAACCCCGGATGCTTCAAGTTTTTATTTGGTAGTGCTTCATTTCAGTCCTTTGACAACCTGACTTGGCTTTCAGTAAGCCTTCAGGCAGAATTCAAGGCATCTTTTTCAATTTTTTATTTATACTGTGTTTAATGTAGAACAGAGACTGCCAACAGCTTATTTTTTAATAAATCAATAAATGTAACCAGTGAAACAACCAGCAATATTTTTGTTTGCCACCAGTTAAGGAGTGTGATATTAAAGGGAATGCATGTCATTCCACACTGGCTTTATACTGGAGTCCTGTAGTTCATAAGGACCATTTTTTTATAACATGAAATTATTTGTTGCATGTATTTCTTTACTGCCAGATACTTAAACTAAAGCTGAGAAATTCTTAGAAGGGTACAATTGCTGCCCTTATTTTTGCAGGTAGTCTCATTTCAGTGAAGTTACCTGCCAAAATAATGTGTTAAGCCCATTTTCTTCTTCCCTGTTCCGTCCTCTCCTTTAACATTGCTGTCTGATGTGTGCACTGTTTTTTTGCTACATTAAGCATTATTGTAGTTTCCTTGATTGCCTATATCAACATAACAAAATTATTGGCTCTCTAGTACAATGCAGTAAAATGTAGGAATGCACCAACCATCTAGAAATGAGTATTGCTTACTACTTTTCATTTGCCTGCAAATAAAAGTAATAAATACATATAAATACTAATAATGGAATTCTTCATTCAGAGCCATGCCTACTGAATATTTTAAATTAATAGTTGCGTGACTTAAATAAACTACTGAAGATGATGGTGGCAGTTCAAGTCAGTGGCCATGCCACTCCAAATTGTTCAGCAATTCCACACACCTTCATATGGTATCACTGCAAATGAGGGCAAGGAATTACTCCATAGTATATTGGTGTCCAGAAAGAGGAAGCTCCTGATTTGTTGTTAAAAGTACTTGTGTGTACACCATTATCTGTAATATTTTTTTTAATTCATCAACACTAAAATCTCAAATCAGTGAAGCTCATCACATGAAATTGCCTTTGTTGGTGAATGAAATTATTCTTTTTAAATTAATTTAACTGGTTTACAGCTGTGAAGAAATTATTAGATGTAGCTGTGATTATTCAATGATATTTCCTTTTCCTGTTGTAGGAAGCATTGCAATCATTGTTCCTCTTGTTTTACTGGTGACTTTGATCACTACTCTGGTAATTGGACTATTTCTTTGCAAAAGAAAACGGAGGTAGGTAATTTTATATTGATGTATGAAGTAAAAAAGTAAATCTTTACAGTATGTGCATCTTTTTGATATCAAAAAATCACTTTATATATGTTGAGCAGATAGTAAAAAAACCACAGCAAGCAATGCAAAACTTGTTCCTGGATGCAGTGAGTTAGTTATGTCTGGGTTCTTGCTGGAACAATCATGTCTATTATTTATACTTACATTCCACGAACACTAATAAAATGTAGTTCTTTCCTTATCCAGTTTGCTCAGTCCTGCCAAGGCTGTGTAAGTGTTAATAATTTTATCCAGAGACTTAGTGAACTTAATAAACAGAATGAATGTATTCCATTGGAACCACGTAATTAATATTGTTCATGTCTATAAATACTTTCAGATAGAGCCTGTGCAGAATTTCCAGATTCTAGTTACAGTTCACTTCAATTTATTTACTTTGATTAGTTCTTTTCAGTTTTGTGTAAGTTACAGTGAAGATACAAACAATGTTCAAAGTACCTACTGTAGAATCCCAAGCCTTGTCGTCATTACTGTGTTTCTTTGGTATCTTGCATAGGAAGCCAAATTCCAGCACTGAACAGCGAATCCTTTGTTCTCTCAAATTTAGCTGCCTTAGAGCTGATAAAGAACTTAGGGAGTGTAGTAGACATTCTGAGTTTGGCCATTTCTTTAAGCGCCGTGTTGGGTGGCAGGGGGAAGCAAGAGTGTTTCTGCTGTATGCAGACGCCTGAGAGAGCTGCGAACTTTCTCGTGTTCAGAGAAGCGAGAAAGTGATGGTAATGGCAATGCAGATTTAACAAGGAAAGATTCCTAGTGATAAGGACATGGTCAACTAGGGAAGACTTGGAGTGGGAATCAGACAGCAAACCATTTACTTTAGGCCTGTAGCTGGTCTGCTGATTGGTCTTGAGCAGCTGTCTTCCTTTCTCCTGGGGCTTGTTACCCCACCTCTGAAACCAAGATAATGTCTTCTTTTGTAAAGTCCTTTAGAAATATGTGATGAATCTACTGTTTCTGCAAATGTGACCATTTGTGAGACTATTTTAGTCCTCCAGACTACAAGAATCTTTAAAGTTACTGTCATCAAGCATCATACGTAGCATCTCCCCTGTGAACTGTGGTGCTAACTAGTAAGCATTAATTTTTAAATCCTTTTTGAAAAGCCAACAAGATAAATACATTCCCTGATCATACTGTTAGTAACACTGACCCTGCCAGGCTCCCCGGGTGTCATTACGTGCTGCTGTACCTAAATGCCAAGTTTAGTGATAGCCAAATCCTGAAAAACAGTTGCTGGTCTGTAAATTGTTTAAGTTACTGAGAATAACTTGTTAAATAGTAGATCTTCAGTAGAGAAATGGAACTAACCTCAACAAAGAACTTTTTTTTCCTTAAAATTATATTTGAAAAAGTATTTTAGGATTTTTTTATCTCTTCAAAGAAGCCTGTGAAGTATTAAACTAGGTATAGATGTTCAACGCTTGTACGCTACAGATAGGTGCTTATTTTAGGAAATATTTTTTTCTATGCCATTTCTGAAAAATACAGATCCTTTAGTGTATTGGATTTCAGACACTGACTGCATTTTTCTCAACCAAACAAGAGGACTCGACTATTATCATCCTGACTGTGACCTCTCTATTATTCCTCTGTAATTCTAGAGAACATGTTGCATTGGGAAAAATTAACCTCTTGAGGTTATTTCAGTTGCTCAAACTAAAATCACCTCCTTAGCCAAAAGAAATGAATTTGGCAACTAAAACAATTCAACTCAATCGCTTACCTTTACTGATAGCTAATGCAAGGTTAAAAATAAGATTCTATCTTTTATTAAAGTTTGAAAAAATTCAAGTGGAACTTCAGCTTTCTAGTAGCCCCTGGCAGGGAATACAGACTGGAACTATGAGAAGTTCATACATTTTTAATGCGTCGTAATGAAACCATTTGCTTGTCCTCAGATTATAACTGACTTTGGGCAACCGATTTCAAATGGAAGTGAAATGAATGAGCAAGAGAGTATGACTCATGTTCGCACCTTTTGCATTACTGCAGGGAATCTGCAATGAACTTGCAATGAATTTGCAAGGCTTTCCTTCGGAAGTGAGGGAAATCTGGAAATAATAGGAGGAAGTCAGGGTTGTAGACAATGAGCGAGCACTTTGTATGAATTCAGTCCACTACAGCCAAACTGAGAAAAACAATAAAAAGCTACTTCCAGCTTATGTGAGACCTACGCATAGACTCAGATTGCTACTTTCTTTGAAAAATGGAAAGATTTTCTGATTGTCTCTGCAGGAAACTTTTTCATCCTGTTGGTCTTAATGATTAAAGAGAAATAAAATAAAATTTGTACTATTTTAGGATGAAGCACCCAAGAAATTACTTGAGAAGTCACTAGCTTCTTTTTTTTGTGTTTATGCATTATAGGACAAAAACTATCAGACGACAACCCATTATAAATGGAGGAATCAATGTAGAAATTGGCAATCCATCATACAACATGTATGAGGTGGGCCATGATCACAGTGAAGGTGGTCTTTTAGCCTCAGATTTTACTGTAAATGCAGAAAAGGTAATTTTTTTCTTTTTCTAGTGGCAAAACCACTACTTATTTTATATCTTACAAAGTTTTACTTTAAATGTAATTAATAGAAACATAAAACAATGACATTTAGTTAATGAATATAAAGGCAAGTTAGAAGTTGTTAGAATAAATGTCACGTATATATTAACAGCTGTTTTGCAGTGTGATGCTTGCTCATGGACATTTTTCCTAATTGCCTGCGTTTTAGCCAAATAGTTAGAACTAAACTATGAAATCAGTTTTTTGTCATAGACACATCTGCCTTAAATTGCCAAATCACAACCTATCTTTTTTAGTCTCATAGCAAATACTGAATGGAAATATGTTATTGTACAGTCTACTGTTTGAAGCGTGAAAGAGCGTATGCATACATATGAGACTATCTTATTTCATGTATGAAAACTTCCAAAGGCATAAAGAATTCAGAGTCCTGGCTGGATAGATAGATTAGATGTTTACACAAAGCTAGTAAGTACTGTCATTTTCTTGTAAAAGATGCTGTCACTTCTGCAGCACCGCTCTTCAGTGATTGAACTCCCTGAGTGATGTGACATGGGATGAACGGGGTAATGCTGCGATATCTTTCCTAGAGCTCCGTAATCAGACATACACCAAAGGGCAGCCATCGTTCTGTGGCATTTCTGACAAAGCAATAACCGGATTACTGTTAGCTCTAGGAATGTCATTGCTGAATCACATAGGCAGTGTGCTGAATACAAGAGGTAAGCTGAAAATGGAGTTACTCACTGGAGGAAGAGTAACTGAGCCAATGCTTATTGTGAAGTCTGGCTCTAATCTTTAATGGAAAGTGATTTTAAAATGCCGAATTTTACTCTCTTATTGAATGCAAGAATTTTTCATGCTGAAGAATACCTGTAAGTAGATTTTTTTTTTTAATTGTAGATCACTCTAAAATAGTGGTTTTAATCGGTGCACTGTTTATTTAACAGTGTTGATAAGTACACATGGAAAATGCTCTATTAGCACAGAAACTAAAATTTTCTGTTTATACAGGCCAGATACATAGGGGGAGGGCCCACTGCATTCAAGCTTCCCCACACAGCTCCATCAATCTACCTAAACTCTGACTTGAAAGGACCA
The DNA here is from genome assembly GCA_034782735.1 of Sagittarius serpentarius. Lineage (NCBI taxonomy): Eukaryota > Metazoa > Chordata > Aves > Accipitriformes > Sagittariidae > Sagittarius > Sagittarius serpentarius. Next base: position 47,968,070 of record JAVKLA010000001.1, on the reverse strand, counting down.
TTATCAACAGGGGTGAGAAATGATGATTCAAATCCATTTCATTCCACCACAGCCCCTTTCTAAAAAAAGTTTGTCTGTCATTTTTAAATAGAGGCATTTTCTGTTTGTCTTTTATTTTGTTTTTCTTCTTTTAATGGAAAGAAGACTGACAGTAAATAATACATTTTCTATTTGAAATAAAGTGTTCCTGTCTGCATAGAAAATTTCATCCGTACCCATCACTGTAACATGATCTAAAACTGCAAATGTGTCTTTGCAAAGGAATGCAAAACCCGTAAGCAATGTGGTGCTTTTCCATAGCGTTGTATAACTTTAGCATAGCGTTCACAGCCACGCATCTTGATGTGTTTGCAATTTATACGTAATTACAGGCATTTAGTGAAGTTTATCAGACTGAAAGAAGTTTCCAAATAAATGAAAACAAGTCCTTATGTTGTAGAGGAATTTGATACACACTAAAATGAACACTTTCCTTTAATATTTGCAATGCATTTTTTGATTGTTCCGCTTTCAATCAATTTTTATCGTCAAACAGTTACTTCTAAACCATCAGATTTTGACTACAATTTAGCATGATGTTTGCAAACATTGAAATTTAAAATATTAAAAAAGGACATCAGTATGACATTCATTTTCATATGCCTCTCTATATATATTCATCGTTTGTGCCATTTGTGGTCTTGCATGATTGTAATATGTTGTATTTGGAAGTTAACAATTTGAATAAGGTATGATATTTCTGATGGAGCACAAAACCATGGATGTTGAAAGCTAGAATATATGCCCATCGCTAACATCAACTCTTTGTTACTCAAGTCACTCCAGTTACTTTCTGTACCTCACTGTGCTGCATTATGCTATCAGTGCCCACTCGAAGAGGTAGAATGAGACAGAGCCTACTATTATATATAATTTTAATAACGCCACAAGGCAGTATATAGATGCCAAGTCTCTCTGTTCTGTTGTGGTTATCCTCCTTAATAATGATTGTCAATGAAATAAAAAGTCCTGTCAATCGAAGTAAAACTAAATTTCTGTTTTCCTCAATTTCTGATTATAAGCCTTACGAGAAATGTAAAGACCTCTAATTCAATGGGGACAGACAGGTATAACTGAGAGTTTGCTGTCATAAATTACTACAGTAGTTGATTGCATATTTATGGTCCATTAATATAGAAGAGTAGCTGCTTCTTTCTTTCTTTTTTTTTTTTTTAATACATAAATGTGACTCAGCTTTTTCTGCCTCCATTCCAGGAAAGTGTGAAACACCAGGCAATCACTTTGTCATCTGTAATAGATGGAACAAGCAGCTTTTAACTAACTAAACGAGTAGCTGCCCTAGCTAGCCAGCCTAAGGCATACCTGAATCCTGGGCTCAGAAACGGTATTGATCAACAGGGAAAGGAAGAACTAAGATTCTAGACACCGTTCATTCCTTGTTACCCAGAGTGTGCTCAGGATATTTGCAAGTCAGGCAAACCTACACGCTTCTGTTCTGGGTAATTTAAAGTTTAGCCACTTCTTACGTACACCAAAGAAATTGATTTACCTAATTTATAGCTTACTGGTGTTCCACTCAGTATTTGTGTAAGCAAGGCTGTGCTGTTCCTCTAGTTAAAAGAAAGAGGAAGATTTTGACCACAAAGTACCTTTTCCAGTTATTCTAGGTAAAAAGCTGAACATCTAGTTGGATAGCAAAGGTCTTCTAGGAGATGATAAAGGCATCAAGTGTGAAGGAATTAGTGAAGACATTTACGTGATAAACCTTGGATAGTGCTTTGTCCTTAGCATGAGTGACAGGAGAGTAAGTTTTCATCCACGTTGTACATCCTTCTGTGCTGTCAAACTCAGGAGATTTCGCATATACTGAAGTGCTTTGCAGAATTAAAAATGGACTTGTCCTATACTGAAGTACCGCTCATTTCAATAGATTTTTTTCATTACAGTCCAAACTACCAAAATTATTGAGAAAATACTTCTCAATCTGTAACTACTCTGTTATATTAAGTTATGCTGGTTTATTATTAAAGTTTAATTTACATTACAAAAGTATTGAATTTTTGGTCAAATTATGTTGTATATTTGGGCCACAGAATTCGAAAACATGGTCAGCTATTGATGGGATGCTGATGTCTTAGAACAGGTAATACATGGAAACTGTCGGTTGCAGTTTTCTACTGTTAAACTTGTCACGTGGTCTCACAGTACACCTTCTCTATAAACTTCTTCATATCTATTCTGAAATCTTCCAGTGTAATAAGGTGGACAAGTCAACTTCAGAGACATTTTTCAAGGTTTTTGTTTTAGTTTTTGTCATTGTTATTATGGTTTTAATATCATAATGTGCTGCATGTCATGTCATTGATTATTTTAATAGCATGTCTCATCATGTATTTAATTTTTGACTAAATAATTAACTCATTATCAGGTTTGCAGAAATCCAGGTATCTATTAAATATGTCCAATTATATTTTATGTGTACTTGTTCTTGCTTTAACGAAACCATTTCCATTTCCATAAAAGTTTATTTTGGATTAATCCAGCTGATCTAATGTATGCTTAATTTCTCTGCAGCCAACAAATTACGCCAATCCAGTATATGCAAAGTTATACATGGATGGACAAAACTGTCGAAACTCCTTAGCAAGTGTTGATGAAAGAAGAGAACTCCTTCCAAAGAAAATAGATATTGGGATAAGGGAGACTGTGGCATAATCTGCTGTTACCTTTTATACTCTGTATAAATGTATAAAATATAAGGATTACTTTTCTATGTACCAACAGTATTATAATTGTTTTGGCATCAGCATTACCTCTGGTTTTTGTTTGGTTGATTGTTTTCTGAGTTTTTCTTTTGCTGATGACTTTTGACTGACCATTTGTAAGGTATTTTTATGAAAAAGAAACTGCACTACGGTACAATTTACAACAATGCTGCTGAAATAACACACCTTTAAATTTGTTAAAATTGCAAACAACCTATTCGTTTGTAGCGTGAAAATGAGCAATCTATTTTCTATGAACTTTTTTGGTTCTACTTAATCGATAAAGATGGTATCTGCACTTTTTCATTATGTAGTCTGGAAGCTGTAGTACAGTGTGTAAATTTGTTTATTTTAAATGGTGAAAGAATGATTGAATAGTCTACTCTCTTCTTTGTGCCCATTAGAATTTCTCTTCAGATCCTGATAAAGCTAGATAACTTTTCACAAACAAACATAACTTGCTTTTAAATTAGCTTTAGGTTGCCAAGAAGTAAACAAGACTATAGAAATGAAACATCTAATGATCTGCATGAACACAATGATTATGTTTCAGAAATTCAGTGACTGTACATGATATACTAAACATATATACCATGTAAACAAGCTTTGTATTTATTAAAACCTTATAGAACATAGTAACGATTTATCTTGGAAGCTGAAACCTTACTTGCTGTGGGACAAAGCATATGAACTCCAACAGTCCTGTAGGACAGTAGCCACCCTAGAGCACAAGAGGGCATTGCCTACACATGCATTATATGTTTATTCACTTAATCCCATGCATTACTTATGGATTAATAATTCCCCAACACATACCAAACAGTAGGGAAAAACCTAACCCCAGACCTTAAGCACACACAGATGATCACAGCATTCAGTTTTGACAATCACAAAAAAGTCATACTTGTTTAGAAATATTAAAGAACACAAAACACAGCAGTTTCTTTAAATGAAGGTAAACTGTGATATTGCAGAGGTAAAACATAACCAAATTGCATATTAGTGAAACCTTACCTAAGCCCGAGTTTCAATAGTCTGGGTTAAATATCAAAATCTAATTTTCGGAAGTGAAAAGCATCAGTATCAGTTTCCAGCACTTGCTCTGACCTGGTCTGCTTTCTGTTGTTGCTAAGAGGAAAAATCTGACTCACCTTTTTTTAATTTTGATGGAAATAAAGAATACAGTTTCTTTCAGGTTTGAACTGAATCGAAATATTTTATACATAACTTTAAAGGCACAAAAGACTTATTCACACATATGCTGTGGAGGACTCTTCCTTCCTCTGCTAGACATGACTGACTTTTAGCTATCATAATATATTAACCTAACAGATTAAATATGTTTGTGGTTGCTCTTTATTCCCTTTGTACAAGCATTACAAAAATAACTGCTGTTTTATAAAAGATTTTTGTTGTACTATTGTGCATGCATACTACCTATTTCTAAACTTTGCCATATTGGGGCCTTTATAAAACTCTTGATTTATGTAATACTAGTGCAATTTTGCTTGAACAATGTTATGCATATCATAAACTTTTTCAGGTTCTTGTTTAAGTACATTTTTTTAAATTGAACAGTATTTTTCATTTTGGTTATAATAGTCATTTTGCCTATGTTTCTACAATGAAGTGTTAAATACTTTATAAAAAAATTGTTGACTGATTTATTTAAATGAAAATCTACATACTTAATTCAGTGTGTTGACTAATTTTTAAATTTAAACTTATAAAATGGAATCTAAAGAAGAGCAAACAAGGGAAGAACATTACTTTGTACAAATGGCTAAATTCCTTTTCTTAATGGCAATTTTTGCTTTTTATAAGACTTCTAATTTGAATGTTTTTGCAGCTCTGCACATGTTTGGATAACTTAGGTGTATAGCTGTTTATTATGTTAATAGAACTTTAAAACAATTTTATTTCCTATAAAAATACTGTATTAAATAGTTTCATACCATACAGCTATGATTCCACAGGTTCTGCCTTTATTCCGCTGACATCATGACAGATGGATTTGGCCCTCAGTTTTTGCATAATTACAGTTGTTATGAGGCGTAAGTAGTTGGTCTTTTCCGAAACATTGCTGTTTATTTTCTGGAAGAGAACCTCATATCTTTAATACTCAGGTAGAACTAGATTTTAACTAGCGGGTATACAAGTAACATGAGTTTGAAATAATGAACTCTTACACGGCCCTGATGAAATTTGCTTATTGTGATGTCTCATGTTTCCTTTCAGTGAGACGTTTATATTTACTTTACACCTGCTGGAGTGTAAATTTCTTTTTAAAAAGTCAATTTTTTTTATTTTCTTAGAAATACACAGTTGATGTCAGTGGAGCTATTAGATAATGCATATTAGATCAGAATCTGGTCTTAAGTTTATAGGCAGAATTTTGATGGAGATATTGAGCTTTACCACTGCCATGCCTTAAAGACCTTTAAATTACACGTCAGTGTAATAATCCCCAATGGATTTTTTTGTTTGGTTGGTTTTTACTTTACCAGGGTTCTCCATGGGAACTGTTTCTCGCAATCCTTTAACAGGCCCAGAATCCCCAGGCTCTGTAGCTGTGCAAAACACACAAGGAACTGGAGGGTGAAAGATTGAGAACCTGATCAGTAATGTGTACGTGCATCCTCATAAGTTCTGTAAAATAATTTTGGGCAGGAAATTCTGTAAACTTTTACAAGGAACAACAACAATTTTTAACTTTCTACATTTCCACAGCCTTCTTGCTGTTATTAATGCCACAGATGCATATGTGTTTTAAGTTGACGTAAGCTTAGAAGAAAAAAATTTGGATAAATGCGCCTGTATCACTGATTAAAACATCTGTCTCTTCAGGGTGTAGTTGCAAGGCTTTTTGTGGTTGCTTTCCTGAAGATACTAATGACATTTCATGTGAAATGCTAGTAATGTACTATTTCGCTGAATTCATCAGGGTAAAATTTTTCTTCCACAGTACTAATAATTTTTCTTAGCACTGTGAAGCAGTTTGTGGGTTCCATAAATATCAGGTATTAAAATTATTCAGGGAAATGGAACTTCTGATAAATCTAACCCTGAAATACACTGTTCATTTACTTTTTGCTCTTAGGCTAAGGAATGGTTCCAGGTTCCTGGGTGACCACGATACAGCTCTATGTCTCTTTTTACTTTTATTACCCAAATTTTTATTCAACAGAAAAAAAAAACCACAAACGCGTAAGCTTGAAGGGCGACGTGATGTGCCCCATCACAAACTAGGTTCTTAAATCCTTTGCTGAATGGAGAAGCTCTATGCTTCACAGATATGAAAAAAATGCATTTGCACCAAACCTTATGTAATTGTGTCTAATGGATCTTTTTTTTTTCCACAGACTATATTTATAGTAGTATATTTGCACATAACAACAGTGCAGTGGAGTCTCTGCCTTGTAATACACCTCTTGTTCTATGCAAGAATTGGCATAAACACTAACTTATGACAACAAAAGTTCAAAAATGTCAAATTGAGGTGGATGATGCTCTTGCTACTTTGATTAGTCTTTCCGTGCAACCAAGATTGCCAACCTGAATACAGTCCTGTTGCTAAATGCAATAGGAAGCACATTTGAGAATATTTATTTTGATGTGCATTTTTTAATTGGTCTTTCATTTCCAAGACAGTCATGGGATTAGATGTGTGCAGAAGGAAAGCTCTGTAGTGGAATGCCTTTAAAACTTCTACCTAGTTTTATTATCTAACAGTGAGATTGTGGAGAAGATCCTAATATAACAGTAATTACTATATTTTTGTCAGCCTCTCAGTGACCAGAATCAGTGCGGTCACATATGTGATAAAATTTTGTGTAAACACATTTCAGAAAATTTGTTTCACATAAAATCGCACAATGTATCAGAATAAAGCCAAGTGTCTTCTCGTTCATCCACCTTTTTGGAGGATGAGAAGATGATGAAGGAAAGAAATGTCAGTGATAATAAAAGGTCCTCAAGGTAATCAGCCTTAAAAATAAAGACATTTTTCATGTGGAACAAGCAGACCAACAGTGAATCTTGTCTGTCTAGCCCTGGGCAACTCTGCAAAGATATTGAGGGATTTGGAATTTTTCAAGTCTTAGATGGGCAGACGTATGGCTGGCAGAGGGAATGACAATTTATCATCCTAGTTCTCTAATTTATCATGTTTACTATCACCACATGTGTGAAACACAGAGCTGATGAAAATAAGGGTTTCTAATTCAGTGCCCATATTGTAAGATGACAAAAAGGAGCAAAGAAGCATAAAGCGTCTTTTTGCTTCCCCATGCCAGCTGCACATCATATAGTACATGTTGTGACTCTCATGACCTCTGACAGGGGTCTTCAAAAGTAGTACTTGAACAGAGGGGACTATCTGCTGGCTTCAAGAGGATGTTGAATGAGTTTTTCCTGGAAAGAAGATAATGATACTACTACCTCCATCATTGTGCATGATCTGTTTGGGGGGGGGGGGGGGGAAGGTAACTTTTAAAGATAAAGATATGTAAATATAAACAAAATGTA
>JAVKLA010000001.1:47901797-47959974 GCA_034782735.1 Sagittarius serpentarius | reverse complement strand
GAAAAGAGAGGCAAGAGGAGGCAGCAGAAGGCAAGTGTTGAGGAGTGGAGGCCTATCACATGGTGGAAAAGACAGAGTCAAGAGGAGGCAGCAGAAGGCAAGAGGGCCTTAGGAGGGGTGTGTATCACATACTGAGCTCTGTAAGAGGCCAACGCCTAAATCAGGCCAGGAGCCTCTATGATTTTGCTCTGTCCAAAGAGCAGGAGACAATGTTAAGATACAAAGTTTTAATCCCGTTGATGACTGTAAGGTTTGGGCATCACCCACACGGCTAGTAGGGTATCCCGGTCTAAGGGTGGTGGAGTCCTGGTCTATTAGAAAGGCAGGAATGAACCGTTGAAGAGCACATCGTTGCTGGGTGTGAGAACAGTCGCATCTGATAGGGAAGTTGTAACAGACAGCATGTCAGGTGGAGCTTTCCATCTTCTGTCCCAGACCTCATGCCCTACTAGTGGACATTCTCATGCGCTGCCTCTCTTTCATGGTGTTCGGGAAGTACAGCCAAGTATCTGTGCCTCTGACCGAGGGGTTACGGGGTGCACTGTCAGCTCGGAGACTGTTGCCCTGGGTAATTGACTGTATGTATCTGGGCTTGTGTGTCAGACTCAAGCAAAATGTGCCGGCTCCCGTGACGATTAAAGCAGCTGCTTGGAGCTCCGTTCACAATTGTAACAGATCCTACCCCAACCAGGAGGCTGCTCTTCCCCTGCGTGTAGGTGAGCAGCCTGTACCTTCCCCTGAGAAACTAACACAGATGGATAAACTCTCTGGTTTTCCTCTGGGGCGTGCTGTCTGTATGTAATGCACAGTCCCATCCTGGTTTTCACTGCCAAGAAATAGGGTATGGAAAATACTGTAACTTCACTTGAGAATAAAGGAGAAGAAGGTTTACTCCCCTTTTCCTTTCATGAAATCTTTCAGAGCTATAGTGAAAGCTTAGACATACCCTTATGGATACTGTGCGTGCAGTGTTTGCTTATAGACATGCTTCCAGTGTGGGTGTACATATAGGCAAAACATCTTAAAGAAAAGCAGTGCCAGGTAAGTGACCTTTCTTTCCAGAGGGGAATTATGTTGTTGTTCAGATACAATGATTGTGTATCTGCATTTTGCTGGAGCAAGTCTCTAAAATGGTTTTCTGCCTGTGTATCTGGGGGGATCTTGATAATTTAATGGAGAGAGTTTTCCCTGAGATACCATGGTGATCACTGTTGTACAGTGTCTGACAGCAGCACGCTGATAACTCGGTTTAAGTGTTCTCTGAGGTTGGCAAATGGCATCGCATAGGTTGTAGGTGGCTCTTTTTACTGGGATACGTGTTTCCTGGTGACTCGCATGAGTCCTGAATTTCAAACAGTAGTTCCTAGTGTTGGCAACTGTGAAGCACAGCAAATAGACCTTTGCTGGAATTATACACTGCCACTGTGAGCTTAAAATAGAAAAAGAAAAAAAAAAAAACCCAAGATTTTTATCTGTTGCTGATTCTGAAGCCCAGATCTTGTTAGGAGCTTTGGTGTTAGCTGCGTAGCTGACATCCTTGTCCAGAACTTCCTGCCATATAGTGAGCAAACCTCATCTCCTGTGGGAGCTAGCTCCCACAGCCTACGGGAGTTTGGTAAATATTCTGGAAGCATTGAAAAAGGTTGGAGGGGGGAGCTCGGTACCCGTTTGGGAGTTGCCCAACAGAAATTCTGCACACTTGGTGAAATATGATATGAAAGTATTTTGTAAATCAAGAACCTCAGACTTACAGGAGTTAAAGTATAGCAGCTCAAGTCATGTTATTATTTTAAGCTGATAGAGGTCCATAACCAATTTTCTTTTTAAAAGGAAAAGGAAGCAATGCTCAAGTAATGTTCCCACATACTGGGTGGGAGTCCACCACATCTTGTAACAACATGTCAAAAGAGATGTCCTTAAGGAAGAATAGACTAGTGAGAGTGAGGTGGGATGGGAGGTCTGTCTTGTGCATTAGGTTAAGGTTGCCCTTCTCCAGGCATGTCTGTAAATCCGAACCTCTGTCTTCTCTTCCTACCCCACCCAAAAATGTAATGTGTGCATATGCTGCGCTTGGGTGTACGCTCGTAAACGCTCTGCTTCAAAAGTCTGATCATATTTGCTGCTTTTCAGAGGAGGAGGAGTGTAGCATCCACGTAGTTTTAAGGAGGCCAGTGCATCCTCCACTGATCAGAGCCCATTTGTTGGAATAGCATAAGGTATGAAAGCATGCAACACTGCACTGCTGTCCCTACTGCAGGAGTCACAATACTCCAATCATAGATCCTTGATCGTCATTTGAACTTCTTTTAGGTAGTAAGACTATACCAGGATGCTTTGTCCAGCATAATCAGAGTTGCTGTGCAGTGGCTGTGCTGCATGTGAGCTCCCCAAGCTGCAGGCTTCCCCAGGCTGGAGGTCCCATGGTCTTTTGGTAGCCTTTCAACTGGCTGTGGTGAGCGACGGCAGTTGGAAAACCCTGATCTCCTCTGTAGGGTTTTGTAGTTCAATAGGCAGTCTGACAATAGGTGTCCCATAAAAAGACAGTGACCTTCTTCACGTTTTGTCTGTGTGCGCGCGTGATTGGGTTCATACATTGTACTGCCCTGTGTCTTATCTGACACTTTTCCGAAGACGTTAAGCCTTTGTGAAAGATGTGTGATGATTTTCTGCATATATTTAACTATTCTAATCATCTTGAAATTCCTGAAGTGCTAATAGTTCATTGCCCTGAACAGTATTTTAATGTAAATTACTCTACGGTTGTCATTTTTTTAGTTTGTTTCCTATATTGCACAATCAGGTATCTTTTTCCCCTATTCTTAATGAACATGAATAAAATAAAATATAACAAAATGGCTAATTTGAGATTGCTATTACATATCCTACCAAAGTTGTGTCTGACAATATTAGGTTGTCCTTTTTTCTGCTTAAAATTAAAACATTAATGTAGCTTTCAGTGTTAGGTACTAAAACATCTTTATAAATATTTGAAAAGACGCTGTTCAATGAACTGTGCAAGACAGGAGGCTGACCTCGCACAACTAATTAATTATCACAATCAGAGGAACTCCAGACAAAGTACCCTCTCCAGCAATTTGAAAGCTAGTTAACATTCATGTCTCGTAAAAGTCACTTGACTTCCAATTATGATTAAATATGCAAGGTCACTGGGACACAGCAAGTGGAAGAGCTGAAAGTAATCCCCTAGTACTGTGGTGACAGTTAAAAAGTAATGTCATTCGCTGAAGGACTGTGCAAGAAATACGGATTACAGGTCATCGTTTCCTGCTGTGCTATGTGAAGGACTGATGGGGACAGCACCACCACCACCAATGTTTTTGGCCCCGCTTCTGTAGACAAGCAGAATGCTTAACTTGTTATTTCCAAAAGTGAATCATACTGGACAGTTAGAGTTGTCCATAGGCCTCATCAAAATACTGTCTGCCCAGTTTTAAGGATTTCTGTCAAACTCTATGACTGCTCTCATCATGCATTTTACTGTAAAATTAATCAGCGTTAGAGGACTGAACAGCATCTCTTGTCACTGAAAAGTCCCAATTAATCACATCTGACTGGACAACAGCGCCCTTTGTTAAGGAATATCAAAATCAAAACAATATGACGTTACTTTTAAGGGACAATGATCAGTAGGGCAAACCCCGTACAAAGACGTGCATACATCTGTTAGCATTTGTGCCTACTGCTGTAAGTATTTTAAAATGTAAACAACGTATTTCAATATTTGAAAATAACTTACAAGAATTTTCTCTCATATCTTATAAAACAGACATTTAAAAAAACCATATTTTTTGAAAAATGAATATTTTAATGAAGGAATAAAATAATTTAGGTTAACAAGCACATTAACGCTAAATGAAATAGCGAAACGTTGACCATAATGGCAATGTAATCAAAAAGCAGCGATTATATTGTCTGTTTAAATAGCCGTATCCAATAAATACAGTATGACAGCCTGAATCTTGTCACGTATTACTGTATCACATCCTGTTTTTGTGGACATTGTTATTACCAGAGCAATTGTTACAGTCCACCAAAGAGGAAAATGTTGAGGTCAGTCACCCCACACCCATCGTCACTCCAGTGTGGTTAATTGCTATCACATCAGCCAGGAACAAGCAATAACCTGTGAACACTGAAACTCCATTTAGATGCTGCATCAAGTGTCTTTATTTGTGCAGCGTGATGTAACATATGAAAGTTCACTGAAGAAGACACTTCACACCGAGATGTGCTCGGTGAGTCTCCAAAGGGGAGGGGGTAGGAAGTGTTGCCCTTCACTGGGACAAGGAGCAGTTAATTAGTCCATCGGGAAAGGAGATGGCTCTTGACCTAATAAGGCAACAGTTGTGTCTCAGAGGAAGTGAAACGATGTGCTTCTTAATTAAGAGTACCACCTACACAGTCTTATAACAGCAAGATTCAGAGAGCAAGATTAAATCTGGGACAGGCTTTTGGAGGACTTGCAAAATATGCTTGGCTCCGTGCACAAGCGTTGTGCACTGAGGAGGGACTGTCTCCAAGGGTGCCGCTTCAGAGGTGTGCAGAAGGATGGAGACGCCAGGAGGTGCGTGGAAGGCTACATGCAAGTTGGTACCTAAAATTCAAAAAAAGAAGAAAAAGAATGAGACTGTGGTTTATAAGACTATGATTTGAGGGGGTTGTTCATTTGCAACTACATGGTCTATTTTGAACGTTGGTATTACGACTGTACTCTCCTTAGATTTTCACTTGGCTGGCTGGAGCTTTGGGAGAAGTCAAAGTACAAGACAACAACCAGGCACCCCACGCAGGAAGGTATGGCAAAACTGTAAATCAGACGATTAATACCTCTTAACAGTTGCCTTGGCTTCACAGAGTGCCCGAGTAAACCTCCGCTGATGAGGCATGAGCCCTGCAGAGACCCGACACACGCACCAGGAGAGGCTGAAGTCTCCTCCCCTCCGCTGGCAACCGGGAAGGTTTCACCGACAGGCCGAACAATACCGGGAACCACACTTGAACCCTAAATATCTCCAGGGACTCTCGTTACAACAATTTTGTGACGTGTCACTTTCTGTGCACAATCAGAAATAATAGTGGCATGCTACACAAGGCGGGGCGGGGGGGGGAAGTCCAGAGTTAGGTATCCCAGATTCTGCTGCTTGCAGATGAAAAATACAACAGCATTCCAGTACAGCAAGTGGAAACAGAGTTATACCCCAGTACTTGCCTATTTACTAATAAATTTTGATTAACTGGGTATTCTGTTTCAAGTTGCTGGCACTATTTAAAGAAGAAAAGGAGTCTAACCAGTAAATCCCATTATATATTATAGGTATTAAAAGAATCAGATGGGATTCTTTGAATTCTTGTTTTCAGCTATTTTAGAGATTATCTATGTTTATCCGAAGTCTGTCCGTAAGACTCAGCCACCAGCAGCATCTTATCTGTTAAATTGTTTTCAACCCTTCCTTATGCATATTCCAAAGTACTCGAATGCATTTCTGTTTTTTTTAATGTCTTCATAGGGCTTTTTACTTCCTACTCTCTATGAAGCAGCACACTGGCAAGTTGGAAAAAATCAGGGAAATTAACCGGATTTCCATGGATACAGATAATATAAAATAGAGTTCATTGTACAGAACTGTTCTTTTTATTTGTACTTATCATATTTTTAGAGTTCAAATTACAATTTAAAAACTTGTGATGTTTTTGCAAGATTTGAATGACAGAAAACCAGTCATACTCATTACAGATGACAGAAACCCTGTAGACAGCACTGAGGAAGGGAACTATTGAATTAAGGACAGCAAATGCAGAATCACAGGGCTTGACAGGACCTCGGGGGGCCTGCCTGCCCTCTCTGTGTTTCCCAAACAGCACCAGCTATAGCTAAGCCAGCCTCTATAGGCATTTCTCCAGCATTTTTGAAGAGTGACAACGATGTCCTTAAACAACCCATTCCAGGACTTGCTATCCTTTTTTTTAGGTCATGCATATGTCTGTTTCCACTGCTGAAGTTTAAAGCTGCTTGTCCCAGCCCTTGCAGACAAACCATACTTCTTTCTGCAACCTTAACGAAAGTGAAGAGTTAAAGTGAAGCAGAGAAGGTGACCCCGTTGTGGTGTGCACATCTCAGTCCTGCTCCATGCCTCGTGAGCAGGGGGGAGCCTGCTGGAATAGCATCTCCATCCAGACGATGGGTGGCAGCATGAAGACCAACCGTGTCACGTTGTCCTCTTTCGCTGGAGCTCCGGACCGTGCTTGCTACCCGAAGATGTCCATGAGCGACATGGGACTCGTGGAGCCACTTTCCTTCCTGTCTCCTTCTTACTGCAGTCCAAATGAACACAGAACTCTGAATTGTCACTTCTTTGCTTATAAATCTTACTCGGTAAATGAAGGCGTGCATTGAACCCCTGCTGGTACTAGGCACAATCTGCAAGAAAATCATCCTCAAACTGAAATGGCACTGCAAGCAAATATCATCATATTTCAGCAGAAAAACCAAGGCTATATCCATATCTAAAAAAGGCAAGAGGTAATTTCCGTGCAAAGCTCTGGACATCAGAGAGTCACGTAGACAGTATCTGATGTATCTAATGTAGCCAACATCTCTAATTTCATTATAACTATACCTATAAAAAGAAGACTTGGTCGTACAAAGAATTCCTAGTCGTTGCTGCCAGAGAAACCTCTGAGCTTCCTTAGCTTGACGGAAGGTCTCTGTTGACTCCCCTGCCCTGCCTTATTTCACCGGAGCGGGGCTGAAGCTATTGAAGCATCAGGCCAGTAAAGCAGATAATGAATCTGTAATACCAATAGTGCAACAAAACTCCAAGAGTGTAATAACTTGAAATACTAAGTCTGTGAAATTTAACAGTATCTGGAACAGGGTGCTGAAGGAAGGGCATAGCTAAGCTGTGGGACTGAAACGGGTCATGGATTAAAAAAAATACCTACAGCTTTGCAAACTTCGTACCACAAAGAACAGCTTAAGGGGTCATTTGGTCAGTCTACAGAGTCCTCCATGAGACGGGATAGAGGAGCATAGATGAGTCTGGAATCCATGGGATTATTTTATAATCCGATGAGTGAAATTTGATGATGTTCTGGCTAGAAATGTATTTTTGTTTTGTTCTGAGGTTTTGTTTTTGATCACTGAGGATATTTACCATGCAATCAAATTAGCGAGGGTCATTGCAATCTCCATCACTGGAAATCTTTAAAACAAAATTAAGTGTTTTTTCTAAACAGATAATACTGTAATTCAGCCAAGATTTAATTCAAGTAGTTCTTATGTTATACAAGGGGTCAATCTAGAAGTTCATGATGTTCAGGCCATGGGAACTATGAATCTGTGGACTTGTTACAAAAGCAATTTGTAAGTCATTGAAAGCTTCCTGAGAGGTGCAGCATTCACCACAAAACCCACCGAACAAACACCAGCAGCATTCATTTTCATGTTTTATTTCAAAACAGTACCGTTTCATTTTCTAAGGTAAAAAATCACAGAGATAAGCTGCAAGTCACATATTTTACCCATGTAACAGGCTGTACTTAATGGGAACAACATTATTCAACTGTATTTTAAATGCAGAACCGCAGGTACTTGTGTGATTAAGTTGTCTGACGATACTCATAGCATCAGCAAGAAAGCAATGATGTGCTCCATTTGTAGTTTCCGAGATGAGTGAGTCCATTAACAGTTTAGCACTAACGACTGACTGTAAGAAGTACAACTGCAGATCCTCTGGCTGCAGAAAAGGCGGCCGAGGAAAAGCAAACCATGGTATTTACCGAGCACACTGGGGCTGCTGGTGGTGGAAAGGCAACAAACACCCCAGGAGTTTGGTGCACCACTGAACAGCGCTTGGGGGTGTTATATTCAGGAATTGGTTGAATACTGTTAACCTTCAGCAAAAAAAAAATAGCATTTGTGTTAGTACTTCCTATACAACTGATAATGACTGAATTTTCCAGTGGGTTCAGAGACTCAGGCCGTAAGGCAGCTGGAAGAAAGCTCTGTTTTCTTTAACAGACAGAGACTTTCTCTGGGATGGTGGTTCAAATAGCTGATGTCTTGTCATGTTCCCAGGTCTTCTAGTGAGGTTTGGGGGGGGTGGGTGGGTGTGCTTGTTAATGTTTTGGGGGGTTTGTTCCCCACCCTGATTCAGCATTTAAGCATACTCACTCCCTGGCAAAAAGAGAATTTCAGAGCACAGAAAAGAAGGTAAGGAAAGTGAACGTTGGTATGCAGAGTAACCCCAGGAATGCCCTGACCGCACATTTCCTTCACGAAGGGGTGAAAATGCTTCTGTGTAAATGCCATAGTCGTATAAAGCTTTAGGTCTGTTCTGTGTAATCACAACGAGCACACCCTTTTTCTCTCCAGCTGGTTTCGGGGACCCTTAACTCGCACTCCAGTCCCCTCCTCTCCCTCTTCACCCTCACCACCACTCTCGCTGTTTCCCGGCCCTGAGGAATTGAAATTCTGCCATTTCTCCTTCTGATGGCTCTTGCGTTTGCTCTCGCTTCCACTTCGTGCTGACCTCCTCAGGGGATCAGACACAGAAGCCGCGAAGGACGGCTGGCTCAGCTGGCTCGCTGCCCTTGCGAGGAACGGGCTGCCTATGCTTTTTGTGCAAAGGTACATATTTGCTTCGAGGCAATCAGGGGCTCATGCTAACCTTACGAACTACTGGAGTTCCTGAAAAGTCGTATTTCTGCAGAATACATAGGGAAATGGGAGTTTATGGTAATAAAGGCATATTACTGTTTAGTTTTCATTGCTATGACTTCATAGAAATTGTTTGTTTCCATTGAAAATGCTGTCTGACCTAACCTACAGCAGCCTTGCAAAGCAAAGTGCTCTATTACCTTACCTTTTCTCCTGTAATTTCAGTTTTGAATGCTTTTAAGCATTCCTTATACCCATTCTGCATGCCAAGCCGGGGGGAACTCAGCAGTGATCATCACGGAGATGGACCTATTTTACTTGATATCACTCATGGTGCTGCTTAGCTTTGTATTTGAGTATCAAAATGCACTCCTGTAAGTATTTCTTGTGTTCTCTATGAGCTGTGGTGACAGCCAGTTTAGGACTATTGGGGACTATCATGCCACAGAAACACGTGGATGACTTACAAAGTCCAGGCACCTGAGTAAGAAGCAAAATCTCAGGTTTTCATAGCCCGGTCCCATGCAATTAGATTTCTAATAGGAAATGGATATGTACATAATCTGCTCTTTATGAGCACTCTGAATTCCACGTTTGCCAGGAACTGAGCAGTTATTACGATATAAGTAACATGTATTCAGTGTACATAACACAGCTGTTTGTGGTGCTTTGCTTAGACTATGGCAAAATAAAATGCCACCCATAGGACTAAACAGCTTTGCTCATAAAATGATGCAAGTATGGAATTTTAATCTAATCTAGTTTATTTTATCAACATTCTTTTGTTTATCAATCAGTTCATTTTATTTATCAATCAGTTTCTTTATGCTCTAGGATTTAAAATCCTCTCTCTGGATGGTTCGTGTGTGAGCTTGGAGTTCACCATCCAGCGTGTGTGAGAATGTACAGCGGAAATTAAAGACTGCTCAAAATCCTGTGTAGCAAACCTGCTTCTTAATGATAGATATTTTTTTTTAAGTTCACTGTGGAGTCAGGGCACAGGAGATGGTTTTTTTCCTGAACCAACTTTACTGCTGAAGGTAGCAGTGTATTTCACACTAAAGCATAAATCTGCAGCCTGAAACCCCTGTAAGAACACACAATATAGCTATTGAGAGTACTCAAGTGAAAAAACTGAAAAATTATGTATTTTAAAGTGCTTGTAAAAAACCTGTTGCCCTATAGTTTGCTGATACATACGTGCATCTCGTTTACTTTCATTTTTCAAAACCAATAATAATAATGTCATTGTAACGAACATTGTTTGGACACTGCTGATGGGCATCTGGGTGTGAAATCATACTCACAGGCCAAAGGCCAAAAAGAGAGTGGGTCTTCTGTCACCCTGTCAGAGCAGCACCGTCTTCTCCACAAAGGCAGGAGGAAAACTTATTTTTCCCATGCATGTGCACCTTGGGACTCCCTGTGATTTAATGCTGCAAATAACAGTTTGGCCATTTCGTGGTCAGTCCCACAGGCTCCTTTGTGCATTGATGGAGCATTTTGCTGTCCCATAATTAGTATTACCCAAAGGGGAGAGACTAGCAATACCCCATCTCCCAGAGCACAGGCTGGTCTTGGCCAGGAACACTCCTATACATACGCTAAAATTTCACAGAAAAGGATTTTGAACTGATTCACACTGTCTCTACTTTCCCATCTTCTTCATTCTCAGTAGTTTTTGCTCATAAGAATATTTTATACATTCGAAGTCTATCCAGAATAGTTTCACTAGGAAAACATGCTGATCTAAAGTGGATGCTTAGATTTAACCAAGACTACAATATATAGCGTATATCTGTGGGAAGAAGGAAAAATCTAGTTCTTCAGAGACAGAGAGAATTTAATTAACTTCAGTTACATCACTTTCTGTGGTATTCATGGATGTAAATTCAATTCTCATTGATATACCTTTTAAAAAATCCATTGTTATGAAAAGTAAAGTGCAGCTTCATTACTAAAACTCATTTTGAGTTGCTGCTTTTCTCTGCTGCTTGTAAGTTCAGTACAGATTTGACAGGGAGCCCTGCTCGCTTCCCGAGCCTGGAGAACTTTGGCTGTTAGCTGAAACCAGAAAAAGGTCATAAAAAATGTGTCCCTTCCTTTCCACTCATCCTGCCCCTTCGCTCCTCCTGGCACAACCAGATGGTTTTTATCCTCCTTCAGCAACCCAGATCCTATACAAACAATAATTTTTTTATATATTATCCGTCCATTCATGAGGGATAATTAGCTTTGTTGATGAGCCTCTGTATCCAGTGACTTCCCTTGCCTTGGCCATCAGTCCTCTGACACCAATATGCAGCTTGTATTATATGATATGATATTATATTATTTGCAGTTCTCAGTTGATATTTTGAGTAGAATTCCTCTGATTTAATTTCCTACACTGTTTACCATGTAGATACGCCTGGGAAACATGGTGTTGTCACTTATCAGAGAAAGAAAACGCCTAACAAAAATTTTGCCATACCACCTTACCCCTTTTTGTCTGGGCTGTGTATGTCCTATCCATGCAAATATTCTGTAAGTGGGGGCCTCTCAGTGAGTAATATGACCTATGCTCACAAATCCTGGGCTACCAGTGTCGCCGCTGGTTGCGGCATAGCAGACGGTAGAGCAGTGTAAAGGCACAGCTGGTGACACTCTCACGTAGAGGGCTAATTATGCTTAATGAACCCAGTGAGGCGGAAAGCAAAAATTCGCCCACTCCCAGCTTTAGTTCTCCGTGGCCCCAGTAAATTGTTCAGTAAAACCATTTGCTGAGGAATAAAGGCTGCAGGAGGCTGTTGTTAATGGCAGGGCACTGTGGAACACACGCAATGCTCCTCTTGCTTTTCTGTTGTTCTTTCTTCGTCTACAAAAATAAGCTGGGGTAAGGCGCTTTGCTATTGCGTACGTGTATCCTGACTGTCACGTCTGGCTGTTGCTGAGGGCGATGGCTGGAAGCTATGCGCTACGGCAGCCAGACGCTCTACGAATGAGCCTCTGCGCTCCCAAAGTCATTTTCAGCTCTGGCACGGTTTTTCTCTGTCTAAAAACCAACAGGAGCATTTGTGAAACGGAAAAGGAAAAGCCAAACCACTGCGATGAAACGAGTACCTGTTTTCAAACAAGCACTTTTACCTGCTTTTGGAGGCCCGGCTCGTCTCTGCTCCACGCACCAGCCGCTTCCCAGCCTCGCTCATGACCAGGGCCACCCTCGCCGAGGCCTCGCCGAGACGGTCATTTATATGCCCGTGCCTGTGCACTTGCCGCTTCTGGTTTGGTGAAGGTAAGCTGGACAAACCTTCCCCGTCGGAGCAATAAGGCCCGTGACTCTGCGGTGTACTTACAGCAAGTACTTCCTGTGCCAACTTAAAATCCCCAGCCTTCGCTGTTTAATCAACTGCGAAAGCTGTTTATTGCTTTCTACACAGGAGTGTCTCAACGCCGCGCTTTAATTAACTGTGTCGGGCTTGGCTGTCTTTCGCCACAGGTTTTATTGGAATAGTTGTTAAATCCCGTCTTTCATAACTGTGTCTTAAACACATCTGTACTGAACTCTTGTTAAGCAATAATTACTTTCCAACAGCTGTCTTTTATTCATCTCACATTTGCTCACGGGCGGCGGCGTTAAAGTCCTGCACAGCTTTCTTACAGGGCGACTCCCCCCGCCTCCTCACCTGAGGCAGGGAAGCTCTGGCCCCAGCTTGTTCGCTCCTCTCCTGGGGAGCGTGACCAGGGCTGATCTGCGCAAAACCAACCTTCTTCTGGGGTTACTGCAGCTCCCTGAGCGTCGTCTTATGCCAGGCGGCCTTGCACAGCCACTTCTTCCTCCTCGCCCTGCCTGGGGGTCCATAGCCGTGCCCCCTGCTCCTTTCTCTCTTCCCTCCCTGCGTAACCAAGGCACGGGTGCGTTGCCCAGCCGTGCGGGCTGCTGCAGCACCCTCACAGCCCACACTCCTCCCTCCCACTGGTATGTCCTCCTGGCTGTGCTTCGTCACGTGGGATGTCGTTTTCCTGGCTTTCCAGCCTGATTTAACCAACGGCTTACCCACCACCACGGTATTTTATATTCCTCTTTATAAATGTCAGGTTAGAGCTTTCTGATTTTACTGTTGTGGATCCTTGGAGAGTTTTTTGGAAGGGGAAAGGATGTATTTCTCTGTTGCTTTAGCCAGAAGCTGCTAGGAAGCTGAAGGTGACATATCTGAGCCGCTCTCCTCTCCCCCAGCCTTGTCCTGAGGACAGGCAGTGCTCTCCGAGGAGCCCCCGAAATACCATCGCTCTTCACAGCCCACAGCACAGTCCCCTGGAGGGCTCTAGTGACACCTCCCACGCAGAGCAAGGCCGCTGATTTACCCGCTAACGAAGGTGCTTTTATGCCTCTATTACCTCCGTGTTTGTTTTTCTTTATTTTTCCCTTCCTGTTAGCGTTTTAGACACTTGCTGTTATTTGTCAGCTAATACAGCCTGGCTGTTTATAGGTTAAGCAAGGTGGCCAATTTCCTCTTCACGGCGCTTTGTTAAATATTTAAGAGCCCTTAGATCCTAGCCCGATGCTTTCCTGTACGTCCACTAGATCACTCCCAAATACGTGTTGTCTTCTGTAGCACGCAGACCCAAACACCTCCCCTCCCAACCCCTGGGCCTCCCACCCCTCCACTGCCCGCTCTTGGGTAGGAAGGCGCTCAGCTGACGGGGCAGGAGGAAACCGAAGTCAGAAAGAAATAAGGCACATGGTGTCTGACCCAAAACTGCTGCAGATTCCAGGTTTTTGTGTTCAGCGGTGAAGCTGAGTCAAGGCACACACCTATGAATGTCCTCCAGGGCTTTCGTTCCGGTGTGAATTCAAGGTTTAGGGCTTCAAGTTGCCTTGACGTTTACAGATCTCTAAATAGAGGATTGGAAATTATGGGAATAAATTTGCGCTCACAGGAGAGACCCGGATGGTAGGTTGTAAGGAGAACATTTAATGTGCAGAAATGGACATTCCTATGCACCATGATACTATTGCTGTTGTTACTGGACTTGAAGTTTCCCCATCATTTTTAAGTTCTTTTGGAAGATGCTACGAGACTCATCTTTCTGTATAACGATATTTATTGATGAAGCTGGTTTGAACTACCTTGAAAGTGTCGTGCATTTATATTTAACATTTAATTATTGCTACTTTCTCAGACCTTTGGGGAATGATCTATTTTAGTATTCCTATGATGTCTACTGTGAACTGAGCTACTATTGCTCATAATAGGAAAAACGACAAAAAACATTTCAGTCTTTCCTTTTTGTCTTTATTATTCTAGAAGTGAGCAAAACCACACAGCTGGCAGTTGTTTGTGCCGAGGAGCTATAATACCAGACTGCCCCTAAGAGCTCGCCTAGAAAGATGGTCGAGAAGCTGTCAAAATGGCTCATTTAGTGAGGAGACGAACTACTTGTGGGAAAATCTTGCCACTAAATGGTTTCCTGTAAAATCCTAATGGCAGATGTGTGGATGTTTGGCCTTACTCCAACGGGTACACATCCTAGAGTCAGGATCGGGCATATTTTGAGGCAACGCGTTAATGCCAATGGGAGGGTAGGGATGATACATTCTATACCCTTTCTGAAAAAAAATTGTCTAGCCTGTGCGCAGGCTACTATTAAGAAAGGGGGAATTATTTTTCTTCTTCTTTATGTTTATGTAGGATGTCTGTCCTCTGTTCCAGTGAATGAGGAGCAAAATTTGCGGGTACCAGCTGTAACATCCTTGCGTAGGTGCAGCCAGCACCGCTGCCTGCCATCACATCGCACAGTCTTTGCTAGACAGGTGTGTACCGAGGAAAAGTAATAACTCTGAACGCTGTCCTCTCTCTCACAGCTAAAATACGTCGGTTTCGTGAGCTCTTCCTCCCTTGCCAGCATACATCAAATTCTCTTCCCCCACACTTAAACTTCACTAATGCTATCAATAATGTCCTCCTTCTTCCATATATTTTGGGTTTTTCATTTCTTCTGCTGCATTCCTTGTATTTTATCAGCACTTGCTCCATATTCACCTCCCTCCACCCCCAGCTTCCTGCAGCCGCCCGAGCACCCTGCAAAACCTGTATAACCAGTAGCTCCCCACCATATTCCCAAACGGATCTGGGACCTAAGGGTGGTAGGTAGTGTTGCCCTGGAAGGTGGCTCCTCCCTGAATGCTGCCTTCGCCCTGCTTTCCCCCAGCCTTGTCTCAAGAGCAGTTCCCCCCAGCCCTCCCTTGCGCCCTCCACGGGGACTGCACGTGGGCAAAAGCTCAGCGAGGGATGGGGCACCTTCCCCTTCTCCAGCCATGGCATCCCTTCCCGTGTCCATGCTGGTCTCCCTCCAACAGCAGGAAGCTCTCACAGGACAAAAGAGAAATGTCTCCACGGAAAAAAGGGCAGAATTTCATTGTTAATGGAAGAGGCTCATCTCTCCATCGGCTGGAAAGCCCACAGAGAGATGTAGTGACTCTTCTTGAAGTTAAAGGCGGGGAAAAAGCATTGCTTCTTTTCCATAAAGTTGTACCTATATCCCAGTTGCACGGGAACGGGTTTGTCACACACGTCCCCCAGCAGTGGCACTGGGGTACAGGCTGCGCTGCTGTCAGAGCTCCGCATTTGCCAACTGCGTGATGCTTCAAAGCCACCTTTGCCTTCCGGGCCAGGCTTTTACCCGCATTCCTACCCGCCTTGCAACTCCCAGCCCAGGTGGAAAGAACCAGCTGCCAGGCCAGTGCTGAACGTTTTGATCTGTTTTCAGCAACTTCTGTGTAAGATGTAAATGCCCTTTTGCTGCGCAACACGGTGTATTAGGCAGCACCGAGCACTGCAAAAAGCTCAAAATTCACTTTGATCTCATCCCTTGACAACAGCACAAAAATAGGTCCCTACCTGTGTGAATAACCCCCTCTTTGACCCTGCAAGGGGCTGGAGCCCAGCTCCGTCGTGCCGCTTGCATGGGCTGGAGACAAGGTGCCTCCTCGCCCCGCTCACGTGCCCGAGCTTCGACAGGGCTGTCGCAGCTCGCTGGACGGGGGCAAACCAAGCCGTGGAGTGGGTTATTGATTTGTCAAGACAGGAGCTGGTGGATGGAGCCCAGAGCTCTCAGGAAACCATTTGCTGCTGTCTGGGGTAGAGCCTGTTTCTCCTCTTCCCGCAGCCGCAGCAGTGCTGGCCCGTGCCTCGGCTCAGCCTCTCCCCGCCGCTGCTGCACCACGCTTTTGGGGGGGGGTTGTGGTTATTTATTTGGTTTCGTTTTCTGCAGCAGCCCAGCTGGAGACGTAAGATAATATCCAAAATAATTAAGCACTGCTCACAATACAGCTCCTGCTCCGAGACATCTTCAAGGGGAGGTGTGCGAATGGGAGACCCGAGTGTCAGAAAGCTGACAGCTGAGGCGGACACGAGAAGAATTATAGGCATTCAACAAACATTAAAAGGACAATAACACACTGGCTTATGGCTATTTATTTTTTTATGAGCAACTTTGGCAGTATTTTGTTTGAAGTTTTGATGGCCATATGTTTTCCAGGGAGGCACAGCGCTGTTTGTAAACTGTGCTATAATTGAAATTGAATTTTTATGAAATCTATGTGAAATATGATAACACATTAAAATACTCTCCTTTGGAGAGTTTCCTCATTGATTTTTGTTGCATTAAATCTGTTTACACATCAAAGGAAAATATTGCATTCTGCCTGTCTTCATTTCAGTCACACCCTTCCTTTTGTTTCCCAGAGACTACACATGGCAAAGCAAAATCCCCTCTGTTCAGAGCTCTTCCAGCACTCGCACTTCTTTCAGTGAAATGATGCTTTACACTATAATTGGCCTTCTTTCTCCCATCTGCTCAGCAAACCAGGAACTTTACGATGGCTTTTTCTTCCTTCACCTTTTTGGCAATTCAATTATATTTATACGCCGGGACCAATCCCGCCCTACTGAAAATATATGGGATTTGATGGCTGACTTCACTAGGATCAGGATCAGTCTGCAGAAGTATCTGCTATGGACAAAAATCTGTAGCTGGAGTGCGCACAGTCATGGCTCGGTTCACTTCAGAGGAGCTGTGCTGATTTATCTGAGCATCTGTCCCTTGAAAAGTTTTTTGTTATGGCAGAAATTGTTTTAAATTCAACCAGCATATTTCATCTTGGTCTTCTCAGATGTTGCTGTAAAGAACTGAGCTTTCTTTAACTTCTGTGTGTGAAAATGCCATTTTGTGTATATGTATGTGTGTGTCAAACTATTTTGTATGCTATTGAAAAGAGAATGCACAGAAGAGAAATGGTTTGGGTGAAGGGAAAGCATTAGCTTATTTTTAGCCTGGTGCTAAGGAAAGACTTGCGGGATGAATCCATCTTAATGACCAAACTAAAATGGAAAGTATTCTTAGGACCAATAACTAGATACATGATGATAAACCTTCCCTCGCTTTACTCACAAAGCTCCTTGTCAGAGCATCAGCGCCGCGATAAGGCTGGTTGTATCGCCCCGTCCAGGTTGTGCGTGCGTGGAGCTGGGACAAAGGCCTATTTCAGGGACGAAGGAAATGATCTATTTCGATGTTTTTCTCTGTCACTGTAGGGATAATAGCTAAATGCTATCACTAGCGCCTGTTGGATTTACCTCTGAGTTGAAGCTGATCTCTGCCAAATCTTATTTTTGTTTCTCCTCTGCTAGTTACAAAATTGTCCTGTTTTGAATTCTCCTCCTTGCACTTGACTGACTTTCATTTTCCTCCGTTTTTGGAAAGTAAAATGTGCTGTACTTGGTTAGACCTTGGGCCCACCGAAGCCGACCCTGCACCCTACCCACAGGGCCTCCCACTACTTTCAGGCGTCCTCCCTGGCAGAGGTCCGCGGGGTGGGAGGAGGCACCCGATGGCTGTCTGTACTGCCCGGAGCATGGGATTGCATCACCTTTATTATCTTTGCTTCCATGGTGTGGCTACGAACGCTTTTAATGATGACAAAATGTGTCTAACTTCTGTTAAAATCCAGCAGAAGCGTAGACCATCGTGGCCTACGGATACACTCCAAACTGTCAGCACGCTTCTTGATATTTTTTCTCTTTGTTTTTTCTTTGCTGTGTCTTTGCTTTGGTTAATTTTTTATGTGTAAAAAAAAAATAATTGATTAGGACAAAGAGCATCCAGAAAACAGCTGGCTGAGGCCTATGTATGGGGCTGCCTTCTCTGACTGAGATGGAGGAACATCAGCTTGTGATGCAGTGACGATGGCTCATAAGGTGAGAATGTGACATAAATGAAACCACAACCATGTGTATTAGTATTTAGAGGCAGCACTTGGATGCTGTGGTTACCTCTAAAATGGCTGTTCAGGCACTGAGAGAATAGTTCCCATTTTAAGTATAAGGTATATTTGCAATGAGAATTATCTCCCAAAATCTTAGGGACATTTACTGCTGTGATAGTTCATTTAAGGAACAGCAAAATTAACACAGACATATGTTTAATTGATTTATTTATATAATTAATTAGTATTCTAGAAAAAGCCTGTAAAGTGGCAGGGTAAATTGATATTTATTTTTCAACTCACCACGTCTTCAAAGCCTAAATTTGAACCTAGTGCCCTCCATGAACACCAAGGTGAACTGGCCCCCGCAGTTTCTTCACCCTCTTTCCTCCTGCCCATGTGCATGGCAATGTGTCTAAAGTGACAAAATTCGGGATTTGCGGATGCCAAATACTGTGAAGTTTGTTGCAAAGCCTGATGGAGACTGGGGTAACAGCAGCAGACCAGTTTTTCTATCCACGGGCTGCTGGTCCAACGGGGCCAGCCTTGCTGTATGCCAGCTGGGAGAGATGCATGGGTGATCGTCCCACACCTTATAAAGAAATGCTGAGGTCTATTGTGCCCGGTTTACTGCTTGGAAGATTGGAAATAGAAAGGGGGAGTGTATTTTAAAGCTAAGCCATAGCTTTCTCTAAATACAAGTTGTGGCACAATGCCCAAGAAGGTGCCTGAGTATGAGTTTGAGGAATTTATACTCTAAATGACGTTCAAATTTGTCTGCTTACTTTCTAAACAAAAACCCCTCAAAGAAACAAGCTGAGACAGAACAGCAAAAAAGGGTTTCTGAGCATCTCCTTCTCTCGCCCCTGCCATGCACTTGCAGGTCCGTGCTGGCTTGTGGGATTTGCTGTGGTTAATTTGGAGTTTCTGAGCTCCAGCAAACTGTGCAGTCCTCTCTCCCATCCCCAGGCAGGTTTATTTGCCTGTCTCCTCTGGTGCCAGGCTGTTGGCTCCCTGTACTTTATTTCAGCTTCTCTCCTTGAGCTACAGGCTCCCCGTCTGTAATTCTTCTCTTTCGTGCCCCTCCGCCACGTGGCGTGGGGGGCAGGAGGCTCCAACGTGCCAGCCCTCGTGCCACCTGCCTGTCTCTGTGCACGTGGGTCCACTTGCTCCGCTCCCTCCTTCATTGGCCTCCAGATAAAATGGGAAAGAAACAAATCAAAACTGCATCCTGGCAGAGTAGGTAAATAGAAGGAAATACAGTGAATTAAAGGTAACTAGGAAAAAGAGATAAAAAGGAGAGGATTTTTAAAAAAAAGGTAGGAGAGAATTTAAAAAAAAAGGTAGGAGAAATTGGAGGAAAAGGGCAGAGAGAATCTGTAAAACAGGATAGAAGGGCAAGTTTAGAAGAAGTTGTGGTGCCCCAGCTTTTGTGAGACCAGGTAGACAGGCAGGTTGCGACGAGCAGGAAATCACAATTTGTGTGTGCCGCGAGCAGAACTTTTAAATGGTTTACCGTAGCGAAACGGCATGCACATTTTGTATTAAAAATTAATAATAGCACCTCCTCCTGTGAGAAATTATTAAATAAAACATTAAGAATTGCTGGGGCTGAAAATACAGAGTACCACTCCCCGCTTCCATGTGTCAGACCCCACTGGTGCAGGGGAGCAGGCTGCAGACCCCATGCCGTTAAACCACACAGTGCCCTCCATATAGAGATGCCTGCGGGAAGCAGAGATCGTCAGCACGGACCCCGCTCTGCGCCAAGCAGTGGTGCAAACTCCTCTCCCCTCTCCTCCACAAACTGTGACTGTGCCCTGCAGAAATAAGAATAATCTGTATTTCTGATGTGGGAGAGAGGGAGCAGAGGTTGGAGGCTTATCTTCTGTACAGATTGCACGTGTGTGTGCGTGCACATATAGATGGGGGGTGTGTGTGCATAAACAAATACATATGTTATGCATATACATATTAAAAAATTTATATAGATATGAGTTAGTACATGGATTAACTGTATTAAATGTAAAGACAGACCTCCCATTTAAAAAAATGATGTCTGCTTTTTCGGGGTCACCTCCGTAGCACTCATTCCCACTCAGAAGGAGATGGCAGCCCCAGGAAGGACTTGTCTTGCATGTTTTTGTGGGGTCCCCAGTGCTTTCCAGCACACTGCCCTGGATGCTCGGCCTGCCCTACCTACACTCACCTGGAAGCCAGGTAAACCCTTGGGGTCCCTGTCTGAGTATTGAACATTGGCCATATTAGATGCATACAGTATTTTGTTCGTGCTTAGGGTGAAAAACCTCACTTGATGGTGTTCTGGGACCTAATTTTTACGAACTTCAGTGAAATCAGTGTTTCTGAGCCACAGACGTGTTGTCCAACGCTTCAGATACTACAGGGGAGACTGCCATGGCATTAGAAATGTCCATTTCAAAGAATAACAGCTTGGTCATCCAATCACTGCTTTTGGTAATGTTATATTTTAAGGTTAAATTACAGTTTGAAGTCCTGGCACGTGGGGGCAGGTGTGTGGGCAGCTGGGGCCGGCGTTTGGGTGGGAACAGGAGCCCAGCCTGTGGGTCGGTAGGGGCACAGCCTACGTGGAAGCAGGACCAGTGCTGAGGACTAGGACGAACAGAAGCCGGTGCATTTCCAGCAGGAAACTTCGCATCCGTTAATTATGAAGAAGCGTTAGTCCTAAGAGCCATGTAATAAAAATAGCAATAGCATACTACTTAGGAAATAGTATTTCACAAGTGGATTAATTGGCTAGTCACATTGTGGATGATAGTAAATATATGGCTGGTTAGTTTTGGCATAATACAAAATAAATGTAGACACTAATAAACAGTTATGCATTTCTGCCAAAACTTTGATGTTAATTGTAGGTTATGTATATACTTGTTAAAATGAAATCTATAATACATGAGCTGTGTTTCTATTAATTAAACATACTGCACAAAGTATTTGTTATGTTATGTCTCTATTTAAAAGGAGACTAAAATGCAATAGCTGGCCAAAATATTTCCATTTTTTTTAAGTAAAGATGGAAACACAGTTCTATATTATTAATATATTGACAAAATTATTTTTTTAATACTTGTTCCGGTTTTGTCTCTAGGTATCTCTTAAGCTTTCAAATCTTTCTAGAACTCTGTTCAAAATAATATTTAGCATAGAGAAAAACACTAAATATTTCATGGTATAATTAAATCTTATTAAAGTAATTGTCTGTATAGCTCATATTAAAAATTTACAAGGACCCTTTTCCTTTTCATTAGAAGTTATAATTTCTTATGGATTTCCATAAATGTTTTGAGCTTAAGCCCCAGCTGTGGGAAGCATCAGAAGTTTTCTCATGATTTGATGCTGAATCTAAGTTGCTTTGCTCATATTTTCCTTTTAGTCCAGCCAGAGACACTTTGTCATAGAATGAGTACTCATGTAGTTAAGGTACAAAAGATTAAGTATTTGCTTTAGCAGTTATGGATCTAGACTCTGGCATTTAATGTTTTCTAACTTTTAGCATTCTATTTATTGTTTTTCTTGAGCAAACTTTTTTAAGGACTGGATACTTAATTTCTAGTATTTCTGCATTGTGCAAGGCATGTAAAGAACTACATGCAATTTTAACTTTAAAACAAATCTCCCTATGCAACCAACAGTGTTTTATAACCTGAGCAATTCCACGCAATTCCATGTTACTGCTCACTTGTAACACCAAAGAAATTGTATGGTAGTCTATGGATACAGAGGAGTAGCGTGTAGTTACCATTCATCACAGTGCATTGCTTTCCCCACTAGTATTTTGGAAAACTTCCTTCTCTACCTCAAGTCCCCTGCCCCAAATGTCCCTTCTGCTGCAGTCAGAATCGATATTTCAGTCCTTCCCCGAAGACTGACATTTCTGTAGGTGTAGAGACTGCATACTCACTATTCCTTGCGTTAAAAAATTCCATACTGTTGGATTGAAAATACCCGCCCCAATTCCCTTTAAGCAGCATGGAGAGAACACATTTCTGTCTTTCTCTAATTTCCAAGACCTTTTTAACGAAATTGAAATCCTTATGAATTTATCCTGCATCCATCAAATATTCATCCGAATGGTTCTGTTTATTGGCATCTCCACATTAGCATATTGGTCTGTTAAAATTCATGTGACCATCCATCTGCCTAGTGGCTCCACATCTAAGCGGACTTCTACTCAGCCGCTAGTACCATTAAAGTCAGCTTTTTCACTTGAACTTGCTTTCATTTAAGCCACTGCTAACGTAGAAAGGAGCTCATTTAGTGATGCTTTTTCACCTTTTAGGTTAACTTTGAATGCATCATTAACAGAAAGATGTTGACTAATTTGGAGGGAGTTTAGAGAAAAGCTATAAAAATGGTTAGCGGGTCGGCAAAGCATGCACTGTGCGGAAAGATAAAATGAGCTATCAATGTCTAGACTGGCTGGAAAATCATTATGAGAAATTTCTGATGGATGTAAACATGGGTAGCGGAAGAATTCAGTGTGTTAAAACTATAATGAAGAGCTGACACAGGTTATGTGGAGACAAAGTAGAAAATCCCTCTTTAGATGTTTACGGTGGCCAGCTGGGGGTGGTCAGGACACCACAGTGCCAGGGGACAGACCAAAGGATCTCAGGAGCTCTTGCCTAGTGCATAAGCGTGTGTTTTAGTAGTTAAACAGGGGAAAATGCCACCAAAAAGCAAGAGGAAAAGCATGAATACAAGAAGGAGAGAATCACCATTTATTTATGGCAACATTTTTGCTGGCAGGACACACACGGAGCTGTGGAAGTCTCCCTTCTGAACTGCTGGGGGGTTTAGCATGCAGGGCTTTCGAAATCACAAAATGGTAATATGAAATAGGGAACAATCTGGCATTTCCAGAGATTTTTGGCTCAAATCCCCACAGTGGGGAGCTCTAATAGTAACTGCCACCACCTGACAGCGTTACTCCAGTGTTACTCCATCAGAGGGACTCTGGGTGGTCTGAGGCAGTATCCACTTGCAATTTGTTGCCTTTTTATCTTGATCTGACTCACAGCTGTGCAAGTCAGGGACTCTGAATTTGCAATTTCAGTATCACTGCAGAGCGATGCACGACTTTTAACCTCGCACGTCAGGCAGGCTTTGGGTTGCGTCCACTTCGCTTCATCTGGCCTTCGTCCTCGCAGAGAGCAGGTTATAAAGCAGGGCCAAAATAATGTGGCAGAATCCCATATGGGAACTACTTTGCACAGTCACAAAACGCTACTTAATTTGTGGATAGACTGCATGAACACTGGATGATGGAGTGTAAAAAAGAAATTAAGTTGGGGAGAATTCAAATGAAGCATCTTCTTCAGAGAGTAAACTCATTTGTATTCCAAAATGCAATTACAAAATGGCCTCAGGAAACTCAGTGCTCCTCCTGGTCAGCAGCACTGGCAATATCTTTGCACGAGGTCATGGATAGGTTTAATTTTCCAAGAAGAAACTCACCGAGAGGAACACAAAAACCACTGTAAAGGTAAACATTTTGTAAGCCAACTGACAACCGCACTAGAAATATTAAACAAGCTTACAAAATGATACTGAGTTCGCCTACAAATGGTAATGTGCTTGGAGAGAAAAATGTTAGCTGACTGCATCACAGGATCCAGTGATTAGGAACCGAATGAGACCTAAAGACCATATATTTCAGTAATCTGTCTCTGTCAGCAGTGAGATGCCTGAAAAAAACTAATGAAGCTCTTTCCCTAAACTCAGGATACAAAGACACAAAATACAATCCAGCTCACTAATATCTGAAACACAAATGTTTCCATTTCCTTCCAGCTTCTTTGGAGCTACTAATTATGCCTTTGGACACCTTGGATGTCCATAGGATTATCTGCTTCCTTGGAAAATTCTTGTCCTGTGGCAAATTTAATCTACAAGTAAGGCTATAATGTAGGGACTGCTCCTGCAAAGGGATTAAGTTCTTGTTTGACTTCAAGTAGGGATGTACTTTAAATACTGCTGCTCACTTGTTCATAACTAAGTTTCTGTGCAAGCTTACACAACTTAGAGTGATGGGCAAAACTTCTAATAATCTTTATATATATATATAAAACCAAAAACCACCAAACCCCCAAACCAGGGGAGAGAAGAAACTTTGTTGTGCTAGACTTACAGCCTTGGAAGCTGGGCGCCCCTACCTCTTTGCTTCATGGGAAGGAGGAGCGGAGGAGAGGGGTGGCTTGCTGCCCTGACCGCGCGATGGATCGGGAGAGTAAATTATAGCGGTTACTTATAGCAGATGTTCATGCACTGTGTGCTGCCAGGCTTAGTGTTTGGCTGTAACTTTCCATCGCCCGTGCATTATACGACAGAGGAAAGAAGCTGTTGACTCTGACCTGATCTCAGTGTCCCAAGCCAAAACCAGGCACCTTTATTCAGGTGCTGTTTAAAAAGTAATAAAGTGAAGTAGCTTTGTCCACTCCAGTGCTTGTCTATGTGTGTGTCTGTGGTTTATTGTTTGTTTTTTTTTTTCCTGGAACCACTGACCACTGTATTCCTAAGGAAAATTTCCATAATATGGTGGATTTTGCAGCAAATCCATAATGTACATTACGGTTCCAACAGTTGTTGCAAGTGACATTTGATTCAAAGGCCAAAGCTTCCCTTATTAAACAACAAAAAGGAGCGTATACTTTCCAGGGAGTGATGTGTGCAAGGTAAAAAGCATAATGTAATATCCTTCCCTGCAAGCTGGATTGACTCTGCTATGAGATGGCAACCCTGAGATTGCTTGTTGTGCTTAAAAAAATGGTGAAGCATGAGTTTAGCTTGAGGGAAATGCTGATGCAAAGGATACCCCAGGAGAAAAATGATGGGTAGAAAATGTAATTTATCTTGATCTTCCATCCTAACAGTTGCGATGCAAAAAAAACCCAAAACACAACACCCCTTGCCCACCAACCATCTGAAAAACTTCCAAAAAAACAGCCACCAAAACAAGACAAATAAAAATATAAGAGAAAAAAGAAAGATCTACTAAATGGCAATAAGTAGCTCCTTGTGTTTTAAATATTAAGAATAGCAAAAATAGCAAAATTTCAGGAGCAATTTTTTTGTTGCTTTAAAAAGTTCTTGATATTTTATAGCAATATTATCATGAAAAATTCTTATGCTATATATGGTCTTGATGAAAACCAGGCTTTTTTTCTAATAACCTTTTTTTTTTATTATTAAATTTTAATTTGGAAGTAATGCACTTTGGAGTCAAAACAGTCCATAACATGGTCTGTCTATAAAAGACTTCAATACTTCCTGGAAGACAGGTTGTAAAGTGAGATTTACGAAAAATTACTGAAAATTAGGCTGTATCCCTTTATTATACCCAAGTTCAGTGAAATCCAATGAATGAACAAGCTACGCCAAAGGTAAAAAACGTTATTGCACTATTAAAAGCCTGAAGTATTATCACTCACAAAGGTGAGAAGATAAGACATGTTTATTCTTTCCAGTGCTTATAGCTCTCTGCATTCAGCAACACCTATTACCATAATTAGTTTTTATATAAAGTGCAATGTAAGCATGCTCTTGCAAGCAAATTTAAGCACGTGTTAAAATCTGCTTGGTATTTCTTGGCTGGAAATCAACAGAAATTTATTGCAAACATTTGATCTACACCTGTATTTAGAATGGAGTGAATCGCAGACCAGCATCCTCCATTTCAGCGCCTGCTCTGCTCCTGCCCTTATCCCTATCTCTCGTTTGCCTTCCATATAACACCAGCGATGAGCAATTTCACAGCCCCAATTAGCGAATTTACTGACAGCTCGCCGAAAGAGGGGGAATACAAGCACTCTTTTTCTCTTAGCAGGCTTTTTAAGCTTGACAGTGCTGGTATCTAAACATGTCCTGTAGCTTCCCTGAGAGCTTCAGAAATGAGATGTTCAGTGCATAGCTTTGTTTCATCTTTACATTCAAAACCTGCTTTATAGGAGATCACGTCATCTCCTCTTGCTCTGTATCCAGGTATCTAACAGCAATAACGCAGTTCACGGAAAAGAAAAGAGGGGAGAAAAAAACCAAAAAAACCAACCCTTTGTTTTTCTGAAAGCAGTGAGGGATTTAGATTATGTCTACTTGCTGGGAATTGCCTGTGCTAGCTATAAGTGGAAAAGCTTTATTTCAGAGCTCTGCTTGTGCCTGAGAGCCGGGGAAAGCTGGGAGGAGCGGAGCACTGCTGTGCCGTGACCACGGCACTCCCACTATCTGGTGTAGCTCGTGTTATTATAATGCTATTATAATATTAAAGGCAATGATACTATAAGCAGGCCTCTTTTTCTTCCAGGGAAGATGGTTTTATTTAGGTGCTCCAGTATTACGATACTGCTAATATAAACACCTAAATTAGGTGGGATTAGCATCTGTTTTTCAAAGATTACCAGCATATGATTTAGGAACAGAATGATTAAGATTTAAGATGGAAAAATTCCATTAAAAGACAGACAGGCAAAATCCCTTCTTCAAAGATCGTGCCTTACACTGAAGTGGTGGTGACTTGGAGGAAGAGCATCAGACCTCCAGGACTACTTGTCGCAGAAATCTTCCACCCCGAGCGCTGCTGCTCCCAAAGTAATTTCTCCAAAGAGTTAAGAACTCAATGCAGTTTCAGGTAGGCAACACTTAGAGCTGCTAATATTATTAATAAGGAAATTGTTACTTTTAACAAACCTAAACCAAAATAGCAGTGAACCCAACGGATGTTTGAAACTAAATATAGTTCACGTTAAATTCGAAAGCTTTGAATTACATGGAGAACTTCACAAGCTCTAGTTCAATCAACAGTAATTGCAATTTGCCTTCAGCTACTGTGTCTCTGTGTTATTTTTCCTTGTTGGTGTGGGAGATAACAAATGTGTGAATGACATTTCAGCCTGGTAATTGGGCCATTTATAGTTCCTTGTTAGTTCTTGCTGGATAAGGGCTGTGGTGCTGATTTTACATAAGGATCAAGCACCTCATTAAAACCCCAGCGCTGAAAGCATGCCTGCGATACCTGACTGCAAGGCAAGTGTTGCCGTGCAATACACGAAAAATAAGTGACACTGTGCTTGCCATTTTCATTAAAAGATGGCGGTTTTGACAACGAAGGCAATCCCTTAGTCTTCTTCTATATTGACCTCTCATTCAGTGAAGGCTCTACTGGTTCAAGTGGTGTTAACCCCTCCTTGTCCTGGCTTTGTTTTTGCAGGAGTTGAGGCAGGGTGACGGGCTCCCCGGCTCATGGCCCCGGGGCAGCCCTGCTCCTCTCTGTTTGCTGGGGACAAGGCTGGTGCAAGGGGCCAGGAGATGTCGATGGTTCCTCTGCCAATCCCTGACTGCATCTCGCTCAGCCTGGGTCTACACATGGACACAGAGATTGCACAGTGCATCATCTTTCTTGGGATTTTTTTCAGCATCTCCTATGGTATGGTTTATTCCACTTTATGTGTCACTACCTCCATAGGTAAGCAAGCCAGGACAGAGAACTGCAGTCCTCTTTTCCTCCCCATCTTTTTGGGACAATTTTCACCCCAAAGACTGTGGAGAAGCTCTGGATGTTGCTTTAGAGTGAGATTTTTATTGTGTGTGGCAGTACCAGAGATTGTGAGGGTCAGAGGATTCCCTGGCATAGCTGCTGTGAATTAATTATAAGCGGTTGTAGGAAGAAGACCAATTGCTCTCAGTAGAGAAAAAAACCCCGACCAACAGATATTTTCAGACACTAAACTTTTACCAGGGGCAGAGAGTTGTCTTTTTTCCAGCTATGTCAGCTGGTTTAATAAAAGGTATTACCTCTCCCCCTGAAAAACCTTGTTTCCTTGTTTCTCTCATATTGTAAGACCGTCACAGCTATTACAATGCTACTATCATAATATTAGCAGGAAAATGTTAGCAGTATCTATTCAGCTGCAAGTCATTCCCTGATACCATTAGGGAATATGAATTTTTTGCTTTGAAATATAAAAGCAAGATGTTCAAGTTATCAATATGGTTTTTGTAGAAAAATATATTTCCCCACAACTATCCACTGAAGGTTTGTATCATAGTTTTATGTTTGGTTTTGGCTGCATTGTTTCACTGCGGCGGCTGGTGGAATTTTTCAGTAGCAAAATGGAAAGAATTCAGTGAACACGTGGGAGAAAAAGTCTGTCTAGACTTGTCAGGATTGTCACTTAGGCAAAAACCTATGAGAAATATAGGCTGCATTTAGCACTATGCTAGCAGTGACTTGGAACTCTTTTTATTATTAAATTCATGGTGTTCACAGTGCTCAAATGTGAGTGCAAAATGTGCCTGACTTCTCTAATGGGTTTTGGAATCAGAAAAATATGTAAATGCCTGAAGATCTTTCCAGTGATGTTGTCATCATCCATCTGCATTACATTTTTGCCTTAAACTAGAAGATTCCTTCACGGTGAATAAGATGCTTAAGGGAGAGGCTTCTATTGCCTCTTTTATTGCTTATTAATGAAATCACAGTGCTCTCAGTCTGTTAAAGCTGCAGCCCTAAAATCAGGCTTGGCAGTGATAATTAATTCTCTTAAATCATTAATATATTGAGAAAGGGAGCTTTTCAGGAATATTTTATGCTTTGTGAAAATTGTATAATAATCATTGTCTTGTTTGCTGGGAATTTGGAGCAGTATTTGAAGCTTCTTAGCAGAATCAAGCATATTCCATGTTTCCTGAATTTCCAGGCATGGGGTCAGGAGGAGCAGCTGAAAAACCCCAACAGATGATGATGAAAAATGTGCCTACACTGAAGACTCTTAATAAAAGGACACTATAGAAAGCAATTGTCCAGCTTAGTAGCTAAGAAAGCAGAGAGCAAGTGATCATAAAGAAATCATACATAACTTTTTACTGTTC
This sequence comes from Sagittarius serpentarius, assembly GCA_034782735.1. Lineage (NCBI taxonomy): Eukaryota > Metazoa > Chordata > Aves > Accipitriformes > Sagittariidae > Sagittarius > Sagittarius serpentarius. The sequence goes on along the minus strand of JAVKLA010000001.1, from coordinate 47,931,145 downwards.
TTCAAAGAGTGGTGATGTGCCACATAGCAAATAAATTTGCCACGTGAAACATGAAGGCGCGCTGGCAGAAGAAATACGTGCCTAGGTTGTGAAAGCACGGGGGGACACAGCCCTACAGCAGTCCTCTCAAACCTGCCAAAGCACATCGTTTGCAATGGGTGCCTTGATCTCTGCACATTTTAGTAACAAACGTTCACGTGCAGATCACCTGCATTGAGTTTCTCCACTGTCACACTCCAAGCAACATTTTTATCCTGGACTGGGAGAAGCCCCTGGCTTGCACCGGGCTCAGCCTGCAGCCGTAATCTGTGGGCTCATCCCATGGACGTGCAAGGCAGATGTGCTCCATACGGCCTCTTCTGTGGCTGCAAAGCCTGTTCCCCAGCTAAGCCAAATCCTCCTGTGTGGGCCAACGCTGCAAAGCCTGAGATGTTTACAGTGGTTTTTGTATGAATTATGAAATGGTAGCCGTAGTCTTTTCATTACTTTGGCCAAGTCATGAGAGTGGTCACGCTACTGCATTGGAGCAATGTAATGTGGTAGATCTCATCGTAATGCTCACTTCATTGTAAGTTCAGGAATGTGCCTTAGTCACGCACGTTTCTTTGCTCTGTCTTAGCATAAGCCATCTATTCACATCAATATTTTCTGTCAGTAGGAAAGAAAAGAGAAACAAAGTGGACGTTGTATCAGTTGCCATCTCTTTTGTAAGAATCTTATTGCAGAGCTTTTGACAAAGATTGCAAATTTCCTAGTGGATCTGTTCTTGACCAGGTATGTGTCCTTAGAGAGACAAGGCTAAGACGTCTTATGTCTTGTCCTGATGTTACAGAGAAAACTGAAGTTGTTTGTAATGGGATAGAACAAAGATACAGGAACTATGCTTGATATAGTAAGCAATTGTAAGTAAACAGTTTTAGAATTGGTCAGAGCTAATTTTTCAACTAAGTCCTGTGGGATCAAAGAAAATAATGAAAACAATTATTCTGCAGTTCTTGGAGGAAGTGTTTTGGAACAGCCAAATAGGTTAAAATTTAAAATTTTAAATTGCAAATGGCATAGGATTGTTTCTTAACGTTTATCAAGATTAACCGTCACCTTTCTGGTTGCACAGTCCCACCTCAAGTGGACTGAAGTGTTTGGTAGAGAAGCTGATGAAATTTTGTCTTACGTCATCTTCTAATTATTCCATAAAAGCATTACAAGACACACTTGAACGTTAACTCTTTGGCAGAGCTTTGGTACACTCAACCTCTTCCAAACTAGTGGAAAAAAGCAGCTAATAAAGCAGAGTGGTTTGGGCAGGACTGTGTCCCAGCACCTTTGCTGCTGTGGAGCCGGGGCTGGGAGGGGACCGACCGCGCTCTTGCCTTATCTGCAGGGGCTTGTACTCACCTGGAGTCACCACATATCACACAGCATGAGACACCAGTTCTGCCAGGCACCGGCTGATAGGCATCCTCATTCCCTTCCTTTTTGTCATTTTCCCCAGTGTTTCCATGGAATTACCATGCCAGCAGGATCAGGTCATGACTAGTTAATATGCTGCAACACGTGCAGTTGGGTTATAATTTTTACTGAGCTTGATGGCTGCGTGTCCTTTGTCTGGGCAGAAATTACTGCATATTGTAAAAGTTTCCGTTTAATTTCTTTCATTTCTTGTGCTACAATTTTGAGTTTTTGAGGGTTTGAAAAGGAGCCGAAATGCTGTTTCAGCTCAGTTCATTCTTATTCGAACAAAGAAAGACTTCCAGCTTTAGGCATGTCTTCTTAAATTCGGTTCTCACACAGGCTTTGCATGGAGTGATCACCAAAGCATGTATTGTCTCTTTTTAAGTATCTTTGTAGGGCTATTTCTTTCTAGTTTTGGCAAGGAAATTGCTTAAGAATTGCCAGATAATGACTGCCTGAAGAATATTAATGGCTTTTAGCTTTTTGACTCTGTAGTCAATTGAAGGAAGATCAAAATGACACAAAAATATAATTTTCAGAGCTATCATTTTAAAAAGTTTTGTAATTTTGATTACAGCAAAACACAAAACACCTGAAAACAGACACATCAGAAGAACATATCATTTTGGGGCTATTAAATGTATGTAAGTTTTCACCTTTAAGCAGGCAGATGGATTTAGCAGTAAGAAACTTTTTCTACAAAACATTTCCCAGCAGTAAATGTTCTTAACATCTGAGGAATTAAGAGTTTAGAACGCTTATAAAAAGGATTAATTTTACTAAGAATTTTTGAAGCCCACACAAAGGCTTCTAGAAATGAGATCTTTTCCTGTAAATGGGGATGAGGAAAGAGCCATGGATGTGCCAGGTCGAGGGTTTGCTGTTCTCCTGCTGTTGGAGCAGGAAGGGCATCTCGAGCTCCCTGCCACAGGCTGCTGGTGGCCGTGCCGTGGTGGGTCAGAAGACACTGAGATAAGACCAAGGTAACTGAGGAGCTGCAAAAGGCCATCTGGTTTGTACAGCACAGATAAGATTCCCAGAGTGTGATTTTTTCTCGTGCAGGGTGGAAGAATAAAGTATGTGAATCAGAGACTCACCTCACTGTGCAACTTCGGCTTTACATCTGCTCTTCTCTGAGACAGCGACATCATCATTAGCGTGCTCGGCCAGCCGTAGAAGCTCAGCGTATCTCACGCAGTGCTCTTTAGATTTTACACTTAAGAAGAGCTTAAGCAGGTTTTGTACTGGATTTTTTTTTGTTTGGTTTTGGGTTTTGGTTGTTGGGTTTTTTTTGTGTGTGGTGGTTTTTTTCAAACCATCTCTCTCAAAGCTTTCACCATTCCCACGCAGACCAAGTCTGTCAAATGAAGAATCTGATTTTACAGATCCGTTTTACACCCAAACCCAATGGAAAGGCCGTGTGCCCTCTTCATCTAGTGGGTAGAAATAAAAGCTGAACAAAACCAGTCCCCAAAGTAATACCTAGTTCTTTCTCTGTTTGACTTTCAGATGAAGAGCTCCACCTGTGTGTCTCCTGCCAGCTCTCACAGACACCATCTTCATCTTCTCCCATGTCCTCTCCCTCAAAACCACCGCCCAGAATTTCTGACTATGCCCATGCTATATTAGAAGTTCCAGACTGATGGAGGGTAACTGCCCAGGCCAGGCTTTGGTCTTTTCCCACCTTTCCTCTCCTTTCCCTCTGCTCGTCACTAGTGCTGGATGGGTCTAATCGCCCTCTGATCTCTTCTGGTCTCTTTCTGTCCCAGCTGTCCCAGGCCAGGGCACTTCTGGTGGCCCTCCAGGGTAAAGAGGAGAGAAAGCAGAAGGAAATGTATATTCTTAAAGCCCATCTCACACTTCAAGGATACAGGTAAAAAGACTGTCCCCTCATTTTGTTTTTGCAGTTCTCGTCTTTACAGGTCACCTTGAGCTTTGTCTGGATAATTGTGAGCCTTTCCAGAAAGTGGGATAGAATTTTGCATATAAACTGTTAAAGATTTATGGCTTTGCTGTGTTTGCACGGTCTTTTATAACTTGGAGTTTATTAAGTTACTATCAAATGTAGTATTCCAAGAGTATCACGTTGCAATAGTTGTTTTGCATATGTAATGCATATAATGGTTCTTTTAACGGAATTTTTGCAAAGATATGTAGAGTTAAATATGCTTATAGATAATCACAATCTCCTTGTATGTTTGTTAAAGATTGTTATCATTTAATTTAAGTACCTAGGGTTCTTTTTCTAAAAGAAAACAAGATTTTCTAATTGATAAAAGGGATATATAGATGTGTGCATTCCCTGTATTTTACAATATCTTTCAGCAATAGTCTTTGAACTCAAGCAGTTATTACAATCAAATATAAAAAAGGTACTATAGATGTTGTCTCAGCCATACAGACTGTGATTTAATAAGTAGGAAGTTATTCGGGTTTCCAGCTCTACTAAAGTACAGTTCTCTGAGAACCAAATCCTTCAGGTTCCTTTTAAAATTTCTGGCCTTAAAACTTAGAATGAGTTTTTGTCAGAGCAAAGTTAATGTTTCATCTTTTCTAGGTTATTAAGTTTCAGTCTTACACTACCAGTAAGAACAGTGATAGGTACATAGAGAGGGCAATTGACTGTCTCAAAAGGTTAACCGTCTTCTGGCTGAAAATGAGTACGATTACTCACCAAAAAGCAAATTACTAAAACCCTCATCTGAGGAGTTTTCAAATGCAACTGGAATGGACGCTCTTCAGCCGAGGAAGGATGGAATTTATAGAAAGAAATAAAAAATATCTCAAGAAAGGAAAGATTAAAATGATTCATGGTAGTGGTCCAAAACAAATGTAGATTATTTGGGCTTTGGGAAGAGAATACGCCATTTACTTCCCTTTCTGAACTTGGTTGCCTCGAAGTTGTATTAATTTGTTTAGCTGCCTGGCAGAAGGTAGGGGAATGAGAGAAAGACACAGGTCACTGCACGGATCAGTTCATCCCTGTTTGCAGTATCACGAGAAAAGATTATTTACCAGATTGAACAGAGCATTAGATATTGTTCTTTTTGGGCCAAACCTGGCTCTGTTAAAACCATTTAAAGGCTTTCCATGTAATTCCATGAAAGCAGTATCAGGACACAACTGCATGGGGCTATGTGGGAGTAAGAGATGCAGAAACTGCCGACTAACTCCGATGAGCTGCGAGTTTCGGTGCACTGGAAGTAGCACTGCGGAGGGCTGCCGCCGTGCTCCCGCGTTGCCAGAAATGCTGGAGCACTGAGTGGTTTTTAAACTAGTGAAAAAAAAAAAATAAATGAAGGAGAAAAATTAGTAGTGCTCTGTTCCCCCTTCTTCTCTCTTTCATCTCTTTCTTCCTGTTAAAGACTATTTCAGCATTTCATCCTGCTCTAAAAGCCCAGCCCAACCCCACCTGAACACAAGTGATGATAATTTCAGAAGTGGATGAGTTTTCCAGCTTTCTGGGATGATCCGGCAATGGGGGGATGAGAAGAAAAGTCTGAATAGCATAAAAGAGTAACAAGATGGAAACACAGCATAATTTGGACAATCCAGAGTGCAACCTAATGTGGTAAGTCTTGTAGCTTTCAAGTTATGATTTTTTACCCTTTGGTCATTATTTTTACTGGAAAGAAAAATGGATTCTTGTCCAAAACAAAACTTTTCTGTCTCAAGTATTGAAATGAAATATTTTCAAAATATTCCACTAGTTTTAAAAAAAAACCAACAAACCTTAATCCAGCTAATTAAATTTGAGTAAAAATTAAAGAGGGCTTTCCTGCCCCAACCTCTGTGACTCTGTGCCCCGAAATCTCCCAAACCACCATGGACGTACAAAAGCCTATTTTTCTTCCCTTTCTTTTCATTACACCCATGTTTTCTTGAGAGACATCTCATGCTGGTAACTGCGGGGACATTGCATAACACTGGTACTTGTCCTACAGCATTTGATTTTTATTGCTTAAAGGCAAAGAAAGTGGAGAAAATAATTCAAGTAGCTCTTCTGTCTTTTTGCCAGACAAAGGCAGAAGACGACCCCAAAATATTTGTAAGTCATAGCAGTTGCTGGCCCTACTCAGTAGCCACATTTTCTGGGTATGCAACTCAACACCCTCATGTGTGGTCTGTAGAAATGCCAAGCACTTGCAGATGCAGCTGACGGCAGTGGGAGGGCTGCACTGCTCCTACCTAATGTCACATAATGCTGAGCACTCTAAAAAATTCAGATCCCAGAGGTCCCAGACTGGACATCCAAAATTAGCAAACTGTTTTGACCTTCATCTGTTTGTACTTCAGTTTCCTACAATAAAATTAGCAGGTTACCATCCTGTCATTGTGGTGTTGATGTGAAGATCAAATGGTCACTCCACACAAAACGGGGGGAATAATGAATGCGGTTTGAAAGTCAGCGAGGAATTTAGCAGGTCTGTCCTCAGCACAATGTTTAAACAGTGCCGGTAAATGTGATACAACCACATAATTAACAGTGGGGCTGAAATAAAATATTGACTAGCTGTACTCATTAAAGGAGCCCTGGTTGATCCGTGCACCAAACGAGCCAAGGGTCCTCCGGAAATAATAGCATGTCACGGTGTAATTACAGGTCGCATCAATATAGCGCATGAGAGAGCAAAAAAGAACGTTGCCCAGACAGCCTGGCTTATGAATGCTTGACTTTGCAATATTAATGACAAATGTTAATAAATTATTAACATTTATATTTTGTGTGTGGTGGGTATGAAATGTAACAGAAAGCTTATCTAACCTTTCTGTCAGGTGCAGTTTGGCAAGACGCAGACCTGGTTCAATAGCTAAGACACATGGAAGTAGCACTCACCCAGGCTTTCCTGGGACCCTAAACTACCTCGCCTGAGCTCCTACTAGGAACAATTTTTCTCCAACCACGGAAAACAAGGTGAGGGGTTTAAACCAAAGAAAACTTTGCTAGGAGGGGGAAAGGAAATCCGGAGAAATGGTAAGGCTGGAAAAAAGACTGAGTAAGAAGTCGATAGCAGATAAAGCTACCCTGCCCTCAGGGACTTGGGTACCAATTCTGAAAGATGCCTTCCTCCTCATCAGGGGCTGTGAAAGCAGCCCTTTTATAAGTTACTGCCCCTGGTTCCCTCGGGCTTGTAGTTAATAAAATTGCCAGTAATGGCTTATAGAGCGTCAAGACAGTTAAATGCTAACGTCATTAAAAAATAGAAGATTATGTCAGGATGTTGAAGGACAGCAGGATATGTGGCTTCATCTCATGAAAGCGTGCTACTGCTCTGTGGGTTGCTGTCCAGAAATGCATTTTGCAGGGTTAGACCATTTCCTCAGCCTGAAAACTAAGCAGGGAAGTTTTCTTCAAATTTGCCATAAATGCAAGTGCGACAGACAACCACGAGTTTTGTAGTGACACAGATCTCATGATTTGGAGGCCAGATAACTGCGTTGCTTGCAAAGCTCCTTGCACTGTCAGAGAGGACTCATCGTGACAACAGCGGGTAACATCAGCGATTTGGACAATCCACTGTGTAGCAAGCTGCTGTGCTCCAGGAGGTAAGGAATTGCTCAGCCATCTGGCTAGCATGAAATTGAAAGGGCCTAAGATCAGTTTTCATACTGAAGATTCTGTTTTCCAGTGAGCAGTATATAACTGAAGTTAAACGTATTCTAGTACTCCACCGGCAGCAGATAAAGTTTGCTCTTTTTTCTCCATGGAAATTACGCTTCAAAGGTTGCACTGAGAAAAGGCACAGGCTCTTGGTTTCCAAACAAAAGCCTGAATTTTTAGTGCTGTTTTCTTAAGCAACAATTGACTGCTGGTACAATATCCATGGATTTTTGCTGAATTTAATTGATTTCACTTATTTAGGCATAAACCATGGCTGTTAGCTCTGGTGTAGACCTGCCAGCTTCAGTTCCCTTCCTCTGAGACATACGCAGCCTATTCCGCCCACCAGAGCTGGTGTGGGGGGGTGTTTTCTGGATGAACAAAAGTTGCAGCTGATTTGGAGCTGTGCCTTTATATCTTCTGGCTTTTAATAATGAAGAAGTTATGACTTTTTCCTTTCTTTTTCCTTTCTATTTTTGATTGATCTCAACTGACCCACAGCATTTTGTACGAAATGCAAGCTTTTTCCTAAAGCTCCTCTGAGCATATGTCGTGTTGTTTCCTAAACTCCTTAACAGCTCCATCTGTTTCACAGTCTTCATTTTCAAACATCATAAGATATTCAGGAATAGTAAAAGGTCATTTAGGCCTTGCAGCTTTGTTCTGTCTAACTCTGAGAGTTTTGTACCCAGCCATTTTACATTATCTGGTCTCTAGGGCAATATAGTTAATAAGCCTGTAACGCAGAACTTACTTAATTATCTGAATCTGAAAATCCAAGCTCCTAAGCATCCTTTTCCTCCTCTTCTTCAGAGAACCTCAAAAATACAGAGAAGTACATAGTTTTCTTATTTACAGTTTGTTTTCTTTTGGTCATTAGCTGAACTTCAGTAATATGTTTAGAAGCAAGTAACTTTATATTTTACGTGAGCAGTATTAATTACTGCTAGGTGGTTGCTGCCCGCTCAGCACCTCACCCCAGGGGTTTTGCTGGGGGGATGTGACTGCCCTCTCCTGCCCGGCGCTCCGGAGTGGCCAGGGGCGGAGCCCTCTGGGTACAGGGAAATCTTCGAATATAAAACATAAAACTGGCTGTTCTGGACTAGGCTATAAAGCCATCCAGTTCAGTATTTCATCTGTGGCAATGGCTATTAGCAAACGCCTAAGGAATGAGAGTACACCTGCAGTTTGGCACTTCTGCTCTCACTCTCGCAGATTAGCAGGGTCTGAACCGAAGGCTGTATCTCCATCTTATGTAGATTAGCCCCAGAAGTGCGTTTCTTCCCTGTATTAGTTTAATTGCGTTTGAACCTTTTTATGATTTTAGCATCTGTAACACCCTATAATAATCAGTTCCACAGTTTAATCATGAATCCGTGAAAAAAACGCTGCCCTTTGCCTGTTCTTAAATTACATAAATTAATTTAGTGCACCATCCCAAACTCTTCTGTGGTAAGAAATAGCAAATCATTGCTCCCTATTCACTTTTTCTATGTTGTTCGTAACTTTCCCCTGTGGCGTCCCACCTCAGCCATCTCTTTCCCAAACAGGTTACATACCAACCTACGTAGTATGTCCCCACATGGAGGCTGCTCTCTATATCTAGTAGTCTTTGCCTTTCTTCTGTACGCCTTTCCTAGCACTACTATGTATCTCGCATTAAATAACTACCTACTCAGTTTCTAGTCTGAGTCGTGTCAGTTGAATTGTATAAAGTCAACTCTATGTAATACATGTAAGAAAAACTGCTCTAAAATCATGCTTTGATGTTACTTCAGATATAACTTTAGACTAGAGATCAAACTAAAGCACTAAATAGGGTCCCAGTGTGAATGCATACATTTCCATGGAGCAGTACTTAGGTTTCTTTTACAGAAGACAGTTCCACAATTCCTGTTTCAAATAAATCTGAGACACGCAAGGTGCGAGCGAAATGAGAGCAGGACCCTTGAATTCTGTATTTGTTCCCTTTATATGAGAAAATTCAGTTCTTTCCCTTGTTCACTGTTCATTATTATGGGTTAAGCAACAGGCCTTCCTGTTGCAAGAGCAGGAAACCCCAGATCTGCATAACCGGGAGCAAGTTACGGGACTGTCCATGGAGCAGGAAGGGGGAGTGACTCCTAAATTGCTTTTACAGAAACTAATTTTTGAGGAAGGCTTCTGAGGATTTGCACTAATTATCTTTGAAACATTTACTTACTCTTAATGATAGTTCAGCATCTGATCTTATAAACCAGTCATCCCTCGGCACACAGATTTTAATTTAAAGTGGGTTATACCTCTTACGCAGCCCACAGAGAAGATGCTCTCAGGCTGTTCCTCTGGTACGTTTGTAGCCGGTGGAGCAACGCTGCGAGGAATGCTGTTCGCAGGCAGGAGTGATGCTCGGAGATCAAACTGAGAAAATTGGTGGGTTTTGTTAGGGTGTGCGCTTAAAAGCTCAGCCCCACACGCACTTGAGGAGGCCCAGGGTACAACGGCACAAAACGTATTGTGGGATGATGAGGGATGGAACCAAACGGGGAAAATCGTAAGTCAGGGCTGGCTCTGGAGACCAGCGGATCTGTGGGGTGGCTGCTGAAGGAACAGAGGTCCACACTGGCTGCGGGGAAGATCGTAAGGTCTAGAGGCTGGCTGGGAAACCTGCTTGTATGTGTGTGTGCGTGTGTCTGTGGGCAAGGCAGAGTGAGATAGGACCACCTGGGGCTAGCTACTGGGTAGCCGAGGTGTCCAAGTCCAGCTGGTGGAGAGTGTGTGTGTACTTCCCATGAATGGACCCTTCGTCCAGATCAGCCAGAGAGGGCGATGGGATGAGGCCATTGGTACCACCTGTGTTAACATGCATGTTACAGTCTGTGGCAACCTGTGTATGTGCGTTTGTGATGTGTCTGCTGGGAATACGTGCTCAGCCTCACTGCTGCTTCGTTCTCGGCGCGTGAGTTGCAGCAGCCTCACCCCCACTGGGCTAGTGGATTGGGACACTTGTAAGGTTTTTAAAGGTGAATTAGGAAAAATAGCTTGTAAACAGAAAATTACTAATTAGCCCAATGAGTTTTCCTTTCTTCTGTGTGCGTATTCTGCTTTTAGCTGTTGGAATTTGCTGGGTTAAATCAAAGCAGCTAGCTAATGCAGGTTCTTCAAGAGAGTGCTGACGGCTCAGGCTTCGGGTTTCTGGTACATTTATTCAAGATTAAAGGAAATTCAGTCATTTACTGAAGATGCATTAGAAGTTAGGTCAGGTCTACTGAATTCGTACAGCTTTGATGGAATTGTCTGTGATGTATCAGTTGGCCCAGGTACCAAAAATATTTTTAAAATTCAAGCACCGAGTTTTTCTTTGGCTTTGTTTCTTATAGTCTACAGCTGCATGTTTAAACGTACAAACCAATATCTCCCCTAACCTCTCTCCGCATGTTCCTAGCTAACCTGCTTTAGGGGAATGATCAGGCTTGCTGTGATTATGTCAGATACGATAAGTAAATTACAGGCTGCATGTTACCTTTTATTTTTACCAAATAAGAACCTACAACCGAGTGGCAATTACCACACTATCTCTACATTTTTGCTGCCTTAAAGGTGGTTAAATAATACATTGTATTTTCTTGTGAAGAATAGTAACAGATGATACAATGGTGGTCTTTCACCTTAAGATCTGTCTCATGGGAATCACTAGCCAAAGTCATACTTTATGGTGAAGGTCTGGCTGGGTAAGACACCAGCCACCAGTGCTAATAGTTCTGTGCTGGGAAAACTACTCTGAAAATGTAAATGCGAAAGAAGATGCATTTCAGATGATCTTAGAAAATGAAGGAGGAATAAACAAGCCAGCTGGGACTCCGTGGCATTTTCTGATTTGTGTAGGTCCTGTTCCCCTCTTGTTACCAGCATGTGTGCAAACAGTGGCCATGCATTTTGTACTGATTAGCCTGACGGTTTGAAAGATTAGCTTGGTTTGACATGTAACAGTGAATGCAATTAGGAAAATAGGACCATATGTTATAAGGACCTTAGCTGGATAATGAGAATGGAGAGAGATGAAAAGTGTGTTCCAAAGTCTCAGTGAAGTGATACGTTTAGCAAACAGAGGCTGTCAAATCTCAACTGACTAGACGGAAAGGCTGTTGCATGTAGTTATTACTGCAGAGGATTTACAGAACATGATGAGTAAATGGCAGATAATTTCACAAAGCAAAGACAAAGAAGTTAACAAAGACAAAGTCATCAAGAGTCTACTTGAACTGAAAACAACATTGTCACGGGCACTGATTCTCTTTAGCTACAACATTTAAAGTTACAAATAACACATTTAAAGAGGGAGACAACCTGCAAGATGATGGTAATTTATAAGTTGTTTTGAAAATGGAGATCAAACTGATCCGAACTTTGCACACTAATTTTTCTATGGTTCGTTAAGTTTTTCTTATTCAAGATATGTGGGTCCTGCTTATCAGCCACACTGAGAAGGCTTCCTTCCTTTTCCTTTTCTTGACAATTTTTTTTTTGAGAAGCGCAAAAGCTGCAAAAATACCCAAGAGCAACCTGGTCAGGTACGGGTAGAAAAACTTGTCCTCAGAATCAATCTGATCTCATTTTTGCCCTTGCCTTTAGCTATACAATCAGTCTGTACCGCCTTGTCATTTAGTACCATGCCTCTCCTTTCCCCAGAATCAAGGATGGTAGCCCTATGTACGTGCCTATGTGAGTTGCACATTTTGTAAACCTCTGGTCATACTTTCTGCTCTTCTCAGCCACTGTTGGTCGAGCTCCACATCTTGGTCCGATTTACAGCTCCCCTAACTGAGCGCTTTTCACCATCCTGCGTTTGTGCAGCTGGTTGTTCCTGTTGAAACTTGAAATTTGTTCCTGTTGGATAGCATCTTTATTTTTCTTTCCAGATCAACGCCACAGTTCATCAAGACCTTTTTTTTTTTTTTTTTTTAAACTTATTTTCATGTTCCGGTGTGCTTGCAGTTCCCTTCTGCTTCACGTTAAGTGTAAATTTAATACATCTGTGCTCAGACCTTCACCGGTCACTGATGAAACATGGATTTGCAGGAAGCTGAGGCTGCAGCAGCTCTCTCAGGAGCTGCTTGCCAAGTCCTCACCTTCTGACACTCAGGCCCCTCCTGCCTGCCTTCTCAGTGTGGGTTTGCTGAGAGTTTTTCACTGCCCACCCTAGCAAGTTCATCTAAGCCATGTTAGCATAAGAAAATTTCATGGAAGTAGCACAAGTCTCTTGCCTTGTGACAGAAGAAGATAGCTGACACGATTCTCGATGAAGAATCTTGTCACAATATTTTCACAATTCTTGGTGAACTTGTGTTGGCTGTTACCCATTTCCCTACTATATTCTGGGCATTTCCAGTTAGTTAATTTAACTATTTGTTCCAATGCTTTTCTGGCAAGAGAGGTTAATTGCCTGGTTTGTAAACCTCTGGCTCTTCTTTTGTTGTTTGGCTGGGTTTTTTTCTCCAAGCATTTGGGTTTTTTCATGTTTTAAAAATCTTTGACATTTTCCAGTCTTCCTTTTCCTCATCCATTTTCAATGCATTCTAGCTGACAGACTTGAAGTCAGACAGAGCCACCCATCATAAAAGATTATGTTGTAAAACACTGTCTAAAAGTGCACAATATATTTACAAATGTTCCTCAAAATCTACATGCTTCATTTTTCAAAACATCAACAAAAACCCCTTTGGGAGCAGAGAAATGCAAACATTAACAGAACAGATGAAACACACACAAAATACTGGTGTGTTACAGTATTAACCCGGTGATCTTACCAAAGGTTATCACACATTTTAAGGAGATGTTTTCCTTACTCTGAGTGACTGTACTTTTTCTCCTGTGATGGTCTCATTCCTCTTATGCACAGAGAAGACAGGATTTTTTCTAATCTTTGCCTAATTAAAAACAAAAAAAAAGATCTCTAATAAAATAATGACTACTACTTGGGGCCATCAGCTCTCCCAGCTAGTCATTAATCCCAAGGAAATGAGCCAAGCTTGATTGTTATTGCTAAAATATATTGCTAATGTAATTCAGAGCTTCCTAGAAACAGATTTCTTGAATATATTCTAGTCCTCCTGGTCCACCTAAGAAACTGTGCATGAATGTATCCATATACAAATGAAAATATGATTGCAATAAAGAAATTTAGGGTGTTACTCGGAAAAGTAAGATAGAATTTAAAACAGTGATGGAAATGACAAATTTAATTTTAACATCTTTCTGTCAAGGTTGAGTGCCTTTCTGGAAGACAGATGTTTGGTACTTGCTACAGAAGGTCAGATACATCGATCCAGAGTCACTTCTGGTCTGAAAGAAAGAAAGAAAAAAAAAGAAAGCAGTCGTTAGGGAGTAGTGGTGTGTGCAAAAAGAGGCTGCAACACAATCAATGTGAAGGGTGCAATTATTTTGGCAACATTTGGAAGGAGAAGAAGGAAACCAGAGAAAACAAGTGTAAGGTCATTCAGAGATGACTAAGAGATGACTAACATGGAAATGTTATCCCAGGGATTGAAAAGACACATTTTTATAAACGCCTGCATGAGGCATTTTGCTTCATTTTGGGGGACAAGCCGCACAAGTAGGTGCAATCAGGGTGTTATCTCAAGTGATGACCTTGCTGGGATGAGCACGTCAGAGTGACAAGACCCCTCGCACCAGCACGGCACTCGGGTACGGCCCATACACACCCCCGACGCACAATCCTCCCCCCAAAAGTGAGCGGAGCTGCCACTTGCTCCCACTCATTTGGTCTCGCAGGTTGATTGGCACCGCTGGCTCCGCTCGAAGGGCGGTTGGGGCCGTAACAAAGGGGTCGTTCCAACCAGAACGGATCTCCAGAGGAGGGGGACAAGTAGTATTTGACACCTGAAAGCACCACACTGAAGCCTTCTGTCTGTGTTACCCTCAGCTTCCAGCCACGTTTTCTTCATGTGTCTGAAAGTCTGTGAGCAGTTCCTCTCTTTTTTTTTTCATTTTTTTTCATTGTGTGGCTCTTAATTGCTAAATCCTGTTAATGTAGATGGCTAAAAAAAAATCTAGTTATGTAATGATATTGAGGGTAGCTAATTACATAATTAATTAGAAACATTTATCCATTATTGCTAAGAGATGCAGAAAGAAGTCCACCACAATCACTGAGACTTTTTATATGTGAATGGCTATTGAATTTGGAGAGTTTAGTCTAAGATGAAATAACCAATAATTAAAAAATGCATATATGCCAACAAATTCAGAAATTTCATCAATGATTTAGAGGCAGTGCAGGCTTCTAAATATTTTCCCATTTACAGAGGATAATATGAATAGTGTTCCGGAAAGACAAGAACATCAAACCTGCCCCTTTGTAATAATATGAACGCAGATTCAACACTGAATTATTTGAGACCTGGTAAATTCTTTATATGAAACTCTGTAAAGAGAAAGGCAGCCAACGCCAGCTCCAGTCTCAGTTTAAATAGTGTAAATGCAGAACTCGATGAGTAACTGAGACTCTAATATGCTCTACAAATGGCAAAAAAGGTACAGCAAGTCATGATGTGGAAATGTTTTTTTTCAGTCTTCTGAGTGATTAGAAGATGCCTCTGTCTTCTTAGCGCTTTATCTTGTCAAGCTGGAAATAGGTCTAAAGAGATCAGGATTTAACAGATGGGTTGTGAAATTGATAATGTATGTACTGTACCTCTGGTGGACTCTTACGCCCTTCCTTTCACAATTGTCACCTCCTAAATGTGTGTGACAGCAGTAACCCTGAATTTGGCCTGTGTTTTACAGCTGGAAGTGCTGTGCTAAGAACAAGCTTCACAGCTTGGTGGAAACCCTGACCTCGCTGTCATCCGTGGTTATGTGCTCAGTGACTTCACCAGCTCTCGGTCTTAGATTTAAAAAAAAACAACAAAAAAAAGCGCAAATGACTGAAACCCTCTCAAAACTCCTCTTGGTCTCTGGACAGTAATTTCCAATGCACGGTTTATGTACTGAAGATGTGGCTATAGTGCCCCAGTGTCCTTCTTGTACTGGCACTCCGGTACCAGGGGGCTCTGCCCACCTCAGCCCCAGCCCCCCGGGCACGATGCTGAGATTTCAGTGGGGCCCACAGGTGCCCACGCTGGGCCAGCAACATGGCACAACTGTCCCGCAGGGCTCCCCAGACCCCTATGCGGTCCAGGTTAACCAGGGTGTGGGTATGTCCTCCATCTGGTTAGCTTCTGAAGTTGCACTTTTATATCCGCAATCTGTTTATACTGGCATAATTGCCTCCGTAAACAACAGTGCTGTGTCGACAAGGTCCAAGGATTCCCACAAAAATTGGTTTTTCTGTATCCTTGATGCGTTTCATATGCTGTAGTTCTTTTATTATTTTTCTTCTCTCCAGAATGATAGCTTTCGGGTTGTTATGATACATATTTGATGATGGTGGCTGATTAGTTTGAACTTATGTCGCTGACGTTCCCATGGATGTGCAATGGAGCTGATGCCTCCCCTGTGCTCTCCCTCCGGCAAACCGCAAGGGTATTTGACTACCAAGTCGCCAAATGATGAATGTAAAGTGTCAGCCAGGAAAAGCTTAATATTACAACAGGAAGACTGCGAATATAAGATCACATCACAGTTACCTTAGGTGGAATGGAACAGGCTGACTGGTGATTAGCTATCAGGAAATAAGGAAAATACCCGTTTCTGTGCTAAAATCCAGCTCCCTCCGAGTTGTCATCTACGAGCGATGCACAAATTATCCTTCCTATGCTGTTTTAAATCAGTATTTCTCATGTATTTTACAGAAGTAACTTTAAAAAGCGTTGCTGTAGCTGTGTTTTCAATGCACATGTGCACGCAGAGGAAGGCAGCTCGCAGGGTGGAGGGCAGGATGAGCAGCCATGCTGCCTTGCTGGGAACCCCCCTGCGGCAGGGTTCCCACTTCGCTCCTGTTTTTTGTGAGCCCCACTCCAAACTTCTGCCCCAAACCATACTGAAATTAAAGGAAACTCTTCTAGGGGCTTCAATTAGCTTTGTCGCTCACCCTAGCAGAAAAACGAACAAAATCGCCGTTGAGGAAGGATGCGCTTTAGTTGGTGCATTAAAGCGTGCTTCATTATATTTGGTTTATTTATTTTGTTGCTTTGAATATAAAGTTAGAAACTGGTAAGTCACATCATCTGCAGGGCCCCAGTGAAAGGAAAACACCTTAGAGAAATTTTGATTTGATGGACAGAGTAATTGCTGGATGCTTCAGGCTGCTAATGTACCCAGCACCTAGATCATATGCGAGATGGGGGATCTTTATACGGCGGCGCAGTCCCATTTGTAATTAGTTAGTGACGAGGTATTGTTTTCTGCCTTTCTGGTATGTACAGAGTGATTTCTGCCTCGCTGATGACTGTAAACATTGTTCTAAGTACTATTTTACGATCCCTGTAGGAATAACAATGTAAACAGCGTAATTATGTTCACCTTTGAGGCATATCTAGAAACTTTGTTCTTCCAGAAGAGTGATAACAGAAATGAATACTACTGACAAGGTAAACAGAGACACCACGACCTGCTTGTTAGAGACAGCTAATGCTTGAGGGAACTACGCATTCAGCACCTCAAAAAATAGTGTTATACGTTTATCTTGTGTACATGTTGAGATTTATTCATAAAAGTATTACTACATGGGAAAAATATTAAAAGCAATACATTTTGAGATCTTTCTTCTTCTGAAGATGGAGACTTACCATTAGCAAACCATATTTCTGTAGGTAGTTATTATGGGTACCATAGATCGCATGCATGTTTGTGTTTCTCCAGGGCAGATCTGTATTTGGAAGACATACACTAGCTTCAAACTTCAGCTTTTCTTTGTCTAAACAGAGTATAGCAAAGGATCCTGCTTTAGACTCTCAGGTTGTTAGCTCTTCACAGGGAGGAAACTTGAGGAATATTTCCTGTCCCTCAGACTCCTCAGTGTAACACAAATAGATCCTTTTTCACAACTGCAGGTATTTTCAAGGGTTTTTGATGCTTAAGATGAACACATAGATGTGGTTAGGGCTTACAGAGCATAATTTCACCAACTGCTTTAGATTTAGCTACCATAAAACAGTAAGATCTGGGGCGGGGGGTGGGGGGGAATGTCTATATACGATTCTGAGAAAATTCTCTACAGCTTTCTCAGTTTTTATACCAAGATTGAACATTTTTGGGGTTCTGGCTGGAGAAACCGAAAAGCCCTTGGGTCCTCGCACACGCTTTTTATTCCATTGCTCACAGTTTCCCTCCTCCGCAGCTCAGAGCTCAGCTGAACGGCAGAGACCACGCTGCAAAAGCCAGCTCCTTCCTCTGGCTCAGGCCTCCTGCAAGTTTGGGGTTGGTTTTTTTTGAAGCTGTCTTTTTCTTCTCTGGCTTTTGGGAGAAGGGCTAACATCTGTCTTCCTCTTTACATGTGAGTCTGTTCCACTCTGCAAACTTGAGTGCTTTGAAAAATAAATTGGGATGGATTGGTTTCTCAAAGTTTTGCACCAAGGTATCATCCTGATTTGCATAGGAATCCTAATATCTTCATGACCCTCCATTATATTAATTTGGGTTAATTGCCTTTTGATGACATGTTCCTGTTGACAGACCTGAGAGCAAATGCTGGATGCTAAACACACAGAGGCATTCGTGATACAGTAGTTTCATAACACTGAAGACAGTTTCATAACGTAAGACAAATTCTACAAATAGATGCACCTGCTTATCTGCAGATGGAGAATATAAAGTGTGTTATTACTGTGGAACTTCTGAATGCAATTTATGTATTTGGCTTATTCATAAATTATATTCACAGTTTCAGAATAAACATCTTCAGCTTCCCACTGCAGAGAGAATTATTCTCAGCTTTTAAATACTGCTTTTCAGCAGATTAGTCCTGGTTGTAAGATATCATAAGGTAATAAAGGTACATTTTCCACCTAACTGCATTTGGGGATGGAAAATACCTAACGATAACACTAACAACAATTCTTGGCATTACTATAGCAACTTTCATCCAAAGATCTCCAAATGCTTTCCAGTAAGTAATTAATTAGGCCTCACAGCACCCTGGAGAGTTAATTACAAATTATCAAGCATAATCTCAAACTGTTTCCATTGAAACTATTCTTGCACTCTTTCCAGAGGAAAACAAAATGTGCTGGCTATAATACTACGACCTTTCTCCTCCCTGCTTCATTTTGAAAACATAATTAGATGAGAATCTGAATGTATCCATTTTTAGGGAAAGCTAATATAATTACTGCCTGACCACAAAACTCATTACAATTTCCAGTTTCTTCAGTGAGATGATACTTTTAAATCTCGCTCTGTTTAATAAAACAACAATAACGACGACAACAAAAGAGAAACTGCTAAGTATTCCAGTGGAATTCCAGAGAGATTTTAAATTGTGGATGTCCATCTGTTCCTCTGTCACAAGGGTGTTTGGTTTTGAGGAGGTTTGATCCAGGCTATAGCTCTGACGCGGCAAGAAGAGGAGGCCATGTCTGTGCTGCCTTCAGACTGAGTGTTCCTCCTGGGATACAGCAAGCTCTGCTAATCCAAATAGTGGAGTTTGGGCTTGAGAAGGTATTTGTCAGAGAGCACTGTGTCCCAGGGAATATCAGAAGAGAACAATGGTATTTCATCTCACGTTTTCAAAGTGGCCCAGAGTATATGAATTCAAACACATGTATAGAGCAGGATGGTCTAAGCTGGCCTTTTAAAGAAATTAAATTCTAGCTCTTAGTAAAACAGGAATAAAAAAATGGGAGGAGGCAGAGAAAAAGGAAGGAAAAGATTGAAATCTAAAACAATACCCCCAAAAAGCATAATTGGAAACATCCTGGATTTCCACAAACACTGTGGTAGAAGATGAGATATAGCTCCTGCCCATCAGAGACCTGAAGCTTTAATTTTACCTTCATCTCATATAACCACAGGAGTAATTAATAGCCCTTTTACTTATGCTAGCTTATGTCTTTGGTTGCAACGTAGTTATTGGCTTGCTTTTGATATAAGATGAAGCTGGTTTACTTGTGCAGTTATCTGAGTGCAGAGATTTCTCTTGTCATATATTAATTTTTGAAAATTAGAAAAACATGGTACACATTCATGTTCATAGCACATATGCACAAAAATCACAGACATGTTAAAGGCTATTCTGCTTAATATGTGAAATTAAGAGTGAAGACTTTTTTTTACCTCTAGCATAGGAGTCTAAAAGCAGAGATGAAAGAAAACCTGGTACTGTGGAAGCTAACTGAATGTTTTCCTCCCCTGTTTGCTGTATGTGGTGAGATACATCTATGTAAGCAGTAAGTACTTAAACATGCATATGACATACCAAAGTAGTACAAAGTTCATGAGGCACCTTCCCTTTTTTGAAAATTTTAGAGAGAAGTCATTAATAAGAAAATAAAAGGTTTACAAAATTGCATAAGCTACCAGAGGGATTTACCCTCCCAGTAAATTTACAGAAAAATAAAGATAACCTTTGGGAAAATAATTGAGGGCTCTGAGTTGTAAATATGTGTTTACGGTTGATTTTGTGCCACTGCTTTATCCCAGCAGAAAGGAGAGCTAATTTTCTCAAAGCATTATTTTATTAAGCACCCATTGGTCTTGTTGTATTTTATTTTCATATCTGCACATGCAGTTCCAGCGAAGTCAACAGCTTCATCCAGGTGTGAAAGATAATTTGATCCCAGAAGCGATTCCAAAGTATAATAGAAATTAATGCTATTTGTCTCTACAGTTTTTTAAGTGTAACCAAACTAATGAGAAAGGATGTGGAGTCTGAATTCAGTTTGATTAAAGCTCTAAACATTGATTGGGCCAAGAAGATAATTTAGAGGCACACATAGAGAAGTTTAGCGCTGGCGAAGGCATAATGAGGAGGGGAAGAATGCCCTAGGAAAAAGCTGAACTGATGTAATTACATAAGGGAACAGGGTTGTTGGTGTGTGCTGTAAAATGCCCATATGCAAATAAGCATATTAACTGCTCAAGCATTCTGTTTTTCAAACAAAAGAAGATGTATGGTAAGAAACAAGAATTTGTAATTGCACTCTGGGACAGAACTGAACTGAAGAATCTTCTTATAAACACTTACAAGACACCATGGTTCTTAAGCAACCCTTAAGAGCACAGATTCATCCATCTCCTGGAAATGAATGCTTGATTGGCAGTCCTTCCTATCAAAATATTGAGTGAATAAAATCTATCGGCTCAACTGTATGTACGAGTCAGCAAAAGCTGCAGAGGGAGAACAAGGGTGATTTTATCCACTCTTCTGGGAGACAGCAGTTCTATGTTTATTTTCAATGGATCAAGCCAATTAGAGCATCCTGAACAAAGTCTTCTCTGGTTTGTGTTTACCATTGCTTTTAATAAGAGTAGCAATATTTTTCTATATCAGAGACGGGCTAGTGCTCGATATTTAGAGGAAGCTTAGATGATAAATTCTTCTTTAATGTTAGTCTTGAAAAGAACACTAAAGTGGGTCAATACAGTGTTAATCTTTTGCCAGCAAAGCTCTTAATTTCATTATAGAATTTAAGCCACTCTTCTTCCTTTTCTTGGAAGTTATCAGATAAAAAGGGGCAATTATTAATAATACAATGCAGGTTCAATACAAAGCAAAATATCTACTATGTGAGCTCAAAAAGGAAGCTAAAATCTTATATGTGCACTTCCATGCAATCTAATAAAACTAAAAAATTACACATCCTGTCAAGATTAAATTAAAATAATAGTCATGAAGTAACACTTCTAGGTTATTTTAAAAATATACATCATCAGCATAAATTTATATGAAGATTTTTAGGCTCTACCCGTCATTAAAAAGCTGAACTGTAGCTGTATCTCAAGCACGTAAGTCCAAATGGGGCCCACCTCTCTTTTAGGTGCTCCGGAAATAAACGTCCACATCTTATCCAGAACACATGGGCAGCCAGCCAAGGGGAAGGCAGAGATCTCCGGGCAGGCCCCCAAGGTGGGAACACCAAAAGGACAGAGGGAGCTGCGGACTGGCTGGAAGAAGAGCACCCATTCCCAAAGGAGGGTCCCGAACTATCTTTCTTGGCTGTACGGACACAGGGTAAAGCAATATCTGGATAAGGTAAAAAACGGGGCGCCAGTGACCCAAAGTGATAAGAAGTAGAAGTCAGTGACTTGTTGCAGCTTGGGTCATGGTAATTCTGGATGTTTTAATAATTTAACAATGAAAATAAAGCTCCATGGAAAACATGTTTCTGCGGCCAAATCAAACTAGGTTTCTTCTGCACTCCTCTTTTTCTGCGCTTTTTTTTTGGGGTGGGGGGGAGGGGATCAAGGGAGGCCGAGGAAGCTTTTGCAGGTACACAGTGAATGTTAGGGTGTTAAGGTACCCTGTGAATGCTTAAGGTTTATTTGCTTCAGGAATGATGCTGTCAAGGAAGGAGGCTGGACTAGTGACATTTTCCAGAACGTGACTATTCCTGGGAATGGTAGTGGTGACATTCAGCCAAGTTTTACTCCATGTAAGCTCCTTGACATCAGTGAAAAGGCTAAACAGATCAGTCTAGGTGTGTTTCTGTGTTCATGTCCACACTATATTTTCTCTCTGGGTCCTCACGTGAACACCAAACTACATTAAGCCAGCTTTCAGCAAAGTTCTGCTTAAATATAATAGAAGGAGCTTATCAAAAAGTTAACGCAGAGAACGTAGACTGTGAATTATTTTTAAATGCAGAAAAGTGGAATGATAATAGCTATAAAAGAAAAAGATGCTTTATGTATGTAACAGCCATGGCAGAGTCTTTCCTTGAGCATGACCATGACCAGACAGAAGCAGAAGTGCGCAACTAAGAGCAGAATGTAGCTCCACTGGACTTGAGTGACAGCAGAAGTGATTTCTTTCTTTTACTTGTGCTTTCTGTGGGGATGGGAATACCGGGTATTTCTGAATTTCTGAACATACAGTGTTTGACAGTGGTAACCGAAACCTGGATAATGTGGAATATCGCTCTTCTTTCCCTGATGAGTCTTTCCTGAAATATTTCACATGGTCAGAGATGCATGGAGAAAGGAAGCTGGCTTCTCTGTTAATGTAATTATAGGAGAAGAAAGGTAATCAGCTGTTTTCATGCAGTCTGATAACCAGTTACAAGCTGTGTGAAATCTGCTTGCATAGTAATAACAAAAATGCACAATAAGCACTGAGTGTGATTAATTATCTGAGTACATTTGTATCCAATTTAGCATCAGAGCGACACGATCAGAATATTTCGTCTGTCTGGAGACCAGAACAGAAGTATGAATGAAAGAAACTCAAGTGCATTCTGGCAAATGCTGCACTTAATCTGGTTTAGAATGTAAACCCTTGGAGGTAATTAGTAAACATAGTGCTGATAGCAGTATGTGCATGACTCCCACTATCGTTAACGGTGCACATGTGCTTAACACTCTGAGCTCTCCACCAAAACTTTATTGAAATAATTTCAAAAGTTGTCCAAAGTGCTGCAGAGCCTGAAGTAAAACAGACTGCTAATGCCAACTGTGTGCAATAACATCCATGGCAAGAGAGCACACTGCTCAGGTGATGTTTTTCAGAATCTTGTCTTTAGAGAATACTTCCTAATCTTGAAAACCCAGTCAGCAGACACTACACTATATAGAGCACGTCCTGCTCTCTGATATAACTAAATAAATCTGAAATACCTTCATACAAGTCAGACTTCTACAACCATAAAACTGGTGAGAGAAGAGACTTCAGTAATTTCTCAGAACAGCAGCATATTGATGCTTTTCAGCCTCTCTAATTTGCATGCAATCAGAGTTTAAAATTCAACATCCTGTGATTTCTGTTTAGTGCTATGGGCATTTAATATCTAATGCATATTGTTGAAGAAGGGCAAAATTAAGAAACGGCAGGGCTCAGAGCGAAAATTTTGAAAACGGGGGGGAAGATGGTCAAAGGTTTTGCAATAATAACTACCACCAACTGTAGGACGAGATACGTTACATACTTATCTGTTAATTTGCCTGGCTCTCCAAGGGCGGGGTTATATTGAAGGCATCCAATGTCATAGCTTTTTCAAAAATAAATTATGACTGTCCCTGCTTACACAGGGGCAATGACCCTCTAATTTATTCTGCAACCTGAGGAGACCCCAGGCTGCTTCCCTGTCCCGGCAGGGGCCCCCGCCTTGGCGGTCCCAGGCCCAGTCAACGGGCAGCTCTCGGAAACACGGCCTGGTAACCAGGGTGAACAGGCACCCGGGGGAAGCTACGACCATCATCCCGCATCTTTGAAAACAAAACCCCACAGAAACTATTTATTAGGTTTTACTGAAAATAGCAAGTAGCAGAAAGAAGTTAGGATAAAAGAGGAATTATAACCAGAGTGGCTTTCATAATGGAGCATTCGATACTTTGAAGCATGGGTAAAAAAACCCTCTCTGCTCTTCCTATTTATTTGCCCAGAACCCTACTATTTCAGAGTTAGTCCCTGTGATCAATACCAGCTTAAAGACCCGCAGAGTAAATCCAGATGACTGGTGCTCCGAGTCGTGCTAAATGGTTGGTAATTTTTTTTCTGAAACTGGCTCTTCCTCAGCTTGCAAGCCAGGCTTTGCAGAAGCTGTGGTGGGAAGAGGAGTGATATACGCAGGGAAAGACTGGGGCTCTGCACGCTATTGAACCAGAGAAGAACAAACGGAAAGCACAAAGAGTGGAAATTGGTTGTGCATGAGTGTAATGAACATGTGGCACAAAGAGGTAATTAAATGAAGAACGGTTTAGCGAAGGAATAAAGGTATAGTACATATCTTCACGGAATAAACAGGCAGGGGATTTGTGTAAAGTTCACATCCCTGTGGACTTCTACTTGCTCCTTCTATGTAAAAATATGCACTAGAGTGAAATAACAAATATAGAAGTGTGGTTTGTGAATGCTCTCAGCTGTGGCTTCTGTGTTTTCGAAAACAGATACTGTCATGGAATAGCCTGCGTGTTCACCTCACGTTAGACTACCTAAAAAGTGCCTGAAGTAGATAACATGACTGAATAAAAATATTTCCAGGTTATAAAGCTGAAGTTTGTTCTAAATGCTGAAACACAGTTAGTTAAGGAAGCAGCAGTCTCTTTATGTGCAAGAGGAAAGAAAGAGTTTGGAGCAAAGACAGAGCTCTGCAAGGTGCTTAACAGTTGTTCATTATCATTACAGGTGATGAGCATATAGAAATGTAAATACTGCCAGAAAACATTAATCTGAAGTATTCACACACAGACTAGGCTCACAAAGGAAAATATTTACCAAAAGTGGAAAGAGACTTTATAACTCAGATGAGTTTCAGCATATTCACATTGAAAGAAAAGGTGTTTATTTTAGTCGGAGTGCTGCGTATTTTAACAATGATGATTTATCCAATACTTATGCAACATTTCTGTGCATGTATCTTATTATGAATGGTTTATTAAACTGCTTAAAGTGGTCAACAGGCACTGCAAATGCATTTACTTTAACTTTAATGTTGCATGTTACATTAGAAATGGCTGGATAAACATATCTAAGACATTTAGCAGTGTGAAGTGCAACCCTAAAATTCAAGTAAATGTGTTTTTAATAGTGGTTGATGTGTTATGACTATCCTGTGCCATAAATGTTATGCATACTATTTTTAAGTTATTTACACATTGCTAGATTCCATCTATAGTACTCCTGTGTTTATTAAATCATATAAACAAACATTAAAATAAATGTAACAGTCAAGTGTAAAGTTCCCTCTCAGATCTGCACAGCAGATACCACTTGGGATATTCCAGCATTGTTAAATGTTCAGGACTCTCACTGAAAGCAGTAAGATCAAAACTACAGTTCAAACAAGCGGTTGAGGTGTTGGCATGTTTATCTGAGTTTTGTTGATATGGAAATCCAGAGATGGCAGATTTGCTTGTTTCCATACACTCTCAGTGAAGTCAGATAAGACAGAACTTAATATATTAAGGCTAGTTCATGAGGACTGCAAAACAGCTTATGCGGGAGTTTTTCATTAGATCTAGACTTCTTTATAAGCGGTATGGGAACCATAGCTATAGGAAGAAATATGATTTGTTTAAGTTAAGGTTGCCTAACAGTTCCCATAATCAACCTCCAATTTTCAGTTGCTTATAACTGTCTCCACACTTATGTTTGCTTTTGGCTACATAATTTAAGCCACATTACTTTGGATTTCTTCTCGCTATACCTACGAGAGCATGTTGTTTGACAGCGTAGTCCTCTTGTATCAGAGGTGCTTTTTGCTGACTTTGTAATAAAAACTTCCCCAAAGGGGAAATCTTTGCAAACCTCGGTCCCCCTCAGCCTGGCAGAGAGTTGTTGCAGAGCTTTGCATTTGGCGTGCTCGGTGCGTACTCCCACCGCTCCCACCGAGGGCTGACTCAGCCTGCTCATGTTGGGTCTCCAGCTGCTGGAGCAGGCATATCTTTTTGCATTTTGGGGGTTCTGTCGCAACAAGGCTCAAACTGACAACAAAAAGGCTGTCTCGCCTTTGTTTTTAGCCGTGCTGATGCCAGGGACAGGCAGGGGATAAGAAAACTTACTGACTCAAGTGATGAAGGATAAGGAGTGAGATGAGTGAAAAGGAGGGAAATGAAGGAGGGGGACCAAACGAGATCATAGGAAATGGATGGGATATGAAGTGAAAGTAAAAATAAGAAAGCTGACAAGAATATTAGGAGCCATAAAGAAGGGACAGGAGTGATGACAGTGGTAAAGGGGGGACTTGGATCAATGCAAGGGTGCTAGTCAGAGCAGAAGCGGGGCAGGAGACAGGAAAAAGAGCAGCAAGCAGAAGGAGCTAGGGGAATGGGAATTGAAAATGAAAAGCGAGTTAGATCCACATAAAAACATAAGCCAGCCGACTGCTGACGCACCTGGCTGAGCCGCCTTTGTCAAATGGATCATTTACTACCCGCTACACTGCTAGTAAGGGCCCTTCTGGTAAAATGTGGTCCTGTACCTATATATTGTGGACAGCTACGCAGCGTGTTGTAAAGCAAGTGCACAAAGAGGACACTGCAGTTCATAACTGCTTTAGTGTTTGACAGTCAATCTAAACATGCTCTTGAGACACAGAAACAAACACACTGAAGAAGGTCGGTCACAAGATGTCCCTCTCAGATGTGCCCCAGTGGCTGTGTGCCTATGCTTTTATGTGTCTGCGATGAAGAAGATGAATCTGGGTAATTCCGTTCTGGAATGGATGTGTCAGAAAAAGGTCTCTCTCTGTGTTATGCGGAGAAGCCTGAAGCAAGCCTTCAAAGGATGCCACTGATGGGGAAGCAGGCTGGGATGAAGGAAAGCACCCACCAGGTATCATCTGTGGGGCAACAAGACCTGTTTCCCTTCTGGTTGTCAGTGCGGGGAGGAGAGGTGTTGGTGAAGCGGTAGTGTTTGGAAGCTCCCCCCTTTCTCACTCCCATCGTGGCAGGGACTGGGAAATGCTGAAATTACCAAAATCACCAGCCTACACACAAGGTAGCGTGCAGTGCGTCCGACGGCTGAGATGGGAGGGGTTATGCCTGTATTTGGGAGTGTCCACAATTCTCTGTTGCACAAATGAGAAAACAGATCTCCTTGTCTGGACAGCGTGTAATCATTTTCATGATTTTACATACGTAAAAGTTCTTACTGCATTGCCTACTGTCTGACTTTCCTTAAATGAAACTTTCATCTCAATAGCTTGTAATATTTCCAACCTGGGAGGATACCCACTGAAAAATGAACAGAGCATTTCAACACTGTCCACAGCTCTGTTTGGCTCTAAATTATACAATTCTTGAATTAGCTACTGTCTGTTTTCAGTAGTTTTCCATTACAAGGGGTCAGGCACAAGAGGAAATAGTTTTCTAAAGCAGAAAGGAATATTAAATGACACAGCTGATAAGTATGAACAGTGGTGCAGAAGATTTATTGAGTAATGTGTTAGGTTGATAAATGATAACATTTATTTGCAATTTGAGGATGTGACCCAAATGACACTCATTAGCTCAGCTTGTGTAGAACCGATTAGTTTTGTAAATTTATTATTTGTCTGGTGATATTGGAAGAAGAGTCTGTTTTAATTGATTGGAAATCTGTTTTATTTCAGTGAATATTACGTATTCTCTTTTTAATGGTATTCTGTTTTTTCCTCCTGAATGTCAGGGATATTATAGTCCACTACTTGAGCAGGGGAGTGCTTGGCGTCTTGCTAAAAGGCTATAGTGAATGCATTAATCCATACACAGAGGGGTGGTAATAAAGCAAGATTTCTATTACCTACTGGGCTTCTTAGGAGTACACTGGGAGTGAAACAAGGAAGCAGCTGGCTCATGGACAAGTTGCCCTCCTTCTGTTGGTGGAGCTTGAATGATACATGTTCAGTTTCCCAGAGAGGTTCATGGATTTAAGAGCATAATCCCAGTTACACAGAGCTTTTTGCCTGTGCCCATCACCAGTGCCAGAGGAGGACACTGAGGGAATGTCTCTGGCTGTCTTCTGGAGCCCCAACTGTAAAGTGCAGCGGTTTGGAGAACCTCAGAAGAAACTGTTGTGTTTGGGGCTTTGCTGCAGAAGTCCAGTGAATCTTAAACAATTCCAATTTTCCATAGGTCTTTCTATTCCAGAAAATGGAATAGGAAATGATACCTTTGTTTTAGGAGGGTTCAAAAAGCCTACAGAAAGTAAGAGGGTTTCTGGGAGTTGGGGTCTGTGCAATAGCCTGTATTAGGCAAGAACCCTGAAAGGTATTTTCAGGAGAAACACTGGCCTGTTGAAATCAGGAAAATGTTTGTTTCCACAAAGAAATTGATGTAAAACTTCTCAGACAGGAAGGCTTGCATGTTATTGAAGTGTTCCATTGCAACCTTTTCTAAACCCATTTAGGTGTTTTCTGAAGGCTGGAAATGAGTTTTATTTTGATACATTGTTATCCCTTACTGCAGCGTAAACATTAGAAGATCAAAAGTGAAATGAAACCTGAGAAAAATAAAAATTTTGGCTGGGCCCACGGGAACTTCCTCAGCTTCACAGCCCTCCTGTAACAGGGCAGGGAGACCTCAGCCCCTCACCGACGCCTGGCAGCCACAAATGTCCAAGACAGAAAAAAATCAGGTAAGACCAGAAAACTATTTTTTGCCTAGCTGTCACGAAGGTTGAGGTGATAGTGGATAGCAGTTTCATTTAGTTCCCGCTAATTCCTGCTTTCTGCAAATAAGCTGTAACATATTGGAGGGTAGAGACAAAAAAAAAACCAACCCAAGTGTCCTTTTGTTTCAATAGGTGCTTTTTTTATTACATCATTAGGAGAGATGGCAATATTTCCTAAATCTCAAAAAAACAAAAACGTGGAATTTTTTTCTTGGTGCCCAGGTTTTCTAGGACACAACAGACTAACTTTAGAGTGAGGAAAGCCTGCGAGCACAGATAGCGCAAGAAATAAGTAGCCAGATTCAATGGCTCCTGAGGAGAAGTTCTGCTGAAAGATGGCAATCCAACGCTGGACGGCTGCTCTTCTAAGAAAGCACAAAGGAACAAGCAGTTCATAGGATCATAGGATCATAGAATCTTTTAGGTTGTAAAAATCCTTTAAGATCATCGAATCCAGCTGTTAACCTAGCACTGCCAAGTCCATGAATAAACCACGTCCCTAAACACCACATCTACATCTAGGTCTTTTGAATCTCTCCAGGGATGGTGACCCAACCACTTCCCTGGGCAGCCTGTTCCAATGCTTGACAACCCTTTTGGTGAAGAAATTTTTCCCAAGATCCGATCTAAACCTCCCCTGGCACAACTTGAGGCCGTTTCCTCTTGTCCTATCGCTTGTTACTTGGGAGAAGAGACCGACACGCACCTGGCTACAGCCTCCTTTCAGGTAGTTGTAGAGAGCGATGAGGTCTCCCCTCAGCCTCCTCTTCCTCAGGCTATACAACCCCAGTTCCCTCAGCCGCTCCTCATAGGACTTGTTCTCTAGAAACAAGTCTTCTCTAGAACAAGTCTTGTTCTTCCTTCCTAAAAAGAAGCATTTCCCTCATGTCGTGGTTTAACCCCAGCCAGCACCTCAGCACCACGCAGCCGCTCACTCACTCCCCCGCTGCCTCAGTGGGATGGGGGAGAGAATCGGAAGAATAAAGGTAAAACCCGTGGGTTGAGATAAGAACAGTTTAACAGAACAGAAAGCAAGAAACTAACAATGACACTAATAACAACAAGAAAGTGACAATAATAATAAAAGGATTGGAATACACAAGACAAGTG
>JAVKLA010000001.1:47889163-47901697 GCA_034782735.1 Sagittarius serpentarius | reverse complement strand
ATACTGAACTGAAAACACAGCGCTGTACCAGCTACTAGGAAGACAATTAACTCTATCCCAGCCAAAACCAGGACACCTCAGGAGAAGAATTTGCCCTTCCTTGGCAATACCGAGATTTAAATAATTTTGCTGGGGAAAGGTGATGTCTAGTGTTTGGAGGCATAGGACACATACTCATGTTCTTGCACTGCCATTTCTCCATCTTCCAAGAGCAAGCCGTCACCATGGGGTTATTGACCATTGTGCAGAAAGGGGGCTTTTAGTCTTTTTTGTTTGAGCCTTCCAAGTGTATTCTTCGGAAAAGGGACCTTTCCTTGCACATCCCTGTTGTCTGTCCTGAGCATCAGTTTGCTGGTTATTTCAGGGGAGTTATTTTTCATCCTGAACAGAACTTGCAGCTAAAAAGTATTTCCTGACAAAAGGGTTTGCTCAGCCGGTGTTTTCTACCAAAAAAAACTTCAGCTATGATAAATTATTCTCCACTGATGGCAATTCATTTTGTCAAAAAAATTCCCAAATGTGGCCAGTACTGACAAAGCCTCCTTGTTTGTTTGTGCAGTCAGTGCTCAAGGCTGGGTGACGGCAACCTGCTCTGTCTCAAGGCAGGACAGCCCGGCTCCTGCTGTGTTACCGAGGGAGTCTGTGCATGCACAAGGCAGGTACATTTTCTAATGTGTAACAAATACATGAGCAGCCTGCTTTTTGACACAAATAGCTATGTAAAACTGCATCGTAACATTCTTTGGTTACCTTTGGTGCCTTCAAAATGGGTTTCAGACACAACGCAGGGTGAAATACAAGCATTCTCTTCATTTTCTCACATTATTCTCAGAGCCATTGTAGGTCGTCTTTTCCTGGGTGTGACTTTTATTTCCTTCAAAAATCACATCTTTCTTCATGTAGTTGTGAGCTACTAAAACCATGGAGCTCACTGATAGACCAATGCTATCGCACTTGCTGCGAAAGGCAGCTGCATGGAGCCCTGAGGCCTTTCCATACTTATTGATATAAATCCTGGCATCAGGGTTTGTGCCAAAGTTTTGCTCAAGTAAGGCATGCAAAGTCAAAACACGCATCATCTCAGGAAATTTGGCCATCACTGCCATCTCCAGGGTGGGCTGCTTAAATTACTTCTCTTGCTGTTTTGACTCCTGGAGCAGAAATGGATGAGGCTTAAAGTCCATCTCTGCCCTAGCTATTTTCTTGGGTGTGGGAGAACTGTACTAAAAGCACAGCACAAGGTGATACTTAAATGATGTTTTATTAATTAGCATAGAAAGGTGTTTAATCCAATTTAAATTTCCTGAAACAAATTTTTTGTCTGGTATTTTAAGCAAATCAGTTACTGCAGACAAACCTTTGGAGCAGAAAATGCTGCATGGCTATGAATGAAAACATAAACCTGCTCATAACTACAGAGCTGCTACTTGCACCACCATAATGACATTATCCCTTTTGTTGTTCACACGTTATCATTTGCAGTGCAAAGTAAATATGCATAGTAAAACTATTAATGAATAGCACTTGGATGCAATTTCAGGAAGAGATCTTAGGCATGCTTTGGAGGATGTGAGAAAGTGTAGCTCTATGCTCATACGATCAGCCAGACTTGAACAAATTAAGCCAGTGACAGCATTTTCTTTTCCTGGCAACTATCATCTTCTGCTAGTTCCAGTCTGCTGATATTAAAAAAATTCCTTGTGGTGCTTTATCTGTTACATGGTCCTTTTCTGCTGAGAAAATTTTCCCTTTTTTATGAAAACACCAAAGAAGGACATACAGCAGCCAAGCAAAGCAGCTGCAGCTCATATGTGAAATTACAGCTAGGAACAAATATTTTAAAGTGCTACACGGTGCATGTCCATTGTGCTAGCCTTGCAGCAAATGATAGCAATACAGACATTAGCCCACTATCTTTCTTGCGCTTGCGTGACCTTGTCCTTGGTGCGGCTGCTGCCTGTCCTAGCTACTGAGCATCCGCTCCAACACTCTTTTATGTGTCTGACCACTCCTATCACATCTACCTCCAAAATCAACATCAGAATGTTCTTATTTATACACCTACAGTAAATACCGTCTCCCTCCGATTATTTTTTTTCCTTCCTTGCAAGCAGAACAAATTACTGTCTTTCCTTGGTACAAGCCATGCCAGCCCCACGAGATTGTAGACAGTACTGAAAAATAAATGCAGCATTTTCTCTGGGTTCTCTGCTTATGCTTCCACATAAGTCAGGGACATAGGAATTAATATTGCCAAACACTGAGAGGAAGGACATAGTAATTTCATTACTAGCCCACAGATAACACTAGAAGAACTGGTTATTATTATTTAATACTGCTGCACAATCCAAGTTCAGTGTTTCACAGTTTCTTCTCACTAATAAGTCTACAAAAAAAAAAAAAATCCAAACCCCAAAACCTTTATAAGAGAGCATCATGCATCTTCCAGACCAGACCCTGGGTTGTTTTGCTGAGGATTTACTCCATTTTCTACCAAAGCTCTGCGGTCTGCATGGCTTATAATAAAGGAGCAAGAATGCCTTCAGCCTTTATCCTTCCCTCTGTCTGGTTGGCTGGATGCTGGAAAGTATAACCACCAGGTCCCAGTATAATCAGCCAGAATAGCAACATGTAGGGATTAGCATTCACCTTTTGGTTTTCTCTTTTTTTTTCTATTTCTTTTTTTTTTTTGACTAGTGCTCCAAAATGGCAGCTTATGTAATACTCAGCAGTATCGTGGAGGCAGATCTTTCTACTTAAGAAAGGTGTAAGAACTGTACCTAAGCTGGACCCACCATATTTTTAAAATCATCTATTAAAAGTACAAAGATTGAAATACCACCTACAGCTTTGACACTTTAGTCAGTTTTTAAAGTAGCACAGTAAAGGTAAGGAGTTAAATTTATGCCATAGGTGAGAAAAAGACTCAAAAAGTGTAGCATATTTAGCCTGAAAGAAAAAGCACACTGGATGATGGTCTCATTACAGTGTCTAAATATATAAAAAGGTTATAGAAGAATCTGGTCGTGACCTACCTGGCTGGACTTTGTGAAAATTAAGGGAAGATATATTGACATGACGGGCAATGAAATCTGCACAGAAATGAGATGGGGGAAGTCTTAATAATGCCTTTTGAGCTAGACTGGAGCACAAAGTCTCGAAATAGAAAATGCATATAAGAGAGTTTTACAGATAACCGAAGCTGAGGTGTGAAGAGTAGAGGTATACACGTGAACACAGTATTCTTATTGCTGTTTCTTAAAGTTTATTAATATTCTAAACATTGCAAAAATTATCAAGACAGCCTGGAGGAATGGTTTTGTAGAAGCTGTATTCTCATCTGTTGATGGTTGACATAGTAGAGGAGGATGGCTTAAAATATACAGTCCATAGAAAATGGGAAAAGACTAGTATGTCGGGAAGAAACTTGCCAAATCTAGCAACTCGACTCAGGGCTGTGCTTATCTGGCCCATGCCCAACCTTGTTAATGTGTCCCTGCTATACGCGTAGTATACATATGTATAGCGTAAAAGTAAGGTTTCTTAAAACTTTTTCCAAACTTACAGCTGGCATAAAAATGTGAAAATGGCTGCCCACAGGTCTTTTAGTAAATGAACTGCCTTTTAAAAAACAAGACAAAACAACAGCCTTTTTAGCTAGTGAGAAAAAATAAACACCCATAAATGTAATGCTCATATTGGTGAGGAATCGCATAACCAGGGCAAACAGCCACACAACCTCAAAATCAGGAAATTAAGACCAATGAGGGAATTCACTCAGGCAGGGCTTTTTACTCAGGATAGAAAACACAAAGAGTAAGTTATCAAGTAAGGTCATAAAAGGCAATGGCATAAATGAATTTAAGAGACAGATAGACATTTTTATGGAGAGAAGGGATTGAAGAATTCAGAGCCAGTGACAAATCAGGGAGATGGGGGTTGAGATAAAATTAACGAGGACAGGCTTGCTTGTGGCCAGAGGCATTTTACTGTCCAGCAATACCTTATGTCCTCTGTCATCACATCCTAATCAGATGCTGACATCTGAAGGTAGCATGAAATCTTTTACACCTCTTAGTATATTAAAGAGGAAAAAGTGCTTTCAGAGCTTTCCCCCAAAGGGAAAAACATAATGTTACTTATTCACTTTTCAACACATGCACGTAGTTGCAGCAGATGCTGAAAGGACTTAGTTTCAGGCAGTACATGGTGGCCTGCTTATAAACTCAGAGTTTAGTCCCTTGGTTGCTTTAAAATTCTCCATAGAGGGGTTTCAATCATATCTCCTTCCATTTTTAAGCAAAATTTTGTTTATTTTTTCTGTAGTTACTTCTTTAGATCGTGGAGAGCAACCAGAGATTCCCACAGCAGTGTCCTGCTTCTCTGGTGCTGGGTTAACTCATCCTGCTCTTGCATCAGCTCTGCTTGTTGACGCATTGCCATACGCTGATGAGGCTGTGGCAGACTTTGCCAAGTTCCCTGGACCACCAGCAGCCAGGCACTTCATCCAGAGGTGTCTGATGGCTTTTTTAGGCCCCAGACTACAAGGGCTTGATGCAAAAATCCGACCTTGAATAAAGGGAAGAGCAGCTCACGCTGTTAATTTTATCTGGAGTTGGAAGAGCGAGCTGTGTGCCAGTCAGGAAACCGTATATATGCCACACTGTTTTGGAGTTAATGCTCATGAAAGGAAGATTGAAGGAAATGGGCCTTGACGTTTTGGAGAACTTAGATTTACATTAGTTCAGGCTTAAAAGTATAGAGGGCAAGTAGAAGGCATGGACAAGGATGCCTAGGATAACAGGACGTCTTCAGAGACTGACATGAACAGCAATGCTATCGCCAGCAGGACACGGGGTAGAAAGACTTTTCCAGGCAGTAGACAAACTGTCTCAGAAACCTTTCTGAGAGCCTGTTGGCCACCTGTGGGACACCAGATCTGCCTGGCGCCCCAGACCTTTCCCTGGGTCCAGGAGAGCTTTCCAAGACCAGAAAGATCAAGCTCCAAATAATGTGTATGCCATCCTCAAAAATTCATGCAGGTCCCTTGCAGCTGTGCTTTTAGGGAAATACGCGTCTGTGTTTCCAGCTCCTTCTCTCACCTTCTTCTTTGCCGGAAGGAGAGGAAAATGAGCCCAGCTCTTCTGAGGTGACCGTGCTGAGAGGAGCACGTAGCAGTAAGGGACATGTGCTTCTGAATATGAGAGGCACTGAGCCCAAACTCTAGGGCAACATCAGGGGTAGTGAGCTTTGTAATATGCATATTCTGAAGAAAATACCCAGCTACAAAACATTTCCATCATGCTAACAAAATGCAGTGATGCTCCTTTATTCCTTCCTGCTAATAGCTTCATCTTATCTGTATAAACTAAATTCATACAAAAGCATGCATGTTTTTTCCTTTCTAATCCTTTTCATGGATCTCTATAAATGTATAACCCTTAGACCACTTTGTAGAGAAGCTTAGGAGGTTTTTACAGTATGGCATTTAAAACAAAGCACATCCCAGTTTGTGTAGGGTTTACTGTAACTGACTGCTGAATCTAAACTGCACTAATGAAGGCTAAACACAAATAATGCTAATTTGAAAAAAATTGCCTGATGTGATTAGACTTCCGTTGAACACAACAGCAAGACTGGAACGTATTTTCCTTCCTCTTTAGCTACTTCCACCGTAATCTGAATATCAAGATCTTAAATCCATCAGGAGCCCAGCAGGCAGCCCACCTTTATGAAGAACTTTACGCTTAAAAATAGAATGAAAACGGCTATTATGAGCCATCAGGGGATGGGCAGCCCTGCAGGCTCAGTGTGTTTAGCTAATATGGAACAGGAGGAGGTAGAAGTTCTTGGATTTGTTTTTGTTTTAAACAGCTCCTCTGCTTCCCAAGGAGCTGTATTGATGGACTCTGAAAGAAAGCTGAGGTCATCTCTTTGTCTTGATGAGTTAGTGGAGAAATATTTAACTGGGGCCTTATGAAAACTACTTAGCTGTAATAATAACATCAAATCGCTGTTAAATGTGTTTCAGAAACTGTCATTAGCAACATAGCTATACAACCTAATTCTATTTGTTTAAACAAAGATCTCCTGAGGTCACATTATTCTAGTATAAATTCGAAAAGCTCGGCTGCTGAAAACAGAAAACTGGAGACAGAAAGCAGGGTTTGGATGATATCCAAGCTTTATCATATCCATTCTTTAGCGTGGACAGGTGGGGACAGAGATCTTGCTAGGGCTTTATGAGCTCTATAAGCAGTAACACTGTGTGATTCCTTTTTGCCATTCTGTGATGCAGCTGCAAAATGAAATCACCAGCTCCATCTTATCATGGGGGTCCTGGCAGGAAATATTTATGATGGCTCAAGGGAAGCTGTCCATTTCTCTCTTCTTTCCTGGTGATCATAGAATCACTCTGCAGTGAAGACAGGAAACTTAAAAAAGCTGTTGCCCAAAGACAAGATGGGGAGCTACTAATGCAAATGATGCTTAAGACTGAACCCATTAAAAAGAATAGAATAGAACAGAGTATCTTCTGTTGGAAGGGATCAACAATGATCATCTGGTCTAACTGAAAGAAAAAATAAAAATAATTTACCTTTTTTAAAGTAGATTTCAGTTATTTGCATCCTAGTCTTTCTCTAAAGTATCTGGGATCTGCGATCCAAAACTGTACAATGAGGAGACACCTTCAACAATTAGGATCCTCAACTGTACAATTAAGGAGACATCCACTTGAAAGAAGTAAGTGGAAGACAGAAAAAGAGGAAAGTCCCTTACATGCTGTCCCCACTGCAGCACAGGATTCTCACTTGGGACTTTGGAGACGTGCTATCACCCACGCGCATCTGACCTGAAAGTATTGAATGAAGAGAGGTATCTAGGTGCTTTGTTCTGAGGAACTGATGAAGGCTCACTTAAGAGCAGCATCCTTGGCGAAATGTGGAACACAACTTTTAGAAGACAGGCAGTTTGGCACTTTTTATTGGTAGACTGAGGGTAGACTAGTAGCCTTGTGATGGGGCTGAAAGACCTCCTCAGCCAGAGGTGGGATCAAATTTATGTCTCTTTCTCAGCAGTTTCTGGTGAGGATGCAGTCACCATCCCTCCCTCTAACTGTATTCCACTTTTCAGAGGTAATAAAAGGTTCCTTCGTCCAGGCAAATTGAACATGCAGCCCAAAGAAGCAAGGCCAGCTGCAAAAGAATCATCATAAAGAGGATGCAGGAGAGAGACTTTATAAAGAAATGCAATTAAGACTAGTATTGATGGACTAATTTTAAAGTGAGCATACAAAAGTGTAGTTGGTAACAGAGGAAAAAAACAGGTCAAAAGTGTCTTAAGCACCCACTCCCAGCCGACACTGGCTCGAGTGCCCCTCAGCGCACTCAGAAGCCTTGCAAGAAACACTTTAGACCAATATATACAAAAGCACTTTCATAGAACCACTGAAAGAAGGAGATAAAAATGGTAAATACTGTAGCTATTATCTGGAATAATATACTTGAAGTGGAGAGATTGAAACCCAAAGGATCTTGAATG
The DNA here is from genome assembly GCA_034782735.1 of Sagittarius serpentarius. Classification (NCBI taxonomy): domain Eukaryota; kingdom Metazoa; phylum Chordata; class Aves; order Accipitriformes; family Sagittariidae; genus Sagittarius; species Sagittarius serpentarius. The sequence continues at coordinate 47,894,155 of JAVKLA010000001.1, read as the reverse complement.
AACTGTCAGGATCCAAATGAAATGCCTAGCTAGGAAAATATTTCTTTTCAGTCTGGAAATTATATTAGCCAGCTATGCCTCTCCTTCTGTGGGTGAAACTCAGAAAGGACAACCTTAGGACCGCTTAAAAACATTTTAATTTGTAGGTTATTGCTTTGAGTAAAATTCTCTAGCTAACCAATATTACATTTCTTTATCTGGTTTCCAAATTCCTTCACTCTGCACTCCGAATGAGCGCATATTGCAGATGACTGATGGTCCCTGAGCCTCCATTCGGAGCAGGATTGACCCATATGAACAGTTCTCTGAGCAAGGAAGGAGACATTGCCCCCAAAAAATGTCAGAGCAGGACATGGTCAAGATCTGCTTTCAGACAAACTGGTCCTAATGTCAAAGATACTACTGTGACTTTATCTGAAAGCAGAATTTGGTCTAAAATCTTCATAACATGTGAATTCCACCGGGATATTGCATAGTTAAGGTCTCTGAACACATTCAAAATAACCCTCTTTTGCTTTATGTAATGAACAGAATAGATGGAATTGCTTTCCCAGACTTTCTGAGGAAATTGAAGCGATGTGTTAAAGATTTAACAGCTTTTATTTCTCTTTTCAGATCTTAACCCAACATCAAATATTAAAGTACTAATATATTTAAGGAAACCAGAAGTTGCTGTTACAATTAATCTCCTTTCTGAGAAAAAGTATTGCCTATTTCTTATGGAAAGAATGTGAGTAATCCTTTAAAAGAAAATGAGAGCAAATCTGTGTGCATGTATGAAAGCTGCCGCCTTCTTTTCCCTAAATCTCAACTATAATATACATTGTGTATGTTGTGCATCAAGGCAAAGACACATAGTCGGAAATGGGCACATCATGTCACATCAGTAACATAAAAGTGAAAAATGCATTTAAGTTACAAAAGATTCAGATCCTGCAAGACACATGGCCTCTAACTCTGCTGGCAAACACGAAGAGGAGTAAAAACGAGCAACCCTCTGAAGTTTCTACCAAATCTCCACCTTCCTAAACAGGAGTGCAATTTCAGCACAGATAACTAAGGGTTACAAAATAAGCTTAAACTGAGCAATGAGTTGGGAAGTGTAGAGAAAGGGAGATAAGGCTGGCACCAAAATATCTGAACAACTGTTTCACTTTTCTTTCAAATGCACTGTTAATGTTACAGAGTTGTATTAATCACCTGGAAGAGCATGCAATGGCTTCATGAAGCAGTGCTAGTGATAGTCCATGTATATGTCTTCATGACCTCGTAGACATGCCAAATGGTTTCTGTTTTCTTTCTCGCTGGAGACAAAGAAAAATGAGTCTTGCCAAGTATCTAAAATAGCTTTTTTTTGGTTTTAACTTCAGTATTGTAAACAGCCATTTGTTTATCTTTTAAGTTTATTTATGGATTACTCAATAGAAGACTAATGCATTTAAAAAAATTTCTGGTAGCTGCCAATGATAGAACCGTACAACTACATTGGTTACTTCAGAAACTCTCATGTAAAACCTGTGAACAAGGAAAGAAGAGGAAAAGAAAAATTTCAGAGGTAAGCAATAGGAATATTTTTAAACAACTCTTTTTTCCATACCATTCTTCTTATCATCAGAAGGGTTGCCATTTGAAAACAGGGTTCACCTCCTTACAGATACCCTTGAAAAAATGGACACCACATTTCACACATGGCCCACCATCCCACTGGAGAAAAGGGTGAAGCAGGGTGAGCTCTGCGCATCTGTTCAGGCTCCTTGGGCTGGAGAAATCCCATGTGTGGTGTCAACACCACCAATTCAGTGTGTGAGGTCCTGGGTGAAAATCATGGCTTGGGGTGGGCTGATGGCCCCACTTCTGCGCCCATGTGGCCTCACTGTCCTTAGCACATACAGACACCCAGCAGGATGGAGAGGGAATGCGTTGGCTTCACTCCTTTTGAATAAGTAATCTTCAGTTCAGTGGATCCACACTTGTCAGCCACAAGAAGATATTGCTTGGGGCGGGGGGGAATGTTTTGTTTTAGTGGGTCGGGGTATCAGTTTTTTTTATTTTTTGTGGTATAACATTTTGGAGTAAAAAATAAATCCCAAAGAACAGGACCACCCTTTATGTGTGCAATATATGAAGGCGTTTAAAATTATTATTATTTTCTAGTTTTCTTGTTCATTCAAAAAGTCAATGGAGACATCTGGTGCTTTTGCAACTAGATGAGCATGCCAAAAATACCGTAATAATAAAAAAAACCCCTGAACAAAAGCTTCCTCAGGGCCACAGCTGGAAGCAAAATGATGTCTGACATAAAAGTGACTAACCGTGTCACCTGTTTTCATTTACCCTTTGGTATGCTGCAAAATAAGTATGTGACAAGGTAAACCTATCTAGCAAGGAACAATGTATCTGGAATATATTGGTTAACTTATTTTTTTCCTCTCCCTTGTTCAACTTCATCAAAGATTCATTTAAAATACTAATGTTCTTCAGTCTATTATTTGAAGTTAAAAGAAGCATATGGTGCTTTGCGACAAAAGATAATTAGATTTCTTGTCTGCCTTCAGTATTATAGTTCGTCAATGCACTTTAATGGAGTTTACAAACAGAACAGGCAGAATAAATGATAGGATAGATTAAGGGGGTTAAAATTATGAGGTTTGATTTTCTGGGTTTGTTTCTTGGAATATCACAACTGTCCTATGGTCCACCTACTGCAGCATCCTTTGCTGCTTTAGGCATTGCTTGATGTTTCAGAAGGAAGTACAATAATCCTGTTGGTGATGGGAAGACCCAGTCATAACAGTATTTTCCTCCTAAGCACTGCAGTTAACTGTTGTGGCCTGAAGCCCAAGGGCTCATAGCCCCTTCATTATCTCTTTATTTTATATTCAGTCAGCATTCACCCCATCCATACAAATGGCTAATCATTCATTTGAATCTTTCTAAACTCCTTCCCTGTATAATATCTGACAGCAATGAGTTCAACAAATTGCATGTGCATGGTCTGAAAACCAGTCCTTTCATTAGCCTCATTTTAGTTTGCATTTTTCATGCTCAAAGTGATGCCAACCATGTAACTAAATAATAAGTTAAAGTCTTAAGAATCTTAAATAATCTTATCTATCGACATGCAACTTCAGACAAACATTGTCTAGACATTTTGAAGTAGACTTTTCAACTCCTAGAAGGAGGTCTTGAGAAAAAAGGTTTGAGGCAAGGTGCGAAAACACTGCCATACATCTGCTAGGCTCACTTCTATCTGCATTTGGAATGAAAAAAAAGAATATGAGGAAATAGAGTAAAATGCTCCATAAATTTACTATACCTAACGCATCATGATTTCTTTAGGCATCACATATTTTTGAAAAAAGGAAAAGGAAAAGTAAATGTATATCTTGGGTTTTGGCTTTCAGCAAAACATCTGATTTGGTACAATATGGAAAATTATTAGTTCAGGTAGAGAAGACAGTGATGAAGTCATCAGTTTGACAGATGTAAAAATATAACGTCTAGCATTCTGCTGCATGCTGCATACAAGCTCTCTGTAGGGCTGCGACTGCAGCCTCTTTCCAGTGAAGGCAATGAAATATTTAGGTTACTGAATAAGATTCTGAAGTGAGTTGCTGCACACATTGCCTGTTGTCCATCTTCAGATTAGGTGAATCCAGACTGGAATAGGTACAGACAAGGGTAAAGGATCCGCAGATGAGGAGAGCTTGTTTACAAAATCACACTTTTTTCTGCTAAAACATTGAATGGGGGAGATATGATTGCCCTTGATAATTTCATTTGCTGAGATGACTAGTGGTACAGCCTTTTCAAATTACCCAGACTCAAGAATACATGGGTCACAGTGGCAAGGTTTGCATTCAAGAGGAACAGCTTTCATTTCCTACTAAAAAGACAGTGAAAGATAACATTCCTCTGTGTCACATGTATTGCTAAGGTGTGGGAGTCAAATAAACTTCAGTCCTTTCTAAAGGAAGGGAAAATACAGTCCTGTCTGTATAATGTCTTCCCTTAATGCAGCATGACCCCAGCCTAAATTGATTTAATCATTCAAATAGTATTGTATCATTTCCCTTATTTCTTGTCTAATTTCATTTTATGCTAAGGGCTTTGCATGTAATCATTATTTTTGCATCGGCATACTTTTCAAAGACAGTTTGTTTTATTTCTTAAAGTAAATTTATAAGATTAAACATTAGACCTCTGGCCTCTTTGGCTAACAGGACATAGGCAAAGTAATTTTTTATACTTATGTGGTAATTTAGAATATTAAAAAGACATTGACTATAAAGTTTTATGTGTCTTCTTATTTTTATGCAGACCCGCAGCTGATACATTTACATTGCAGCATACTCTGGGTTATTTGATATCATTATTCTCCTATATTATAATATGAAAGATACATATGACTCTTTTACTCACTAAGGTTTACATAAATGCTTGCTACAAGGTCTTTGATTTTCAGTTGTTAATGAATCCCAAGATATAGTTATGAAGCAGTATAAGTAAACAGCCACTCATAAATGATAAAACTGCAGGATTTCATTCCTTCCTTGGAGAATGCAGCATAATTTCAAGGCTGTCTGTGACCCATCTTGTCCATCTGGTTTTCTTCATTTAGGATGGAAAATAAAAAGATTGGTCTAAAAAACCTTCGGAAACGGGTAAAGTGAGAAGCAAACTGAGAAGCAACTAATAATAACACTGCAATTAAGCTTTAAACTAGTACAAGCATCAGCAGAAGTTCCTGCATTCGGTGAGTCCTGAATGATGTATTTAAGATCAGCTCTCTAGAAAAAACATAGGGATACATCTATTCATAGAATCATAGAATCAAAGAACGGTTTGGGTTGGAAGGGGCTTTAAAGGTCATCTAGTTCCAACCCCCCTGCCACAGGCAGGGACACCTTCCACTAGGCCAGGTTGCTCAAAGCCCCATCCAGCCTGGCCTTGAGCACTGCCAGGGAGGGGGCACCCACAGCCTCTCTGGGC
>JAVKLA010000001.1:47849573-47885681 GCA_034782735.1 Sagittarius serpentarius | reverse complement strand
CCAAAGGGGTATTCCATACCATGGGACATCATGCCCAGTATATAAACTGGGGGGAGTTGGCCTGGGGAGGAGCGCTGCTCGGGCATTGGTTAGTGACTGGTGAGCAATTGCCTTGTGCATTACTTGTTTTGTGTATTCCAATCCTTTTACTATTATTGCCACTTTATTGTTGTTAGTGTCATTGTTAGTTTCTTCCTTACTGTTCTATTAAACTGTTCTTATCTCAACCCACGAGCTTTACTTTACTCTCCCCCATCCCACTGGGTGGGGGGAAAGTGAGTGAGCAGCTGCCTGGTGCTGAGTTGCTGGCTGGGGTTAAACCACGACAAGGTGTTTAGAAGTCTATATAATCCTTTATGAGACCTTGCAGCAAGAGATATATTGCACCAAGGATTCATAATCACTTACAAAACACACTTCTTGTACTACCTGAAGTAGTCAGTCATAGTGATGGGCTGGTTTGTTGTGGATTCATTTTCCAGAAACACCCCTTACTGCGTACCGTGACGTTCCTCTGTGTGCAGTACTGGACTGCTCTGTCACACATGGATCAAGAGCCTGGGTAATATTTAAGGACTATATGAAGCAAATCTGCAAAACTTTTTGAAAATGTGACTGTCAAGGGCAGCCAGCTGATTTTGCAGTAGGAAGATCTGAATAGCAAAACCCAGCTTGTCTCAGAAGAGCAATTATGATTCATTGATATAAGCATTTAAGAGAAGCTCAGTCATAAATCCTAGCTGTAGTCAATGATAGTGAGCCTAGATTTAAAGCTTGACTTCTTGGTTGTCAGGGTGAATAATCTGAGGGCCTGAGTTCATGGCAGCAACCTCAACTGGACCATCTTGATGTGATCGAGAACTGAACGCCGATTTTAGACATGCATATATTAGGTGTTTTCCACAAGGTAAGGACAGAGAGTATTTTATGGGTTCAAACTGCAGATTTGCGAATACAAGAGCTGTGGGACAGGAAACTTTCAGAAAACACAGAAAAACTGGAGATGCAATCTTACACTTGTGAGACCTGCTAGCATCAGAGGTAAAGCACAAAGATGTAGAGAAGATGTTTTTGAGACCTCGGTGGAACAGGGACTTTTCTTCTGTCAAAATGTCTGATGTTAAACAGGAAACAAAAGAGAGGATTCGGATTACAATGAGGCATATTGTGTCTGCGCCAAAGTAGGATCAAAGGAAGCTTTATATTATCTTGGAAAGCTTTAGGTTTGGCAGTTGAATAAAGTGGATATTCTTCAAACCTTTTCTTGGAAAAAAATTAAAAATGCAGAATTTGAGCTTTATCTCATATGTGACCCAAGAATGTAGGTCTTTTACTTCTTATTCTAGAGTAAATCCTGTTATGTGGCTGCCTTTTGAAGGATTTAATTGCTCCAAGGATTCATGCTTATACAGCATTTTTCACCTCTTAAAATCAGCCCAAGTCTTAGTTTAGCAGTGTTACCCTTTGATGGGAATATTTCATGGGCTGTGCAAAGTGGGTTAGGACTTTGCTCTTTCCTTTGTCAACACATATGAATTCTGGCCAAAATAAATGTCCTGTCTTATTGGCAGGGACCACTAAAAAAAATCTTCTAGTCTTATTGAGGGGATTGCAAATGAAGGTTTTTTTCCAGCTCCAGCAATGTTTTTATTCCAAAGACTGGAATATTTTGGAGCAAAATATGGAGATCATGACAACAGTCATTGCCTGCTGCTGCCTATATTATGTCTGGTTTTGGGGTAAATGATAGCTCCAAAGCTCTGCTTTGCAAATAAGAAGATAAGTGTTGTCTTCTGCATCGGTGAACAGTTAAGAGAACAGAGCCAGAAATGTGCTCATAATTTCCATGAAAAATAAGCTGAAGGTTTCTCAGGGCTCACAGGGGTAGTAATAAGAAAACAGGACAAAAGAAAAAGTGTTTTCAGTTTTCAAGGTCTTAATTTTCAGAGTGCCACATTTTTCACAAAGTGCTTGATTTTACTCCAGCAAGAGATTTTTGTGTTTTACCATGGACTTCGGTTGAGCTAAGATCACACTGCAAAAGTTGACAATGTAGTGGAAAACAGAAAAGCTGGAATTGACATGGATTTTTTAAGTGAATAATATATTTTTTTTTCTCTTAGGTTTACTCTAAATATTACTGCAAATTTATTACTTCTCTGTATTGCTTTGATTAACAAGTGATTCCACTTGCAGATCAGCCTGAAATGCATGAAATAAATGTGAGCATCCAATTATCTAAATTAACATTTTGAAAACATTCCATACTTCTTCTCAATAAAGTTTGAATCCATTATTTATTTTATTTTGTAAGACAAAGGTAATTTGTTATTTACTGTGAATTTATTTTCTGTTGAGCAGATTCAGATAGTTCCATCTCAAACTGTCATTGAAATAAAGATTCAGTCATTACAATATCCATATTCTGAATATAATCATCCATTAAGCAAATGAAGAACAAGCAAAATTGGAGAGATACAGTGAATTTTTTCTCTGGAAATCAGACTCTACTGAAAAGGTCGGGGTTTTTTTCCCATGAAAAAAAGATGTATTTGCGGTTCCATAGAAGTAACTGCATGATTAATAGAAATACATTTTGATATCGTTATTTTGATATTGTCAGGGTGCAATGACAAAGCTTTTATAATATTTGTGATTCAATGAATGTACAAACTAGCACTTCCTGTTGATTATTCGTATTAGACAACGATGTGAGCAGAGGTGAGAAAGCTGCTGCCAAGAAAAACATAAGATAGCAATGAGAAATACAAAAATAATAAATGCTTAAGGATGCACTGATGCACCTAAAAACATGTAGATGCCAATATATTTAATATCAGTGATGCCAGTTGCAATCAGAAAGCATCAAAGAAGATATCATGGCTTTATGTATAACAATTTGGGTAGGTGAGAAAATCAAGATATTGTGTTGGTTTACAGGCATTGAAATCAAAATCCCTCCCTGTAAAAATAATACAAAGATCATAAAGAAAGTATAAAATTTGGCTAGATTTAAACTTTCAAAGAGTATGTCCTTCAAATCTAAAATAAAATATACAGTAATAGATTTCTTTCAGTAGAATTTTTTATCTTGCAACTGACTCCATTTAGGTCCAAAACCCTCTCAAAGTCAAGTTAATTGCAGAGCAGGGCCTGAAGTTTTCAGTGTGGCTAGTGAGCTGCTGCAAATAAGGAAATTAAATATTTTACTGCTGTGCATTGTCAAAATGCTTAAAAGTTTTTGAACATCTTGGGCCAAATTCTGTCTTCAGACAAATATGTACTAAATCCAATTTTTACTTTGAAGATTTATTTTAGTGTTACTAAAGATAAAATGTCATCTGCTACTTTATTTGTTTATTTTACTTACATAAGTACTTACACTTACCCACATATATTCACAGCTGACTTAGCAGTGATGGTTCAGGGAATCTGTTTATGCAGAATTTATGAATTCTGGGTAGAAGTCTAAAATTGTTCCTTAATTGGATGCTTTGATATATACTGAGTCTCATGCAGTCTGCCATTGGCATAATTTTGTCTGAAAATAATCGGAAGTAGTTAACGCTTGATGACCGTTCAGGCACGTGGACCACCGCCAGACCTGAAACGTAGCCACTTTGGGGGGACAAAATCACAGTGGGACACTTAACTCCCCTGCTGAGAGTGATCTGGGAGTTGTTTTTAAATAGGTCTTGAAATTATAAAAGGGAAGATCCCTGTGCGAGGCATTTTAAAAAAAAGTTTAGGTAGGAGAAAAAAAAAGAGAAGGGATATTTTAATAATAGGTAGCTCCTGTTCAACTATGCGACCAGTAAGAGAAGAAGGAAACTCGTAGGTCAGGTGAGATAGCGGGTCCTTGCTTGGTAGAAGAGAAACAGGGTACAGGAAAGACTGTTAGGGTCAAGGTCTATGTGTAAAAGAAATGGAGAAAATTAAGAAAAGAAATACCTACAGGGTTTTATTATTAAATCCAGATCGACGTCTTTGTTACCCTAGCCAAAGCAAAGAGTGACTAATGAGCATCTAAAGCCAGACGTCTGCTTCTTTTGAAGTGCTGTGTGTCCATCTGCATTCATTCATTCTAGAGGAGTTACTTTGAAAAAAACTGGTTTAAACGTTCATCTTAAAGACAGACATTAATGCAAAGAGAGTTCCCAGGTCTGGGTCTTAGGAAAGACGCTTTTGCAGCGAGCCCTGCAACAGTCGATGCTGCATCCTGGTTTCCAAGGATGGGGGACTGACAGCAGGTGTCCAGCAAGGAAACCTGGTTCAGAGCAAAGGGGAGCTGCTCACACACTTCATTTTCATACAGAGAAGTTTGAAAACATTCATATTTGATGGGGTGAGGCCTAAATGCTACAACCTGGTGACTGTCTATCTGGCTGAGGCTTAGCTGTGCAATTTGAGACCCAAAATTGCCAGGAGGACTTCTTCTGGGCAGGACAAGAGGGGAAATGGTCTCACAGGCTTTCTACAAATTCTTTGTGCATTATTGTTATTATCACCATTGTTGGTATTATTAAACAGAGCTTTAAACTACATAGAATCTCATAACAATAAATGACAGTTTTGGTATATTACCTGTTTAATACTGCAATAATTGCTTGTGATTAGATATACCTAATAAAAAGACTTCTTGCCAACATGATCTTTTTAATTAAGTATTTCATAGCTTCCAGTAAAAGTAAAATATGTTCTGAGCTTCTGTTACATTAGCTTGGGACACCAGCCTTGATGGTGTATTTTTTCCTGCTGTTCTCAAAAGTTATCTTTTCGTTTTGTTCCTCACAAGAACTAAAGGCTACTGATGTCACTTTCTTTGAATAACTGTACTGACTCCCTTTGACTTTAGATGTAATCATTCAGATTTTCATGCTTTGCATGTTCCCCTTCCTGTTCCTTCTAAGGGTGTTCCCAAAGGAGTACAGGATTCATCCAAGTGACTCCCATTGATTTTATAAGCAATAGCATCAGACTTGCTTTTCTTCCAAATTCTTCAGGAAACGAGCTTGAAAGCTTGAAGAATTTTGAAAAATCCAGTCTTTCTCCACCTCTGAATTACATTTTACAGTTACTAACATACACCTTTGATATTAAATGGATTAACAGACACCAGGGATCTGACTGGATTATGGGCTTGTTCAGAGGTTCAGGATATAGGCAAAAAGTCCAACGTTTCTGCACAGCCTCCATAGCTCTCCGATACGTGTGAGCTCTTACAGGAATTGTTATAGTTTGCTTATCAAACCCCCAAGTTTCTTATTTCCATTCCATTCACCCCAAATCAGATCTTGAGGTTCAGATCTTTATCAAACATTAATACCTACTGAATAAGGTTTTATTTAATGACCTTCCTAATATTTACGAGGAGAATTTTCGGGAGCAGTAGTTCCCATTTCTGATTCATTTCAGTGCTGTCAGTTTTTATTCCCTCACTCTGTGTCTGTACTCACTGTCAGTGGTTTTTAAGGCCTAAACAACCAAAAACTTTCTGCTACAGCCTGCTTGGAGCTTCCTATCTCCTAGCGTAACCAACCCTAATCTGGAGATGCAAAACCAGCTATAAGCAACATAACCCCACCTGCGTCTCTAAGTATTAATTCCTTGTATGTATGGACACACTGGTGTCCCAGAGCTGGGATGGGGAATTATGTTGGTTTTTTTTTTTTTAAGGAAAAGGGTTGAGGATGGCAGCCTACCAAGAACCAACCATAGACTGAAAATGCTCAAGAAGATGTCGGCAGCAGGAGATGCTGCCCAGCCATCTCGTTAGAGTGCCTGGTCTAATCAGTCTGTTGCTGGAATTTGTGCGTAGCTTGGGTGCTTGATCAAAATTTACAGATATTCATTGGTTGCAAAGGAACTGCTGGTTGAATTTCAGCCGATTTCTTATATTTATTTTGATTGTGCTTATTTTTCCAAGCTAAGAGGAAAGAAACGAACAAATCTTTCCCCATCTGTAGCAGTAGAAAGAAAACACTTCAAGTACACACATATCTCCTGAAAACTGCTTTTTTTACAGTTCTTAGGCCACGGCTTTCAGTTCCTCAAATGATTCATTTCAAAGTTATGTTGACATGGAAAGTTGAGCAGATATTGTTTGCAGAGGGGAAAAAACAGTCTTAATAGAAATGCTTGGATTTTTCCGGGGTCACTTTATACACTTTTACAGTAGAGTTTCAGCCTCATGCTGGCCAGCAGAGACTCCTTCAGGGAGATATTTAGGATATTTGTAGATTATATGAGAGAAAAGAGGCAAAATATGTAATAGAAATAGTCTTGCAATTAGGCTATTTATTATTTTTAGCTGTAGACTAGTAGTAAGTACGGCTTTTTTGGGATTGCTTGTGGCAAACAAACTAACTATAGAAATGCAAAGTTGTGGAATTTCCATTTCATTTCTTGCCTCATTAATTTCATTAACTTACAAATAGATGAATACATAAAATTAAAAAGTAATTTCCTTTTAATATTTTTAAATTACTCTCTCCAAGTATTCAAACCTTTTAATCTGTTCTTTTAAGGTCTCCATCTAATTGCTTTTACAGAGGCATAATTGAGCTTTTGTGAATCAGATATCAGTGTGATTGATTATAAGAAAGCTAATCAGAGGGTGCCATTCACAAGATAAATGCAATTGTTTCTAAAATGTTTGCTTGTAGTCGGTGGCATTTCACTAACTTGGCAGCGCCTGTGAAATGATGTGTGGGTGGGGTGTGTGAAGGTGTGGATTTATGTGGGGAAATCAAATCTAGCCATGGAGGAAAAGCTTTTTCTTCTTTTTTTCTTATACAAGGACAAATTGCATGAGAATTATAGTGTTTCCTGTTTAATAGAAGTAGCCTTCATTTTGATGTTTTTTACAACAGTGACAAATGGCAGCTAAAAAGAAAGGGGGAGAAAGTAATCAATCTTTATACCTTTAAAAATAGTTGAAAACTAAGAGGAAAACGAAACCATTTCAGGAAAAAAAAATTGATAGTTTGAAACAAACAATTATCTGGAAGATAAGGAAAGTGCAGAAGATGATTCGGGGCTAAGTGCTGGGTCTTGGAGGAGGCAAAAACTGCTGTTCTGTTTTCCTCGCCTGTTTGGGACTCCGGTTTCCATGGACACAGCGCTGTAACACGTGTGTCCAGAAAGGAGAATGTACCCCCAAAAGGCCGCAGAGCGAGCCTGAGGGCAGAAAATGTGTAAGGGAGAAATTAGGAAGAAAAATTGAACTCTCTTCCAAGAATTCCCAGGTATCGATGGCTGTTACATAGCAACAGTGCCAAAGTCTGCAGGTGTAGTTCAGACTAGAAATCATCTAGCTATTTAACATGTATTTAGTGTTAATATTTTGATTCTGCATTAACATAATGTTAATATTTATTAATATTACTGGAAAAGGCGTAAAAATAAAATTTCATCCCGTGATATCTGAGTGAGGTATCATAGATATTAGAATAAGCTACGAAAACACCTCATGCAAAAACTTCTGCTGTATCCTCAGGAATCCATTCTAAAAGCTCGTATTATAAACAAAAGATGAAAATAGGGAGTCCTGAACATTTTGTTGAACTCAGTGGAATTAACTCCTGGGAGGATTAGATCAGACTCTGCTAGGTACACTTTTGATGACGGAAGATTTGGAACGGAAAACTCGGCACTTATCAAATTATACGAGTTAAGAGATGAACAGGTTAGAGTCAGAAAATGGTCACTTATTTATTCTGATATTCAAATGACCCACATACAGTTGTGGGCCTCAGCTGGATTTACAGATTTTATGTTAAGGCATTCTTTATTTGGCTTGGGTTTGTGCCTGTAGAAAATGCCAACCAAATGTTTTCTCAGTGACAGAGCTGAGGGTAGAAATTCTGTTATTGCAATGCATAGTTATTGGAAAAACGACATGTACAGATGCTGACACCTCTAGAGTTTTACAGAACTCACCATTCTTCCTTTTTAAATCAAGTATTGATTTGGTCTGGGTTCAATGTGTGCTTTAAACTAATGCACCATAATGAAAAGTTATGGCAAGATTACTTAGGGATAAGTTTTTTAGATTTAGCTGAACTGCACTGTTTTCATAATTTTAATGAAGACACTTAGGAGCACATTTTTCATGTAATGCCTGGCAGTAGTCCCGTGTGATTCCCATTAAAATCACCTGTTCAGAAATTTAAGGCCCTGGTACTTGAAAACTGTAATTTTCAAGTAAGAAATTATTTTTTCTTAAGTGAAATGTAAAAAACCCCAAACATATTCTTTATCTATTTTGTATTTATTATATCAGAATTGAATGTCATTCTTTAAGTAGGCAGTTTAAATAGAAGAAGGTAACACAAGTTTATTTTTAATTTTTGCTGCAAGTGCAAAGGACAAGTTGGAACTGAAATTTTTTGGATAACCACTCAAGAAAAGATATGACAGCTAAAATGCACATTGATTTTAAGGAACTAATTTTCATAATACAGTAAACAGTTGTTTCCTTTGGATTTTTCACAGCCAAGGTTTTCTGCACATCCAGACAATTATTGATTATGCATTCCTCACTTTTCTTAATAATCTCATAATACAATTTTTAGTCATTTCCTAAGATCCTTTTATGACGGTACCTTGATATACTTGTCTAACCCAGGTTGCAGCTTCTTCACATGGAATATATAAGGCCTTTTCTTATATTCTTTCCTTGGATTGGGGATGAAGGTCTAATTGTTCCACCATGCCTGAGCTGTCTCCTTTGTTTCTGACTTTGCCTCTGGAATTGCCTACCCAAGACTTCAGAAAATCAGCAGTAGCATTTTCAGGAGAGCTGTGCCACGAACAGATACCTGAATGAGTGTCTTCATCATTGTGCCTTTGCAGATGGTTGGAACGTGACATCGTTTGGCAGCAGATCTGTCTTTCTGCTGCACCCAAATGCACTAGGGAAGGTAAGTTCTGTTTTCCCTTCGGGGAGTAGGTATGAGCTGCTCTTTTTTCAGGTCCCGATACCCAGTATTCTCTCTTTGAGACACCGAAAACCCACCCTCACTAACTTCTAAATATAGGTCCATCTCTGACCACTCTTTTTGTGTGTGTGTCTCCTTTTCTAGCAACTTTCTTTCCTACATTTCAAGCATTACACTTGTCTAACACAGGCTTCATAAACTCATCATGCTCCATTGCTTCTGACATCTTAATTTACTGCTCTACCTCTTTGGTCCACTTTTCACTCTGTGCTTTTTCTGTGCTCTTGCAGAGACCATTCAAAAGGAGATAAAATCAAAAGTTGCTGATGTTGGTGTTTCCTCTACTGGTCCTTTCCCCAGCAGATTCTTCATAGGTTAATTCCCTCAAAGCACTATTTTGTAACTGCCAGTCCTTGAATAGAGGGTAAGGTGATCAGTAATGGTGGTCCAAATTTCAAGGAACCATCCCTCTGAAGCAGAGTGGACATACTTTCAAAAATCTGGCTTGCTCCTGGAGAAGTCAGGACCTCTGGTTGTTCATGAGAAAACACAATGAGAGCGCCAATGCCCAAAGCAAACTTTGAAGGATGGATGTTTCCCCCTCTGCTCCCTGGTCCGCCACTTTGAGATAAGAAAGGCAGCGAGCAACATGTGCTTGGAGTGCACAAGGTGACACTGGCAGCCACAAAACATCTGCAAGCCAGACAAAAATTCAGTTTACTAGGAACATCTTTGTCAACATCGAGACTCCCAAAATAAAGCTAGAGTTCAGTGAGGGTCAGGGAGAAAGAGTAGTAAAATGCCAGCAAAACTGGGAAATGCTGTCAAGGCATCTGACAAGCTCAGCAAATACCAGAATTGCCTCCCCAGTGAAGTTTAATTAAAAAGCCTATTGTTTCCATTATTGCTTAATGATTCCTCCAAAAGTAGAACAAAAGTTTATTTTAGAGTTTAATTATTCCTGGATATTTTGAAGGGATATGAGAGTATCTCATTTGGTAACTGAGCCATTAAGGAGAGTGAAGCAAATGGTGGTGTAAGAATTGGTGAAAACCACTTAAGTCACAGAAGAAAGCATACCGTGTCAGATGTCATGGTGCTGTTGCATGAAAACCAGTCTACTAGCAAATTAAATTAACTTTCTGTGCTGGAAGAAACTTGTCAATGAATTCTCCATATTTGCTCCTGAATTCTAACTGAGACTCAGCATGAGGAAATGGTGCAGTTGTTTTTGCAATCAAACAAGAAAATGCATCCATCAGGGCGCAGCACGCACTGCGCTGCCCAGAAAGCCTGACTCTGCTCCGCACATTCATGTACGCTAATTACCATGTGGGGTTTTGTCATCTATCCAATAAGCCATGCATCAAAACTCAAGATCCAATATTAAAATCTCATGCTAATGGAAAAAAGAGATATAAATTAATAATTTTTCAACACGGTGAATAGTGGAATAGATTCCTGCGTGTGGGGAACACGTATTATTTAACATTAGGAAGAGAAAAGAGCTTAAGAAGTATTCTTATGCACAGGTCCCTATATCGGCTTAATTTTCTACCAACTGCATGTCTTCCAGAAGAACGTTAATCAGTTTACTAACAACTGACATGTGAAGTTTATTCTTTCTCATTTTTCTCCCAAACAAGTGGCAACATTTACAAATGCCGTAAATGAAGAATTTCCAAAAGCATCAGAACAACAGTCAGTAGGATTCCTGCTGCTTCCCAGGTATGTAGACTCAGATATTTAACTATAATTAGGCACCTTATTACCTTCTTAAGATATGTGCCATGACCCACACCACCCAAAATGATGCAGTTTATAGATGTTATCCAGATTATGCGAGTCTAGGACATACTGAAAATTTCTCTGAGATAATAAAGATCCTTCAGTAATAATTTTACTAAAAGACAGTCATAGCAGTACAGAAAATGTAGCAATCCTAGTCTCTTGAAAAGACAATATTATAACCTACTCGGCAACTAGAGACATTTTGAACATTGCAGATAGTGTAAACATTGAATGGGCAGAAGAGAAAGATCCTGAAAAAGCACTGTATTTTAACTTCCTGGGATTTCCTGTAAAGAAAGCATTTTAAATGGGTACCTGTGCAGGTTTTTTCATGTGTATGCTCAGTGGCACATCTGAAAGGTGTTAATATTTCTTAGGCTAATATTTTTGATAGACAACCTCTAGCAGTCATCTCTACTCCAGTCTAAATGTCAATGGGGTTTGAATGTCTTGGCAAGTGTGTGCTCAAGTGTGAGGTACAACTGAGGTGCTGGCTGGGAGACCCTGCAGTATATACTATTTTTATATCACGAATGTTTATTTGATTTACATCTACTGCTCCTCTATCTATTCACTTCTCAGGTCATCTTCTGAAGTATGCATCAATATGACATCTTATTTTTATTTGTTATTATCACCACTTTCTACATATTATTCTTACTATGAGCAGTGTTCATTTTCCCACTCAACTTTTCTCTCTTATTTCCTGTGACAATGTGGCCATATTTATCATTAGAAATAGGTTACTTGAGCATACGAGAAATCTATTAACTCTATTTATCTGTAGTTTTAAAAGGACATTCTTCATGTTTCATTTAAATTTTTACCAGGTACTCTTAGGTATTGCTTATTTTTCTCTTCCTTTTAAGTACACAGAGAGGACAGGGAAACTCTTTTAAAGCCTTGGGCTCTCAGTAACTTCAATCCTTTAGCCTTTCTTATTCTTGCAGGTTTTGAATGGGTTTGAACCAATGACCTGATAGGGAAAGATCGTTTTCCATCAGGAACATTTGTCTTTCTGATATTGCCTTTACGGCTTTGCTCTACGTGGCATTTTCTTTTGCTCAGGCCCATCTGTATATGTGTGAAGGTTAACTGTAGGAATCACTCACTGGCTTCTTTCCTCTTGTTAGTGTGAAATACCAGTATCCAGCAACGATTTTTGACACAGCGGTGTCCATTCATTCATTTACTGGCATCAAGGAAATTGATCTCCTCAGGAGAAGACGATGGCATCTGACCTGCTAGAAAAGTGGAGATTTAATGTTCTGGGACGGGAATCGGAGCAGAGAGCCTGGGAGCTGCACATAATTTGGTGCACCCTTCGCAATGACCTGTCAAAACCAATCATGTCTTTCCTAAAACAGTAAAATTGTCAGTATTGATAACTGAGTGAAAATGATTCCTGGTTGAAAAATAGAGGCAACTCCTACTTAAAGTGTAGTCCACAGAAGCTGAAAGAAAATGGCTTCTAATTTTTTTCTGCTTTTCTGTCATAAGCAATTCTCTTTTGGGGACTTTAGATATCATAAAAGAACCAGAAAAGAGGAGGCCTTCTGAGGAAACACTAAAGCACTATAATTTTTTTTTTTTTAAGCCTTTCCCCAGTAGAGAAAGATACAGGCTGATGCTTTTATAGTAAAAATGTACTATACCAAGCATCTTTCTGGAAAACAAACATTTGAGCCCTATTTTAAATTAATTCTAAAGGAAGTTTTTTTCAAGGAGTAGATTTATTTTCTTTCCAGTTAAATCTTGAATTACTAGAAGCGGTAGAACGAGTAATAAAAAAACCCACTCTTGTAGGTGAGCCTGAAAATTCCAATAATTTAGTTTATTCAGGCACTCATGTTTTGTTTATTATTTGCAATCTAACAGTCTTCACGCTCAATCTAAAACCTTTAATTTTCTCTCTAATGTGTATCTCCATGAAAATGAACAGCTCAGAAGACTTAGAAGCTGCAGACATGATAGAGGACAAATAGTCTTCAGCAGTATCTTTTTAAAAGCTCATTTTTTAAAAGCCTTTTAAAATATTTTTAAGGTTTCACTTGAAAAGAAAATTATGTCAATGGGCATTAATCATTTTGGAGGCTTCATATTGCCTCACAGATACTTATACTGTTAATGAGATCAGCGCTGTTGTTAGGAACTAGTGTGCGTATCAAAAAGCTCATCTGCCCTGATAATAGCAGAAAACAGAAACCTTTTTCATGTAAGGACATTGCAACATTCTAGGTTGACTTCTATAGGAAATCTTGTGGGTATCACGACGTGCAGGTTTATCTAGCAAGATGTGTTATTTCACAAAGTATGGTACCATTTGAAAAAGAATATGGGCTCATTTATATAATTAGACATCTCCTGTGTAATGCCATTGCTGTTGAGGGTGATACAAATGTAGCCTCCGTTTCAGAGCCTGCAGTCCCAGCAAAAGGAGCCCAGCTACAAATAACTGATTTTCACCTACATAATTTCCTATTTTATCTTGCTGCCAGAACTCTCATGCTGAAGCACTTCGGTACATAAGTCCTCTGTGAGACAACCTTGTGTCTACAAAATACAGTTTAGCAGGTAACGAAGCACATTGTTTCACTGGGGTCATGTTACCTGATTGGGCTCTAAATATAATTATTCACGGTCAAAACTCAAACACACTTTTAAAAGGTGGTTGTATTACAGACTTTAAGAAATCAACAAAAGGGGTGCTTTTTGCATATGTTTTCAGTATGTCATCACTTCAAATATTTGTTAAAGTCTTCTAGAAAGAACTTAATTTTTAAAAAAGCACTGAAAAAGTTATGAGAAAGGGATAGAGTGCGTGTGTGAGAAAGAAGAGAGTGAGGAAGAGAGAAAAAGAAAGATATGGAGAAATAGAGAAAGAACAAAAGAAAAAAAGAAAAAAACAAAGGAAGAAACCTACATACAGGGTTTGATAGCTGTAATTGCTGTGCTCTGTATAAAGGCGTCGGGTTTTGATTAGAGACTTTAAGATAGTTACTACTGAAAGCAGTATTTAAAATTCATCCTTTTCCTTATAGTTCTTTGAGTTCTTCATTATGTAAAACATATACTCCAGTGCTCTTGAAATGTTTTGTTCTCTTCATTAAATTGCTTCATTTTTATTTTAATGCCCTTGTAGTCTGGATATTCTCTAAAAATGCCTGCCTATCTGCTAAGAACAAATGTTCTTTCAGAGCCTGTTTCCCTTTTCCTTTTTAAAACTCCTTTTCTAAGTGAAAATGTAGTTTTGTTCACCTGCTTGTTTCTTTTAAATACCTGCCTGCTTTTGTTTCTTAAGCATATTTCTTACACCAGCACAGTGCCCATTAGTCAGGTCCACACTCACTTGCCCAAATCTGGTCAAAGGTGAGGGCAGTATGTGATTACTAGACAATATAGACGCAAAATTGAATAATCATGATTTTTATTTCATAAATATTAATTATTTTATGCCCTTGCCTAAAGATCTAAGAATGAGCATTTACAAGAATGGTGTTAAAGTAAACTTCACTCCTGTTGATATTTTTTAAATGCCAGAGTGTTTAATCAAGACAATACATCATAGGTACAAGTTCCTGCGTCAATTTATCAAATGTCACCTACTTTTGGGCTTATGTTTTGTAAGACAGCAGAGGAAAGAAAGCCAGAGGAGCAGCTCCGACCACTGAAACTTGCGCCTTTCTGCTCCTTTCTGCTCCCCAAAGTGTGCTGAGCAAATGGCTATTTAGTTAGACAAGTTCTTTTGATATAGGCTTATAGGTCTTCACTTAAGGAAACATTTTTACTGAGGGAGAAAAGCCTCATGATGGTACTTATTTTTACTGTGGGTTTCAGCATTCCAAGAGTTATGGACACCATCTAACCACACTAATGTGCAGAAGCAGTATCAGGCTGATATACTGAGCATCATTACTTACTGTGGACTTTTTAAGAAGTTAGAAATTGAAGGCTGAAATCTCAAGACAGTCCTCTCAGCAGTCCAAGGACTTGGGTTTAGAGTTATCCATAAATTTTGTTTATGTTTATCCAATAAGAACTTAGTCAGTGAATGCTGCGAAGAATCATTTACTTAAATATAAATGGGAATTAATCAGTCTATCAAAGGAAAGTAAAGGAAATTCTGAGCCAGGGATGCACTCACAGTCACAGTAACACATCATCCCTTCGCTCGATGGGCCTAAAATTCCTTTTAGGGGTGGCTGCCAAATAATCTTGTTTCTTTTGTTTATTAGCCAGTTTATACAAAAATCTCACTTGAAACGGGAAAACTTCCAGCCTTTTCCATGTTACCTATGACAGCCTTTTTAGCAGTTGATTTCTTAGTGGAAAATATTTCTCTCAAAAATACATTTTGCTGTTTACTGATTAACAGTCATATATACTGGAGCTGTTATGTGAAGATTCAGTATCGGGTGCATTTGTAACCTCCCAGCCCCCTATTCAGCACATCAGTTGGTGCACTCATCAGTTTGCCAGTCCTTCACTAAAAGAAATTAATGGACTATTCTACTTCATTTCATGGCACCCAGTTGATGGAGTACAGAAACTGCTATAAACACCGGGGTTCAGTGGGAATGCTGGCACAAGCAAGGTGTACAGCATTTGGTCCCCATTTTGCATCATCACTGACCAGGCAGAGTTAAAATTGTCACAGCAGCCTCTCTTGAGTGAAGCAGAAAGAGTGGTGCAGGCTGTGCAACCTCCTGACTATTAAACTGACCCAGTCTCTCTTTTATTTTTTCCTTAACTTAATTTTGTCCTGTACTGAAATAAATAAGACTACTTACATTCTAAGAGGAAGGACCGGTTAATCTGGCCAATATAGCATATTCAAATTATATGTATTCCACGGTTTATAATCAAATATGATGCTCTTCCTGAAATAAGCACTATCTGGCTGTAGTGATAATCACTAATGGGTCAACTGGGTACTAGAGCACTGTATATTCATACAATGACTGCTTGGGGATGCTGTAGTGGTTTTTTTTGCTTTTGTGTTATTTTAATAGAGAGAAGAGACAGACAAATAAGGGAAAATTTCCTCTAAGGCATACCAATAAAATCTCATGTAATTATATCTCATAAATCTCATGCTAGTTAATGTTTTCTTTAGGTTTCAACATTTAGAATCACGTTCTTTAAAAATGGATTTCCCCAAATGGGAAAAATAACATTCTTCATAGATGTGAAGAAAGTCTTGAAAATGACACCTGAAGCTGAAAAGGCAGATGGAAAACACAAATAAATGTAAAATCTTCTGCTGCTGAAGCCTAGCTCATGAATTCAGAACATGAAGGTTAGCAACACTGTTATATAGTCCCCATACCTCAGCGAGGCTTCTCAGGATCCTCATAGCCACGAGGAACCGGAGGACAGGGTGGAAACAAGTATTCTCTGAATGACAGCTATATTTTTAGAGATATTGGGTGCTCACAGGGTACTTGGTTACAAGCCTAAGGATAGACATAAATACTTTTCTCTGCCCTTTCAGATGAAGCAAATGCAGCAGATCAGAGAATTCTGCACTGCAGAAAGGGAGAGCGATTCAGCATTATGACTTATTTATAGTCCACACCTTGTAAAAAGAAAAACGGAGGGACAGGGGTGAAATCACAGGCTGAGCAAGGTCAACAGAATAACGTCCTTAGAGCAGGACTTCATGCCAAAATTCAGCAGCAGACAGATTTTTCAAGATTTCCTGAGTTCTTGGTCATCAATAGCTTTTGTTAATTCAGTAGAAATTACAGGTGGGCACTCAATATTTTGAAACTCCCCTGGTACAATCAGTACTTTGAAACTCCCTTGGCACATTTTCCTTCCTGTTCTATTTCTGTCTGTTTTTTATTCCTCTATTAATTTTAATGGACTTCAATTAAGGTCTCTTGTCTCTGAATTTTTAGAGCTTTATTTGCACAGAGCACAGACTACTAGAACACTAGTTTCGTTTCCCCCCGCCTCAGACTCCTTAAAGCACTATTTTTTGCACTAGTCTATTATTTTAATTGGGCTAAATTTAGAAACGTTTAGATACCTTTCAAACCATCTGCAGTTCCACTGTTGTTTAATGACTTTGTCTTTATGGATATATTGCGATAATTGACAATTACATCTTATTGTGTGCCATCCAACTCTGATGTTCTAAAAGCCCAGAATTGCTTAAATCTGTATTTTAGTCACAAAGTAAATTCACAAACCATTCCATCATTAGCTACAGCAAATGGTAAGAGAGTTTTAGAGCGGGAGAACATTATTCCCTATTCATAAATTTAAATCACTTCCTCATCCTCATATTTCATGTTTACAGGAATGTAGCTCGAATTTTAAGTTTAGCAGCTCTGACTACTGAAGTGTGAACTGCCAGCTCCTCCCCTCATCTTTCCAGCCCTGGCAGATCTTCTGTACCCGCTGCCAGTGAGACACAGTATCAATTATGTACAAACAAACCCAGGCAAACCCACTGCACAATTTCCTTGGTGGGGTACCTTAAAGGAAGAGCAATCGCAGTCAGTGTCAGTAACCAAAAATCTTCAGCAGTGGACATTTTAATTCAGATTTATGCTCTCACTAATTGGCCAGACTTTCAATGTCATTCTAATAAGTTACGTACATTTGAGGGCTGGAATTGCCCTTAGAGCCTCCGAGAGTAGCTCTCAGGGAGGAGAAATCAGTGAAGCAGAGTCTGGCTATAGTCTGAGTTTAACTGACTTTGTACATATACACATCAATCTCGTAAGGGGAAAAACGTCATATGCAGGCAATCCATAATCCCTTCATCTGAAAATTTTAACCCATGTACCACGGTTCAGTTCCCAGGAAGCTACTCTGTCCTGGGAACTGCTTTGAAAGATGGATAATAAAATGAAAGAACAAGTTCTCAGCTATCTGACAATTTCTCTCGAAGGACTGCTCTTTAGGAGAACAAAGAACAATACTGTGTTTTTTCCAGACAAAAATTCGGCTTTGCCTTCTCTCAGAAAAAAATAACTGTAAGACTGTTGTTCACAAAATTTCCTTGTGCCTCCTGCCACAACATGATTAATCAGTGGTACTTTTCACAAAAGTGACAGTGAGAACCCTGATTTCTATAATCAAATTCCTGCTTAGTAGTTAAGATCTACTCTCTGATGTGCATATCCAGTTAAACCTCGATAACCTATACATCATTATACCCCAAATGACTGAAGTGGTTTCGCATACACAGAAAATTTCTCCTCTGTCACAGAAGTGAATTTCCTTTTGGTAAACTTACCACGTAGGGAAACCTCCCAATTAAATTTTAACCATGGGCTCCTCAGTTTGGAAACCTGCCTAGCAAAAATCATGTTGAAGTGCAATGTCAACCTGTAGATTAAACTTCAGCTCCCTTAAACTCTCCCTATCTAGTGGCTGGGAAAAACTTTAACCTGAGACACAGGTATGCTATAAAAACCTTAAAGAAAAAAATATCTATCCCCTATTTCTTAGCCTGTGCCATTCAGCACTTCTGGAGAGAGGGTGAGGAGTGAGACTGCTTTTAGCCTTGTCTTATATCCTTAATTATGTTCATTCATCCTCTACTCCACGTCGAGTGAAGCACGCCTTGCTGAAGCGAGCTCCGCACCAGCAAAACACGGGACATCGTTGGAGCTGATCCATCAGCGCAGGTCGGACACCGGCACCAGCTTGTGCGCTTTTCAGAGAGGTTGTTTGCTTTTTGGAAGTTCACTGTAGCAACTCATTCTGGCAAGAGGGGAAGCTTTTTGAGACAGCCTGCCTCAACATCACCCCTTGCCTTCCAGCAAGGCAAAGGTAGCTTGAAACAACACAGCCTTTTAGCAGCGTAATGCATTTCCAGGAGAAACGCCCCGCATCTTTATTCATGATGTGAATAACAATCCAAGTAGTAATAATGAAACAGGGTCTGAAAGGTTTTCCATTGTGAACTAGTATCAATCTAATTTCCTACAGGATGTTTATCTAAGTCAGGAAAAAGTAAGCAGTTCAAAATACTTTGGCAAGTCTCTGATGAAAAGAAGCCTGGGAACTGGCAAGGATTGCTGGAGAATGCTAAACTTCATTCACTCAAGTCTGCTGATTCTGGCAGGGGTTTGCTAGGATCTATCCAGTGGAAATTGACTTTTTATTTTTCTGAATGTTAAGAATCATCAACATTTAAAAAAAAAAAAAAAACCAACAATGAGCTTTCAGGACTTTCATCCATGAACTACGACAATTTTACCATACTGCAAATTTTGCAGAAATATTGGAAATTCTATGGGGCTTTTAAAAATTAAGGAATAAAATTCAGCCTTAATGTAAGTACTTTGCAGATTTGTATCTCCAACAAAGTTCTGTGCTTATTTTTAACCACAAACCATTCCCGATATACAAAAAGGCATGGGTTACCCTCTTTCCCATTAACATACTTCTAGGCTGTCAGCAAAGCAGTTTTTTCTGCAACTCCATTTCCATTCGAATGCAATTTCCCTGCCTTGCCAGTAGAAAACACAAGCGCTGCAGGGCACAGGCTGTCTCTAAAGATTTGGACACATTCAAAGACGGGGGACCCCAGCATTTGACTGGTGCCACTTCCATATAGGTAGACTCAAGTCCTTCCAAGAGAAAGACAAGTCCGTACACCTCTCTTTTCTATTCCTAGCAATTTTTTGGCTACCTTCCCACTGAGATTGCTTACCTCCTTGGGACGTGATCTGATGTTAAATAAGTTAATATAAGGTTTTTAAGGGCAGTGGTAGAGCAGAATTTGGCTTTGTGTTTGGTGCAGCCTGAGTTGGCGCTGGCACTGGCAGGTCTGCGGGGCTGTGCGGGAAAGGCAGGGTGGTACAGCCACATCTGCACCGCGCCTGGGCACGGGACTCCTGAGCAAAGTCCTTTTTTTCCATTCTTAGAAGTTAAAAGCAGGGGTGACCCCTTCCCAGTGAGCAGTGCCAGCCTTTGCTGTGCCAACATAGATGCAGCTGGAGAGTCTCGGGGAACTGGAGCTTCCATTTGAGAAGCAATTCCCTAAATCACAGCATGGGAATGTCTTACATGGTGTGCAAAATGGCTTGGGTGAATTAGCATATCTGACAGGCAAGGAATTTAACTAGCATTCAACCTCGTACTTAATGAATAGTCCATATGTCCAGAGAAGCAGGTAATTTATAGTCTAACATTTTCTTTTGATCTGTCGTTTGCTCTTTCTCTTTAGAATTAAATCACTTCAAAATGCACAAGGGAAGAAGGCAAAGGGAAGAAGTCTTTTTATTTTTAATTAGAATGTGCTAAATGGTAATAAAGTAATGTGAATACAGTGGAGACCTCTTAAATCCATAACAGTAAATCTATTGCTGCAACAGGTCCATCCTTTATCTGGTGTTCATTTAAGAAGGTTTCACCTGAAGTGTAACAGTGACATGAGCTGATGGTAATAGAGTAATATATTTAAAGAATTCAATAAAGCATCTGTTGTAGATTGCGATATGCCTTGTAATTTTATTGATAGAGCTTTGTTTTGTCCTGAGACATATAAAATGCTTGGTTAAATGGTTTGATTATATAGTACTTTTAAAAAATAGGCACTCAGCTGATTTCTTGTACTGTGTAGCTTGTCAGTGATTAGCCAAGATGATTTTTAAAATACAAATAATTGGATAGACTTGTAAAAGTTAGGATTTCACTCGCTTGGGAAGGAATTCTAATGTGTGTGGCAGAAGCAGTAATTTGAAAATTACATTCTTTTGTATGCAAGTGTTAAGGTATTAGGTAAAACAACACAAAAGACTGTTTTAAAGCCATATATGTGGAACAAGAAAGAGATAATTTCTGAAATACCGATGCAACCAAAAAGTTATGATTTTTTTTCTTTATTAGTTAAGGAAAATATGCAAGAGTTTAGACACATTTCCATAAAGCTTTTTTTTTTTTTCCCCCTTCTACTTGAGTAAAAGTGGATTTTGGATATGACTGTAAGCTTCGTTCACCTGAAAGCAATTATCCCAACTTTGTGTGTGTGCAATAGCCTATTCACTCAATCCTCTCTGGTCCCGAGAAGCTGAAAATGGTCCTGACGACATGAGGCTCTGTCTGTACCAGTTACTCCTCTGGCTGAGGGGACACGTGCAGTGTTTGGACATGGTACAGATTAATATGGGAAGATTACTTTATTTCTAGGTTAGCAGGAGGCTTGTTTTTGGAAGCACTACTAATTTGTGTTAGATAGGATGGCTGCTTGGTTTGAAATGGGGCTATTTTCCTAAAACAACTATCTTCCCTGCTTCTTTTCTAAGCACTTGATCCTGGGCCAAGGACTCCAGCAGCTCTCCTCTGCCCAGGCTCGACACTGCGTAATGTCGTGGGTTTTGTTAACTATTCCTGTTCCCTATTTCTCTCACTTTTAGAGCAGGTATGTTTTACCCTTGTCAGAAGGAGAAGTTATGACTTCATGTTTCAGCATGCTTTGTGAAAAGGAAAGCAAATGATTTCTTGGAGGGATTATTTGTCCTTGAGGACAGGGCTTTGAGATGCTTATAGGATGCATGTGTAGACATATTGTGGAGCTCTTCTACTCAGTGTCTTGATTTATTTACTGTTGGTGCACTTTGTTCTTTCATTTTTAACTGAAATATTTTAAGAGATGTTGCTACTTTTGCTTCCGTAGAAACAAGCGTGATTGCACACATTGTAAGGTTTTGTACCACCAGCTTTTTGCTTTAATCTCAAATGACAGCTACATCTGTTGGAATTTTGTTCCTATCTCCTGGGGTTTTTTTGAAACTTGACAGGTTGAAGAGGCCCTTTTAATGACAGTCTTGGTAGTTGCAGATAATTTTTGAGATGCTCTTCCCAGGCCGTGAGCTGCTCAGTACTGGTTTTGCTCTCCGGTAGAAGTTCCAGATGACTCCAGAGCTTTTGTACCAGCAGCCTCTGCGGGGAAAGGCAGAAGCAGCCACTTAGGTAATTCATCCTAGTTATTCTTTTGGATTCTGCAGGCTGGGCTTTGTATCTTGTCACACTGGGATTAAACTCAGCAGACACACATACAGGTTTAAGTGGTGGATGTGTCCCTGCTCACGGCAGGGGGGCTGGAACTAGATGATCTTTAAGGTCCCTTGCAACCCAGACCATTCTATGATTCTATGATTATGGTCAAAGCCTGTCACAAGTTACAGCAGCAGTTTCAATCAGCATCTTTCCATTTTCCTTCTTCTGGAGCCAGGTTTTGTTTCACTGTTGTAATTTCATGTCAGATTTTCATTGATTCTTCACTGATGATCATGAGATCATGGGCCATGGTGCCACAGATATTACAGACATTGTAGTCAAAGGTCACTGATACAGTGAGTTCTGTGCGTAGCATTTTGTGTAAGGATGTGGCATTGTTATCAACGTTAGAAAGCATAAAAAGGTGCTTGAAATTTTTGTGCTTTGAAGTCCTTGAGCATTACAGAGAAAACAGAAGAAAACTGTAGGAAAGTCTGTTGTCCTTGCAAAAAGAGACCAAAGGTGCTGGGTGCTGGCTGAGCCTTCTCTGACGAGGCAGTACCAAAGGTACACGGGATAGAAATCCACCTCAGGTATGCAGCTCCCCAATAGCCCTGCTGAAAGCCGAAACAACAGATGTTACCAGCCAGCGATGAAGGCCCACAGGCCTGTGTGAGAAGCAATGCTTGCTGCATCTCCTTCAGTTCCCATAATTAAAAAAACTAGTCATCATTTAGCTTTTTTTGTGTTTTCTGCACCGAATGTCTCAATATTTCCGTCACGGCATTCTCATTTACTATTAGTTTAGTCAACTGGAGGCTGCAATAGAAGTTACTTGTCCAATTATTTTGAATTTCTCTTGGTTTATTCATGTTGATACACTCATTTTTAGTATGACACTCTTGATAAAATAACCGAGACGTTGCCCAGTGTTTACATTAAGCAGCAGAGAAATCCAACATTACAAAATATGCAAGTGCAAACAGTCTAAACAAACCAAATGAAGAGAGTGCTTTAGCTAGAAAAAAAAAATTATTTTCCATAAAATTAAGTCTTAGCTCAAAAATTCATATTTTGAGCTCACTTGAAACGTTCAAGAAAATCACTTTTACACCTTCTTTTCTCTGAACTCTGGTGTGGCCATTCGTTTTGCTGCAAAGGCTGCCCAGACTCATTACAGACTTGCCTCCGGATATCTCAGTCCAAAGCATTCCCCTCCCAGCTACAGGTCTTGATCTAAGAAGTTTTAGTGAAGACACTTCTACTACCTTCGAGATGTTCTCCATGTCGCAAGCACCCTCCCTGCTGTAGGTCTGCTTGGGAATTCCAGGTTGTCACCCTGCATACCAGGAGGTAGCCACAAGACAGGATCTCAGGGTTTGCCCCAAGTGCCCACACATAGCTCAGGTCAGAAACATCTCCTGAAACTGTGCAAGCTGAAGAATTACATTTCTGCCTTTTTTACCTCTTCTATGGATTTTTTCTAATTCTGAAGCATTTTCAGATGATACAGTAAAAATCAAAATGTTACTGCAACAGCCGCATTATAATAAATGTAAGCTGGGCTTTCAGCTAGAATTTTAATCTTTTTAAGCTGTTGCACAATCTCAGGTCATCAGCTCTAGATGGGGAACATTTGATTTCTCTTAAGCTTCTGCTCTTAAGATTCAGCTAAGTGTCATTAAACCCAGGACATCAAAGAAGCCAGAAGAGTTCCATAGATGCAATTCACATCCTTATTTAACCATTAGCTATGATCACTCTAATTGTGTAACTTCATTAGCCTTTCTTTTCCCCATTTAAAAGTACTATGGAATCTTTAGGCAATTACAGTGACTAACTAGCATTGTCCAGTAGTAATTCTAAGCCACTAAAATACTTTAAATGCAATCGGATAGTAGTTCGATATGAAATTACCTACAAATATTGCTACTAAAATACTGGTTTTAGTGAAAATTGTTATCAAAGGCGCTGCAATATTAACCTATATTCAGCTAAAATGTGGTTAGGTGTGGGTAAATGTTGACCTTATTGCAGAGTATAATTCCTTTGTGCCCTACTCACAATGTGTGCCTTCACTGAAACGGTTATTTTACATATAAGAAACTTTGCGTTACTTCTGTGTCAACAGTTACCTGAGCAACCTTGTTAACATCTGCATATTTTTTTCAAAGATCTTGCTAATTATACTTTACTTAGAGCACTCATTTCTTAAACATAAAATGTTTTTACAAATATCCATATCAATATATATATCTATATGGATATCAATGTCGATATCTATTTATGTCCACCAATATTGATATCAATGTAGATATATTATTATATATATAGATGTATGTGTACATAAGTAGTATATAAAAGTAGTGTAACAATATTATATTTTGTAATAAAAAGGAATACGTACCAAACATTGTTTTGGTTGTAGTCTTTGCAAAATATTTTATGAACTAAAGCAAGCAAGGAAATGCATCACAATACCAGCAATAAGCCATAGACTATTGCCAAGTAACATTAGATCAGTGTGCTGGTCTCCGAGTTAATACAGTTTTTCTCTTCAAGTGAAAAAGCAACTTAAACATATCTGCATCCACCTACCCCCTTTCCAGAGCACATGACCGCGTACACCATGGGAAGAATTATAACATTTCCTAGTCTGCATTGTTGGAAAGAGGTTGGATTTGTGGCTGAAAACACATGAAAGGCAACTGATTTTGCTTATGTTCCCTGACTCCAGTTTTCATGTCACTCCAGCTCCTGATACCTAATCTGTATAGTGCAAAATGCATCGTTTCTAAACCAGCTGAGGGCAGCTAAAAGAGGATTGGCAGTGGTGCTTTTCCCAGCTCCTCCTCCAGTTTTTTCCCTCGGGTATTTGTTTTGTTTCCTATTCAGGCCATGTCAAGCTTCTCTGCTCTTTCAAGGAGTTCAACATGCAAATATATTAGAAATGCAATCCACTTTCACAGTCGTATGACGTTGATTTCCTAACTACTTTATGAAGCACAAAAAGGCTCTTCTAGTTGTGTGTGGCCATTAAATTATGCAACATCCAAGCCACAAACCAACATTTCCTGCCGAGTTTTATTTTGGCAAGGTTTCCCAGCTGCAGTGCAAAAGCAATGTCTCTGTGTGCAGCACACTTGAGTGCAGGTGGAATCAGGAAGCGTAACACCAAGAGATGTACCGTAAACAAGGTACAAGGCTGGAAGTAATAGATTTGATCACCGCAGTTTAGGATTTTTTTTTTTTTTCAGTTTATCCCTATTTATAGAGCCTAAGTTAGGCTTGTCTTTAAGCACAGGCAGGTGCTGAACACAGGAGACAGTCAGTGTCAGCAAAGCATTCTCTGTTGGGATCCTGTACATGCGGATGCACCCGAGTGTTGCCTCCGTCCCAGTATCTGCTCTCCTCTACGTTAAGGAGGAGGAGAGAGCAAAGCAAAGCTGGACTTGCACCACCACCGCACAATGCTGGAGCCTGCCCTTGAATGCTGAGCTGGGGAAGCAGGGAACAAGTGACAGCTTCTGATTTTCCAAGCCATTGCATGGGTCCCAACTGACCAGACCATCCAGAGAAGATGAAACCCAAAGCAGGAGAGATGGAGGGATTTTAGTTGTTCCTGGTGAGGAGGGAGATCCGCTGGATATGTTCAGCGAGAAGATGTGGGAAAAATGTCAAGATTACTTTTTTAAATGAATGAAAAAATTGAATTACAATTCATTTATGAAAGACAATTTGCACAGAGGTGCATATGCTTAGTTAAGTACATTTTTAAAAAAAGCTGTTTTATTTGGCTATCTACGTAACAGCGCTCTGCCATTGAATGAAATCACAATGGCAGGGAACATGGTGATACCCTTTAATGAAAGTGCCAACGTGGGATCCTTGAACATAAGAGAAGCAACAATAGCCTGACTATTTTCACAAGATGGTTTGGACAAGCAGATGACCAGATGGTGGAGAGAGAGGCAAACACTCCACTGCTGGCAAGCACCCAAAGCTTCTTGAACCTCATGTACTCTTCCCTATTAAATATGTCATTTCAATACTAGCCATGGTAATGTAGTGATAACAGCAGGAGAATAACTCTCCTTATAATTCTGTGAGACATCCAGATATATTTCCCTGTCTCCCTGACTAATGTTTCCAACATGACTTGTTAGCTTCTGCAATGATCAAGCAGCTATTAAAGATAAAACTGTGTTAACCTTTTCAAAAATTAGAAGAGCATGACTGTAACTGGAACTACAATGACTTCCCGGAGACTAGAGCACAAGGGTGAAAGATCATCCTGCTGAGACATTAGTAATGGATGTATTATTTATTTAGTATGTCTGAAACGCATATGAAGGATGTGGCCCCATGCAAATGCTTCCTCCTCACTGTGTAACTGCTCTAACAAATGTAGGTAGGTAAGTAGTAAGATCCTGGATCAGTTGTTATAACAGAGGTAAATTATCTCTCCATTTAGTTTCCCTCCCTGACACATGGTCTAGCAGATTGATCATAGAAAAAGAACTCCTGAAACTCTGAAATCAACCACATTTTTCTTAACTTTGAGTTTAAATTGGACCCCAAAACATCTTAATCCTAAGGAACTTGTGAGAACTAACCTACCCATAGTAGTTTGATCACTTTTATACCTTTAGTCACAGATCCATGAATGAGACACTAACGTAATACTTAATCGACAGCCAGACCCTCAACAGCGACAACAGGGGTGTCATGTCATCCCATGAACTGCGAAACTAGAGGTGCAGGATATTCAGAAATTAGCTTGTCTGATGTTGAAGGTAAGTAAAAATTCATCCCTGACATGCACAAGCCATAATAAAAGACAGGTCTTTGTTTACTGATAAGTATAATCTGTAGTCTACAAGTGACAAACAGGCAATAAATCCTGACTAGATATAAGAATGACTGACAGTCCAAAAATACACTAACTTAGTCTACAATGAAAAGCTTTTTAGATTTGTTTTCTTAAATAAACTTTTTACTGAAGTTATCAGAGCTGCTGGTAGAATAAAGCTCATCATAAAAATAGATAATAGCAGTATGAAATTTGCAGAAATGCAATATACCATCCCAGGCACATGGAATATTTATAAGTTCTGACTTCTATTAAAGTAGCATCTCAGTCGCATTTTTGAGATTTTAATATCTGCAAGTAATTCATTGTCTTCCCACAAGGACCGGTAAAAAGATCATCTAAATGAGCGTGTCCAAATTAACTGTTTCTCTCTCTCAAGTCAGGTTAGCAAACATTGCGAACCATCCCTTTTGGAAATGGGGTCTGCTGCCTGCTTTTGTAGAACAAAATGGAAAAAGGAAAATCCATACGGAAATGCATGAAGGGCTAAGCTGCCCTGTATGAAAATGTTTCATAATGTAGGAGCTGATGTTCTCTCAACACAGCTAAAATACAGCCCATAAAAATTCAGGCAACAAGAGTGGAGTAGGTAATGATGAAAAGTGCCTGATTTAGAGATAAAAGAGAGATTTCCCCTGAACTTGGGTGTTGGTGGTAATTTCCAGTATCAGAAATTCACCCCAAATGGGCAGTTCAGCAACTGTTGACCTCTTTGCCCCAATGCCCACCAGCAAAGTACAAAGTCTCCAAGAAGGAGTGAATCTCATGGGGGCTCCCCTGGTGACCACGCAGCAAAAAATGAGCAGTGCAAGTAATTTCTCGCCATTTCTCAGTTTACTCTTCTTATTTTATTAAGAAACTTAAGAACAGAACAAGCCTAAACTGTTAAACAAATGCATTTTGAGATCTAGGCAAGAGTACATTTTTCTTGTAGCATCTTCTTACTTCAGCTGCTCTTCCCACATCTAGTCATGAGACAAATAAATGTTCATCTGCCGTGTTACACACCTTTCTCATCTTGCACCTCATGGAAGACTTCAAAACTGCGGGACAAAACAAGCTTCTCTCATATCAGCATGAAGAAAGCAGCCAGGGATATTATATTTTACATATCTCGTCTGATACTGGAGTATCAGAGTCCCATCTACTCAATAAAATATTCGCCTATGAAAAGAAAAGAAGGAAAAATAATCTCCCATTTTTCCTCATGGAGGATAAGTATTAACATGGCATTAACAAGTTAACGTTTATTCTGAACGACACTAATAGAGAATGATACTGTTAGCCCAAAGGAAGACATGTACGAGGTCATTCTCTTCCTTCACTCAATTCGTGTAGCTGAGAGGGACGATCACGTAGGGCTGCATGAAACCTCAGCAACACCCAGCCCATGCTCTAGGAGATTTAATACCAGAAAGAGATGGAAAGGTAAAGTTCACTAGAAAAGAAACCTGAATCTAATAATAAAAAAACACTTGACAGCTAAAAGAAGTATCAGAGCATCTTTTCTCAGCAGGGTGTCTGGTTCCACCTCTAATCTGAGCAGAGCTGTGAGAAGTTGGTGCAGAACCTGGGAAACTCCGACCTCGTTTCCAGCACTGTGTTTCAGCTAAGGGCTGAAATATTGCAGGCATAAAATTTCTATTGAACTAGGACAAAAATGGAGTACTGTAATACTTGTATGTAA
Organism: Sagittarius serpentarius; assembly: GCA_034782735.1. Classification (NCBI taxonomy): domain Eukaryota; kingdom Metazoa; phylum Chordata; class Aves; order Accipitriformes; family Sagittariidae; genus Sagittarius; species Sagittarius serpentarius. Next base: position 47,857,423 of record JAVKLA010000001.1, on the reverse strand, counting down.
ATTATTAGAGAATAAGAGGGTAATACTAAAGCTATCAACTAGAAAATTACTTTAGTACTGTAGCATATCATTTTTTTCAAACATAAACTTTGTGAAGTCAGAGATATTAGGAAAAAAAATTCTATAAATCCCTCTGGTAATAAGCAATGGAATTAAAATCCAGGCAAAATTAAATTCGAGAAGATTAATGTTCCTTTTTATATTTTGATGACAACTATAAACATAATGTAATTTTGTGAATTTACAGCTTTAAAATGCAAGCTGATACCCCACAATAGTGCAATTTAAGTCACAAAGCAAATAAGTACTTTTTATTCTAATGTCCCCACAGATAAATTTCGCAGTAGTAATGAAATGGCTTTGAACTTCTTAACTACCATTTAAAATAATACAGAAACAAGTTAGTTATAATTGAAGCCCTGTCATATTTAAAATATATGTAGCAGCATGTTGATAATAGCTGCATATCATCAAGGTATATGTCCCAAATGCCTAAATACAAAGTCTGAAGGATTCTTCTCCAAAAAGTTCTGTGCCTTAAACTGCATATTTCTTTTTCTCAGTCCTCTGAGATATAAGCCCTTAGTGGCAATAACCTTGTTAAGTCTTTTGAAAAATCATTAAATAACCTAGGAGGACTCTGAGTTCACTGGAGGGTGGAAGAAAATAGAAATCCTGATGGACCAGTTGGAATATGATGGAATATCCTGGAGCAAACAGGGGGGAACTGGAGGTCTTCTTCACAGAAATAAGGAATATCTTGCATTATTTTGTTTGTATACTGCATGCACACACCTCCCCCCCCCAAAATAAAAACAAACAAAAAAACCCCACTTGCATACACACAATTAAAAAAGAAGGAAAATTACAAAAGGAGCAAGGGCAAAGGTCAGGTAACATAACCAGAAGACAATTGTAAGAGAAGGTACAATGCGAAGGAGGTGCTCAGATACTATATGGAACTTCAACTGGAAGTCAAGTGGCAAGGGACAACTCATGCTGTTTTCCTCAGCACCATGCCTATAGTCACAGTACCAGGGCTTTTCACAGTGAGGTTAAGTTGTAACCCTGTTGAGCGAAAACAAGAGTTCTGCACAAATTATAAAAAGGGTGTCCCCACCTGTTTTCACCCTTAGAAATTGTGCTAAATTTGCCCTAGCTGAAATTTTCTCTTTGGACGTCCTCTACAGAACACTTGGGGAAAATGGACACTTGTCTCCACTGTGTCTCTGATTCTTTTCAAAATTCTAATTATGCTTTAAAAGGAACCTTAATGATCAGATCTCCCCATTTCTGAAGTCAGAATTCTTCTCTTATTGTTAGATAAAATGCAAACAAAAAAGTTCGTCTAAATTTTTTCTGTATGTATTTGGCCTGTCTGCAGAATGTATTGCTAAGAGGTCATTTTAAATCTATTTTCCTAGGCGGTATTTTTTTCAGAAATCAGTTCTCACAAAGCACAAATGTGCATAATAATCCACTCGTATGAATAAGCAGTCAAAACAATTAGGAGTGAACAATGTCATGTTGTTGCCATAGAAGTGACATAGTCACGCTGCAGACTAACAGGTTTCAGAAAACTCTTCAGGGGATTTCACAATTTAAGGTCCTGTTTCCACTGAAATTACAGCAAAACCTCCATTAACTTCGCAGGAACAGGTCTGGCCCTATGCCAGCTGGGGAGCGGGTAAGACAAGAAGGGAGGAGAAGAGGACAGCGCGAGCTACCGAGGGCAGGGAGGAGAAAGAGCCTTGGCACCTGCCGCTTGCTTTCAATTAAATCCATAGAGTCTTGCTAGCAAAAGAGGGATTTCGCCACGTCTTGAAAAGAGAGATAATGGCTTGGCAAAGGAGAGTCTCTGAGCGATGGCTCCAACATCCCCAGCTCCCCAGGGCTTGCCTCAAGGGCAGGGATCAGCCGTGGGGCAACGTAGGAGACTTTGGCCTGACCCAAGAGCTTGCTCGCGCCGGAGCTGGTTTCCCCTCGCTTTGGCAACTGCCTCACCAACAGCCTTGGCTAGTTTTTGTCCAGGGCTCTCTCACTCTTACTCTGGTTTCCAAACTAATGAACACATTGCTAGTGCCATCAAGAAGAAACATATGCACTACCCGCCACTGACATCCCCACAAAAATATTTTTAAACGCAGAATTATAACAGGCATTAAAGATTTAACATTAAGTAACCTGTGGGAATTTTAATGTATTCTACTTGAAGAGAATACGTAAGGTAATAATAAAAAAGTGAAAAGAAATGCAATAGCTGGTTCACCTGAAAGCATGTAGCAATTTTCACTTGTATTTTATATATGAACCCATAAAATTTATATGGAAGAAATTAAATGTATAAAATGATTTATAGGTGGATTAAAAAGGCCTGCAATTCTTTTAGTTTCATACATCTTCATGAAAACAGTTATAAATCTCTGTAACTTAAATTGCTTATCCAAGTTCTCTAGAAACAGCATAAACAGAGCAAGCAATTATCTTTAATAAACTTTTTCTTTAATATTGTGGCATTCACCCTTTTGTAAAACTACACATCATAAATTACCTTGTGCTGTATTAGAAAATCAGATTTTATTTGCTAGGGTCACATATTTTTTGCAATTGCGCAGAAACTGTCATCTTCCTGACAGGGTGATCCAGTCCTTAAGTGTTAATAAAATAATAATGCAATATAATCTGTACTTCTAGAAATTAATTTTTATATATATATAAAATTATGTTTTCTGGCTGATACGCCACCGAATTCTCAAAACTCTAGAAAAATCCCTTTATAAGTGTGCTTCTTGGAGTAGTTGAAAATTCAGTTTTCATCATAGCCAGTGCTGACATTTTAAATGATAATTTGAGCAGTGTTTCCTGGCGTTCAGGCATTGTACACTCAACAGAAGAGTTTGATGTTTTTTGTGGTAGCCATCTAAAAATGTTCAATTTGAATTGGTGTCAGCTATGTTGAAGAAAAGCACCACAATGGTGGAACATGTGGGATTTTTCAGAAAAGCAATCTTAGCCTTCAATCTACATCCTAAAATACAAGTACAGTGTTATCATTTGCTTGGAGTAATGCCTAGGATGGAGAATCAAGGCTCTGTGAAGCACAGAACAAAACTCCAGAGCGGAGGTGATCCAGAACGAGATCAATGCTTACCTGGTTTGGAGAGCAAAAACACTCAAATTAATTGCAATAGATGCAGAGTATATTGCTTGTATATTGTGGCATTAAAAAGCCCCAAAAGTCTGCTTTGAATAAAGAAAAAGGCAAGCTACAGAGATTTATCTCAGCATAGAAAGGGTTGTACTTAGGCTGTATGAGGGTTTCAGAGGCGAAGACACTTGCGAGTGGGATGGAGATGTGCCAGCGCTGCGGGTCAAGCCGTGAGGTGTGCAACCCTGATTTTCACTTAAGGAGATTAGGGCCAGAAATACAATTTCGATTCAGCATAACGCTCTCCTGGCATATTAATGTATGCAGTGGCATTTCTATGCAGTGCTTGCTCATTGCCGTATTCCACAGCCTGAACTGTGTGTGCTAAACTTCAGGCAAATTGCTCAGATTCTGAGGTCAAGGTAGGCAGTTGTGCCTTGGGTAACCGAAGCTTTGAGTCAGATGTTTCACGGACACACACCGAGCCGCTGCTGGCATGGATGGTATCAGAGACAGACCCTAGAGTTTGCAGACTCCAAAAGGCAGCTCGTAAATGAGGATGTCCGATGCTGTTATCGGTAGCCATAGACAGCTTTTAATCTCTACGGGCCTTCAGTAGCTCAGACGTGTACATCCTGACTGCAGCCCACACAATGCTTCACCTTAGCATGAAATCAGTGTTGGCTCTTGGCATGAAGATGTTAGCATAACTGATGGCTTAAATCTGTATGTCTACTACCCTGCGTACCGGATAAATCAGGACAAACCACATGTCTATTCAGTGTAGCATTCTGCTTCGCAAACAGGGAAATCAAGATTACAGCTACAGCTATAAAAACACACTGGTTGCAATTTGCACGTTTAGGCAATCTGTGCAACCTAAACCGCGCAGGCTGGCCATGATTCCGAGTTTGTTTGCAGCTAAAGCTCAGACAGCAGTTGGTTAGACTTAGTGCAATCATTCTTGTGCTTCACCGCAAGAGTGAGGCTTTGTAGCCCGCCCTGTAAGAGGCTGATTTTCCCAGGAGCCCCAAGCTCTCTCCTTTACCTTCATTGCCCGTGGCACAGGAACATCTATCTGTCACCATCCCCGTTTATGTCTGCAGTGAAGAAAACAAGACAAAATGTCTCTGGTTGATATTAAAAGAGCAGTGTCTTATATTTAAGAGATCCTATTGATTCACTGTGCTCATTTCTGCCTTCTACTCACGTCAAGAAACCTCAGAGCAGTGGTAAGTTTCCACCACGTGTCCTGAAAGCAGAAGGATCAACTGAACACTCAGCCCAATTCACTTTTAATCTTCTAATTTAAAAAAAGTACATAATTTTTATTGCAAACACCTTCCACACCTGCTTGCCTTTAGATTTAATCTTTCAAATCCTACTGTTAGCAGCAAGGGTCAGATTCAAACAACAAGTCGATCTCTTTAAAAGAAAACTACTTCTGGCTTGAGCAACCTCTGTGAATTCCTGGGATTAATAGTATTTTGCTAAGCCCTGCTTACAAACAGTGAAATAATCGCGCTAAACTTGGGATGGCTACACAGGTAAGGTAGCTGGTTAAAGCTTCTTACCTTGGTGCCCTCTGTTTCACCACCTGTAAAGGCTGATCCAGCCATCTTAAAATATATCTGAAACACCAGAAGTAGCCTAGTCTGGATAACCTCAGTGGTTTCCATCCGCAGCTGAGGCTTCCCTGAGTCATCGCCCCTTTGTAGGATGCTGTAGACGATGTGACGGCTATTGAATTACCGATGTTTTCTGTCAAATGCATTAAATTAATCCAATATCAGCCTCCCCTGAAGGTAAGTGATGTGACTTTTTCTCTGGAGGACTGTTTTTTCCTTAACTGATTGAGCGATGGCTATCTCATACAAGGCAGCTGAATTTCAGTGATATAATCCCCACACTGAGTCTGTGTACAAAACAAGGGATACTTTTAGGGGTAAAAAACAGTGAACAGTACTATTAGGAAGACAGCAATGCCATATGAATAACAATTCCTGGTTTTCCAGGGGAGGAGCATTTCCTCCAAACAGGCACTCCATCTTCAGTCTCTCAGAGCTGATCCTCGCAGAAGACCCTGGAAAATACCTTCAAAAGGTATCTTCAAAAGACAAGCCAGGAACTAAAAGCTCAGAAGCCAACTGGATAATGCAAATCTGTAAAAGCTCTGGGTTTGCAGTACATTGCAATCTCCCTCTCACCCACTCTACAACACTGAGCACCGTCATATTTCACTCAAACCAAGGGGCCGGTCCCTATCCCCTTGCTGACAGCCCTCGCTGCGCCGAGGTGCTGGCTCCCTTCTCTGCCACAAAGCGATTAACACAATTAGGCTGAGTTACGAGCTGTTGGGTCTGACCTACATTAGGTTGAATTTTGTTCTTCTTGTCAGACTAACAAAGGGACTCTGGCTCGAAAGTCTATCTGTTTTCTAATTATATTAGCTGGTTTAATAAGGGATATTATCTTTCCTCATAGAAGTTACTTCTCTTAATGTTGAGTAATGCATTCACTCACAGAAACATTGTCAGTATTTCATTAACTCAATTCCCCCAGACCAAGTGAAGAGCACATGGAAAAAAGTCCCTTTGGATATCACTTCCCCTCTCTTCTTCTTCCTCGGCTAAGCTACGTCCCTGCTTTGGTGCCAGGGAATATTATAATATCAGAGTTTGGGTGCAACTAGCTTGACCTGTCTTCCAGTCCATTTGCTGAGCCTGGTCCTCTCTTGAGGCACCTTAATCCACTTCTAATGACATGAGTCACATTCAGCGGATGAATTGGTGACATCTCACCGGCGTTGATTCACCTCCGCTACCCCCTCCTGCAGAAGGGCTTTACAATGCATCTCGGTGAGATGCAGGCTTTCACCGCTTGCCATCAAAGCATCCTCCCACCGACACAGCGGGGCAAGGAGCAGAGAGAAATCTCCTTGATATAAAATAGCAGAAGCTCTTTTTGCTCCACTCCTCAGTCTATTTGGCACTTCTTTTCGGCAGGGCGAGTCCTGCCATTTCACTGCAAATACTCTGTATAGAAAGCCTATGTACATTAAGCAGACTCTGTGACCATGTTTGACTTCCACTCTACAAATAAATGGGAGTAGAGAGCTCCTTTCCCTCAGGAACTTCTGTCTGCCAAAAACTGAGAATTGCTGCGATATGCAGATTACACAGCTCTTTCTCTCCACCAAGATACAAAAGCAGATTGCTCCTTACCCTTTCGAGTTTCAGGCCAAGGGGCTTCGACACACACAGAGCAAATGGGAAGATGTGTGATTAGGTAACTTCCAAACTTCAGAAACATTTTCGTTTCAAATTCTGACTTCCTGCCATACACGTGTTCTTCTGTAACCAGGCTCCAAGTCAATTTATTCACAACTCCGGAGGACTGATATCTGCAGGATCTGTTTTTCAGCTTTTGACAGCTGAGCAGGGCTAATGTTACTGTTTCAGAGTGCCATCACTTGAATAATGTATATTCTGTATATTCAATGAAGAAGTGTGCTTTGAAGGTGCAAATAAAATAGCTTGTTATTAATATTATTGATACTAATAATTAATATTAATAATATTTTAGGTTGTTTATCAGCACATAAGAAAAAATGGGAGGAAATAAAATCTAAACTATGTTTTCCAAAGAATATTTTTAACCACAAACTATCGGAAGTTTTAAGCTGCATCTCTTTTTTGCTCTACTTAAGAAAGTATTTTAGTAGAATGTACTACATTTCAACAAAAAAAATCTGTTAAACACTTCCAGTATTTTAATTTTTTTTAAAGGAAAAAAGCCCAGTGAAGACACTTCTGCAGCCTTGAAATCTAAAAAAACCATTCAGACCTGAGCTCTGAAATGAGGGGGGGTAAAAAATACCTGAAGTACTTTAAATATTGCATAAAGAAAAGTTACAGAGGTGTTCAGGGAAGGAATAAAGGGAATTTTGATCACATTAGGGATTTAAAATGAATGTGAAATCATGAAAGTCTTAACATTGTTCTTGAACTTTCCCAGAACAGAGGTCTTCCTTGCATGAATGTTACAAGGAAGGTGGAAGAAGGAGTTAGACTAAAGCAGGATTGACATGCATGATGAATTACAGTTCATTAATCCAATTAATGAGTAATTCCAGAAGCTTTAATCCCAGATAAAGCTTTTTATTATAGCTCTGTTGGCTAGTGCTGCACTAAGAGCCCGTCAGCAAATCCATTGTAAACCTCTGGTATATAAAGCCTGCCATGCACTGTCACAGCTTTTTTGGTAATATTTTGTCAAAAAAATAAGGAGAAAAACAGAGAAGGGAGTGGTCTTGTTGTTGTTTAATCCCAGCCGGCAACTAAGCACCACTCAGCCGCTCAGTCACTCCTGCCCCTGCCCCTGGTGGGATGGGGAGGAGGATCGAAAACAAGTAAACTTGTGGGTTGAGATAAGAACAGTTTAATAATTGAAATTAAAAATATAATATAATTAATATAATATAATAATAATGATGATGATTATGATGATGATGAAAAGGAAGATAACAAAAAGAGAGTGAAATATAACCCAAGAAAGACAAGTGATGCATAATGCAATTGCTCTCTGCCCACTGACCGATGCCGAGCCAGTCCCCAAGCAGCAATCCTCCCCAGGCCAGCTCCCCCAGTTTATATACTGGGCATGACGTCCCATGGTATGGAATACCCCTTTGGCCAGTTTG
>JAVKLA010000001.1:47769062-47849559 GCA_034782735.1 Sagittarius serpentarius | reverse complement strand
GCTGTCTCCCCTCCCACCTTTCCTGTGCCCCTCCGGCCTTCTTGCTGGCTGGGCAGGAGAAGCTGAAAAGTCCTTGAATGAGTCTAAACACGACTGAGCAACAACCGAAACCATCAGGGTGTTATCAACAGTCTTCTCATACTGAACTGAAAACACAGCCCTGTACCAGCTACTGGGAAGACAATTAACTTTGTCTCAGCTGAAACCAGGACAGATCTCTACCCTTACCTGACCAGATTCACATTACAAAAGAATTCAAGGTACATTTAAGATACACAGAACAGCTGAGCATACCTTCAAATATTTGAAAGAACTCTTGGTTTAGAAGGCAAATGTATGTTCCCCTTTCTGAAGTTACCTGTATGCATGATTTCTTCATGCATATCCTATTGATTGATGGGACCCAATAAAGTATACCAAGCTGGTCTTTAAAATAATCTCTGTTCCATTTTCACTCTATTTAATTTTTGGTAGTGCTACCTACAAGTGTGATGCTTTCTGAACACTTCGGAAATATAGTTCCTCCTCTGCAAATCTCACAGGTGAAGAGGGATAAAGAGAGGGAATATAGAAGGAATAATATGAATTTACATACCGGTTGCCTTCATTCACTGCAGACAGTGCAGCAGAATAGAGCGTATAAGAGGGAGTTAAGTGCGAGACAAACATCTGAACTTCTAGAGTGTGCCTAAGAAGGTCAAACCATGAATTAAAATCTATACAGAAGAAAGGACAGTGTTTCAGGACTTCTCAGAAAACCAGGAAGACTCCCCTCTCAAGAAAGCAGTTCAAATTCCCATTCAATATCCCTGTCGCACCAGTCCTCTTCCTCGCAGAAGCTGGTCAGCTCAAACATTTGTTCATCTACTGAGACAGGACTAACAACAGTGGGGCCTTCACCAAGACCCTTCTGAAACCTGGCAGGTTGGCAGCTGTGGATACTGCTGTGCCGTGATTTTGATTTGGTGAGTACTTGGCTATTCAACAGTACGGCCATAAATTCATCTAGACATCAAAGACTTGAAGTATCATGAGAGCCTGTGCAATGTGCTCGAAGGTTGCTCCTAACTTCTTTGAGCAGCTATGTCAAATTATCTTCCGCATTCTCAGTTAGTAAAAGCTGTATTACCAAGAAGACAAGATCCTGCTATGCTGACTATTTAAGCAGAAGTGCATCCTTTCTCATGTTGCCAAACTGCCTGTTGTGGGAGGATGACGGTTCACACCCAATTACACACTGTGATGGATTCATATTTCTTGATCAATGACTTTGAAGCCTTCTGGAAAAACATTGCACAATGACCCTTCATTTTAAAGACCAAATAAGATGATTAGTGACATGCAGAAAAAAAAGACAGAATTTCATGCACATCAGAACTAGTTTTAACCAGTCTTTGTCTGTAACAGTGCTCCTGAACTGGAAGAAACTTCAGTCACTCCAGCACAGAGAAAGTTGTTTGATGGAAACAAGCAACTGCAGAGATTATTGGAGCAGGAACACAATTGTCTCAAAAGGACTTCCATTTAGCAAAAGCAACATCACAATTTGAAATCAAACTTGTGTTCCTATTGATAGAACTTCAGATTTCTGGAGCTTGAAAATACAATGGAAAACATAATTTTGATGAAGACTCAATGTACGTCAGCGTGGCAAGGCATATTATTACAGCTGACAGGTTTTTACCTACCTCTTTGAATCGGGGTCACAAAAGAGTGTGGTATTTAAAATGGTCTTTTACACTACTAGAGCTATAAAGGCTTCTTGGTTAAACCCCTTAAGGTTTCTCCTAGATCATCCAAAGGGAATGTTATATCCTTCAGGAAACACAACAGCCTGTAGAACGGAGATGGACTTGATCCACGTGTCTTGCTCCTGTTATGTAAATGCAATCACAACTGTACAATGTCTATCCAGGAAAAACAGCATGTGAATCAATATTTGACTAATGAGAACAATAATTCCTGCATCTGTTTTAATAACAACTACGGCTGTGAGCATTCAGAAGCACCAGCCAGGACATGTTGAAGATTGCTCAGCAGGTTCAGAAAACAAAATGAAAGTCGTCGTGAACTTCAGGGCCATTCACTCTAGCTCTGGCTCCATGCCGCTGCTCATGGGGTTCACACCAGATCCTTGGTGCGTTTACACATGATTGGTTCAACTCTCCAAAGGCCAGATATACCAGGTGATTTGGTTTTGCAAAATCCTTAGCTTGGGCTGTGAATTGGGGCAGTGGTAATGGGTCAATCTGTTGGGAAAGGGAGGAGGAAGAGGAGGCTTCCACCTCTGCAAATGCATGAGGAAGAGCAGATGTTCTCTGGGAGAATTTCTGAGGGGTAAGAGCTGCCATTAGTGCCTGCAGATTTGCCGGGTCCCAGCTTTTGCCCTCTTTCTGGGGGCTCCTGGGGCACTTCTGCTGCTATCAGAAGCTTTCACACCCACAGCTCATGGCCTCCCAGTGTGGCAGCAGCATTAGCATTTTCAGGGACACAAGAAGAATTACAAAACATATGGCAAGTCACAGGAACTGCAAGACTTTGACCTTGAGCGATATAAAAGCCATTGCATTGGGCAGCCGTAGTGCATTTCATACCTCGAGAGGAAGCAGGGAAGTGAGAGGCGGTAAGCGTGTGCACTTAGAGGGGAAGAAATGGAAGAGAAGGTGGAAAACTAAAACCGATAAAAGCACAAGATTAAGACAGCAATGGAAAGAAGGAAAGTCACCAAAAATGACCAGGCTTTTTAGTGTGGGGAGAAGACGATCATGCTATAGTCTTCCAAATGCTTTTAAAGCCAAATAGGCATTTATATTTCTTTTCTTGCAGTTTTGAAACTTCAGTGGTAAAAGCTGTAAACAGTTAATCTGAAAGAGGCAAAACAAATCCACCCTGGTGAGACCTTCTCATATAGTACTGCTCGTAAACTTTCCTAAGAAATGCCTTTTGTAACTAAGAAACTTGCCACTCGTGCACTGGTTTGTAAATGGGAAATTAAAGATAAGAAAGCCTGAATAAAGTAAGACTACTTGATATTTGCATTCAAAGCACTTTGCAAGTATCAGTCAATTACCTCAACGTGCTTTCTTACCGTCCCCAATCTGACTGACAAATGCAAACTCACAGCTTCCCTGTGAGATAGATGTTATTAACCCATTTGTCATAGCTGGAAACAGAGACACAGGAGAGGTGGGTGACTGACCCTGGGTCACAGTGGTGCTAGTGGCAGAGCTGGAAATAGACTTTTGCTCTAGGTTATAAGGCAAGATACAGGGCAGTTTGTTTCGATAGATGTTTCCACGTCAGAATTTTATGCGCCTCCATCATACGGATGAATTAAAATTTCAGTATTTCCAGTCACAAAAAGCTTTCTGCTACTCACATAGCTAATTTTTTTCTTATCCTAATTATAATATAAATATTTCTCTTTTATGAAATCCTACTTTTGGCTCAGTGTTTTCCCCCATCACTGACTCTCCACTGTGTCAGGACAGGAATCTCTGTGTTCTCTGTGTAACTAGATTATGCTTTTTTCTCGCCAAGATTAAGATGAGCAGTGGGAGGACAGAGGTATGGTCTGATGGAATTTATCAGTATCAGTTGTCAGCTTACGAAGCATTATGTGATGTATATGTCCAGCTTTCACTGTTTGCACTGCTGGCAGATTGTATGATTCCTCTTTATTGCCTTTTGGATTTTTCCCTTAAAAACAAACAAACAATCTACTGTTCCCCGGAGAAGGACAGGTAGTGTTTTTTACATCCAATAACAAGCCAAAAAGGAATCCATTCTGGGACACTCATTTTTACTCTGATGCTGATCGTAACAACAGTACTTCTCTTCTACGAGCAGCCATTCAGTCTGCTGTTGCTACTAAAGTATTATATATGTTATTTGCTGTGTATGGTTAAATTGTATTTTATTTATGATATTTTTTCTGGATGACAGTTCACTTTGCGCCTAGGTAACAGTATTTTGGAGTCAGAGGAATATTAGCTGTTTTGCGTTCACTGTCAGAGGGAACCATATACTTTTTTCTCCCCGCATAAGCAGGGAATGGCATCCAAGGAATATTTGGATCCCCTGACCAAATGCCAGGCAATTCTCTGCTGAAGACACTAAGGAGAGGTTTTAAACAGTTAACTAAAATGGATTTAGATTTTTCAGTCATTAAGGTAGTTTCTAATATATGGCACATATTTTTTTTCTTGAATACCATGATGATGTGAGTTTCCTGTTAAGGACTAAGGGTGAAATAATTAAAAATGGCTAAGTGACCTTGAAACTCACGTCTTTATGAGAGTCAATAGAGGCTGTGCACATTAATTAGTGTTTTTCAAATTCTACTTTTAATATTTACCAAAGCAGGAAAGCTTTCCCTCAGGCAGTCAAGGGCAGGACTGGCTAGCCAGTGACTGTTGACATATTTGCCTTTATCATGATTTTCTTTATACATTATTTAATTTGCAAAAATGCATTTAATATTTTGTTAAAGAAAGCTCCCTTGAAAATAATGTGGTTATTACTGCTTCATTTGAACACATGCCTACGAATAACAGATTTCATTGCTAACATTATAGGGTAGCTACTTCTTATCAATGATAGAAATATGAGATGAAGGACACAAAAGTATGATTTATTAGAAGGGACTTTAGCTCAAAGGTTGCAAATGCAGCTTGTTAAATTTTATCAGCTGTGCTCATAACCAAATCCTAATTTTAGTATGACTTAAAAAAAATCTTTGTTTTCATTGTATTTAATAAAAAAGCCCAGTGAAGAAAAGCTTGGTTAAGCTTCACATTTATTCACTTATTATTAAGAAGAGAAGAGTGAAATGTCTGGCAAATATCAATACATAGCAAAGAGAAAATTTTAACGGTAGTATCTATTTTGTTGCTAAATTATTTCAGAAGTCTCATAGTCAGGAACACTGGAGACTAGAGTACACAAGACACAGAGAAAACAAAAGGCAAAACGGTCTTGTGCTAACAGAAAAGTGAACAGGATGAATGTTTTCCATTCTCTTCAGTGTTTTTATGCTAGGCCAATAAGTTATTGTAATCAAACTACAGAGAAAATCTCTTGTTGAGCTTTTGCTGTTACATTTTACCTAGCTACCATGGGTCTTTTAATATTATTTTATTAGATTAAATGATGGCATGATTAGACTTTTACGAATGATAAACAAAGTAAATAATTTTAAATAAGGAACTTTAATGTATTTGTTCTTTACCTAGTCAAAGGTTAATCGTACTGTATTTGTTGACTCTGAAGACAAATAACCTTGTCAGGGGATGCCTAATTGCCAACCAATACCATATGTTCTTGCAGAGTTTGAAATATGCACTTGTATTCGTAAAGGTAACTCAAGCCCAGAGTCAACTCTCCACACACAGCCAGATTTCGGTCCTCTGGTAGAATTTGCCTGCCTGGCTCTTCTGGGGGCTTGAATTACTGCTTGGACGAAATGAACTGATTCAGTTCCACCAGATGAAATAGAAATTCCAGCCATGAAGGACTTCTGAAATGTAAACATTTTCCAACACAGCAGACTCCGAGTGCTAGTTCATATTCTTTCCCCATGCGGGGCGTAAGCTTTTATGAGCCACTCATTGTGCTCCAGTAGAGGCTAAGCAAAGAATGACTTTTTTTGCTTCCATCATACGGAAGATATTGGGTAGAATGTGCTAAATGGCAGATGGTCCATAACTAGAGTAGTGTGTCGCAATGCCTAGCAAGGGCTGGTAATGCATCCAGGATGGATATAATGTTTATAAATTTCCTTTAGCTTGGGACGCTACTTTCTGCTCCTTCCTTTGATCATCATTGAATTTTAACATGTTATCATTAGCAATCCAAGTTGAAGAGTAATAGGTAACGTTGTGTGAGTAAAAGTATTTTCAGCAAATATTTTCAAAGCGTTAATAAGATTATTTTTAATTATACATCCCTCTGTATTGCAAGAGTTCCAGCTCAAAGCTGATCCAAAAACCACAGTCCAAAGACCATTTAGATGCAAATGACATTTCCTCATCTCATTATCTAAGGTAGCTAATAGTTTCTGAAGATTTTAAATGGGCAACAGTCAAGGCATGATCTTGCTTAACTTCACGGACATAAGGAGCAGTTATACTGGAACTGCATGGAAACAAGCATGTAAATTCAAGCACATGCATTTGCTTACCCTTTCATGTGCATAAATTTACTTTAATCTTGACAGTCCTTAACAGTATTAAGTATAAGGATCACAAGCTTGTATGGGGGCTGGTTCTCAAAATGCCATCGGGAAATAAAGATACTCATCTTTGCTTTAGATTGCAGTATTTCCCACTGATTTTCCGCTGGCACCGATTTCCTAGTACAGTAGTAGTATTTAAGCCATGAGTTGTAATTATTTATTTCTTTGGTGTCACACACATACACGTGGTATTATTGATATCTTCATACATTATTTAGTTATTGCCAGTCACTGACATATTTCTTTGCTGTACTTGATTTTTTAAAATAAATATTTATATAGTTATGAATGGAGTAGCTACATATAGACTTTAAATCAAATCATATTGACCTGATAAAGGTAGATCTCAGCACTAATAGTATCCTACCGCTGCATTTGTGACAACTGAAAGAGTTTTGCTGAAAAGGAAGAACAAAACTGCTCTCAAGCTTCTACTCTTGCATTGGAAGCAGCTCAGGAACAGTTACCTGAGACAGAAAAATACATTAAAAGTCAACTATCATCTTAGATTGAAAATACTTTTTATAGTATCCACAATTCTTTTTATAAACATGTTCCACCGTCTCCCATTTACATCAGCTGCAGATTTTGGCTCAAAGGCACTTAGAGAGGAGCTATGAGTAAGACCCAGATCCAGACTTGCGCACCCAAAAGAGTTCACCGGTGAATGCAATCAAAGTGAACTCTTGAGGATTTCCAGGTCCCCAAGACAGCCTCTTACGTAGGTTGATGAGGTACCTAAGGCCCAGCTGTTGCCCATGCTCAGAGATGATGCCTGAGCTGATTTTATACCACTGAGCAGGCAGGACCAGGGGAGCCTAGAAATGCCAGCTGAAGGAACATCTGACGGTCATCTACTCCAGCCTGCTTGAAGCAGGTTGATCGTCAAGAGCAGATTGGATCAGCCAGGGCCAAGTCTTGTAAAACCTCTGGAAGAGGAGCTGTAGTCCACTTCCACTGCAGAGGCAGGTGAGATGGCTGGACAGCCTCATCTCTGTGCTCAGTCTGGCAGGGAAATGAGGGTAAGCAGAAATGTATTTCAGAGCACTCCTGAGCCTCCTCAGAGGAGACAGACAGAGCTGGTCACTGGAGGCCATCAGCCACATTAACGCAAGAACGTGCACAAAGTGCCCAGAGAGCTCCAGGTTTGCCAAGGAAACGTGAAGAAATGGATTTAATGCCCACTTCAGGCTGAAAATATTTACACCTCCCAGTCGGGATCTCGCAGCAGAGCCTCAATTACCTGACCAGTATATTACCTGTGGTCTAATGGGAATGACTGTATCCCCTCCTGGCGAGACTGTGCAGTCAACACCGGATTAATGAGAGCAAGCATACAGGCAAGAGAAAAAAATGAGGTATCCAAGCTCCCTTCCCTGTTATGTTACAGCTGACAGCTTAAGCCTCTTGCGACGAGCTAACTGCAGCCTTTGTATAAATCATGTCTTTTGCCCGCTAACCAGCTATATGAAAATTAATAAAAATGTAAAGAGAAGGCCTTAGATTAATTAGCATTTGAGTATGGACTGCACTTTTATTATCTGTAGATTTTAGGCAGCTGCAAGATCTCTTTAGTGCATAACACACAGCCCAAAATTGAACGCATGCATTTATAGATCTCATAAATTTATATTGCACTCTGTGTATATGTAAAATTGTTGTTTGCATGTACCACACACATTACAGCACTGAGCAAAACTGGTATCACATAATTATGGTTTTGCAATTCACCTTTCTAGAAAATATTGCTATAAGCAACGTCCAGTTTTCACTCTGGGTCTATGTTACCTCTAATTTTCTATCTGGCTTGAGCGAAGCAAAAGAAGGTCAAGTGACTGGTCCAAAATTACACAGCCACTCCAAGGCTCAGCTGGCTACTGGGGCTTGCTTCATCCATTTCACCACCCAATCTCCTTACACCACACAGCCTCCCACAGGGCAATGATGGAAGACGACAGTGAGATTGCCATTTATTTTTCTTTATTAAAGCCTTATGATGTAGTCTTTCTTATATTCTAGTTTTAATTTAGAAAACTTCTAGGCTGATGCTGCTACACCGACTTAAGAGAGGAAATAGCACAGAAGTACTTGAAAAAATATAAAATACCTAAGCCTTTATCATGACCTGCTTGTTACAGCTGTATTTGTTTTATAGTTGTTCTCGTCTGAATTTATTAAACTGAGTTCTTGACCTGGATGAAGCACTGCAGAAGGGACTTTGAAAGCATACTGACAAAGAGATGGAAGGCTGGAGTATGTTCCCACAAAATCAGCAATAAAATCCTCATTGACTTCAACAAGTGCAGGCTGAGGTCGGGAATGACCGGAGGCAGCGGCACACTGCTGGTAGCAGCGACCCTTCTTCCGTGGGTTTGAAAGCCTTTTTTTTGAGGAAGACAGATTCTCTCCTGGTGTTGCCATCAAACTGAGGTCAGTCAGAGCCGGTGGAGGCTAGAAGATCTGACACTGAGAACATCTAAATTTTGTGTAGGCTGATCACATTTTTCAAGCGCAAATGTTGAGGCACTTTGGAAGTGAATTGCATATAAGCAATTTAAATAAATTAAGATCTGTAGCTTATTGGTATCCCAGTATTTTTTAATGTAATTAATAGCATAGCAAATGCATTGCCCTCTAAGACAGGTGAATTACCAAAGAGATGGCTGTTATCTACTACAAATACTGGTTTTGTAACATGCTAGGTTTTCTGAAGGTCAGCCATGCTGCGATGTGAGTGACTTGCAAATATTAGAGATTTCTATCCTGCACTGTTACTGTTATTATTATAAGAACTGTATAAATACTCAACTTTTGACTCTTAGTTTTGAGAAAAAATATTGTGTGTCCCCTACACTGATACAGCAACTGTGGTATGTGGGAAACCAGAGGAGTGACTTTTTTCATTCATTGAAAATGTAGGATAAAATGACTGAGAGGTTGAATCCCAGTTTGAGCTGCAAGCCAAGTGAAACAAGGAAAAATTTTGCTTTGATGAGTCAGATTTAAGAATGTTGCTGTAATGAAGGATAATTATGATGACGGAAACTAAGGACAGAATTATAATTGAAAACTCTGTTGTGGCAGATATTCAAAGACCCTGGAGTTCTGGGGCTGTTAAACATTACCATTAAAATCCTGGTAATTAGAAATACTTGACAAAGGATGGGTGAACATTTAGTAGAACAAAATCTTAACTATTACTTTATGATAATCCTGTTAAATTGCACACTGTATTACATGTTTAAGTCTTCTGTGACTGAGGCTGCTTGATGGCATAGTTGGTTTCCAGCATCTGAACCTTCCACTTTATTGCTTTAGAAGTAGATTTAACTAAAAAAAAAAAAAAGAGAGAGGAGAAAATACTACAAAACCTCTTGCACTTCAGCCCACGGCTCTAATCAAGCACAGACCAGATATTTAAAGGTCTAATTCCCATGAAAGTTAGCTTGTGACCCTGTTCTTTGCATTGTATGAATGAAATTTCCCAATTCCTATATAGCTGTCTAAAGTTTATTTCAGGCTACGCTTGTGGTGGTATGGTATGCACTAATTCCACTTTCTTCAGTGAATTTTTTGGGTGCTTTTTCTCTAAGCAAAGGAACTGTTTGTTTCCTACTTTGAGAGATGGCCTTAGTTTCTTTTTCCTTGGGTTACACGAAAAGCTGCTTTCTGATCACCCACGTAGAAATTAAGTGCCGTAGAAGGTTGTCCAAAAGACCAGGGACATGTATGATCCAAAGGCTATTTTCACACCGGGGTACACCAAGGTAATTAGGTAAGACTTGGTTAGTTTATTAATTATTTCAGACAATTTGAAAATGAAATGCTTCGGGTTCTGGATCACAAAGAAGAAAGAAATAGCTAGAATATTTCTATTAGAGCCAATTTAATAGAATTTACCACTCAACCAGCAAGTAGCTGCCATCATTTTAGGGGCAGTATGGGGCCCAGCCCTGTAAACACACAATCCTGGCAGCCCCGGTGAAGAAGTCATTGTGTCCATAGCGTGAAGTATTTCTGCACCTCCTCGCCTCCCGTCCTGGCACCGCTGGGGACACAGACCAGCTGTGCATGACTGATCCTGTTTATGTCACCACTATTTTAACTCCACATTACAAACCTTGTTTCCCCTGCAAAGAGCATCTGCTCTCTGAGTGACATGTTTTTAATGTGCTGATTTATCATTGTCAGATAGAGGATTTTTATTGCTGAAATTTGAATATTGTATTTAAGGCACTTTTGTGATTACAGATGTTTTACATATAAATTGCCTTATATTACAAAAAATATATTCTGTACTTCTCAAGCAGTCTCATTCTCATGTGTCTTACATTTTTATACCTTACTCTGCGTGGCTAAGTGGATGTGAATGGCTGTCTGCTTGGGATAACTGCAACCCAGGCTCCAGCGCTGCCTTAGCAACTGCCCCTTGATCACGCGTGGGCCGTGGTGGTTGAGGAAACACGCTGGAAACAGCAGTTTGGGTCCTGCCCACAGATTTCAGCTGTATCTGCACTGTGGGTGCCCCAAAACGCTGAGATTTCTGGGAGCTCCCACTAGGGAGCCAGAGATGCCAGAGGCTGCAAGCGCTGGAGGTAACTAACGCAGCCTCAGGCAAGTGAGCTGCTGGCTTGGAGCCATCTATCTCTGCACTCCCTGGGAAGGGGGACAGGGAGTGGGATGAAGGCTCGTGGGACCTCTGTGAGGCAGTGCAACTGGAGGAGCCCTCCTCCCTGGAAGCTGTCAGACCCTAAAGGATGATGAGAGGAGCCTGACTCCTACCGTTGGCACGGCTCAGAGGAAGCAGCCCAGTGGTGGGCAGGTTTGCAGCCACGCAGCGACAGCCACGCTCTCTCGGAGGGATCAGCTGCTGTTTGCAGACCGTGACACCGAGAAGCTGCCGGTCTGCAGTGCAAACAGGCTGGTGTGCAGCGTGGCTCTGGGGTGCCCAGGAGAACCGGGATGCGGCAGCAGCGCGAGAAAGGGCTGGCTGGAGCGCCCAGCCACGGGTCTGCCTGGGCTGGCGGCTGCTGTGCTTGGGAAAAGTGCAGCAGCTCAATTCGTGATTAAAGAGTGGAAAAAATAGTCGTATTAAAAGTATGTTGACGTAGATATACGCCTGTGTTGAAGTCTAGTTTACTGTAGGTCATTAAGGGCACTCATGTCAAAAGTTGCTTGGACTCCTAGGTCTTGCTAAAGGTGTTGCCATGTCCAAGAAACAGGTTTGTCCTAAACTTTTCTAGATAGTATATAATATTCATAATCAGTTATTGCTTTCTTAGCATTATAATATAGAAACACTGAGACCTAAACAAGTATTAGAATTTTCCGCTCTTGCTGGCATCAGAAGAATTACTTGCATCATGTTTCGGACTTTGAGTTCATATAAAGCATTCAGGAAGATACACAACAGCTAACTAAATACATGGAGCAACTCAAACAGCATGCATTGAAACATGTCATACCTCAGATATAAGCTAGTCTCCAGATATTGTGTCAGACCGTGATTGATTGAATATCATCAACTGAGCAACCAATTTTCTCAGACTGCCTTTGGATGGCCATTTGCAGCCGGTGACTGACCATGTCACGCTGTAACGACTGTAACAGTTTTTAAAGTAAGCAAAAAGATTAAGTACAACTTGATTTAGTGCTTGTAGAGAGAGACTCCACCCTAAGAATGCTATTTCCCCCCTCTAGCTCCCATCCAAAGGGAGAAACACCATATCTGTGATGGGGTTTACTACTCCTTTGTGGGATCTTTCTCCATGAGAGCCAAACAGCCAGGAGCTGAGCTGCTGTTTTTCTAGATGCGGCCAATAGCTTGAGAAGGAAAAAGACACAATACAGACTGCAAAAAAAGAGATGCCAGACAGTCAGCAAATGTAATGAAGCATCTGCTCAGGAGGGGACAGGAACAAAGAACAATACAAATGTTACAAGAACTGAAAAAGAAAGGAACAGGGTATTGCTGGTAAAGAGCATGAGAAATTAGGTTACCCCACGTAAGCTGGGGAGAAGACTGGAAATCCCAGAAGGAGGTAATTACACTACCAGACCAGGGCTGGTCTGAGCGCAGCTCGTAGCAGACTGAAATTTCTGGAAAAGAGATCCTCGGAAGAAACACTTCTTCCTGCTTGTGAGAAGGGGCCCTTCCTCCTGTCACCAGCATTTTCATCAACTCCTGTTGCTGTAAGAATGTTTAATCTAATATATATCTATCAGCAACACTTATTTCTACAAGAAGGAATATCAGGATGCTGCAGGAAATAACCTGTACGGGCAATTCGAGGAGCTGCAAAATCCTAAAGCAACTTTTCCCGTCGTTGTCCTGCGCTGCTTCCCAGGGAGCGCAGAGCAAAGTAGTTGAAATAACACCACCATCTGCTGGGCAGCCCGTTCATACCGAGAGGTCGTGCGCGGGCGAAGGCTCCCAGCCACGGCTCCTTTGGTACACACTGCAACAGGCTTGGTAAGCCCTCATCACGTAAGTCTTCATTATTTTTGTATTAATGTTGACCGATGCTTTTCCAGCCTGTTTAAGACACAGCTAAATAGATCTGTAATAAAAAATGACTGCCTTGCAAGGATGTGCATGAGTAAGGAAACGGGGAACAGTTTTTCATAGCGTTTCTGTGCGGGGAACAGCACCAGTGCAGCAGCTGTGCCCTGTAAAAGACACATTAATTTGATTCCCACCACGACTGGTATTATTTGCTCTTAGAGCTCTGTTGCTAGGTCTCATGCAGTTGCACACATCAAGCCTGCAAAGCAGAAGCCTAGAAATAGCAACGTCCACTGACAAGTTGAGATGCATGCCATGGCCAGATGCGGGAAACAGCATGTGACAAAGACCCAGAAATTATTCTTGCAGGAAGTACAAATGCTGCAGGATTTCTTGCTGTTGGGTGTATTAGACTTACCGTAGCCTCCTTCCACGCTTATTTCTGATACAAATCATTTCCAGTAACAATGTGGGGTATGTGTAATACATAGGTGGTATTCTGAAAAAAACGAGCTGAAAAGACACAAGCCTGTCGACTCAGCTAACACGGTGAAGACACATCATTTTCTATAGCCTAAGGCACAAACAAGGATGATGCGGCTGGTATGGGATGGAGCATTTTTGCCTGCCCCCCTGCCCCCTCCACCCAAATGAGCAGAGACTTGCTAACAATTGGATCAGTAGAGAATAGCTTTCACAGAAGTCAGAAACAAGGCTAAAACACACTTACTTTAATGTGGGGAGACAATCTGTTACTGTCCCTTAAATTAAGATGAGTAACAGCCCTCACATGGAAGACAGTGAGATTTCCTCCTTCTGCAGCAGAAGAATTGCTGGAGCTGTGCAAGACCCCCCACTCCATCAATCCTTTGAGTTTTTATAAAGTTGTAAAAGCTGTTAATGCCTCTAGATATTTCAGACCCCCATGGGGTAAAAGAAGAAAAGAATGATGTCATTAAATCTCCTCGTGCTCCTGGTAGGTGCTACCGAAATTTAAGTGCTTTCCGTTTTGGGAAGAAATGTCCAGAGGAGATGCAATCTGCTACCTGAGCTGCAAAGATTTGCCTGGAGGCAGGACAGTGCCATGGAAAACGAAAAGCTGCTGGGTGGGGATCATGAGGCTGGGTGAAGAACTTGGCCGTTTCATTACGGGATGCGTGGAGACCGGAGAAATAGTCGTTAATGCAAGGCTACGACAGGTACTATCCTTAGGCCATGTCCTATAATGGTATGGGCATAGGTATGGCTGCAGCATCCCTGCTGGAGGCCTTGCCAGGGCTTTCTCCTGTAAAGAACAGTGCAATCACAGCTGAACAGACTCACTGGGGATATACAAGGTTTTTTTCTGGGTGGCTTTTAGATTAGATTTTGCTCAATATTAACGTATATTTTTACAGCTGAATGGTGATAAATCCCTAGCCTCAGAAACCTACTTTCCCTCTTGGAAAAAAAAAGTCTCCCTTCTAATATATTTATTCACTTATATTTACATATAAATGAAAATTAATAGCATCAGATAGCCAAGGTGCATTTTCTCCGTCAGTAGCAGAAGCAACAGTCGATCCTGTGCATTTATTATGATTAAATATTATCGGTGTCTGTCACACATGAATGAAGCTGTACCAGGAGCTGATTGTTTATCTTATACAGAAAGAACTTGGAAGACAATTTTTTACACGTTTTTTAAACCCGTTACCTATCCCCAAGCTATCTGCTGGTTTATGCCAAGGTATCTCTATTGTCCCTGAGATGTATCTGCCTCAGCACAGTTTCTAATACTATGCAGACAATGTACTCAGCAAGCTTGCATGAAATTTATAAGTTCAGCAGAACTATGTAGGAATTATTTTTGATAGCACAACTGAGAGCAATCACATTACCTAATGAAAAATACGAAATGAGATTATTGTAATATTGCCAAAATATTTATCAAATAATGTAGGGAGATAATATTTTCAGTTCAGTTGTGAAATGACCACACCTAAACACCTGGGACCCTGTATTTTTGACCTGAATGACCTTCAAGATGTGATGACTCTGCGTGCTCTATATGTGTAAGTAAAGGAAGGGTATTGCTTCTCCTGATGATACTGCTTCAAAGAACACCATGTGGAGGAAGGAGACATGTTTTAATGTGGTATTGCAATTGGATCATCTTAAATAGTTCTGTGTGCTTTGCAGTTGCTTTCTTGCAAATACCAAGTGCCAAACTTTTTTTGGCATATTTTCCTTCAACAGTTTTTTGATTTGAAATACGCTGTTTATTTTGAAGTGTCAATTTAGCTCTGCCATCCTGTGTATATCATCAAGGCAAGCTGCTTTAGTTAACCCAGGAAAATATTCTTTACTGGGAATACAAACACTAATGAAGTTATTGGTGCAATAAATTATTTTCTTTTGTATGCAGATCAAGTAATTCAGTGCTTACTTCAGAAAAGACAATACAACCTATATTGTGAGTCCATTAGTAGCAACAACAAATCTTTTCTGGCTCTAGAGGAAGCATTAATTATTTACATGTTTCTCATTAACTTTTTACCTACTGTTAACAGTAGGCTTTTAAAAGAATTCCTTTCTGTCTGTGATCAAAGTTTTCAACAAGCCCATTTACAAGCAGTATATTTAGCCATTTTTAATTATTTGCAGTCTATCACAAAATGGCATTTGCAATTTGCAAGCATTGCTGAAATGCGCAGGTATTCCAGAAATTCCTGACAAGTCTTTTTGAGTGGCCAACACTTCTACTCACTGCCCTTGACATGCTGTTGGATCTTGCGCTTATGTATCGGATACCACGTACACCTTGTCTTCACCTTACAAAATAATAGCAAATCTCATGGAAGACTTGAAGCTGTCTGTACACTCATCCATGGAGCTGACAGTCATGTATTTCTCTGGAGTTGTATCTCTGCTTTAGCACATCCTGGTAGCACTGTTCGTGGGATTTAGGGCAACAGAACATGGATCCATACTTCTATTTTAGGACAAAATGCCATTTTTTTCCAGCTAAACCTTGACTCAGTTTTGGCAAGACAGTCTCAGAGAAACTTGTGATAAAATGGTCTTCATATTTCATCTGAAAATCCTATAGAATCAGGAAAATTCTCAGTAACTTCAACAAAAAATAGGCAAAAATTGACTGTCTTTTGGTACCATTTGGCTCACTTACATCTTAAAACCTAGAGAAAGCCAGCACATATCCAAAGATTTTTCCATTTATTGTTCGATTTATTGAACCGCTGGGACTCTCATGTCTCTGTGAAGCTGTGAAACTGAATCCTTTACTAATCAATCCACCTTCTAAACAATTTAAAGAAATTTTAAAAAAATTAGGGAAGGGTAGTATAATGGGAATTAGAACCTTAGATTTATTGAGCCACACTACAAAATGGACTGAGCTTTCCCAAAATGGCTGTTGAGTTTTCTTTGCATCACTGATCTGCCTTATTCCCCATTTGTTCATCCCCAGCACCTACCGCATGGCTCTCTCGGGCCAGCATCCTTACTCAGGGGCAGTAATGTGGGTTTTATCCCAAGGCTGAAAATATGGCTAATGCCACAGTTCCTGCACCAGGAAACAGCCGATTTCTGTTCTGTGACTTGCTCCGAACTTGGGAGACTTATTTGTGATGCGACAAGCCACACTGTTGTTCATCTTGTTGAGCACTGCCCAGCGCCAGCTGCTTCTGAGGAAAGTTCAGCAAACTTGATAATGAGCATTGGGGGAATAACAGAAGTTTCTTCTTCAGCTGAACAGTAATTGGCTGATGTCTTAAATATTTTATGTCCATTATACACTCCGAAATGCTGTAAAAGGTCTGCGTAAGCTCTTGGTGTTCATATAGGTATTTAACCTAAATTTAAACACATATAGTAAATTCAGTGTTGTGTAATGCTATTGAATATCACAGATTTAAGATTTATTACCAAAGGAAATTGCACTGAAACAATTTATTGGAAACAAAACCAAACCTGTGACTTGATGATGGATGACTTTGTTCTGTAGTCTTAGACCAATTATTTAACAAAGCATTTGTTACATTTGACTTTAGGCCAAGTAACGATGTAAGTTGACATATTCTAGAATAATTAAAAAAACGGACAATTTGTAATACATTAGAAAGCCTACAAAAGAGCAAAGCACTTTTAGATAGAGTTACAAAATCAGCTACCTCGATAACCTAGCCAGTGGTATTTAGTCATAATTTAGCCATTGATATTTAGTCAGTTCTACTAAATGTATAAAAAACTGCTGTAACAAAATGAATCATAAGCTCCATGTCCCTTAATGCTACTTATTGAGTTAACTCTTCAGTGAGATGCCATTACCTGCAGTGATTACAGGTTCACAGCACAGAAGTCAAAAGCAAATTTGGCAGGTGCAAACGCCTGCTTCTTTTTTTTATAGCTGAAGAGGAAACGTGTCCTGTAACCTAGTCTGCTTCAACTTGGACGAGAGTTTTATAAAGCTACGTACATGCTGGGGAAAAACAACGCTTTCCTTCCTCCTGTGCAATTTTCTGAGAACTTATTTAGTTCATCCAGCTTGCCCAGCTGGGTAGGCAAAGGGTTTGGCACAAATTTTCTGGAAGTATTTTGAATGCTGAAAAGAGATCTGCAGACCATTATTTCAGGCTAATAAATAATATTAGCCTAATGATATGTGCTAAGAGGAAACAGTTAGAGGGGTGTTTTATTGTGGATAATGTACACAGAGCAAGTCTGTCTTATTTTCATTGTGAGCATACTTCTCAAAAAGTGCTTTGTGTTGCTCTGGTACCAAACTCGAACCGAAAGGGCCTGGGCGGCCCCATCAGACCACTCAGCCGGAGGATGAGGAGAAGAATCAGTCAGGAAGAAACAACAGCAAGCACCACCTTTTCTACACAGCTATTAGAGAAATAGCTGCTCTAATGGGCTTTCAGCCATTAGAAGGTAGAATTAGAGGCTGAATTAGAGTATTCAATTAATAGGCAGTCAGCTGTGTAAAACCTATCATGTGACATTGACGCTCTAAAATCCAAACAGGTAAATGTGATTAAAGTCCCTAATAAAGCAAAAATGTTCTGCTTGATTTTATGTGAACAGATACCATAATGCTTGTATGAGATTTGCTCTGATAGACTACTAATTTCAAGTACCTGCATTGCATCAGTTTGAGCCAAGATAAAAAATAACACTGGAAAGTGAAATATTTTCTCTGCTGCATTGGTACTGTTTTCATGAACCTTCAGAGGCAATGATTGCAGAATTGTTGGGTGGTTAATAGCAAATCTCATGTCGCCGGTAAAACTGAAAGGATAAAAAAAGCAACTGTAGATGGCAACAATGGGGATAACTAACTGTAGGCAAGATCTGAATTTTATGAATATTAGAAGCCAAGGGCTGTTGTACTCAGGGTGAAATGTCCCTTAAAAAAGTGGCTAAGAACAGCTAATCCAAAATGAGGTCATAAAAATGTCCATGCTTGTTGAAATGGATGGCAACAGAAAAGTTGGGCCAAAAGAAAGGAAGCATTCAAAAAATAGCCTGAGAGAGGTCTGTGTATGGTGTGAGACAGCAACACAATTAAGAGCAGCCCCTTATCTACTGCCCAGAAAGCCAAACAGGTTTGTAAAGTAGAGTTATGGTTCCAATTTATGCGATATTTGGAATGAATGCTTACCTTAGTGAAAAAAAAACACACAAAATAAAACCTATTCTAGAACCTTCATTCCCTCTAAAATGTTACTAGTCCATAACAATAAATATTATTCTATTAATTTTCTATTACTAGGTTTTCAAAGACAGGTGAATTAGATGAGATCTCTTCACAAGAGATGAATTTATGAGACCACTGTTATTTAGAAGAGCTGAAATAATGTGTTTGGAGTGCTTCTGTTTTTATTTAACACTTGCTTTTCTTTCCACACAATCTTCTTCAGAAAAATTCAGTAATGAATTGATTTGCACCTGTCTCAAAAGAAGAAAACCTGGAATTTGCAAAACGTCTGGTTGAGAATACTGAACGGAGGAAGCCTTGTGGAAAATAAATTATTGGGCTGACTATAAATTGGCCCTTAGCTCCTGTGAGGTCTTTCTGAGGAACTTGCTTTTCCCGTGGGGTGATGTGTATAAATCAGGTTTACTCCACTGAGAGCAATGGAGTAAATATACCCGAGAGAATCCAGCCCTGTCTTTCCAACATTTCTCTAGTTTCAGTTGTTTTCAAGGTGGATGAAAGCCAGTGGCCACTTAGAGGTTTATGACAATATTAGCAGTAAAAAAGCTGAGATTTTAAAAAAACAGTTTCTGTAAGAGGTGAAGGAAAGTCTCCCATCCATGGCTGGAAGTACACAGTTTATCACCTGTATTTCAGCAACTCTTGTTCCACCTTCCAAGGCACCACTAGCCACCAACATGTGATATTCTCCACATACCTTTTCTAATATAAAAAGTTGATCATTATTGTTTAATACAGAAAAGAGAAGCTCATGAAATGTGTCACTGTCCCTTTGTTCTTGAAATGGATGTATTCTGTAAAATCCTTAGAGGAAGAAGTTTTAGGAAAAAAGCAAAAGAGAAAAGGAGGGAGCAGCAGGTCCCTGTGGATGATAGTGGAGGTGCCATGGCTGATTTATAGGTCTGGAAAATATTTGCAATGCCCATATTATACTTGTTCTGGGGATAAAGAGAGGATTTAATTCACTAGTACTATCAATCTGTTACCTTTCAAGGCAGTAAATTCACTAAATTTGCTAAAAAAAGCAATTCAGCTTCATGAAGCTGTTGTTGTAATATATCATTTATCATTTACTGTATGTAAGTACCAATAGCACAAACATTTAAAATCATCAACAGAACTATAAAGAGATGAAAGAAAAATGTTTCAGAATAAATCTCTGCCTTTTCCAAAGCAACCTAATCTGTGATAAGGTTACAGAGTGAAACATATGTTACTGGGAGCTTGAAATAAAATTCTTATTTGTTCCGTTGCAAATGTTTTAACAAAATTGTTAAAACTCATTTCTTAGTGTATGATACTGATGGCAGGAAGTAGAGGGGGAATTTTAAAAGTAGGCTGATGGGCCTTGGTTTCCTCTACAGTGGTGCAGTGAGGTTTCTCCAGGGGATTTCTCAGAGACGGTAAATCTATGTACTATGGGGAACATCCTATGGAGGAACCTAACTGTCCCTATTAAATCTGCTGTGATGCCTGTCTCTTAAAGCTAACCTTTAGAGTTAATCTGATAGTGATGAATATCCCTATTAATACTTAGATTAACCTATCATCTCTGAAAAGAAATAATATTTGCAATATTTTTCTTTCTTGAATGCATGTAGAAAGGCAATTAATCAAATTAGGGGAGTGCTCTATGTAGTAATACTAGCGTTTCTCTGCCACTTCATTTCATTCATCCACTAGTTAGCCATATTTTACTTTTTGATACCATTTATATTGTATTTTTGGTACGGCTATGATGGTTTTTTTATCTATTCCTAGCATCCCTTGCTTGTTCAGCACTCTAAAATCCTTGAAGAGGCAACATCTGTGTTGAAGAAGTAGAAGCTCCGCTCAAGAGGAGCCCTGCCAAGGCCACTTGCAGTAATCGAGCTTTCTTTGAACGCAACATCTGCTTACATAGACTCTCTTACAAAATCAAATTGTAACGGCCAAGATGGAAAAGGAAGATGAAAGAAGAGATGACAGATATATGGATCGTCAGTTTTAATGCCGGTCGTATACTTTTTTCAACCCAAGCCAAATTCCCACCTTTTGTTATTAAACCTGGTGGTTCCGCTCTGATTCTCATTATTACTCCTGGCACTGCACTGGTTGCCCTTTATGATTTTGATTTCTTCAAAAAGAAAAGTTCCAGAAAAAGGCTGAATGAAATGGTTCAAGGTAGGAGCAACACCTTTCCACTTCATGCCTTTCTGCTGCTAATACTGACGAAAAACTCCTGTGAAATGCCTTTTTGCTGTCATTTCAAAGGAAACTCTTTCCTAAATGGAAAGTTCACTCAATGAGAAAACTCAGTCTGCAATTTTTCTGAGTAATAGTGATTTTTGTATTGGTGTTATCTGTCCATAATCAAGGCTATGAGTAGCCATTTTTCTTACTCTTTCTTTTTATTACCCAGACAAGATAAGTCAAGACCTAAGGAGAACAGGCAAAGAAGTTTTTCGGAAAAAGTCCAATTCCTTTTCCCTGCTATACCCTGTGTTAGTGGACTAATCCACCAATGTAAAAGTGTTTTAAGAATTTCCACTCTGTGAGAGTATTGTGATACTTTCACACTTATTATTTTTGCAGAAGAACAATCAAAATGCAGGGGTTTTTTTAATCAAGTAATCCATTTCACCTAAGTTGCAAAATAAACGATGCTTGCAGAGGCTGAGGCAGCTCCTTGTAGAAGACAGGACCATGACTGATTCAGGCACCAGAGCAGCTCACAGCAAATGAAAGAAACACTGAGCTGATCTAAGAAAAAAGAACATTTCTAAAAAATTTATCTCCTTCCTACTGATTTTGTGGAGATCATATATTTTTCTGAAAATGGATCCTGATGAGAAACCCCCAGCCAGTTCCAGGATACACAGTTTGGGCACGTGTGTCCTCTTTTTATTAGTATTTGCTAATTGCCCATCTCTTCACATAGAAAAGTCATTTTTGGTTTTGAGCTGCTGAGCAATGACAACCTTTCTCTTAGATATGTCTTAGGGCACTCTGGAGCAGAGGTGAATTGCAGATGTGATTTATATTGACATCTCTGCAATTGTTTGGTGTTTTCCAGTAAAGTCAGGAACTTGTATGAGAATACACGCCTCAGTCATGACCATGCCCTAGCACACACGAGTTCACAGGGTGCTTGGCTCACGTATAGCTCACCTGCCCTCGGCAGAGGTCTCCACCCAAGAAGGGCACTGATGGTGCACACTGCAAATTTAATAAGGGCACGCTGCGCCCAGCTAGAGTTCAGATAGCTGGGGCAACATGCATGGCAAAACAGTGAAGAGAGCAAAACAGAGGTTCACCCCCCTGCACACCCAGAGCTGGGGGTGCACCATGTCAGGTCAGGGATCACATCCGACTTTGACCCATGCCAAGAGGCAGCGTAGTGACAAGGAACTGATTTAATTCCTCTAATAGGTTCACTTATGCTGTCTCAGAGCCCAAGCGCTCATGCTCCATGTACCCTTAAAAAACCTGGAGATAATGAATAGGTTTCTTCACTTTATCTCTGCTTTAGAGTTCAAACTCCCATAGTTTGGCCCGCTGGCTAATGAGGAGTGATGCACTGCAAGCCATCAGAGTTCTCCCTCAAGGGAATTGGAAGCTGGAAGATAAACACACCAAATGATTGAATGTACAAATAACTCTCTGTATTCCCAGAGCTATGCAAAGGGAGATATGCTTTTGTACAATGAATTTTTACCCCAAAAATCACAGCTAGTCCTCACTTAAATGAAGAGCTTGGTCCTGTAAATTACATGTACTACTTCTCACACCATTTTCTGAAGAACCAGAAATGCTGTATTCTATACACTAGAACACAAAACGGAGGAAAACACAAGCTCTAATCACTGTGTGACCACTGTTTATTTGCCCAAGCTAGGCACAAGCTGAGATGAAGTTCTTCCCATTTAATGTCACTCACCTTTGCAGTCTTGAAATAAGAGTGGTGAGATAAAGAGTAGTTGCTTGGGCTAACGAGGTCCGTGAATACTGTACTCTGGTTATAATGACTCTGCTTGGCCCATATCAACAGAGAAGGGATTGCCCTGGGAGCCGAGTGAGTTTATTCCTCCTTGCCACTGGACCTGGCAGGTATTTTTGATCAGACAAAACAAGCAAACAAAAATGCACAGAGGGTTTTGGCACGTGTAAATGTGTAAATTCAGACTCGAAAAAAAAATTATACTATTGAGTGAAGACGTCTTTTCCCTCTGAAGGACTCTGTCCTACTAGGAAAGTGTGTGTACAGGCAGGGTCATGCTCTATATGTCACCTGTGAGTAACAAATCTCTTCTGTGTCTAGAAAGCCACCCCAGGGGACAGCCTCATAGTAAGGGTATTCCTTGCAGGAAGCAGAAGGAAATAAACCTGGACTGTCATTTTTAGATCAGTTTCTAATGACTGTGTCAGAGCTTAAAAGGATAGTACAACTGCCTGCTGGCTCAAGTGCAAAAGTGCTAGCCACACTCAATTTTTGAGACGAGGAACATGGTATACCCCTCTCTTCTCCTTCCTGGGGGGACCCAGGTAGACGGACACTTCCACATGACCTTCAGAAGATACCTGAGTGATGAGTTTCATACCTCAAAACTTCACTATAGCCTAGGACTTCTGCATGCAACTCTTAAACCTCCTGCACTGACTTGGGACCCTGAGCATTTCATACTTGGAATAAAGTGTCAAAAAGTCACATCTCTGGAAGCCTTCAAGGTATTTGCATTTTTATCATCATGTTATCATTCAGTTCCATCCTGAGGTTTAGTTCTGCATCTGAAGAAAAAACAAAGATTGTTGTTCTTAATACACTTCCCACAGCCTTCCTCCTACCTCTGCTTACGTCCCCCTGGGCTGCCCAGTCCCGCCCGCTCTGAGCCAGCACAGCTCCTCCAGCCCATCCCCAGCATCACAGCACCAACTCGCCAACTGGGATATTTCAGTCAAACACTGTCTCTTTCTTAAAAAGTGAAGAGATCTGAATACGTAACATGCGTATCCATCAAACAATTTTTGGCCAAGTCTGAAATGCTGCTGCCAGGTTCCAGCTGTGACTTTTGGCTTGTTTTAACTCCCCGTATCCACCCCTACCATTGAAAATTAATTTAATACAAGATGGACTGGTGTCAGGCCTTCAGTGTTGTGTTGTCTCTTTGTGCAGACAGTGAAGCTAATTGTTTCAAATGTTCACTACCCACACTTGACTACACCAACTTTCGGGGGAGTTTCAGGTTCTCCTCTTACTGAGGTTAATGGTGTGGAAGCTGTAAGAGTATTTTCCAATATTTTTATGCAAGTTCTCCATGGTTTTAGTTTCCTATGATTTTTTAGACTAATCTTTGCTGGGAGGGAGAAGGTGTTTTTCACTGTTTTTCTGACTTCGGTAAGGTCTTGTCTTGGGCTGGGAAAATGGGAAATGGGGAGTGCTTGCACCTCACAGTCTGACCTGGAGCTGTTTGTCCTCCTGAAATGAAGGCAGCCATACCCAACAGTGCTGGTTTTGTCTGGGATAGAGTCAATTTTCTCTGTAGTAGCTACTATGGGGCTAAGTTTTGGATTTGTGCTGGAAACAGTGTTGATAACAGGGATGTTTTAGCTACTGCCGGGCAGTGCCAAGACCTTTTCTGCTCCTCACCCCACCCCACCAGCGAGGAGGCTGGGGGGGCACGAGGAGTTGGGAGGGGACACAGCCGGGACAGCTGATCCCGACTGACCCAAGGGATATTCCAGACCATATGGCATCATGCTCAGCACATAAAGCTGGGGGAAGAAGGAATTGGGGGACATTCGGAGTGATGCTGTTTGTCTTCCCAAGTCACCGTTGGGCGTGATGGAGCCCGGCTGTCCTGGCGATGGCTGAACGCCTGCCTGCCCGTGGGAAGTGGCGGATGAATTCCTGGGTTTGCTTCACTTGTGTGTGCGGCTTTTGCTTTACTTATCAATCTGTCTTTATGTCAACCCATGAGTTTCCTCACTTTTACCCTTCCGATTCTCTCCCCCATCCCACCGGGGGGGAGTGAGCGAGTGGCTGTGTGGGGCTGAGTTGCCGCCTGGGGTTAAACCACGACACCAACCCAGGGAAACTCCTTGCCTGAGGCAATGCTTCAGTTCATCTTTACCAGGAGTAACCACCTTCAAAGGCTCCCCCTGATTAAAACCTGCTTAGAGAAACAACAGGTAAGGGAACAAGCAAGTCTACAAAACCGTCTCTTTTCTCCTGTTGCCCTGAATACCTCCCTCTTACATTTTTTTTCCTGATTACTTTTGATTTTGGTGTCCAAAAGACCAAGAAAGGCTGAATTGTTTGTGGAAAGCTCTCTTGCTTTATTGTAAATTGGTTTTGGTTGCCAATATTTTGGCAAGGATAAATCTCAACTCCCAAGAGATTTCAGTCTTTTTCATACTAAACATTAGAGCTGCGTCTTTTAGGTCAATGCTTAGAGTCAAGGGAGATTTGGCCCCTATCAGTGTGTAGAAGTTGCCACAATTAAATTCAAGCATTAACTGAGAAAGACGTGTAAAGGTAGAAATTGTGTCCTGTTTAAAATAAACTAGAATTTTGTTGTTTGTCATATATTTGTGCTCAGGAAATGGATGGGGATCTCTTAGGAAAAAAAAAATCAGAAATACTGGCTTCGGCGTCTCGAATGATCTTGAAGGAATATAACCTAAACGTCAGTAAAATCAATGGAAAGACTCCCAAAGACTCCCAAAGGGCTACAAGTCAGGCCTTTGAGACAGCTAATCCAGTAAGACTATTAAAAGCAGTGATTTTGCAACATCAAAATCCAAAATCAAAATTAAGAAAAAAGTTTTAGAAGTTTCTTCTAAAATAACCTCTGTTTCCCTCAAGGAATCCAGTGGTAAAACTCCTCAAGAGGTATAGTTAAGCCAAATGAACAACATTTGAAACTCCTTGGCTGTACTGCAAAGTATTGTTAATGGCTTTGTTTATGCTTTTAGATGAAATGCTCCTCACAGCGATTTGCATGGAATGTTTACAGACTTGTGTATTACTCTGTTATCAGATAATTCACAGTATCCTCACTTAAACAAGCAGACGGAAAATAATCAAACTTGACAAGTCAAAGAAAAGAAGTGCTGGCAGTTATGGAAAACACTGAACAGTGGGTGGAGATACAATATTTTCTAAATAAAAATGCCATGAATATCAGAGTATAGCACACGATTTAATAGCAACTTCTTCATATTGCAGATTAAGGTGGCAATGTCCATCATTATACAATAAACGTTGTTCACGCTGACTGGAAGTAGCACAAAGGACCCATGTGGTAGCAACAGGGCACTTTCCACTGAGACTAAACTTTAGAAAAATGTGACTGAGCAACATGAGTGACTGAATTCTTTCACTGCCATTTGCTTCTGTTTTCTGTTTCTGTTATTATTGCTGGTGAGCCGACCTTCTGAAACATACATCTCATTTTTCAGGATGGGTTGGCAGAGCAAATGCTGCCGCGCTTTTTTTCAGTAGCGAAGGACTGTTCTCTAAAATGCCAGACGATACAGCGACCCAAGATACAAACCTTCAGGACTGCTGTTTGCACTGCACAGACCACTTCGGTAACGGTTTTGCAAAAATGAAACCTCTGGGAATCTGAAGCGAAAACCAAACTATTTGTAAGCTTATATTTTAGCATTTTTTTAGACCCCTCTCATATAAACACGATGTCAGATACGACTGCAGTAATCTGAAGCTGGTGTTGTCTGCTTTAAAATCCTCACGAGCAGGCATGTTTGGTTTACAACCCCAATTTCTCCAGGCTCACCTCCTACCACCGACACTGACGGTACACGCTGTTCTCACCCGCCGTGTCTGCGCGGGTGTCTTACCGGGTGTGTAAATCAGAGCAGCTGCAGCCAGAGCAGCTGCAGGGACACATGCTCTCCGCTGATCTGTGTGTGTGTGTGGGGGGGGGTGTACAGGGGAGGGCGGGGGGGTGCGTGTGGTTGGTGTATAGCTGGAGGGCTTCCCCCTTGGAAATTCTGGGCTTAATGACACAATAAGCCCTCTCCAAGAGACTGAAGAGCACGAAAGAAAGAAAAAAAAAAAAATTGAAACAGGCAGGCAGGCTGATGGCTTTCCCTGCAAAGTTTAGTACTTCAAAAGTTAACTTCTAAGCAACGGCAGATGCGTGGATAAAGCCTATCTTGGACAATATGCAGCAGCCCTTTCCTTTCCATCAGCATCTCCAACTTGTTGCCTACCTCTGCTGGATTCCCTTGTTGGCCATTAGCACTGAGTCAGCTCCATTAGGTAAGGATTTTGTACTTTTTAAGTGTTCGGTAGCCATTTGGGGGATAGAGTTCGTGTGTGTTTTAAACTGAGGTGATCTCGTTTACATTTACTTCTGAAGGTGGGTTAGAGTGATAGAGGGCTGTTATTAGAGTCTCCAAAATAGAATGGAAGTAAGGTTAAAATGAACAACTTCTAAGGTGATGAAGAAGGTCACAGCGATAACCAAGCATGCTTACAGCACACAATGTTTATTGTCCGTTAGAGGACTTTCACTTTCCTTTTTTTTCTTTTTTCTTTTTTTAAATAAAGAAATTACAAACCTGTGAAGATTCTTACTTCCTACTAGAAAAAAATCAAGTCATTTAAAGAATATTCATAACATTTTCTCATAAATGGAATATATGAAATTAACCATAAAAGAAGAAAAGGCTTTAAAATAAGAATCTATTCCTCCAAGGAAAGAAGCATATATACCATATATCAGAGCAACATTACAGATTAGTTAATTACACATATAATAATGTACAGCTATACAGTCTCTGGCAATAAAAAGTTCATGAGTAATTTTTCTGCTACCGTACACATTAAATGTAAGGTTTGTTTCACTCTAGCATAGAGTTCGAAGAGGACATAGATTTTTACATGTGTAGCTTGTTTATACAGCTTTATTAATCTACTGCAGGAATACATTGAAAATCATGTTAGACATTATTCAACTAGTAAAAACAGAGTTAATAAAAAAACCTGAGAAAAGCAGTAGGACCAGAGCATAGTGCCGTGACTGATTATGGATACAGCTTTGGCAAACTCTGTGGAGGCACTCCCCCCTTAATGGAAATATATTGCAATATTTTACAAAATTTAATTCCAGTAGAGTTTCAACTAGTCTTAAAAGTGATTGTCAGCCAGCACTCATTAGCTCCATGAAGATTACACAATTTAAGGCAATCTTCATTTGAATATCAAAGGGTCACCCAGAAAGGTTTGCAGGAATAAACGCAAGGCAAATGACCTTATCGCCTTTATCTTCAAACAATGCCTTTAATTTCTGAAATCTTTTGAAGGGTTGCCAGTTTTATGGAGTGTAGCAGCTACTTATCTGGTGGAACAAGCTTTTCATCAAGGGGAAATGACCTTTTAACTCCTAGTAACTAAGTAACTGTATTTTCTATTGTATTTTGTTAATTAAGGTAATATGTATAGACATACTTATTGAACTGGGAAGCCAAAACAAGAATTAAGAAATAGCTTGCTGTCTCTTAGGTGATGCAGAAGGATTCATAAGGCTTGTGGGTTGTTTTTTTTCATAGTGTGAACTTGAAGTAAATGAAACTGCTCAAAAAAGTTTACATTCTGACAGATCGTTTTGTGACATTATAAGGATATTAACAGAGCCATATGCTGTTTACTTTTGTACTGTAACAAACTTGCTAATCCCATAAGAATTTAACTGTGAATAAGGAATGTCTGACCAAACAGCTTTTTGCAGATGCCTTGTTAAGAAGGAGAAGATGAAAAAGTCCTTCAAAGACCAAGGAAGAACTTTATCATCTTCTGCAGTTTTATTTTAGGGAACGAAGCTCCCAGTGACTGAGGATACACTCATTATTTGGGGCCTTTACATCATTTCCTGTGACTGAGAAACATGAAAGGGTTACCAATAACATCCGTAGCTGCTCTCTGGTAGAAGATTAAGTAAAGCATCAGGGACAAAAGCAACTCAGTGAATCATAGATGTGGGAGGGCTGACACAACACAGAGCTTGTCAGACTTTTCTCAGATGAAATTCTGTAAATAAGTCAATCAAAAGAAAAAGACAATAGATTTTTTACAGAAGTGTTTTAGACAAAAGTATTTATCTTAAAATAGATAGTTGCTTGTAACATCACCATCGAGACGGAATTGCTCCCCATCCCCTCTGGAGCCTTTTCATAACATAAAATTGAAAAAGTTTTTAATTTGGATATAAGCTTCCTGCAAAGGCACCGGCCTCCCTCGAAGCTCACCGAAGCCACGGGAGCTTCACTACAAGGTGTTACATATATAGTAAGGTCAGATACAATTAATTGTTTGCAAGTTCACTCCTGTGGATTTTCCTCAGCTCTGAAATATGTAAGAAAAAATTGGAACACGTCCTGAGGTGAAGAAAGAGAAGGGAGAGGATAGTGTCAGGGGAAAAATAGGTGCCTACAGCCAGTAGGAAAAGACGGTGCATTCTCAAACGATCCGAATGGTCTAATTTGAATCAAGAAAGTAAATGAAAATAGTCTAGTACGGCAAAAATTATTCACTATGTCTTGCAGCTTTATAAACCCTGGTCTTGCTTTCACTAGAAGAATGAAATGAAAATCAGAGTATGTAATCTGCTTTGTGTGCTGCCCACAAGCAACCCATGATCTCACTGTGAGCTTCTGCTGTAAAATCTGAGTGCCACGGACTTTCCATGCTTTAAGCAAAAAATCTACTGGAGCTGAGAAAACATTTCCTCATGAGTGTTTCAAAAGGCATAATTCAAACTATTCAGGACCTTTCCCTCCTCCTTCAGGTATCTACTGCAGGTGGCAAACCCTCCCACCCCCTGGTCAGACCTCAAACGTGCCACCCAGGTCCCCAGCAACCCCCCGGAGCCCCAGGGATCCTGCCACCCTCTGGGCCCCCCAGCACAGAAGGGGTGCACCCACCCCCAGGGAAGCCCCCGGGTGTCTGACCTGGAAACAGCTTGCAGGGGTCGAGCTCTCGGGCCATGACGGGGTTTGGTCAGGGACATTCCCGTGACTTTAGAAATTACGCTGGGAATATTCTGCCTCCATGTCTTCGCTCTGTGGAAAGCACGACAGACATCTGCAG
Source organism: Sagittarius serpentarius (assembly GCA_034782735.1). Taxonomy (NCBI): domain Eukaryota; kingdom Metazoa; phylum Chordata; class Aves; order Accipitriformes; family Sagittariidae; genus Sagittarius; species Sagittarius serpentarius. The sequence goes on along the minus strand of JAVKLA010000001.1, from coordinate 47,820,002 downwards.
CGCTGTGCAAGCAAAGAAAACCCTGCTGAACGCTTTCCTGCAGGAGTAAGACCAAGACTCCCTGGCCATGGCAAATGAGCAGTAACAACTCCCAAAGGGAGAGGAACAACCTTTACAGAATGTTTCTTTCCTGATACTATTTTTAATTATGAAAAGCTGTTTACAGGTTAATACTTTATTTCCCTCTTATTTAAGTTTTTGTCAACATCAAGTAACCCCATTGGCCTCATTGTCTGGAATTAAGCCAGTTTGTATTGTTTGAACTAAGAGCGAAATCTGATTTTATCTGATTGTCTGTCGTCAAAGCGAAGCTAGTAGCAGGGGTTGTACAACGATTTCTGTTTGCTGATAACTTTTTTGTTCCGCTCCTTTTCATCTGAAAGACAACAGGGTTATGCTTACTGCAGGAATAGTTCTTTCATAAGGAAGGCAAAATCGGGCAGCTCGTGCAGTCCAGGGGTGAAGGAACCTCTTTCACCTTAGGATGAATGTGTTCGTGACTCTCCTGAGCAGTGTCAGTATGTCAGTACCGGATTTCAGGACTTTGGAATTCGCTAGGGAAATAATGTTTAGCTCACGCATTTGCCTTTTAATCTTCTGATGAAAATTAATGGTTGTTTTCAAAGTTATGCAGGCTTACAAAATACATTTGGTGTGAGAGGGCTGCCTTTCTACTGCATCTCTCAAGGATTTGCCTGTTTCCTATTGACCTGTCAAATGTGTATGCTGTTTAAATTCCTTAACAGCTGTTTATTACTCTGTGCTGTACTAATTTTATTAGACACCGTTCATAACGGTATAGGACATTCCTGGCTTTAATGGTCCAGTTCCTCAAAGTTATTTTGTCTCCACATGCCAAATCCAAAGAAGTATTGTACACGTCTAACTTCCTTTGCAATCAATAGGAGCTGCAAGTAGTCAAGACAAATCAGTGTTGGTTCCTAAACTGACAAGACAAATTGCTGTGGAGAGGAAGCATCATCATTCTGGTTTACAGATGGGATGGAGATGTGAAGAGGCTCAAGGTCACACAAAAAATACTTTGGTGGAGCTGAGGTCTGTACCAAGGCCTCATGAGTCACAACCCAGCCCCATTAACTGCAGCACAACTCATAACTGAATCGAAAGCCAATACAGTAAATAGGAGCGTAAGAAAAAAGCTGAACCTTTCTCCATCTTCCTTGTAAACTCTGAAGTCAAATGGCTACACACAGAAGCTCAAGGGGACACAAAATGTTGTTGTTGGGTTTTAGACTACTTTACATATTTTAAATGACCAATACTTGAAATTTCCCACAAATCCCTTTTGATTTCAATCAGGAAAGGATCCGTTCACTTTCAAAATGCTCTATCTACTTTATCACACAAATATAGTTGAAGAAAAGAAGGAAAAGTCATTCCTGCACTAACTTCATTAGAGACAGAATTTCTTTTCTGTTTTTTTCCTGCCTTTTCCTGGACCACTTCTGTAGCCGAATAAAACATTTCTGGCTTTGGAAATGGCTCTTTCATTCTAATATATTTCCTCCAATCTTTTTCGTGACCTAGGCTTGCTGCTTCAAAAGGCTGAGAATATTGTGCAAAGTACCATTTTGTTTATTTTTCACTGGGTTTGTACTGTACCTCTTTGAATAGTTTGTTGGGAAAAGTTCTCAAGGCAGCCAGATTACTGGTTTGTCTGATTTTGTCTACAGATTTCCTTCTTTGGACATTTGTAGGTTTGTTTTGACTTTTTGGCTACTTTCCTCCTGGATGAAGCATCTTTCTTGTCACCTCACAGATGGAGGCTTAGAGTTGGACATTGCTGATGCCCAATCCACTACAAAAATGGATACTGTCTTTAACACTTGGTTGGCAGCATATATTGCTTGTTACATGATTTTTAAGCTTTCTTCAAAGTAGTGTCTTTTACCTTCAGTTATGACATTTATTAATTTCATTGTGGCAGCTACACTATGTGTTTTGCCCTAAGTAGAGATTATTTATGGTGAAATCTGAAAAAATCGGCTTAGTTTGAGGAGTATTTTTCATCTGACCTTGAAACACCAGTAAAACCACGTGTTAGTGCATGCAATTGTTTGTACAGCTTTTCTGGAAAGAGTTTTGTGCGTTAAGCTCTTAGGAGATTTACTTAATGAATGTATGTACTCATTTGCTTCTTTCTGACACGTACTATTTTGATTATTCTGATGTCTATTACTTTGATTGCTGTGTTCACACTGCATGGCATCCATGGGGAGCCGCAAGGGAATATTCTACACATTGGAAGGAAAAAAACTGATTGCCTAATATAGTTGAGGGACTATAGCAGTCTGCTCTGCTCCTTTTGCTGGTTTTACATTAATTCATCGATTGAGAGCGAGTTTATCTTATTCCCTTATTTTGTTCACAAAGCAGCTTCCACGAGCTGGATAGCAATTTATCTGCATACCACAATAATGTAATGCATCTCCTGTGGTAGCTGGAGCATTTTACAACTCAACTGTCCCTTGACAGCTTTGTGTGTTGACAGTTTCAGTAAGTGGTCCCTCATGTAGTATCTTGCTAATGCCTCATCAGCTCAGTAGCTCTTGCACTTTCCGTGAACTGGTGGATACCCTAACTTTTCCTCCTCCTTATGCTCATACAAATAGGCGTAACATTCCCCATCCCGGACTCGCAGTCTTACTTTCTTTTCATTTTTTAAATGGCTGATCAAGTTATGTTTTATTTGTCTCAGAAGGCAAAAGTCTATGGAAAATATCTAGAAGATGATATAGAGACAAGAGGGTTCTCAGAAGTTCCTGAACTAATAGCTCTATAATGAGTTTAATGGTAAATGTGGAGACTGACTTGGGATCTGAACTAGACCATTCCTTTATAGAAAGGAGCCTGTCTTACGTCAGCTCCTGCTTGCTTCTCATCTCCATTTAAAAATGTATTTTGCTGATGTTTGACTGTCATGCAAACTTTTAATGGAATTTTATCTCATTGATTTTCTACAGACCTATATGAAGAGCAAAGGGAGGTAAAAGTCAGTCACTAGTTTATTTAATAGCTAGGCTAACATTTTGTTATTCATAACTTAATAATTAAAAATTTCTTTAGAATCAGCTTTATTAGACCTCACTGCATTAGTCAGATATGTTATTTGTTGATCTGATCCAGCTACCAGAACAGGCAGATTCGCAAACATCTTTAAGAGATTATTTTTAATAGTCTTCTTTGTCCCTTTCCTCCTATTATTTACTTTATAATCAACTATGGTTATGCTATAAAATTAGCTGACTGTGACTCAGCCTCCCTCAATAACACAGCATAGATGCTTTGATTCACTCAGGCTACCTTATCATCAGCTCTGTTCTTTTCTTAATGGGCTAGAGAAAAAAATATATAAAAATTCACAGAACCATTTGCTCTGTTCTTTTATTAGATGTTAAGATTAGAGCTAGCAACAAAGACATAAACAGGGTGAAATCTAATTAATTCCTTGTTTCTCTTTTGCAAGAAATACAAGGAAAATGAAGAAGAAGCTATTTCCTACCCCAACATACTTGCAACTCATTCTTCAAGTGCTAAAATACGTGGACATTTCATTTTCTGAATGTGTATAAAGCACAATAAAAATAAAGGTAAAAGAAAGCTATTCTTCTCCTTTAGCTGGCCCATAACTACCCGGGAAGTTGGTTTTTGTTCCAACAGAGTCTTGTAAGTGCCAGTGGGACTCAGTCACCCACACCCCATAACATTCCTGAAATATCTGGGCTTCTTTTCTCCTGTAATATCCTTTAAAAGTCTCACTCATAGTTGTTGAACATAGGAATCCTCCAGTTTCAAATAATTTTCAGTCCTTTGTCTGGACTAGTCATTTCAATTGATCCTGTAACAGAAATCCCTAATAAACCGCTGTGAACACTTACACTGGGAAAGCTGGAGTAGCTTGTAGCATTCCCAGTCTGGAGCAAAGATGCATTTTGTTCATCCTCCACTCCCTGCGTGGGGTTACCTGTGCAGGGACAGGACCTGCCCTGCCCGGTGGGTCAGCATCTGCTGAAACGGCAGGAGGCAGGACTCGCTCGTGCCCGCCCAGCACCTACCTCCCCGCACAGCACCGGTGCGATCCTGCCCGCTACAACACACCCCATAGGAGGGAAGGTTTGATATATCCCGAGGATATCATAGTCAAAGACTACGGCCATGTGGAAGCACTCGGGCTCGGATGTGGAGGGCTGAAGTTCGACTTAATCCCTTTGCCTAGCTTGTGCTTGTGTGAGGGCAGTAGGCTTAAAGATACTGATGTACTTCAGAATACCTGGATTCAAGTTGCAGGCTATGATCCCAGCACAAGCTATACATCTCCCAGAGGAGTTTTACAACTATTTTCTCCTTGTGACATGATTGCTGCCTTGCAATACAAATAGCTTTGACATAAATCATAAATCTACTAACCATCCCCATTCCTTCACTTCTTCTTCCTTTTTCGTATTTTCCCAATAACTGACATCTTAGTCATGAAAATCACCCGCAGTTATTCCTGCTGTTTCATAATGCCTGTTATCCGCTAACATTTCTTGTTCTGTTTGCTATTACCTATACTCTTTGCATGAGTGTGTAGACACTTTCTCTCATTAATACACTCCTGACGATATTATTCATCTGCTGTTTCAAAACAACTTCATCTTCTGTCGCAGGTCTGAGCTTGCAGATTGCCTCTGAGAATACCAAGCATCCTCGTTAAGTGCTGGCAGGATGCGAGGGGACCTGGGGAGCCGTGCCTGGTCAACCCCGCACAGCTCCCAAAGACCCCGGCACAGAAGTACTCATAAGGTCAAAAAACTGTGCTGGAAGGAGCTTCCTTACCACTCAGAAAGGCTGGTGGCAGAGACACTTAATAGTACTTGTATGTACAATGATTAGCTGGAAAACAAGCTCTCTCCCAAAGACTGCTTTTTGTGGTGGTATTGGATTTTATTTTTTTAAGACCTTTGAAGCAGACAACTTTATTCTGGCTTCTTTTAATCAGGTTTTTCTGAGAAATTCTTCCCTGGTAACGAAGCAGTCTTTCTGAGATGCCCTTTGGTGAGGTTCTCAGATGTAACACCTTGCAGCTGGTCAGCACACAGGGATAAGGTATGCCTTGGACAGCCTTAACATATATTAATACTTATGGTGCTTTCAACGAGGCTAAATTGAATATAAAACTAAAATGCTGCAGTCCAGTAAAAGGTAGGACAGATGGCCACATATGTACAGAAGCATAGGAAACATCATTTTGGCCACCACTGTTAGCACTGCTTCATGTAATTATCACTAAAATTAGTGCGGCAGAAGTGCTGCGAGAAAAATTATGATGGTCACAAAAAATACACCGTACAAATCCACCCATTAAGTGGGATTTTTGCCTCTGAATTCCATCAGGGGCTGACAGCTGTTACAGCCCAACTCCGCACCATGATTAGCTGCATAACAGTTCATAGACTATACGACTTCCCAAAGATAACCTGCTTCAGGTTGAGTAACTGCTGTTGATCTAAACAGGAAGGTTTTTTTCTGTCTGATTGCTTTAACAATTGAAAACAATTAAAAATTTACTTTCCCACTGAGACAGAACTGGGAAAATCCCAAAGTGCTAACTAATAGCCTGGTATTTTGTTAATCACTTCTGACGGGAAAGATGTTGTGTTTTAGAATAGAGGAAGTGGATCAATCTCTTCTGTCACAGACAAGTGCCCTCAGAACCGGTCTATCGATTATGCCGGAGAGAATATCTTTAGATCTCTTATTTGAATTGTTTCACTTTCTATTAGTAATTAGATACATCTTGGAATAAGGGCTTTAGTGTCAGCCTCCCACATGTTCGCCTACTGTAAAGGTGTAAATACTGTGATTGACAGCAGGTTCGTTTATTCTGTGGTGTAATATATATTTGCCATTTATAAAAAAATAAAAATAAAGCAGTTCCAGTACAGAGTTAGACAGGTAGATAAACTGGTCATTCAGTTGATCGATACATGGGTTTTTGATCAAAACCATACGCCCAAGTGCATGGGCTTCAAAATGCCTCCCTTCCTAAGATGAAACCTGTTCCAAATAAAAGTACAGGTCTTCTCAAAACTTGCACATTTCTATGAAAAGTTTCATTAATAGCATATAAAATAATCAGCACTTAAAATACCTGACCAGCTCTAACCCAATCACACTGATCAACCCGCTGATTTTTAACCTTTTTTTTAATCAAATGTCCTTTTCTGCAAAAAGCAAGCCACGGAGTATCCCGTATCCCCTTTTGATTTATGCTTAAGAGAAGGCATAAGGGAATTGGATATTTTGCCTAAAGAGAATAAGATAAGGTGAACTTAATTTTTGCTTTACAAAAATCATCATTTTACTGAAGACAAAGGAGTCCTTAGTTTGGGAGGCTCTGCGGAGGGCCCTGGAGCCGAGGGCAGCAGGTAGGCGCTGGCACACAGCAGACAGCCAAACAGGGGTGTATTTCAGTAAATGCTGTATGAAGGGCTGGGGGCTGTTGCGCTATTTGTCACATGAACTGAAATTTGACATCTTATGAGCCCTCATAGCTTAAATAATATTTCAGCCTGTAAGATATGCCTGGGAACACCCATTGTCTAATATCAGAGGGTTTTAACATGGGGCTGGCGAGGCGTTTCCCGCCCCCATCCAGTGCAGGCAGCCGGGGATGAGAAAGGCTGCTCTGGGTCTTCCTCCATACTCATCCCTAATAACTTCCTCAAGGCCACGAGATTATTCCTGCTCCTTAAAACCACCTTCATTTCCTAAAGTGTTGTCTAGCACTAAAGTGCACTGTTAAGCTGCTGCCATGTTTTTCCATTCTGGTAGAAATTATTGTTCCATATAGTTTGCTTTTAAGAGTGCATTCTGGCATCCATTTAGGGAAAAGGCACTATATAAAAGCAAAATCAATACGAGGGACAGTTATATTTCCTGAGCTTTTTCATTAGCTATAAAATATATACATTCAAGAAGGGGGGGGAAACAATGCCAATTTTACCCAGACTGCAGGAGGACAAGACAAAGCACGGAAGAATACGCATGAATGTGCACTGGCAGGGGTATGAACTATGCAGCTCTGCTGGGTGCAGGCAGACCTCTGCTCTCACTACGTCCAAACACTCCTGCAAGACACTGGTCTCTCCTATGACAGGCATCAGGTCACTGGAAAAATACAGCAATGTATATATTTTGGTAAATGAGGTGTTTCTGGACTTCTTCTCAGTTCTCGTTAAAGCCAAGCTGACTGTTGGCTGAATATTCGCAGGGGAACTTTGCCTTTGGTCAGCACTAAGAACGAACGAAGAGAAATAAAATAATGCTGAGCCAAATTCTTCCTCAAATCCACACTGAACTCCACCCATGCTATCTTTGTTCTTTTCTGCCAAAGTATACCAAAATATTCTTCTTTCTACCTGAGCAGGCTGTCCTTTCAAGCATCCTTGGATAAAGCTCATCACCTCATGCAGTATATTTTCTAAGATTTGCAAGCACAGAGCTGGAACAAATTCTGAAAAATTGTAATCTATATTTCTGCAATTATAAACTTAAAGATATTGCAGTGAATTTTTACCAATACTAAATCATTACTGCTTTGTTTAAACCCAGCTGAAAAATTAAAATTTATATTGCTATATTAGCCAGTATTTTAACATAGGATAGGAAACCATAAGAGCAAGCATCTTATCTTAGCTTGGAGGAGAATTTCAAATCACAGCGTTTTTTCAGTACCAGCATGCAATTATGTGAGTGAGTAATTGCACACAAGTCTTTTTTTTTCTCTTTTTAACATGCGCCTTCTATAATGGCATTTTCATTAGTAGGAAATACCTGTTGTCTGTAGAAAAATAATTTGTCTTGTTTTTTTGAAAACTAAGTTATCCCCTCTAAAAGATTAGCTGAAAAACACTGTATAAATTTATAAGCATTCTAGATAAAAGACAAAGTTTTGCTTCTTTCTGGTGACCCCTAGTGATCTATTTTGTGAGAGAGTTCAAGAGTGAACCCAACAACTTATTTATTCTGAAACTCAGATAAGGCATCTGGAAGATTTTATCAGTGTGATTTTGCCGCTAGCCTGTAATTCAGGGAACAGGGAAATAAAGGCCCAGAAAACTCATCAGCCTGCGGTTGTTCATTTGAAACCCAAGTGAAGCTGCGAAGGAACGTGTGAGCTGACAATAACAGACAGCACCAAAGAGCAGAAGAGCGTTTGTAGGACAGTCCCTGCGTAGAATAGGTCTCTTGGGTTTAACATGCCACTTACACTACATGATTACCATCAAGAAGCTTTACGTGTATCTTTCCATGTTTTTCTTTTTGCCTTGTGCTCTCAGTTTTGTTATTCACAGAAACTCCCATCCTGTTCTGGCTCTCCTAGGGCTCTCGGTGGGGTAAGATAGTGAAGCAAAGCAGAATTGGGCTGCAAAGCTAGGGAAAAAGTAGCCATTAAGTGGAATTTCATTTTTATTATCACAGATATCTGGCATACAGATCAAAATTTATTTCAAATCCATTTCATGAAGGTGCATCAGAAAGATGTCTCTCTCCCTGCCCGCGCGACCATTATGTTATATGACTGCGAGGCGTAGCTTGTTGAACATCATGAGAGAGCACTCCTTGCTGTGCATACACTGCTGCGTTATAGGAAAGGTTTGGATTAAAAACAAGAAGCCTCCAGCTAGCACTGCCCTGCTTCTGCAATTGTACAATTTGTCTCATACAAATCAGAGACATTTGTCCATCCGATTCATTCCTCTTGAGTTAATAATTGTAACATGAGCTTTAGCAAGACGTTTTGGTGCCGTTGTGCCATCCATCACTGTCCCAGGACTCTGCTCTCCTCCCACCCTGCCCAGAGCCCACCTTGTCCCAACATCTGCTGTTTCCAGTCTCCAGCTCCTGCTCAGTCTTTTCCTGGGCAGCAGTTGGAGCTTCGACATTTTGTCTCCCCCAGCACCCTTCTTCCAGGGCAAAGGGGTAGGAAAGCATTTCTTGCTTCATCTCTAATTGTAGCAACAAGATAAAAACTTCACATTTTCAGCAGTCCTTTTGCACATCTCAGTATCCTGCTCAAACAACTGAGTTTTGCTTTGATAACAAATAAAATGGAAGAGTGTCTGATTTCTTACACAGGGATCTCATGTTATGAACCCTGTAATACTGCATTAAATTCAAGGCCGTTGCTCCTGCCCAGCTCCACTGATTTTCACTGGGAACAGACCAGTCATATGGAGAGCAGAGCTTGGCTCATTTTTGCATCATAACAGCTGCCTTCAAACTCATTTTCACTAAAAAAACATTGAGACCAGCCTTACAACACAGATTCCCATTGGGTATTTTTTTCGTTGCTTCTCTCAAATCAAACTACTGAAAAAATAACATTCACCATCTGAATGTTTTGATTACTAATGTGAGGAAAGGCAAGAAAATTTCCTTTCTGTTTTTATAGCAGAAAGATTTATCACATCTTACTAAATTCTGGAGTGATTAAGTCATATTAAAGACATAACTAAAACAAGGGTTTGATTTCTGGCTTCTGAAGTTTTATACTTGGTTCAAGAACATGTTTTGATTTTGAACGTGATAATATTTCTTCACTATAATACAAATATTGATCTCCTTCCACAATTGGTCACAATGAAGTCAATAAAATATGCACAGCAAAAATGCAAGCAGCAGTTGGCTCAATATAAAGATTGATAATGTAAGCACCTAAAAAAATGCTTTTTATCATCATAAGTCTCTCCTGGTTTTTTATAGTTTTCATGGAGCAAACCAATCCATCATACTTGAACTTCATGCATATTCCTGAAGCCAACAGTTAGTACAAGTCAATTTTTAATTATGATATTTTTATAAAGCCTACAATTTATTTCCTGATTTTGTAAAACACTTTAAACAGCAAGTCATCGATATAAATTATGTAAATCTCAAGTGACCCCAAAGTCATTAATCTGACTGGATTTCACAGTGAAACATAATACAGCAATAACCCACTAGTTCTCCATCTGACACCACAGAGCTGCAAAGATGGCTACAGCAGTGATGAACAACGGGAAATCACAGTTTTGTTCTAGACTAGTGTGATTTTTAGCCTCTTAAATGAAATGCCCATTGTGTTTAGAATACTTGCTGCACTGTCACAATTAGGGCCAAAGGAAAATGGGTCTGTCAGCTCTGGAAAAGAGAACAGAAGGTTATCATCTATAGCACCGTGCAAAGAGCAATGGACCCCTGCTTGAAAAATACTGGCCTTTACAGTCAGCCTGCCTGTGAACTTGTCCCCGTCCCATTCCTACAGAAAACCACAGCAAATCCTGTTGTCGGCAGCAGAAGGAAATCTGCCCAGGAGGACTGAGAGCAGCAGTGGCTCTTTGGTGGCAGCAGCAGCCTCGTGCCGGTTTCCAGCAGTCCTTTCTGCTTTGAAGGAAAACCAAAAAAGCCTGTTGTGCCAAACCCCTTCCCCAGGGCTTTTTACTGCTACAGCCCAAAGGCTGCGGAGCTGCTAGAAAAGCAGTTCCCCCGACCCGTATGAAGCGCAAACTCCTCCTTCTTTCCATCTCCCGCTGCTGCTCCTTCCCCGGGGTCACCCCCCGGCAAGGGCTCCTGCAGCCTGCGAGGCAATCTCGCCTCTCCAGACCCGACGCCTGTTTCTCTCGGTTAAGCCACTTTGTGTGTGCCTCCTTTGAAACCTCTTTTTTGGTTTTCCAGCTGTTCTCCCCTTTGGTGGCCACCTCGGTCCTTTCCAGCCGCTATCTCTTTAGGCACAGCTGTGCTGGCTCCGTCCTCATCTGCTGGCAGCATCCTTCTGCCTTCCCTTCATTTGTGTGCATGGACATTGCCTGTATCCTTGTGGACTTAATGCCGTTAAAATACCACTGAAGTATGTAAAGGATGAGAAGATGGCACAGGGATGATTGAGGATTTTTTTTGCTCGTGCGCAGGACAGAGACTCACAGGATTTAGCTTCTATTCTTCAGTAGAAAGAGTACTTCACATGTCTCAATTTTTTTTTTCTTTTAAAAGTAGGATGTGGTTGTTGTCTGGGTCTCAGTCTACATGAACTGACATCGGCCAAATTCATGTAGGCCAAAAAGAAGAGGAGCTACTAGAAGGCAAAATATCCTGGCTGTTAGATCTCTCCAGCTTCTCTTGCTTTCTATGCCCTTTCTTTCACTTTATGAAAGTTTGTACAGGAGATCAGCAGGTGAGAGGAAGCAACTGCAGCATTTTAGGATGTTTGCTAAAATGTAGTTGCAGAGTAGAGCAAAAGGGCTTAAAAAAATCTGATGACTTTTTGACCTTTCCTAGGGGACAATTCCCACATACTCCATTCTTTCCACAGCACTTGAAATGGTTTCACTTCCTATTTACAGAGTAAGATATACAGTCTGTACTTCAGTTCATATTTTTTTGAACTTCACATGCTCTTCTCCGTATTAAAACATCTCACAGGCAAATGCATATCCTTATATATATACTTCTTATATTAACCCAGTTACACGGTGGCTATAAAATTCCATAATAAGAAATAAGAGCTCTCATTGCACATTCACAAAGCCCTCCGAAGAACAGAGGAAGAACAGACCGTAAGTCTCATAAATCCAGCTTAATTTATTCGTAGTAAGACCCTACAAATCAGACATTTTTATATTCCAGGATATTTATGATAAGATGGTGAATGTGTAACACCCCCCCCAACAATAATTCAATAATTGATGATAAAATAACAAAATAGATAATAGTTTTCAATTTTTTTTTATTAAGAAGTGAAATATTATAAACAATAATGTGGCCTGTAGGCATTAAATCAAATCTGCAGTGGGTGAGGGCAAGAATAACATTTCAAAACTTTCAGAGCTCTCTGATCGCCTGAACCAGAACCTTCCAGCTTCGCTGCTTCTGTAGCTGCAGTAATATGCAGAGATTTTCCCTTCATTAAATATACCCGAGTAACCTGTGGGGGAGATTCTATGCATACTCATTTTCCGTCTCCAGAAGGTTTGTCAGGTGGTAACATCCACAAGAGCAAGGGAGCGGTCTGATAGAGCTGCCAGTCCAGCCAGTCCGTGGTTGGAGGAATCTTTGGCTTTTTGCAGGCCACGCGGAGGAGGGCTTGTTTTGGTCACGCCCAGGGGCCGAGAAGACACACGGGAAAGAGGATTTGGCAAATGCCACCTTGCAGAGCTCCTTCAGGTACATTATGAAAGTCCCTCCTGGACAAACCATGTCATTGCTCTTGCTCAGTCCAAGTCCCTTCCTATAGAGGCAGCCATCAAATCCATCTTAGAAATAGGTATTTTGCTCACGTCACCCAGATCATCTTTGCTTTTCTGTAGGCAGAAACTCCCTGTTTTCCGCCCCAAATATGTTCATAGATGTTGCTCCTAAAGCAGATGTTCTCACAACGTTCTCCCTTAGCCTACAGTGTTCCCTTCCCCGCTGTGTACGTATCAGCAACATGAAATGCATCCTCAATCTCCCTTTTGCTAGGCTAAGCAAATTAATTTTAATCGCTGCTTACAAAGCAAGCTCTTCATTCCCCTGATTATCCTAATAGCCATTCCCTCTGCTTGCACAAATCTGAACATGTACGCAGGGATCCAAATGAGGTCTATACAGTGGCATTAATTTAACTGTTGCTCTACTGTATTTTCAGCACTGAAAGTGGCTTTTCACATTACAGTGGAAACAGTCACCTTGCGATCAGATAGTATATCCTTCTTTTATGGACCAAATTCAACTGTTAATTCTCAGCTTGCTAATGTACTGCTCTGCCCTGGAAGTATTCAAGTCTCATTTGTATGTGAACAGGACTTAAAAGGGGTTTTGGAGGTAATTCTAGATAACAGTATATAAGATGTGTGCATACTCAATTCAATGGTATTTGTTAGAGAAAGGAGGAAAAAGAATGTGCAGCAACAAAGGAAATTCTGTGAGTCAGCTAGAAAGGTAAAAAGCAGGAATCCAGTAAATATCAGTCTTTTGAGATAATAGCTTTCACTGTTCAGCTATTCTTCACCGGTTCCTTATCTAAAGCCTCTGTGGCACATGCTGATGAGAGAGAATTCGACCCGCAGAGCCTCACAGGAGAAAGCAATGTACGCTCTAGGCCCACTTTTCAGCTGCTTAACAATTATGAATGCTTTTTGTTGATCATATAGATTAGAAATCAAGCAAACAGGACTTTCCTACCTGGGAGGAAGGTTCTGATTTACAGTATTTCTGCTCATGGAACCTATTGCTCCCATTTAAAATTGTTCAAGTGTGTGTCAAGGTCAATCTTCTGCAAGAACAGAGTGGCCAACAATGCAAAACCGGTGCTTGCATGATTTTGTGTGATTATGAAATTCTCTTGCTGCACTCAGGAATTACTACACATCCGATCCTTTCTGCCTTGCTCTTTCCCACTTAAAGTCATTGTGAAACACTCCAAAAAAGGTAAATGCAAATGCAGATCAGTCTGCTTCCCGCCTGACAGCAGTTTACACAACTGATAGTGAATCTCTTCACAGCTCTGCCTGTTGGGTTTTTTTCCGGGCATCCTGGTGAGTCTATCTTTCTCTAGGAAAGATGAGGCATCCAGCCCGCTTTGTTAAAAGTCAGCCGAGTGAGTAACACGCAGCACCGCCAAAGCCCATGTGTTTTTCCTGCCTCCACCTCCCAGAAGAGCGTGCCATCTACACGTCTCGGAGGGACCAATCCTACCTCATTCGTCCTAGTCACAAAGGGCTTTTATAAAAACAGAAGGCGCTGCATGGGGCTTGAAGAAGCAGGACAGCAATCCCATAGCCCAGATGGCCTCAGCAGGTACCGCGGTCCCCTGCCCCTCGCTGTGCATGAAATACAGGAAAGTCAGGCAAAATACAGACTTGCTGGAATCAAATGGCCATTTTCTAGAGTGAAAGGGACAAGTACTTAGGTACCGATTTTATCCAGGGCCTGTGGAAGATTACTTACTGCCGTCTGGTGTCTGCAGAGAGCCACAGTCTCGCTCTCACTCAGCCTAATGATGCACTGGCGTTCATGCTGTATTTCAGTCTTCAGCAAGCGTTCACAATTAACAGAAGGAGGGTAATACTTACGTATTAGTTTCTGTATTTGACTTGAAGAGGCAGATGAATAAAACTAAATAAATGTCAACTGTTAGGCCATGGGACTCAATGTGGTTTTGGAAACAGGCAACAGAAGTTTTAATTGCAGACAGAAAGATTTCAAGATCATTGAGATCACTTCTGTCTGATGCTAATGACTATGGTTTCCAGATCAAACCCCAGAATTTACAGCCAGGCTCAGCACCCATTTTGCTTAGATCACTTCTTATGAACAGTAATGACCAGTAAAGAAACAGTCAAAAGCCCAGGTGGCTCTCCTGCAAATGTACATTTTAGAGCCTTGAGACCTGATCCTGCAGCTGCCAGCATCACCCTGTGAAAACCATTAGCAGCTGGCTTCACGTCTAGAAGAAGAAAATGAAATATGCTGCATTTTCACAGCCATCAATCAGCAGATGCGGTGCCAGGAAAGCTTCATAATGATGTAGATATTGCCAACTGACTTTGCAAAAAAATGGTCTTTTCAGGAGAGAGATATGTAGGCAAAACCCAAGAGATGATCTCAGCGTACACTGTTGTGCGTGGGGTAGTGATCCCTTTCTTAGTCGGCGCGGAGGGGACTGGGACCAGAAAGCACCTCCCCTGCCCGAGGTACCAGCCCTCGCCCTTGCGCCGAAGGGCGGCGGCAGGAGCAGCAGGGTGCATTTCTCAGCACCCTTCTGCACCACCTCCCCGGAGCCCTGGCAGCGGGCTCGTCCTCAACCTTACATGCTTAGATGAGTGACTTTGCTTGCTTTGCTGAGCTTTCTGTTACTCTCACCGAGAAGGAAGTTCTGAGAGAAGACGACCTTAAAATGAAAAATAAAGTTGGAGAACTTAGAGTTACTTAACAGATGCAAGCAAACACGGTGGGGAGCAATACGAAAGTATTCATGTACAAAATGTTACTTTTGGGGTTTTGTTGCTTTTTTTCTTAACGTTCTGCAACATGACTGAAAGCTATCAGCAGCATCACTGCTCTTAAATGTTGTATTTCCAAAGATTTGTCTGCATGTACCCCTTCTTATTATCTTTACTGACTTCCTGACAGAGATACTGAAACGTCTGGCATGACTCACGCTGTGAGCAATCCTTTTGTGAGAACTGAATGAAAACAGGCTGATAACAAGGGCGATTTCGTTAAAAAAACCCAGCCAGGTGACTGGTTACATGGGACGTTATTGAAATTATGCATGCAGAACTCTATCATATCGTTTTAGATCATCTTTTCCGTGGCGCAGGAGAAAGTATCTTTATCAGCTCGGTGGAGAAAGGTTGGAGATGATTGAAGTATAACAGCGGGAGGAGGCTGATATGATTAAGTCACATAGCCAACTGCCCATGTATAACAGAGTAATGGAGGTGAAAGTAGAGGGCAAACTAAAATTAAGTCAAAAGAACACAGGAGACAAAAGGCTACACATATAGGACAAGGAGAGGATGTACAATGAGCTGATTTGTGCAGTAGGTAGAGTGCAAAATTTTCATTAAAAGTATTTAGGTATTTCCCGTTAATGTTGATGCAAATGCTGTACTAACTAGTGCTGGAACGGACAGTCTGTTTAGCGAGCATGCATGGAGAGAGGCATGTTTAATTAATTTTACAGTTCTGGGCAGAGAGGTCAGATGACAGCCTGTGAGTAAAATCCCCAGCAGCCAGACTGGACAACAGGAGAAAAAAAAGAATATTTGAGAGAAAAACGGCATCAGCTCTGAAATCACTGTGATGATTGTTCACCCCACTTCAGCAGAAAATAAGTTCTTAGTTTTGCTACAAGCCACCAGGTAAGAATATCGTTGTTATAGGAAATCTTGGTTGCTACAAAGACAACATAGTCTACTTTAAGTTGTTCCTTCTGGGTAGAAAGATGCTACGTACAAGTCACAAAACAGCTGGTCATGTGAGCCGTCGGGCAACCAGGGTATCAGCAGTGTAGTGCTCTCCAAGGAAGAAGTGATCCATAAAAAGTCATTAGAAACTTCTTCAGTTTGGTGCAGAGGCTGCTGTGGGTCACATCATGTCAGGTTGTCATTTGGCCCCCAGTAATCTCAAGAAAATACGTTGGGGGAACAGAAAGCTTGCAACGATCACTTTTGCTAATCATCTTCATGGTGCTATTCTAGTTTCTCGTGGCACTGTTTTGGCTTGAGGCCTGAGTTCACTTCAGAATAATTTCCATTGACAATTTACATCATTGCATACACTCACAAAGAGCTGCGCAAGTCACAGTTACCATCTCCAAATGTTTCCAGAAGACAGCAAGGCTGCCTGGTACAATCATGCAGTCATCAGGCACTATAGAACGGGGTGCTAGAAATTCCTATAAGTTTATGTAATCACTAAGAGCATATTATTCTCTCCATCTGTGGATAAGGAACTACAATAACAGAGAACAGTAACAGGGTGCTAGTTACAGTCCCAGACAGGAGTGAAAAATCTGACTTCTTCCGAGGTGAGGAAGCACTCCGCCTTGAAGAAGCCGGCAGGACGCTACCCAGCACCTGGGGCAGAGCAAATATTTCATCTTCCATCTATCGACACACGAAGCTGTGATGGGAAGCACTCACAAACCAGGAAACCCCAGAGCAAAGGTTGCTTGTGCTGCCTTAATTTGCTCCTGGTGCTTGCAAATTCTAACTCGGTGTCTGTGGCGTGACCATGCACTGATTTGCTCAAGGACGGGCCCTTCCTTCAGTGCCCAGGATAGGTGGCACTCCATTACCGAGCAGTGAGCCAGTATTTCATGTCATTCTTATTTGTAAGCACATGGCTTTAATGCCTGTATGCCACAAAGTAGCAAAAACCATCTTGGAAGTGCCATTCATTTCCCAGTAGGCTTTTTCCTTCTTTATTATAGTAACTGGGTGCTTAATGCGCAGTCATTAATTTACTTTCACAGCCTTTGTGGGGTGAAGGGCAAATATTAACGTTATCAAGGCAAAAGAAAGTAGTGCAGGTCCATTAACAGGGAAGGAGAGCAGGTAAAATTACATAGGGAATACAGATGCATTTGAAGTCTTTGTTGCTTCAGTCTTCTCAGACAAATTTAATTACAATCAGATATTTAGCACAGTTAATTTCAAGACGGTAATAGGAACACAAGACACAAAAAGAAGAGAGACAGCTAAAAATGGGTATATCCAGGTTGTCAGTAACAACTGAATCTACCTTGAGTAATAGCCAAATCATTATGTGAATTAGAAATTATCTTCAAAAACTTATGGAGTACGTCTGAGATCCAAAGAAGGAGAAAGACAGAAGCACAAATTCAGTACTTAACATCAAAAAGTGAAGAAAGGATGAATTGAAAACCTACAAACCAGCCAGACTGCCTTCAATGCAGGTTCCTAATGACTCACAACTTGCAGAGTTATTAGGAAAAATTAACAAGAATAAAATTTGTTACTGAGGGTAGAGCACATAAAGCACAGCAACTCATTAGACCTGTGCACTTGGACTTGAGAGGCCACAGCTGGAATACTATGTCTAATTTTGATCATCATACTTAAATAAATTAGAGGCAGTTCAAAAAGGGAGCAGCAAAGCTAACGAGGGGCCTGGAAATGTGACCTGCAAGGAAAGTTAAACAAAATAGGCTTATCTTAGAGAAGAGAGCACTGAAAGGGGTTGCGTTTAGTCTTCTAACGTGGGGAGTAGAGAAGGCAGCAGTTGGTTATTCCCGATAGCCGCGAACGGCAGAGGAAGAGGGAGACCAGCCTGACCTCGGTACAGGAGAAGGCTGGACACTCCCTAACCACGAGAGAGTTAAGTGGTGGGACACCTTGTTTGGGGACATAGGTGTCCCCAAAACTCCCCTCACCTGGAGCCGAGAAGGGAGTAGGCAAACCTGACCAGCGGGTGGCTTAGCAATATGAAAACCTGCCTCAGAAAAGGGGAAGATAAGGTGACGGGGAAAAGCTGGCGTGGGTTATTAAGAACAAATTGCACCGTACGAGCCAATTTCCTTCTCTGACAGCGTTAGTGGTCTGGTGAGTAAAAGGCAAGTGCAAGGTGTGATGTGTCCTGACTTCACCAGCATCTCCAGGCCAACAAGTTAATGGCTGCAGGGTCAGGGGACCGGGGCTAAGAGTGTCCCATCTGCCGAGGTGTCTGATCTCTGTACCCAGAGCTGCCCAAAGGGGAGCCAGGCACAGAGCTGCTCTCCTCTTCCATGAAAAGTATAGAGATGGGTTTTTCTCACTCTTTCACACTGGAATGAAATAAAAACCTTCTGAAATGTTTAGTAAAAGCACTTAGAAAGAGAGGGAAGGGGAGGAAGATCTTTTTCTTCTTCCTCCCTCCTCCCTGCCCCCAATGCCCTAATAGCTGTTGGCCCAGGAGATAATGGCATTAATTTGGGAAGTTTTCCTCAGGCAGACCCATAGAAGAGCCCAAGCCTCTCATTTTGCAGTTTCTCATGTGCTTTGATTATTCCAAAGCGCAGAGCTTCCTCCCTTTTCTTTTCTCTTTTTTTCCTCCAGCAATTCTGTACTAAAAATCACACAATGATAACTTCAATGGAAAAACACACTTCTGTGAAAGTCTCAGCTGTGGCAAGTCAACATTTTGTAACAGAGAAATTTTTCATCAGAAAGCTCACAGCCAGCTCCGGCATCAAGACTTCAGTAACAGCTAAGCTTTAAGTGCCTCATATTTCTGCGTATCAGGTTCATCAGTCAGGCACCCAGAAAACGAGGAGCATAAAAGTAATGATCACCTCTGACATGGCTGGAGTGACTTATCCGGTGTGACACGGGCCCCCATGGCAGCCGTATCAATCACCTCCTCGGGGCAGCATTCTGAGTATTTTTTTCCTCCAAAATATCAATACTAGCTAACATTTTTTAAACACTGTCATCCATTTCAGTCAATCTTATTCTTCATAATTTCAGTCTCTTTCTATTGGGAAATTTGCAGTGTATTTCATAGTATGAAGTGTCAAGAGAACAACTGCATGAAGGAACAACATCCTTTCCCTTGCCACTTATATTTGTTTGCTTGAGAAATATGTGCAGTAGCAAAACATACACATCCACCCAAGCAAGAGAGTAACGGTTCTGAAGCACCACCACATACTAAGCATCTCTGAGACATTCAAACAGACGTTTAACATTCAAAATCTCTGCATTATTTTTTCCCTCCTTCATAACATTTGGAATATTTAGATAAAATCTTAATGGGTAAAGCTACTACTTTTCTAGCTTATCCATGCAATTGCCTTAACTCATTTGTATGCAATAATCTCACAAAGAGCTTATACTTTTCACTTTTATCAGCCAAAAAGCATACTGGAATTAACATATGGTATCTCACTCTATTCACTTTATACTGATTCCAAATACTCAGGGGCAAGTTTTTAGCAGACCGAGAGTAGAACAAGCGTGTAAAATCCATGCCAAGCCCTAAATAGACAAGGGTGTGAACAAGCCCCCGCCTTGTTGTTGAGCAGCAGGGGACTGCTCAGAGCCCTCTCCTCAGAGCGACCCTGCAGATATTCCCCTGGGGCAGCACCTGAGGCCCTGAGCAAAAGAGTTTGCAAAGTTTTTTCGGGAATTTCTGGGAGCTGCTCAGAAAGATAAGTTCTGCATCAAAGCAATACATTCTGCTAAGAGCACAGACCAAGCAATGGTAACGTCTCTACAGTTCACAAATGTTATCCCACGTGTGGAAAATGGGATTGTGTATAATCTGTGGTGTACGTTGTTGAACGCGGGTGGATTACATGACCTTCCCCAGTCCTTTTCTGCCCTATTGGCTTTGACCTTCTATTGCATTGCCGAAGGGTCCTGTAGTTCCTCACTCCTGGCTCAGGCTAGACCGCAGGGCAACAGGGAGAGGCAGTCTGTTTTCCCCAATGTATTTCTCTCTTTCTCCTTCTAGCAAGGTTTTGTCTGGTAGATAGGGATTTTTTCTTCCCCTGTCAGTGTAAGAGGGGCTAACTTAGCTGTAGTGTTAATTTTACTTGGGCCAGAAGAAATGATTAATTGGTTTGTTTATTCTCTTTAATCTTAATATTGTTTGTTAACAGCTCCAGCTCCCACTTGATCTGGCAGAAAAAAAATCAGCTCCTATTTTAGTAATTATACATATCTATATATACCTCTATCTTATAAAAAAGCTGAAAAGCAGACTCTTCCAGTGTCTCCACATATGATATATGCACACACACATACGATCAAATCTCAGCTCCTTATGCCCTGCTCTCATGGGAAAGGAGACTTAGCTTAATGACTATTTCAGAGCCTTTTGCAAAGAGCTGGACTGCCATTTCTCATGAACTCACAGCCAAAATAACCTGCTGCTGTAAGAAATCTTTGAAAGGGTTTTGGCGATGCAAAAATACTGCAAATTGTTATTGCAAATAAGATTCAATCTGTATAAAAATCTGTCATTCTTGGCTATACCCAGGAAGTCTGTGGACTGTCCTAAGAAAAGGTATGCCTTGAAAGAGAAAAGGTCATTTTTCCTACCTTAGAAGAGGATTTTAAATGATGGGACACATTCCAAGAATAGGTCTGAGAAGAAAATATGAAAGCTGCAGTCCTGTGATCAGAGTGATAATGGTTTTGGTCCCTGATTAAAGAGAAATACTCAGCTTTGATGTACTCTTTGTAGTCAAGGAGTCATAATGAATAAGTAACAAATATCAAGAAATGAGTTTGAGAGAAATACAGAAACTAACTGGTTCAGATAGCCACTTCAACTCAGACCTACACTGTATTATTCATAGCAGTGGCTGAGACCCTAATGGCAAATCAGACTTGCTGCAACATGAACAAATTTGCATTGTGGCTAAGAAGAATTGCAGCCTAAAAGGGTACGAAAATGTAGGAAGGGCAGTTGTCTCTCAGGACAGATGAAGATGAAGACTGTGTCTTGCAGTTGAAGAAATATGTAAAAATATTGCAGATGACATAGATCCAGAGTGTTTTGGATGCACACCTAGGGGAGTCAGACATTTATGTGGCTGATCACTACAGTATGGGAGATAAATCAGAATTAGACATCCTTGCTTGAGGTAGAGGACAGGGAAATACCTCTGTTACAGAAGGACTGTTAAGAGACCGAAGCGGTCTCCCCGCTTCATGTTCCCATGCAGATGCTGCAGCAATAGTTCAGAGATAAGAAGGATTATCATGAAAAGCAGTAGGCTGACCCTCTTTTCAGCACTGTTCATGCCAAAATGCCTCTATGCTCTTTACACTGGGTAATCAGGGTTGGGATAAGTGCCATGCCAAGACACACTTCATTATTCTATATATTTATGCTGCGTGCGTGCATGCATTGCTTTCCTGATGCCAGAGCAATAGGAGCTGCGTAACTTCCAGCTTGTAATGTGATGGGGGTCTTGCAGGAGACCTGTGTTTTGGATCTGGCTGTTCCACAGTCAGAATAAAAAGAATAAAAGATAAGGGCTCATCATATGGAGCAGTTCATGTGAATGAAGGCAGCTGAGATAGGGAAAACAAAAGCACAGAGGTTGGGCTCTTGGAGCAAACCCAGGAGCACCCTCAGGAGCGTGTTTCGAGTGAACAGAGCTTGGGTTAAAATGGCATTGGTGACACTTTTCTCTACATCAGCAAGATCTCCTGTAGTTTCATTTTGACAAACTATTTGGCCTGGAGAAAAAGAGGCATATTTTTCTAAAAGTTGAAATATTTCCTTTCAGTGTCTTTGCAAAAGAAGTGACTTGATGCCTCCATTTAATTTCAGGTTGAAGAGGAGTTTAGTCTGACTTTCAATTATTATCAGTCTTTCCTTGTGATTTTAGAGATTCTATTTCTCTGGAAAAAACAAAGGTTTCATTTTAGGTTGAAATAAGTCACTTTTCCTTGCTGGACCAGTGAATTGCAAATCATCTACTTACTAAATTTTCCATGTGCCGGTAACATCTGTTCAACAGTTGCGTTTTTCAAAATTTACTACACCACAGTATTACAGCTGTGCCTTTCTGTCCCTCCTACATGCAGTCTTTTCCTTTCTACTTTGCTCTGGGTGCTGTCTGTACTCATATTATTGCAGCAGAAAAAGGTAGAACATTAGCATCGGTTAATCCTTTTATACCTCAAGTCTTCACATGTTTGGCCAACTCTGCTTTTCATTGTGCCTGTCTGTCTCTGGAATAGCCTCAAAATTCCAGATACAGCAAAATAACCCAAAGTGTAGCCTGGTCCCGTGGTACTGCTGGAAGGCTATTTTAGAATTAAGATAATTCAACGGTTTAAGTGTGTTTGCTGGATCCCTAGGAGCAAACTTTTATCCCAGTTTGCAGGGATTTAGCCATTCAGTTGTTATTAATATTGAGCCATGCTGCTGAATCTACATGTTCTGTAAGGAAATAACCTAGATTTTTGTGCTTTCCTTTACACTAGACACTTATTTCAGCAAATAACAGAAAGGATGAAACGAAACTTGTCCTTAGCCTACAGTTTTACAGTGGCATGACAGAGAAGGAATGAGAGGCTAAAAAAATAGCTCGCAAAGGTCTTCACAGTAAATTTGGACCCTGGTTTTTCTTTCAGACCACATTTGAAAGTAATATGTGGGGTAAAACAGAGAGTTGCAGTTCCTGCCAAAGGGTAAGTTGGAGGTAGGTGGGTAAATGGTGGGAGCTGAAGTGAAAAAGGGGAAAAAAAAAATGCATTTCAGTCTTGCGATCCCAGCATGATTCACCTTGGCAGGCCTGAACGTTGGGTCTTCTGGTGTTCCTCAAAGAGAAACGCAGACCTGTCCGCAATGTGCTTTGAATGAGAGACAATAAGCCTTGTGCTGCATACTTCTGTTGATGGAAAGCTGATTTTTGGACTGCTGAGACTGAAACATGCCAAACATTATCAGCTGTAGAATTAGTCTAGCCAGTGCAAAAGACTCCAAAAAAACCCAGTTGTCTTGGTTTTGGCTGGGACAGAGGTAATTGTCTTCCCAGTAGCTGGTACAGCGCTGTGTTTTGGGTTCAGTATGAGAAGAATGTTGATAACACCCTGATGGTTTCGGCTATTGCTCAGTCGGGTTTAGACTCAGTCAAGGACTTTTCAGCTTCTCCTGCCCAGCCAGCAAGGAGGCTGGAGGGGCACAGGAAAGGTGGGAGGGGACACAGCCGGGACAGCTGACCCAAACTGCCCACAGGGGTGTTCCATACCGTGGGAGGTCATGCCCAGCATAGAAACTGGGGGAGTTGGCCGGGGGGGATCGCTGCTTTGGGACTGACTGGGCATCGGTCGGTGAATGGTGAGCAACTGCATTGTGCATCACTTGTTTTGTGTGTTCCAATCCTTTTTTATTAATGTCACTTTATTGTTGTATTAGTGTCATTGTTAGTTTCTTCCTTTCTGTTCTGTTAAACTGTTCTTATCTCAACCCACGGGTTTTACCTTTATTTCCGATTCTCTCCCCCATCCCACTGGGTGGGGGGGAAGTGAGTGAGCGGCTGCCTGGTGCTGAGTTGCTGGCTGGGGTTAGACCACGACACCGATCCAAACTCTAACCTAAAAACCAAGAGAGCAATTCAACATCAGTTTTTTTGAAAGAAACAGTATTAATAAAGAATCAGGCAGGTAAGGAAATTCTTTGACAGGCACGATGATGCTATTTTTGATGACTGTTTGTCTCTGAACTTCATTCACAATAAATGTGATTTTAATTGTAAACGTTGCTTAGATAACATGGGATGCGCGTGAGTTCAGTAAGGATGTTTACTCATACTGCAGTGCAGAATAAAGTACCTGGCCCACCTCTAAAACAAGCGAATGCACTTATCCAAAGCAGTTCAGCTTTGGTAGTCCATGAGGAGCAATTTTCTTTGCTGCACAGCATGTGGACCAGAAAGGCAGGAGGGCAGGAGCCAGCACAACCGGGAGGCTGAGTAGGGAGATGCCTAAGTTCCCACAGCGAGACTGGAGCAAGTGACAGCAGGTAAACCTTGTCCTTTAGGGACTCTATCGATCTCACCCACTTCAGGAGTCTCATCTGTGAAAGTCTCTCCCACAGTAAGTTTTTCTGTCAGAAACTCTTTTGCCTAGAAAAAAAAAAAAAAGAGACATTTTCCATCTCATTATAGCCAATAAGCAGAGGTTGGGGCAAAGAAACTGGTTTTAATATCCCTCTCCTGGTTTCTGCTCTGCAGGGATGCCATGAGGCAGCAGCATATTTTGATATCAGACCTGTAGATTTTCTCGATGAAATTATACATTTTATAAATGTAATTGAATATGCATTGGTACAAAGAAAAATAAAAGGAAGGGAAACAGCTGGCAAAGTTGGCATGTTCTTCTTTAGCATTAGCAATATATAGTTAACAAAAGTACACAAAAGAGAGCAGTTTCAGTGGGAGGGGGATCTGCCATGGAATACCCAAGTGCTCAGGCCATTGCCCCAGCACACGGCAGATCTGGTTTCAAGCCAGGGAAAACCAGCCAGCTCCAAATCTGCCAGTGGAGCCAAACCCAGCAGAAGATGTCCCCTGGTCGCCCCCGCTTCTCTCGCCTGTTTGTTAGCCTTTCCTTGCTCTTCCGACGGGTCTATTCTGCAGACTGTGCTCCGAGCACATCCAGTGCCTCTCTGGGGATATCCGCTGCTTGCAAACAATATTTATGCAACTCAATTCAACATCAAGGCTAAAAAAAGGTTAATGGGATCCTCATTTTTGAATGCAGAAAGAGGAACATTGTGGGGGATAAAAAACAGAAAGCCTTCTTGAGGTCACCTATGAATAAATGTGAACAGGTGTAAGGTCTGCACAGCAGCATGTGGCACCACCGCTTCTCAGTCTATCACAGGCAAACCCTCTTTTATTAATGGGCTGACAGGCGTGTTATTCAAACTGCGGGGTTAAAAACATAGTTACATTTCCGTAATATTCCACCCACACAGTGGATACTGTAGGAGATGCAAGAGTCAGTCTTGCACGCGGGACCACAGCTGACTCAGGCACCGGTTTGGAGATGTGGGTCCACAGTGTGCCTTTCGGAGTGGCATTTCCCTGCTTTAGTGGGAACTAAACCTTCTCTGAACTGGCTTAACAGTGGAAAACAATAGCAGTAGAGCTTCCATGCCAAGTTTTAGCTATGTGTGCTTGTGCAGGATATTAGCAGTTGCCAGACGGATCTACCTGTACAAACTCTCTGTTCTCTAAACAACTCATAAAACACAACACAGAACTGACCAAAGCCTGACATTCACCACGTTTCACATAGTCAAATTTTACAAGTTTCAAAAGCAACTCAGCAATGACGGCAAATTGCTAAAGAATAAAGTAGCAAATGATAAATTGATTGCCTGCTGCTTCTTTGTGTACTAATTTGTGTTATGGCTTTCCAATCTGAAATTGCTTGAGTAGATTTTTGCTGTTTGGTTTTTTAGCTCAAATTGCAAATGAAATGACTGTGGTAAACTGAATGCATCAAATGTAATGAAGAATTGATCAATTGTTATGTTGTAGAGCTTTTCTGAACAGTGGTTTCTAGCCTATCTTCTTAAGATGAAAATTACAGTTATTAGCCAATTACCAAGTAAGAATGCAAAACCGAGTCTGGTTTTGATAACAGAAAGATGGAAAAAAACCCTGAAATAGTGCACGTCTGCCTATAATCGCCTTGTTTTACCTATGGAGGGTGATACACAGATAAGATTTTCTGTGGAATTATTCCCTAGCAAAAAAATTAAGCTCTGGTTACTTCCTCCTTCGGTAATGCTGGGTTTTAAACCATATTTTTCAATAGAAGGTATAACTCTATTCTATTAGCTAAAAGTCTGCTCTCACTGTTGTCAGGCGAGAAGGCGGTGGAGGAGTAGAATTGAAAGCTCAGCATGGAAATGGCTCCATGGAAATAAAAAGTACTAGGATTCATCTTGTCTGGTGAGAAGGAACTGTACTGCATTATCAGTGTCTGAGAAAGAAAGAGTGGTTCCCATTGAGAATACTCCATCCAGCAATCTGATTTCCTTTTATTTACTTTCTAAAGAACTAGAAAGTGCCACCACTGCACCTCCTGTAAAAAGCACTGGCACCACGTCGACTGTGGTGGAGGAAATCCCCACCCCATCCCATTCCATCCCGACCCATCCCTGCATGGGACACCCCCCCCCCCCGCCACAGCCTGACAAGCCACTGAAGGACAGAGCTCATCTCCTGGCTGAGAAGATCTTCTGAGGACTCAAATCTCCCCAGAACATTTGGAGTCATTTTTAAGGGAGCATAAATTTTAAAACACAGGAACCTACACTGTGATCAAAGTCTGTTCAGTGTAAATGAGAAAAAAAATCAGTCGGTTTACCTTCTGCACGGCTGATCCTGATCAAAACACATCTGCCTATAATACGCACCATATGGGGCAACAATTGTCTCGTGTTTATTCCTGTGCTTCCCTAATCCCCTGTGTCCTCTGTAAGCGTGCGTATCTGTACCTGCAGCTCTAGCTGGATGGCCAGAGAGAGGCATTTTGGTTTACGCACATGTAATTATGGAGATGTTTTTTCATATTATGGTAATTACATCCTAAAAGATTGAGCAGGTAGCAGCTGTAAATGTAATGAAGACTCAGCTGATACCAGCTGAACTGGATTTTCTCTTATATCAAAAAGCAGCGTATAGCTGAAGCCCTTGTAGATTCCTGAAACCCTGATATTTTTATGAATGCTTCTACTACTCCTGGTAAATAAGCGGAGATCTGTGGAGCTACCAAAGCAGAGACGACCCTAAACAATAAGGAAAATTAGTACCTGTTAGGATGGTGAATGGGGAGTAAATTCCTCTAAATAAAAATAGTAAATGCATTTATCTGGAGGTCTTCATGTATAAGAACTGAAAGCCTTTCTCATTTGTGGGATGAATAGGCATCAGCAGATCTCATTCAAGTGCTAGACACACGATGGGCAGTGTTTTCCACAGCCAGAGGTATGAGATTCCCCTGAAATACCAGTACGGCTGAGGGAAACTTCCGACTGAAACTGTGACCAACCAACCTCTTTCTATAGAAGGAAGGCACCGATGCATTTTAATTTTGAAGATGACTATGACTGTATGTACAGAAACCGTATCTTTCGGATGTTGAAGAAACAAACAGTTAGGATTGCTGATAAACTTGGTTTCTAGAAATCTGTTAGACTTAATGTCACACTTCCACGGTTGGGAGTACACAGCTTTATCTTATCACGCTGGCCAGGCAGGCTGCTGACTATTTCTAGCTCATGACCTTTTATTTTAATATTTTTAAATCCATCCAAAGTGCTATAATGCATGAGAAGGGTTTTTGCATCCGCAGCAGGGGCTGCTATGTGCTCGAGCCTGTTTTGCGTCAACTCTCCCCAAGTTTCGAAGAGTGAGCAGCCTACGAGAAGATGAAGGACAGGCGCAAAGAAGACCTGAATTTTGGTAGGAAGGTGGTGAGATCCTTCCAAGTTTGTGCATTAGTCGGGAAGTGGAGCGTGTCCATGTACATTGCTGCAGAACGGTAATGAATAAAACCTTACTCCAAAGGCAAGAGCAAACCAAACACTTCTTCCTAAATGTCAAAAACCTGACAGAAAAGCCCATTATAAACATGTGAGGAGTGTGCAGCTGCCGAAACCTCTATTGTGCCAGTGAATGGAATGAATAATAGCGATGAATAATAGCAAAACAATAGAAGGAAAAATTGCCTCGTCACCCTGCATACATTAGGAACTAAATCACACCCAGGACACACGCACGAATCTGGCATTTGGCAGCGCTAAGCTGCCTTCAGTCGGAGTCCCTTTATCTTTCCACCAGTCTCTGCCGCATCCTGGTTGCACTGACAATAATAACTCAGTGGTGACACTTTCCCCAATGCTAAATCACCCACATAAAAAATTAAACTGAAGAAGTGGGGGGAAATGTGGCCAAAATTCAGCGTTTGCCATGGGACCAGTCTGGAAAAATGTGTGGCTCGCAAATTGTAATTAGCTTGCGTCGCAGTTGAGGCATGGAAGCAGCTCCAGCTCTCCAAGGGGTAAACCATGGAAATCAAATCTCCATCTGAATAGAGCCCAGTGGGTTCTAAAATCAAAACATGGGAGTATGTTTTTGCTACTGCTATTTAGGAAAGCTACATTTGCAAGTCTATGTTTAACTGAGATTAGGAGGTAAGAAAGAAAGAACCTTTTCATTTTGTTTCACTTTTTAATTCTGAGGGATGAGAGCAAAATAGACCAATCAATAACAATAATTATAATTTTCTTTTTATTGATTGCTCAGAAGTCCTTAAAGG
This sequence comes from Sagittarius serpentarius, assembly GCA_034782735.1. Classification (NCBI taxonomy): domain Eukaryota; kingdom Metazoa; phylum Chordata; class Aves; order Accipitriformes; family Sagittariidae; genus Sagittarius; species Sagittarius serpentarius. The sequence continues at coordinate 47,791,671 of JAVKLA010000001.1, read as the reverse complement.
CATCATCATTAACTTAGAGATAACTTGAGGAAATTTATAAGGTTTTTAATTCTCTTCTGACACAGAAATAGTAAGTGATTTCTATATTCAGATGCTCAGCCTTCCCGGCTCTGAAGCTGAGCCAGAATTAGCGAGGATGAGACTTGGTAAAATTTAATAGAGTAATTGACACAATTTGGCTTTGTTGCTTTTCTTACTGGCACACTCAATAGATGAGGCTGTATTTCGCAAAGCGGGGGAACTACAGACTTCACCTGTCCTGTCCAGCTGCCCATTGCTTTTTATCTATGCGATCATGTGTCGTCCCTGCCGTGCCCACATTGATGAGAGATGCAGATAGCGAGTCCTGGAGACCGAAACATTTTAAAGGACAACACTTCTGCTGGAAACTTCTTGGCTCATCCAGGTCAGCTGGCCACGCATCCATTGTTGTCCCTGAAAAGACTCGGTTCCTTCATCCTCTCTATTTATGGAGCACTGACGAAAGCGCTTTTCAGCACACATACTGTGGCAGTGCTCCAAACTCCACATTAAACTGCCCAGAAGCTCCTCAGACTTCGCTCATGTTTCTTGCAGGGACCCCTTGTTGTCACCTATTTTGTCAGCCCCTCTTGACACCTCTTCTGGCCCCATGCCTCTAGCTGCGTCCTCGTGCGCGAGCTGTACGTAATGCATTATTCTGCAAAGCATTCAGGGGAAACACAGACTAGAAGGAAAGTTTCATATAATCAATTCCTCCTTTCTAAACCGCAAGTTAAAAATAGAAATCCAAGCCAAGATAAGAAACACTAGCACGAATGAATAGTTGTTTTCTCTGGAACTGAACGTTGGCCCTTGGTTTGTCAATAGTATATTGCTTTACTTCATACAAGACCAGGGTGATAAGTGTCTTTGTTCCCAGGCAAATGAAACTTGGATGCGTCATAAAGACAACATCTTGAGGTGGCTGGAGGATTTTTTCCAACTACACTTTCTCTCAAGGCCCCGTGCTATCGCCTTTGTGCAGAAAAAAAAAAGAATTCCCTAAGAATTAAGCAATAAACTCACTAATCCTGCCTGATGGGAGCAATCTAGTAAGAGTTTCAGTTACACATACTGTAAGTACAAAATATCGAGGATGCCGTACAGAGCACCCCTGGGACTGAGGGAAGAAGGAAAGGGACCTCTTCCCACATCGCTGCCTCTGTCATTGCTGCTTGAACCACACTCAGGCACTGCAGGAGCATATATTGCAGGCTACGGTTTTTTTCCTCAACATAGCAGTTCCCTAGAATTGAACAGTCTAAAGCCTGCCTTGAAAGAAGAGTGCTTGCTCTGTAAACCATACATGTGAAAGAGTCTTTAATTGTACACTGAGTTCCCTGGGTTACAAGAAGACGCCTTATTTTCAAAATAGTGTAATATCTAAGGGGACGTGTTAAGCGGCAGAATCCTAGAAAACCGTGTTCCTCCTTGGTTTGATTTTCCTTCTTAATTCTGTCTGTCATCCAGTACAAATAATACATATGAAAAATGTCTTATTCTTTTTAGTGGGTGCTCAGCCTCTTCCTGGGTCAAATTTTCTATAATTACATTCATTTTACACAGTGGTTCATTTATCTCTATCAATTTTGTCTTATGAACACACTATGACTTGTTCAAGACCTGGCCATTATGAGTATGTGGTGTTTGTACAACGTGCTTCTTTATCAGTTCAGTTCAGTTCAGTTCACTAGGAGGTTCTTGTGCTTCTGAATTATCTGAAAACATCTTTATTTATTAGCTATCAAGGTTTTTTATAAAATTATTATGTTTTACCTACCGGAGGAGCATGCATGGTCCAAGCATTTTTATGTAGTGATCACTTTCACATTCACAACAGATTTCTGCCTCTGAATATTTTTAGGAATAAAATTTTTGTCATCAGCATGCAGGATAATTGCATTAAAATCTTAGCAAGTGTTGGTTAAATAAGGCAGCAACTTTCATCTGTAATAAACCGTCAGCTGTGTCTTAGCTACAAATGCCTTGTCGATTAATAGATTATTGTTCACCTGGAACTTGCATCCACTAAAAGAAATTTTTTAATGTTGTCTGATCAGAGCCTTCTACTGTCATTTTGAACACATCCATTAATTTCCCTTTCCCAGCATCTGCCTTCCTTTTCTGACCAAACTCTCTTTCAACGTATGGTAAATCATAATACGGGGAAGTGGATGTCACTGACACACTGAAAGCTTCAGAAGCTTTCACTGGAGCTTTGCTACATCAGTGAAATGCAGCCACTGGGCATGGAAGTGGCTGGCGATTAAAAGGTTTTCTTCTGTCTCTAAAACAGAAAGAGAAGAAAGCGAACACATCCTTTGTCTGCAACTAATTTGGAGTTATGGCTTAATAGCCGAGGCATTTCAGACTGATTTTTCCGAATGAAAATCTTTCATAATTTTCCTGTGAAGAGAAATTCACTCAGGAAAATGTTTTGTTCCACTACGGATTGTAAGAAACAAAAAGTGGAAATCTGAAAATCTGCCAGAGAGGGACTTCAAAAATTTACTGTATGTCATACAAATGCCAAAAATACGAGTATTGTCATACATAATTTGTAATATATACATATATATATACACATTCATATGCACATATGCATACTTACATATACCTACGGGTGCATATTTTCAAATGTCATACTTCAAAAGCACCCCAGCACCTCCTCTCGCTGCCTTTGAGCAAAGCCATGTGAAAGCCAGCGGGCAGCCCCGCTCCCCCAGCCCTGGGGCTCACTGCCGTTTTGGGGGAAAGCTCCAGCTTTACAGAAATCTGTATCTGGGAATATATCTTTCCTGGACACAGAACAATTACAGCACATTGCCAAATGGTGCTGTTGGTTAGTATTACCTGGATCAGTCACTGGGTTTTCATTCACCCTCCACAGAAAAATTGTTTTGTGATCTGCCAGCTATTTCCCAGAGCTTTAGAATGCCCTTTAAATATATTGTGTGGCTGGCACCACTTTGCCCAAAACAAACACGCACCTTGGGCTTGTGGACTATAATTCTTTTAGGGTTTTCAAGCTGCCATCACCTATTGATATTATTTGATTTGCAGCCACTATTCAAAGCAAACAAACAAAATCTTACAGCTTCTTAAACCTTCCTCCACGTAAGCCACTGATATTTACTGGGAGCAAGAGCGACAGGTAGAGCTCCGTCACACCTCCGCTCACCTGCCTTTAGAAATAAAAGCAAAAGTTTAGTGAATTATTTCCTTTCAAGTTTTCAGCCTGCCGCTCCAATTTTCCTGGCATCCCTCCCTGACATGTGTGATGCTTCCTCCCACGGGCATGAGCGTCAGCGGGGAGGGATGGACCCTTAGCAAATGCCTGGTGGTCCCCACAGCAGCATCCTTCCCACCAGCACCTCTGCCCAAGAAGTGCACGGCTGGCTTGGCTGCTTGCAGACCGTCCAGCTACAAACCCGCTCGAAATAAGCTCCAGCCAGCAGATGTTTAAGGTGTTAAATGTGTGGGCCTGTGCGGGGGGCACCCCAGAGTAAAGCCCTAAAACCACTCTGGTTTGGCTGGTCCCTGGTATAGCCCTGTGGAGTCTCAGTCCCACCCAGTACAATATTGAGCAACCCACCAAGAATGGGCTTCTGGGCTGCTGCCCCCAGGACCTACAGACGTACGCACCTTCCTCCAGCTGTGGTCACACCAGTGTTTCCTTTAGGTGAGAGCCAAACCCCAGGTCCCTGACAGTATTTCAGCATGAAACACCGGTTCAGATATCCACTTTCTGCGCATTTTCCATCAGACGTTTCTGGATGCTTCTGCCTTCTGCAGGAGGCTCTCCTCTTCCCAGCGAGCCCACCGGCTGCCCCTCATTTCGTTTGCACATGACAACTTCCCGCACATTAACGTCAGGTGAATCTCGACCTCCAGGCATTAACAGCAACTTTTCTATGGCTTCAACGGAGACAGATTTTTCCCCAGAGGACTTGCTTTATCATGCTGCCAGAGTTATTCAAATGTTGTTTTCACTTAGCAGCTGCAACAGGTATTGTTATTTGTTTGCTTTTTGCGTCAAAAAGGAGCTACTCAGTGTCTCTTTGCAACAAGTTGCTGCCACAAAATTATTGGGTTTAAAAAAAAATGCTTGAAATCTACTGAAGAGAGCAAATCCTTATGTCTTAGCGACAGCTCCTTGCCCATATCAAGGGTAATGGTGGTTCAAGAAGCAGCTCTTTGCAGGAGACTAAAGCACCAGCTACTGCGCAACATTTAGCTCCAACAACACCCTGGATTGAGCGCAACAAAATCTCACCGCACAGTTTAATTTCCTCCTGAAGGAAAGCTGAATCGTCATAACGACAACGAGCACTCAGCTGCCTGAAAAGCCAGCATTTTTTTCATAAGCTCTTTTAATGCAATTATAGGAATAAAGCTGGGCAATTAAATTAAATGTATAGGTTTCTCGTATGTAAAGAAATAAATATTTCCTTTTAAAGGCAATCTAGCCTGCACGCCAGAGAATAACAGCAACTCCATACAAGACATGGACGTGGACTTTTATTGTTTCCCACAACAGGGGGGACAATTGTGATATTGAGCACTTTATCACTGTATACAAACTTGACATCTGCATCTGACTTTGTCATGAATTAAAAATGAAGAGGAAGGCTTCATCCAGTTAGAGTGCAGCTGCAGTCACCATAAGGTACAGGCGGGCATGCCTCAGGTGAACAACCAAGAGGGCTCAACTGTATCTTCTTGGGGTGATTTTAAATAGCATTTTCATAATATAGTCTGATTACAGTGATGCCTTTATTTATTTATTTCTGCAGGAAAGGCAGTAGTAATTAACTTGTACCATGGCCTGCAATTTACATGTTAAAATTTGCAATGATGCTGTCATAAGGCCATAATAAGCACCATTTTAAAAGGGAAACTTGATAATTGAGGGATTGTTTTGCTCACGGCTTGCTGCAAAGCCTGGGCGAGCTTTTGCTCGCGCTCCCTCCTGCTCCCTGCCAGCGCACTCCGCCTTCGACTCTGGTGTGGTTCGGTCTGATCTGCATCAGGGTGCGAACAAAATCCGTCAGCCTGGCTCCAGGGGAGCTGACAGCAGATCAATTTGCTTCGCTGACTCCTCAGTGACAGCCTGCAAGCATAACTAAACCCAGTCACAGGTATATAAACATACTCTGACATTTAATACAAGTAAAATACACCTTTAGAGGTGGTGGCTGCTTGAGCCAGGGCTTCACATATATGCTCTTTAGGGAGCGAACGTGTGGCATTTGTCCCAAAGACCGTTAAATCTAGTGGGTGAACACCCCTCTCCTTACTGACCTTGCATGCCTCCCCCATGTGCTCCTCCAAGTCCCTCCCTGCCCTTTGCAAGTCCCGTCTGCAGCATTCAACTCCTCGAACGTTAACGTGCACTACTGCAAACAAAACTATGCGAAGGATGAAAAATAATTAGCCGTATCTCAGTGTCTAATGTATTTGCATTGTTTAGACAGAGTAGTTAATCACTGGTAAGACCACAACACATTGTGTGAATTTGGATTATAACTAATACACATTGAGCAGAAGGTTATTAATTACAAATTAATTACATTTGATATTATTATTATTGAGAAAGTGAATGCAAGTAATTATATTACAATGATCCTGCAGGATTCCTGTGGCAATACTGTGCAAAGAGCTGTTTACTTTTAGGCTCTTTTGGTTTTTGTTCAGAAAGTAGGTACTAAGGGCAAGCAAAAGGCAACACGAGCCAAAGTAGTGTTCCCATTAACGCTCCTGAAACACTGAGTGATATTGAAGGGATCAGCGAGGGTCTGCATTTTTTAATGGTTTTTAAATATAGGGTAAACTTTTCATTTGTGTAAAATAGTCGGTCTGCTGAAATGTCACTTGTTACCTTGGGCTGGGAATTGGCAGAGGACAGTCTCCATGTGGTCCCCACTGCTGGGCCCAAATCCCCAGAAAGGACATTGAGGAAGGGAATCGGATCCCAGATTTAATTAGAGATGCAGTATTTCCAAGTGTTCCCTCTCTAAAATGGCTCTCACCTGTGGAAAAGAGAAGCTTAAGGCACTCCTTTTTTATTTAAAAAGGCAATTGTATTAATTCAGCTGAATTTTGCATTGGAATTGCACTATTGCTTTGACAGTTTAGTTCCCTGAAAATTGCAATAAAGGCTCTGTTACAGTACATTTTGTCCCCATTTGTCTTGTATACCATTGCCTTGCCTTTGGCACAATAAAAATAATCTTTAAAAATAGTGCCATAAATGGATTGACTTTGACCTTCTGAGTATCTTGTCAATAAAATAAAAATGATAAATCTGTTTCAGAGTGCCACTGGCATAATATTAAAGCAGAGTTATAATCTGAAAAGTGACATTTGAAAAATGATATTATGGGGAGGGGTCTTATTCTCTGTCAACAGTGTCACATACGTACATGAGCTCTATTTACAGTGCAAAGAGGTGATTTGCTAAATGCCCGGCTTGCTCCTGAAACCAGGCTGTGCAATTCCTGCGATGTGCTCTCTGCCTTTTACATCGTCATTAGCAATTAAAGATTACTGCAGCAAGACATTAGCTGAGCCTTCTGTTGCCGATGCATAAAGCAGAGCAACTCTACCTCGGTCTCCTCCTGTGACCCACTCTGCAGTGCCAACACAGCGAAAATGGACTTTGCCTCACAGAGAAATGGCTAAGATAACCAAGAAAAGGCCCTTTTTTTCTACATGATCAGCTTTTTGAAAATAAACAGCTTCTAACAGAATCACTGCAAGGCTTCTTTCTATTAGGTGATAAAAACCTACTGAATAATCTGTAAAAAATACAAGAGACGTATGAAAATAAACAGGGCAGGCACGTAAACAAACATACGTGGAAGGGCAGCAGTTTTTCCTCAAACTTCGCGATGCATGCACAGAAGCTCTGACATATTTGGCTTTATGGGTACATGCCTCAGGAGAGTCTGACCTGTAGCTTGAATATTTGCAGCCTAACTTGAGCTTATTTCTAAGAACCCTATACTATTGGTTTTTCACCATTTCTTTTTCTCTTTTTAGCATTTCTTGTTTTCATTATTCTAAATATGTATTTAAAAGTACGTAAAGTGCACTTTATACTTGAGCATCACTTTATATCGTGATTAAAACGCTCATGCATATAGTAAACTAAATTACAAAACCACATATTTTCAAAGATCATCAGGCTTTGGAACGTCAAAACATTACTTGATTTCTGAGGAGGAGCAATTCAGATGTTAAACCCTAAAACTAGACGGAGATCCCATTAAAGGACTGAGGTTTCTCAGGTTTCAGATACGATGAAAATCTAGATAACTAAAATCTTCCTACTACCAAGCTTCCAATTTTATATATTTAATTCCAAATTTGATCTTTTCTCAGTGTTTGCCTTGAAAATTAGCCTAACCTTAAACTGAATCTGAACATAAAAGACGTACCCCCCCCTTTAAGTGTGGTTATTAACAGGATCCAATGGAATTAATTTGAATGAACGTATTTAATCATTGTCCTTTTCCACCCTTTCCAGCGCCCGAGTGCTCACCGGAGGGACACCGCGTCCTCCGCAATCCCTACCGCAGCACCAGGTTTGACTCACTGGAGCTGCAGCGAACGGCAATTCAGGACCTGGTTTGTGACCACTCCTTGCCACCAGCATGGTACCGTTTCATGATCGACAACAGGCCTGCAGAAATGCCAACGAGATGTGTCGAAGTCAGTAAAACTTAAGCATAACCCTGGTGAACTTTAATAAATCATTTGATGTAGTTTTCCTTTCCAGCCACCTCTATACTCTCATAGCCAGTAGACTGCGACTGCAATGGGGATAGGTGAGTGGTAATGGGAATATCACTTTTCCAATAATAATAAACAACAACAACAACAACGATGATGATGTTACATCCAAGGGCAGTAGTCAGCGACTAGGATCCCTATGGACTGGGCATTATTCAAACATAAAGTAAGGTGTTTTCCAACTCTAACGAGAGATACTTAGTAATCCACATGTGTCACTGTAAGTAAGTTATACTTTTGTCAAGCAATTCTGTTGCTTTAGGAATGGATTCTGGAACTTGAGTCTTTCCCCATATAATTTATTGTGAATTAGGAATATGTCCTTGTTATGAAATCAGAAGGGAAAAATCAGAAAAATGAATATTAAGAGAGATTCTTTAGTCATACAGAAGGAAAAGCTAAATTTGAGTCTTTTTCCACTATTACCGTTTCTTGTATTATTTAGTTTCATAAGTATGCTAATGGCTTTCTAGAGCAAAATAGCTCCACCACATAAGACTACTCTCTAAGAAAGACAAAACTATAATTATCTGGTTTTATGTATGTTTAATATGTATGACAATAACATTTAACTTGCAGTCATTGCTGCCAGAGCAACTTGAGACCCTAACTAAAGACATTGCCATCTCAAGTAGCCCAGCTGCAGGAGGTTAGAATAATTTCAAACACACTGTTAAACAAAATTATTCAGAAAATAATAAACTAATTACCATAAATGAATTTAAAGATGAAATATTCAGCCTAGAGTGCCAGGAAGTTTAAAACTGGGCAACACTACCCTAGCTGGAGAACCTTCTCGAAATTAGCAAACAACTTTTCATATCCATTCAAAATGGACCTCTGAACTTGTCACGATAGAAGTATATCTTAATAATTGAATGTTAAATGAAATGTTAAGAGGTAATTGTTACTTCTGTGGGATTTCTAACTCTCTGCATACACAAACCGTAAGTCTAATTAATGTGAAAGAACTGGCATGATTACTATTGAAATATTCATTTCATGGCAGGTCATCCTTGAATATCCCAATGCATTCTGAAGTTTATTTTTACAGTTTGTTCTATAAGTGTATATATATATTCTATAAAATTATTTAATTTGTATTTCAGCAATTTCGAGCATGTAGTAATGCTCGACTGTATGAGATTTCTTTCCAACAATACATGCTTTGTTTCTTTTGATCTCTTCTCTGGAGTTTTTCATTCAGGTTTATAGAGCTATATTCATTAGTTTAGTTTCTTATCTTGTAACATAATTCTTGCCATTGGTTTCTTCATTATACTCTGAATGACAGTAAATCTCTGCTTCACTATGCTGATGAAGGATTACATCTGTTAGATGTCACAACTGGAAGAATACGCTTCTTTTAGATCTCCACCTTCCAAATCTGCCTCTACATTCTCTCTCTTCCACTTAATTAAATCATTGTTTAATTTGGCTTTCCATTTAATTTGAGCAAAACCTCTGGAACAAAATAATTTAAATTAATAACTGCACAGCTTCCACTCCTTAATAAGCAGTTATTATTGGACATTCCAGCCTGGCTGGAGTGAGCTGATTTTAATTAAACAAGTCAAAGACAAAATCCTAACAGATAGAAGAGAAAAGAGACCATATAAAGCCCGACAATACAGCTGGAGAGTTAAAGAGTGCATTACTCCAACACCTTGTAAAATACACGTCTGGTGATACCCTGTAGATTCTAGCCCGATACAATTAGCTGCTTATTGATGGATAAGATTAACTTCTTAATTCAAAGTAATAGTAGGTAAGGATTCTTGTCACCCAATTGCGTTCAAAAGGGATTTAAACCATAATGGAGATTTAGAGGTCCTGCCCGGCTTGGGAGAGAATGGCGGCAGGACAAATGGCACGTGCTGGGTGGGCAGGAGGGAGGCCAGCTCCAAGAACCGGCTGCGGTGCCTGGGCAGGCGTAGCTGACTCCTTCAGACACGCTCCCAAAACCTGTATTCTGAATTTTGCCACAAAAAAAAAGCTCCACAATAAAAATGTGGCCCTGTCTGCATATGGTTTCATAACCATAGAAAGTATTATATTCAACTGAGAGCAGAACCGAGTCACACAGAGAAGTTATGAGAGCCTCAGTCTACAACCACGCTACAGCTAAGAGGCACAGCAGCCTTTTTAATGAAAAACGAATAACCGCTCTTAAGAAGCTGCTTCTCATCCACTAGTCTAAGAAACAAGTCAAAAACAAAGGGAAAAAAGATGGAAGAAAAACCCAGAAGCTTTTATGTCAAAGAGAGTGAAAATATGAATTGTATTCCTGAATTCTCCATCCCTCGAATCCGACTGCTGTCCATAAACTTATTCCTCCAGTGGCAAAATACGTTTGATTGAAACAGCTTTCCAATTTGGGCTTTGCCTGCTGAATTTCTGGGGGGTGACGAATGATCCTGACCTTCCTCCCTCTATTTCTTCCTCACCTCTCCCCCTGTGCTCCCGACGGAGGCACAGCCATTACCAGATCCTGGGCATGCACTCTTGGCCACAGCCACTTCCCCATCCAAAACCAAATCCTAGTAGAAAAGCAACACAAACTTGTGAATTTTGTATCCCCAGGTATTGAGGTTGCTGCCTACAGATCACAAACAACAGTTTGTTCTTCAAGAACTGCCAAATTCACTGTGAAAGGCAAAAACACTAAAGGGAGAAAGCATAGGGAAGCTTTTGCTAAGATTAAGGCACTGTCTAAGGAGCAAGAAACAATGCACAGACACGGCCAGACCTAGTAGTAAAATGACCTTCAGAGAAAGAACAAAAGTGACATAAAAATTAAAGCTCAACAGAAAAATCTATTAAAAATACAGAGAAGTATTTAACAGTCAATAGAGGAAAAACATACGTCAGTCACAGAAATTCAGGCTTCTGAATTAAAAGAACGTAGGATATGCACATACAGCTGTATACACGTACATATGGGCAAGCCCCAGGAAAGGAACGAATACTAAAAAGAAATGTGAGAGACACAACCCGCTAACTTTATTGAAGATCTGCTCTACAATCAGATAAAAGGTCAATCTGTGGATTACAGAAAAGCAGTGCACGCTGCTAACTAATGCAAATCCAAGTGCCACGCCATGCTAACGACAGGCAGGCCTTGCAATGCTGGCTCACGCCTCACGATGAAGCCAGAAATAGGGCTGGAAATGCACTTCTTCCCCTCGTTTACATGGGAGTGAAAAAGCATAGATTATACTCTGCAACCTTAAGGAAAAACATCAATTAAGAATGTGATTATGCAAATAGTAATTGGTTCTGGAGCCAGCAATAATACTCTTGATACCACATGCATGAGTCGGCTTCATTACTTCTCAAAGCAATGCTAATATTTCCAGCTTTGAGTAGTCAACTGCAAACAGCAAATGATAAGCTAAAAAGAAAGGGGTCAAACCCAGAATCACTACTGGAACAACTGTCACTATCAAACCCTTGCCCTCTGAAACAGAGGATTCGTGGTACTGTATTCCTTGAGCAGAGAGATTAAAACAGATGTTACCGCACTGACCACAAAAATCACTACACACCCACTGCTGAGGTGAGACACTGGTCTCACTGGTCCCCAGATCTTCTGACATGTCAGAGTACCTCCTCAGCCGGCAGTCCTCCCACAACACCCGTCATTACAGATGGCCCAGGTGCATGCGTCAGCATTTACTTATGCGTGCGTACAAAAATATGCATACAACCTGAACTGATAGGCAGATACCAGGTGCGTACACATACATTTACACAGATACACATACACATAGGTACGTATGTGCACAGCACCACATCCCGTCAGCTGAAGTTCAACCTCTCAGAGCAGCCACTGCTTCAGCCTTGGCTTCCCCCCAGTCTTGAGGCAAACCCTCACCTGGGTTCACTTTATTTTCTGCAACCCTGTTGGCATGCATGGCAGAAGTGGAGGTCCACCAGGCCCAGACATTCGCCCCTGCTGGCAGCCAGATGTGGTTGTCTGGAGGAACTGTTTTAACAATATAAATTTATTTTTATATATATATATATATATACACACTAGGCTCAAACATAGGCTTAAATGCTAATCTTGGGTGTATAAAACAAGGTCATGTTAAAGCGTGTCAGATCTAACCTGCCTATGATGCTTAATATTGTAGCCCCTGCAGAAGAAGATTTGCTTTTCCCATGCTTGGTTTAATTTCCTCCTCTGCTTAAGCTGTTGCATAACATTTTATACTCACAATCAAAATACAATAGCTCAACTGCATACTATTATTTTTTTTATTTTGTTTCAATTTTGAATTTTCTCTGAATCCAATCCTACATTGATTTGCAATTGTTTTATGAACTTAAAAGCAAGTGAAACTTTCAAGGTATTATTTCCTGTTTTCATCTGTAATTCTCTTTCTCGCACATGTACGTGAATACTCCAAGATCATAATGGTAGGTATGAAGAGATTTTGTTTTTCTTATTTGTCTTTCAGACATACAAAAAGCCTTCTGTAGAAATTACAATTACAGCCTCTATTGTTCAGAAGCATGTACTTGAAAGAAACACAAGACAGGCACTGGTTTAATTGCTACTACAGATATTCCTGATGTAAACTGATTTCTGCGGAGTTTGGCCCCAGATTGAAATAAAAAATCTTATTTACCTTAACTTACTACAAAGAAATTCAAAAAACTAAGACAAAGTAAAGTTTTGAGTGGATAACAGATGCAAAATCACAATGCTTTAACTGCCAACCAACAGTATACCAAAAAACCTTCCATCTCCATCTAACTAAAACAATGCATTGCTCACATATGGTGCTACTTATTTTTAACAGCATAATTTCAGTGCAATACTCAAGTGACAAGAACAATCAAGCTTGATTTCTTTGTGCAACTATAAAGAACCTCAGAGTGTTCAATCAATCAAACTAGTTGATTCTCCGAACCCCAACTAAATGGAAGGAGACATCATTGGATTAAACAAGGATGGTTATGTCCCATTGCTTTGGCAAAGGGGGAAGAAATTTAATTTTTTGTCATTTAGGTTTTCTGAACTGAATTATTTAAAAGATTAGCTGGTGCCTAATTATGAATCAAAAATACTTAATGAATGCTTACCTGCCACAGAGAGGTGTTGTGAAGATTAATTAGGTAAGGTTTATGAAATGCTTTGAAGATTAAAAACACCACTTATTTATAATTGGATAAAGTATGAAAGGATACTGAGCACTAAAGAAGCCTGGAAACAGCCTAAAAACTCCTTTTTGTATTAGATAAGTTCTCATTTGTGCAAGCTGTGTCACTGGATACTTAATACAGATGCACCGAATGACCTAAATTTAGAGTTTACAACAATATAGTTTACTCCACTAACTTGCCATTACATTGATCAGTTGCAAGTCCAAGTAAACATGTCAACTGAAGCAATCAAATGCTTGTTATCTCTTCGGTGGAGTGCTAATCAGATACCCACTGCAGTTCACCACCCAGGACACTGCTTGAAGATATGTAATGGAGACAGGATCTGTAGGGGGAGAGACTATTTTTCATCAGACCTACCAATACACTCGGAGATAAATGGACGGGCTGTGGGCACACACGTATTTTCCAGTGTCACTGGTATTGTAGCTTATCTTCCTTCCTGCTGTGTAGCTTCCATTTCGAGTGGCAAGCACAGATATTTTGCACGCCCCAGCGACAGGGCTACCATGCAGCCTACATTACGTAGCTCACCTGGAGAACCCCAGCAAAGCCATGGTCTGATCCCCACCACCGGCTTCCCAGCAGACGAGCTCCTGCCTGCGACAGACTTGCGGAGTTTGCTCTTCTGGGGAGGCCGCTGTAAGGTTCCTCTTCTTCACTTTGGAAATGCTGCTGAGTTACGGTGTGAGATTCCCACAGCTTCATGCTATTCATAGAGCAGCCATGGCTGTAGTTATTGCAGGTAAATGCTATATCTTAAATGCCAGTCATTTACTACCTATGTATTCCATTTTCCATTTACTCTCCCAATCAAGTACTATAAAATTTAATGCTAATTAAACCTGGGACTTGAACATTTTGGCTTTTTGAAGTCTCTTCTCCTACACTTTTTTTTTAAAATATTTTTTCTTTCGTTTTTTTCTGTTCTTATCTGTACCACTGTTTGAATACATGAATATACATTTGCCCTTGCCTTCCCAGGTCTGCTTTCTAATTCACAGAGGCCTCATGCAGCAAATCCTTTTGGCTAGCATGGGGCAACTTGCAGGACTGAGATGGACAGCATGTAGCTCAAAGCAGAAAATAAATGCATGCATGTCATAAAGCCGCCAGGAAAACAGAAATATTTGATTTATACCAAAATTCTTCCTTGGCCAGCCTGTAATACTGTATCATAGTTTGGTACAATAACTTGCTTTCTCACAGTCTGGCTTTTCCTGGGTGCAAAATCAGTCAAAAGGGTTCATTATTGCTTGTAATTTCTGCACATTACATCATAAACTATTTCGCTCAAACAGTTTCAGTGCCAGATTTGCCAGGACAAATTTAGGGTGCTGCAGATCACAGTGGGGTGGTATCAGAAAGCCTGCAGACAATGCTGGCGGCTGACGTCAACGACGCTAATCCATACTTTCTCGAGCACTGAAATGGCTCACAGACTTGTGGCAAGGATAAATACAAAGAGGGAGAAAGTCACCATCCTCTTATTTCAGCGTTGGTTTTTTCCTCTCTGTGTTAACAGGGGATACAGGCCCACTTTTACATACAGACCGCATTTGGGTTTTTTTCACAGCCAGAATGCACTTGCATCTGTCTATTTATCTCCATGGCCCACAGCACAGCAGATAGATGGGTGTCTCATTAATGAATTTATCTTTTCAGCACTGCTGCAAGGCAGGGAAGTACTATTACCATCTATCTCAGCCACCTCTACCTCTAGTTCAGAGATAAGGAAGTGAGGCACGGAGACTAAGTGATTTGCCCAAGGTCAGGCAGCAGCCAGGGAAACTGAGGCACCGCACGTGCCCGGCCAGAGGCAGCTCAGCGGCCGCACTCCCAGCGGAGCAGCGCTGACATGTTGGGGCCAGTTACACTGGTAAAGGCAGAGGCAAATGGATGCAACAGCTTATTTTGAGCAGCAAAAGGTCTTCTAAGGGAAATCATTAGAGTATATTTTCAGTTTGTTCAGCCATGGGCGCAAGTGTTCCTTGAGACACAGGTATTTGCAGGAGATCAGGTCACCTCAAAGCGACGAAGGTCACTTTTCAGCAACCGAATGTCAGTAAATGGCAGCAACGGCCCTTTGCAGCGGGTGTTAGCAGCGTTGGGGGAACGCTTCCCATGGCACGAGCGGTGCCGGCATCCCTCCTCCTCCTCCTCGGGCAGCGAGCGCCGGTGCCAGCCCCGGGGTCTGCTCTTCAGGGGAGCACCCCAGGAGGGGTGGGTAGGCTGCGCTGCGTCTCCTTACCAAAACGTTTCCCTTCAAGGCTTTCTGCGAGCTTGTACACACCCGATGAGCTCCAGCACCCGTTCTCTTCTGCTCTGCGCTCCCCTACTCTAATTCTTCCCAGCTTGTGGGGTTCAAAACACCTGCGAGGTACGCTCACAAGTACCTGCATTTCAGTGTAGTTCGAAAAATAATGATTCAGTCCAGCAATCTTCACTCACAAATGCAGAGGCACTGAGGCAGCAGTTACGCGGCGTAAGAGGAAACTCAAGGTGCAAGTACCTCATCAAGAAGGTAACATGAGTACGAAGCAGAGACTGCTGAGCTCCAGTTGCTGTCCTTCTCTCTGCGCCCGTCCTTCTTCCTCCGCACACAGTACTTCTTCTCTGGGTGATGTTTGCTCCAGTCTTCTGTGTCACTACAAGTGTGTGCTCACAAATGTGCTTTGGAAACATGTTACTTCACATCAGATCTTGCTCTCTAGGTCAGTAGCTCACCCGGACACAACAAACTCCCAGCATCCGCATTTTTCCCAGCACAGAAAGCACCGGCGGCCCCTAAAGCTGCAAATAAATAAGCAGAACAAATCTCTTAAGAAGTTACACACAACGTGGCTTTTAAATAAAGGAAGGGAAGGGATTTGTCTAAAGTTCCACGGAAAAGCATTTTCATGCTGATCCCCTCCTCTCCTTTGCCAAGGCGAGGCGGGCACGCGGTTCCTCCCCGGGGACCTGCCGCGCTGGGTGACCTCCAGCCCCTTCGGCAAGGACAGCGGGGACACGGGCACCTGAACGGGAGGGCAGGGTCAGCCCCTCTGCTCGGCCAGTACTGCATTTCTAGGGGAAAAAAAAAGACTTGGGACAATTTTAGCAGTATCTCTGGAATCCTTGTTTTCAGAAGCCTGACAAGAGCTCCAAAAGGAAATCAGAGTGTGTCATGCTTTAATTTCTTCAAAGTACCTTCTTTTTCTGGGTGTGCAACCCCCACTCCCCCACCCCACTTTCTGGCTTGTATAGCTCCCAGGTAAAATTCAAACTACAGGAGGGCACTGGTGCGTGACTTAATAAATTTATCCTTTGGCTTTCACCACTTCCCCTGCTGTCACAAACAGCTTTCAGTCTTAAAAAGTGAAGCAGCAAATCCAGGCCAATGAGAAGAAATAGTGGGCTTTTTCACTTTTTTAATGTGATATATAGCCAAATGTTCACACCAGGAGGAAGCGTGTCCCCGGAGTCAGGTTATCAGAGATAGTTCACTATCGCTGGCTGAAGAAATGCAAAGCAATGGCAGCAGTCACGCTCTGAGGAACATGACAGATACCTGAGAGTAAATTATTTTCAGTATTTGGTAATAATTTTCAAACTTTAGCTCAAATATCTGTATGCTTTGCATATTGGCAAATGATCGGTAACAGTGCAGAACGACGAGTTACCATTGTAATTGGCTGTGTATATTTTATTAGGCTCCGATTACACCTAATCTCCTCACTGAGGTACTTAAAGACAGCTTTGGGTAATCCTGTCCCTTTAGTCAATGGGAAGAGCCTGGCAGGTAGAGAGGGCAATTCAGATCCGAGATGCCTGCACATCCATCTGTAAGTTGGGAAAGGTAAATCTGGTGCAGCCTCTCCCAGCCATGACTCCAAATGACGTAGTCTAAACCATTTAGGACCAGACCCTTCTGCTTTGGGATTTCCTGTGTTCAGGGTATTCAGGAAATCTGTTAATAGATAGAAGCCTGGAGGTCAAAACCCCCAGAAAATCTGATCATATCATGTATATCCTGCACATGTTTCTTCTATCCTGCATATATTTTTCCCCTTCAAGAACGAAGGAGAGGCTCAGGCCCCAAAGATGTGCCCAGTATGTGCTGGAGGGGTAGAGCAGAAGCTCTCAGGGCATTGGCAGCTGAAGCTGCAGCTGTCTTGGAGGAAGGTGCTGGTGTGTGATGTTCTCAACACAGTGATGTCCTGCTTCAGGACGGTCCCAACATCTTCTTGCCCCTCGTGCTCTGCCAGCCTTTGCTTTCTTCTGCCACAGATGAAGCATGGATGGGAATGGCCAGCTGGCGTGGCCCAAAGCGTGCTTCCCAGAGAAGGGTTCTAGCCTGTTGACATGCTTTCATCTCTTTCATGCAAACCGACCAAAAGTAGAGGAAAATACTCTGGAATCCAGTTATTGTGTTCTTTAAGGATTTTATCTGCGTAAAGTCACCTCTCTAAACTGAGCAGGGCATGTTCATCCCCACCTGTACAGCTTTTTCACTGACCCTCCAAGTTCACCACACTCAAATTCTTGGGTTTTAGTGATTCTCCACGGAGTCACACCCCATTTGCTGTAAGCGCTTTCTTTTGTCTGCATCCTCAGATGAATAAATGCGGGACGCAAGCTCCAGTGTGGCTGTCGCTGAAGTCTGAATCCCTGCCAGTTCCCGGTGAGAGCAAGCGACTCACAGCCTGTGCTACCTGGCAGGTCTTCTTCGGGGGCACCAAGGACTGCTGCTTGTTTCGGATACCCATCGCTGTCAGGAATTGCGGCGAATTCTTTGTGTACCTCCTGCAGCCTACTCAAGGATGCATGGGCTACTGTGCGGAAGGTGAGGATCAGTAAAGTATTTATCAATAAGATTGCATATGCCTCTCTGGCTGTGTGTTCAAAGGTCCTGGTATTGTAATGCACATCTCAGTGACCTTGCAAGTCAAGCATCACTCCCAGCAAGATGCAGACCATGTAGAAAATAAATCAGCAGCAGTCCAAGGTGTTCCTGAAGAATAGCTATTATTGCCAGTGCAAAATGCAATCTGGTGTGCATTACTGAAGTGTTCTTTGCTTGGTTACAGTTCACATGTAACCTTTCCTACTGTCTTTGGCTCCGCTTTGGCTTGAAGTCGCACAGCTAGTGAGCGGAGGCATCTCCGTTTTATTGAGGCACTGTATCCAGGACACTGTATCTAAGGTCTGTACTTATCTTCAGTAATCCTGTATCCCCCCCAAAAAGACAATTCTGAAAGTCTGGAAAGAAAAAAACCCAAACTGATAACATCTTTTTCATGACATTTATATAATTACTCTCGTCAGAAATAGTTTTCAGCCTGCTACAAGAGATCTAACCTCTGTTCAGTAGCTAGGAAACAAAGGAATAGCAGAAAGCAATTGCTCACTCAGTTAAACCTTCCGAACTTTGGAGCACGTTCAGGTGCATATAGATTTAGTCAGAAAGGACAGTTCTTTCTTAAAAGGAAAAAATTACCTTTTTACTTTCCTTTCAGCATTTTTGGACAGAGACATGACACACTGAGAAACTAGGGTTATCACCTTTCAACCAGGCAAAATTTAAGCTTAAATAAATTTTAAAGAGAGAGAGATCTATTTTCTTATCTTTATCAATATTTTAACATCCCACATGAGGAAGAGGGAGGAAAAAAGGCTCAAAGAAAGTGAGATTACTATATAAATAAAAAATATCCGTTAAAATAAATGAAACTGCTCTTTAATTTCCCTGACTCGTTCTCAGAAATGACTTTTTAACTGAATACAGTCATTTTCCAGTTTAAGCTTGGCTTTTTTTTTAAACTGTAAGATTTCCACTACCCTTGCTTGAAGAATTTTTTACCAATACCTTTTGGGTGATTAGTTTTGTCCTTTCTGTTGATCCATACTTTGTTTAGTAATGCAAATCTGCCTGCATTTTTCATAAAAGAAAGTTTATCCCTTCCCATCTATCCCAAACCAACGACTTTCTGCCTTTTTCTTACCACTGCTGTTGACGCTTTCCCCTTTTTCCTAGGCATTTCAGGTCCAGCTCCCCCGAGTCTTTAACTTCTTGTTTTTAGGATGTTTTTGCAGTATCAGGTATTGGATGGAAAACACCCAAAGCTGAAGTTTCTTACTGGGGTTGTGAACTCACTGTCTTAAACTCAGCTGTGAACGTTGCACCACGGGAGCCTCTACGCAGCCCCAGAGCCGGGTCCAGCTGGCATTGTCACGGCTTCTTGCCAGGATCGATCCCCCAGGCCCATCCGCTGCAGGCTCGGGAATAGGACACCGGTCAGCACTTCGAGCTGCGAAACAAAATGAAATTAAAGCTCCATAGCTTGGCAGAAAGGACAGGGCTGGGAAAAGTGGTGTACGTGCTTGCAATTCTGCTCACATCTTCCCATGAGCTGATCACCTAACTTTGTCCTTCTGGAATAATTTCCTGCAGAAAGTCATGGTGTGAGCCACAGATTGAGGCCGCTTCCCTTAGAAACAAAAGAGAAAAGGATATAAACAACTGGCCCTTATTCATATTTTAAGTAACTTGTTTCTTTTTCTTACCTCTTGTTATTTGCCCTGGAGAGATGTTAACATATTGGTTCTTCAGTCTGCTATAACAGCCTCATACCTTACTCTCTTGAGCTTCCATAATATTTTCCACACTCCTCCAAAAAAGTTACTTAATTTACCCTTTCAAAGCATCTGAACCAGCTTCATGTTCCGTTTGAGTCTCTAGAGATGAAAGAACATCACCCTACAGTATGATACATCTTTTTGTTTCTACTTTCTAGGTGAGTTTAACAGGAAGAAAAGTTTCAGACTTCATTACTTGTTGAAGCCTATAGAAAGCAGGCTGTATTTTTAGAGAAATGGCATTATTCTGGGCAGAGGGAGACTATATTGAGCAGACCCAGCCTAAGTATGTCCCAGAACAGCCTGGAAAGGATCTTCACGGCATGGCAATATGGGCTGGGGGCTCTCTGAGGGTCGGTTTACCTCTGCAACATAATGATTTCTCATATCTCTTCTGTACTTATTGCAAAACTTGGATCAAAAGGCTGTGCTTCAGGGGGATGCAAAGCTGATGGCCTTTGCCAGAGTAATTAATTTGTATTAATCTGACCACTTCATTTCAATAACATTTATCTTACTGCAAAATTAAAAAAAAACAAAACAAACCCACAAAAAACCAGGTCAGCTATTAAAACAACCATAGGTAGTCAGTACACAATCAGCAATTTTTGCATTTTGTATGAAATACATTTTCTTGCTTGCATAGTTAATAATCAAATCACAAGAATATAAAATGTAGTATTTCTCCCATCTTTAGTTATACTGACATCTTCTTGTTGACTGAACAACTGTAATATTAAAATAACATTTTGTGCTACATCCTTCTTTTGTTTCCTTCTTCCAGACAAACTCACAAGCCTGACTTTGCAACCAGTGATAACTCCCGAGCTCGTGCAAGGTCGCGTCCACCTGAAGTGCACTTACAGCCGCCCCTCCTCGAAGCTGCCGCTGCAGTACGTGGTGGTCTGGTCGCGCCTGTCCACCCCAGGCAAGAAAGAGCAGATTCAGCGTGAAACCACCCTGCAATCGTTTTCCTACGTAGAGATGAACGGCGTAAATCTCAGATTGGGAGACACGGTAATGTCACCCTGCCTTCAGCAAAAAAGGTCAAACGCTCAGGGGGATCAAATCTTTTTCTTAAATCTTTGTTGTGTTTTTTATTAGTGCTGCTCCTCACTCGTTATACTTACAGCTGCGGCAGAGAAAAATACTGAAACTGGTTCACCACAAGATTATTAAATAGCATTTACCAGATTCAGGATCTGTAATGTTTCTTTGAATTGCAGTGAGTTCATGGAAGCTATCCATTTTACTATTTATCTAAAGGCAACTTGAATATTTGCACTTACATTACAGCCTGAATGCCATGAAGTTGGTATGAGTAGCAGGTACATGTGCCTGAGCCAATTTTTGCTTAGCATTTTTTGTATCTTTTGACGGCGAGAATTTGCAGTAGAGGCAGGCTCAGCTATATGCACTCAGTAATTTTTGTACTCATGGACCAGAGACACAATAACATCTTTTCACGAAAAGAAGGATGGTACATTTTAAAATGGAGGGAGGTTTATTTTATGGTCTTTTTCATGGTGTTCTGCCTCTCTGATTCCAAATTCTTGGTTCAATAGCATACTGAAAGATAGAGTTCATTACAAAACAATCTTTAAGAAGTATATTTGATGGCTTACATAGCAACACAGATCTAGTTTCAACAACAACAACAACAAAGAAGCCAATACAAGATGTGAAAAAAATTGACTTGTCTATGAATTCATGGCCTTTCATGGTACAGAAACAAGACTTTTAAAGTTAAATTAGGTTCATAACTTTTATAGGCAGAGAGCCATTAGTGATGCTACAACAAACTGAAAAAATAAACAGGGATAATGGCCTTGTGTTAAAAGTAGGTTGGAAATAGTCTTGGCATTTTGCAGCTCTTCTTTGAGACATTTAAGATATTTAAAAAATGTGAATAAGCTTTTCCAGTTCTTGAAAGGATGAGTCATTTATAACAGTGGCACAATCTAGATAGTTTTTTCTCATTTCTCCTCATAATTATGCCTCCTGAGTTCAGAATCTGACTGATGCTACCCTCACTCATATTATAACATGAGGTAGAAAATGCTGCCAGTTTAAGACAAGTTTGTGTTATGAAAAGATATTTTCATCAAAATAATTTCACTTGCAATCACTTCAAATCTAGTTTTAACAATCCTAAGGGATTCAGACAAAATATAGTTTTGTTAACTAGTAGCATCACCAAATCTTTATAAGACCATTTTTATTATATTAAGATTTCAGTAAGCCCTTCTTTGTCCTCCGCTGAAACTACACGTTTAATTTAGTGGGTTTAGTGAAATTAAAATGTTCTCTTCCTTGCTAGATTTTTTTTAAAGGTCTTCATGGCCTATTTGACTAATTATAATTATCCATAAATCATCACTGGTGAAAACCAAGCAATGAAGCCTCAGCTGTAACTGATAATTCAGTTTTACATAATAAAGATTAAAAAAAGCATTTCACTGTGTTTGCCATCCCACTCTGGGTGTCTAATAAGTCACAAAGGGGCAGACTCTCCTTTCACCTCCAGTGGTGTAAACCTGAAGAAACTTAGTAAGTGGTGGAGACCAGTGACAAGAAATGTTCCTCAGGGGTCGGTATTGGGACCGGCGCTGTTTAACATCTTTGTCGGTGACACGGACAGTGGGATTGAGTGCACCCTCAGCAAGTTTGCCGATGACACCAAGCTGTGTGGTGCGGTCGACACGCTGGAGGGAAGGGGTGCCGTCCAGGGGGACCTTGACAGGCTTGAGAGGTGGGCCCGTGCGAACCTCATGAAGTTCAACAAGGCCGCGTGCAAGGTGCTGCACCTGGGTCGGGGCAATCCCAAGCACAAATACAGGCTGGGCGATGGGTGCATTGAGAGCAGCCCCGAGGAGAAGGACTTGGGGGTGCTGGTTGACGAGGAGCTCAACATGACCTGGCAATGTGCCCTCGCAGCCCAGAAAGCCAGCCGTGTCCTGGGCTGCAGCTAAAGAAGCGTGACCAGCAAGTCGAGGGA
>JAVKLA010000001.1:47733469-47763758 GCA_034782735.1 Sagittarius serpentarius | reverse complement strand
GACCCGCGCTGGAGCAGTCTGTGCCTGAGGGACTGCAGCCCGTGGGAGGGACCCACGCTGGAGCAGTTCATGAAGAACTGCGGCCCGTGGGAGGAACCCCACGCTGGAGCAGGGGAAGAGCGTGAGGAGTCCTGCCCCTGAGGAGGAAGGAGCGGCAGAGACAACATGTGATGAACTGACCGTAATCCCCGTTCCCCCTCCCCCTGTGCTGTTGGGGGCGAGGAGGCAAAGGAAATTGGGAGTGAAGCTGTGCCCAGGAAGAAGGGAGGGGTGGGGGGAAGGTGTTTTAACATTTGGATTTACTTCTCATTATCCTACTCTGGTTTGATTGGTAATAAATTAAATTAGTTTTCCCCAGGTCGAGTCTGTTTTGCCCACGATGGTAGTTGGGGAGTGACCTCTCCCTGTCCTTATCTCAACTCATGAGCCTTTTGTTATATTTTCTCTCCCCTGTCCAGCTGAGGAGGGGAGTGATAGAGCTGCTCTGGTGGGCACCTGGCATCCAGGCAGGGTCAACCCACCACAGTGTTTTTTCAATAAAATATACCTCTAAAATATATATGTGCAAGAATACAATGCCTGCAGGGAATGATGCTGGGTTCTGACATTTCCCAGGATGTCACGCTGGGGAAGATCACCAGGAGAGGCCTCCGTTGGTGCCGGGCACCCTCGTGCACGACCCTGCTGCTTTGCATTACAGCTCCCTTCTTGGCAGGAATGCTCCACGTGGCATGCTCAGAAGAAAGTCTCCATGCGAACATTTTTGGTAAAAAGCATTGAAGCCAAAAGTGCAAACAGCCCAGCAAGTGTAAATACAGTACCTGCAATGCAGGTACATTCAGTTTGCTCAATGAGCTCTGCAAGGGGATCGGTATTATTTTTTTTTTTTTAATATATGTTATCTGAACTCTTTCTGTGTTGTCACCGCCTTGTCAGATCCCGATTTTGCAGACTCTCCCTGTGGCAGCTGTAGGAGAAGCAGCAGGAGGAAGATCAACGCTCGCCTTCTGCCTTCCCAGCAGAACTGTTTTGAAAACTCTGTAAGCTGAACACCAGCCTTTAGGGAATGCTTGGAGATAATAAATATCTAATGATAACAGGGGCTTATTACCTTAAGGAGACAACGACTTCTCCTTTGGAAGCAAACTGGCTAACTATGAAGTATCTGAGGAATTTTAACTGTAAAGTATCTCTCTGAGGCCCATGTCTTTTTTTCCCCCAGTACACCCAGTACAACCTCAAGGCTTCCATCTGGTTAACAGAAGAACAGCATTTTCGCTGGGCTAGGCTGGTTGGAGCTGTTAGCAAAAGAAACTTTATGAAGGTAAAAACAGCCCAAAAGGCACATAAAACTGGGACTGAGCTGGACTGGAAATAATCCACCTGAAGAGCACAGAAAACACTTGATTTTTCCCATGGCTGTACAAATGACTCTGTATTGTCGGTGGGGCATTTTCAAGTGCGTAAATGAGTTGAGAAAGAGGATTCTTCAGTTTGGAGGAAAATCATGACTTCATGGTAACAAAGAGGGATTTTTTATGGTGGTAAAAGAAATATTCCAGAGTGGTATGTAACCTATGCCTACCTGACCATATGAATAGGGGAATATTCTGGTTTTGAGCCTGTTTTGCTGCTACTGGTCATGAGGGTTTTGCCTGAGCTGGCAGGTGAGACCTAGCAAAAGTAGCACGGCTGGTGGGTGGTGCTGGAAAATCCATCCAAAGGAGTTTTTCACAATGGAAAATAGATTAGATTGGTCCGATTCCTCCTCACGGGTTACTTGAGGCTTAAAAAAGGCAGTAGCTATAAATATGCCATCTGACTATTTGGAATTGATTTAGTATGCCACAATCTGTTACTCCATTTCCCAGAACAGGCCCCCCAAAAAATTTCAGAACTACAGTTTCAGAGCCTATTGTTGTTTGCTTTAAGGAACATTTCTATAGTTTAATCTTACGAACCTAGAAATGATGTTAGCAGTTTGGGTTTTCTGAAACCAATGAAACATTAAGATGGCAGATGGTGTGCGGGTTCATCAGAGATAAAGGTTGCGTGACTGTGCTAGGAATAAAACATAAATGGCCTTGTACATTGTGTTTGGTGGAGTTTTTTGTTTTGGGGGAATTTTTTTATTATTTTTTTTTACAATATAAACCCTGTAGGCACATGTGCATCATCTTTTATAATCCAGTAAGAAAAAAAAGGAGCTTCTTACATTGCTGTCACAGTTTCTGAGATCAGATGGCTGTCAAACTAATTTAAATAAAAAAAAATCTACTTACAAGCATGGTACAGAGACATGATATTTGATCCATTGGACAGACTGAAGTCTGGGATCCCAAGGGCTAATGTCCTAATCCTGACAGTAACATCTATGAACAATGTAATTTTCCCTAATTAAAATGAGTTAATATCACTAACCAAGGTGCTCGAAAAGCTGCAGAAGAAAACACATTGTAAGAATTCAGTGCTGTTAATTGTTAAGATAGAAGCCGTGTTTCTTGCCTATCAAATGCATTAAAAAATCTTCCAAATCTCAAGATTTAGGCATAAATATTTTTAAAGCCTAAACCCCTGAAATATGTTTCAACAGGAGAAAAAAAGCTTAACAACTCTGATCAACAGAAATAATTATAGGAATAATTACATGAATTTTCTTCAAGAAAAGCTATAGCATATGCTGTTTATTTATTACAGGTCTTTTGCACTGTCACCGCTTTTACAAGGGACACTCCTGAGCAGCAGTCGTTGCCTGAAGAGAGCAAAGGTTTCTATGCCGGCATTAAGGTAATGCTGATGGCCCTGATATACTAACTTGGCATATCCCTAGGGAATATTTATACATTACCTGATATGCTCTGAAAAGCAAGACACAGAAACACAAGCCCTGATGATCATAACCGGCTACTTTTATGTTCACTTTGAGAAAATGCCTTTCAGTCTGTTTGTAAAATGCCCTGACGCACCCATCAGCACCGTGTGCGGGTGTTGACACTAATGCACCATGAAGAATGTGAAAAAATACATCTTCTAGTAAATACACCCCAAAGTACCCTGGTGTTATGTATAATGGGAAGCCTCACCTACAAGGATGCAGAATTTCATTGTAACCAAGCCAGAACAAAGTGAAGACAAAAATGAATTTTTATCCATCATCTTCTTATGGTCAAGCACTACAAAAACCAAATTGCTGAAGATAAATTCACACTGAGTGCAAAAACCAGGTCTAATCCAACTCAAGGATTAGACTGTCAGTTTGGCAGTGCAGGAGATTTTGAGATCTTGAGTATCTAAGCTTCATGCCTCCACAAATGGTGTTTGAAAAATCTGGCAGCCCATTCTGTGTGACATTTGAAGAACAGTTTCGTTTTTCTGGAAATGTCAGAATTTCCCAGGGAATGGAAATTCCCATTTCTGACCAGCCCCGAGTGCTGTTTCTGCTCTTGCCCCAGGACAGAAATGGCACAACCTGAGCTCCCTCCCCGGCGCAAGAGCCACCGAAGCTGTAATATATTATGTACGGAGAGATCCTTCTTCCTGCCCTAGCAGGGAAGAGGAATCTGGCAAAAATTGCACTCACTTTGCACCTGGGGCAGAGTACAAACACAGAGTCCGTGACCATGAGGTAATGCCATACGTTAGGCCATGCTATTTCTCCTAGTCCATTGGAAGAGGAGCTCCTTTCAACCAGGGATATTAAAAATGAATAAATTCTATGGTATCATGCTATTTTCAGGCTTAATAAAAACCTGTTTTGAGATTAGGAAATGAGAAGCAATTAGACACTATATATGACAACTGCAAACATTGTCTTAATTGCCAAGAATGTTAAAGTATTTTAACAACAATTTCACCTTATGAAGATCATTATTATGAAGATTATTATTATGATGATGAAGACTATTATGAAGATTATTATTATTTTACAAGCAATTATATCTTTTCATAATTGATGAAAAACACTCAAAATTTCATAAATATCAGTATTGCCTAATTAATCTGTCAAAATGATCTAAAAATTATTTTCTTATTTCCAGTTTTTACCAGAATCACTACAAATTGCAGAGGATGGCAAAGAACATGTTTTGACCATTCTGAGCACTGTACCCATTGCCTGTCCTGGGCACGATGATTCCTGTAAAATTACTTTGCAGCTAAGTACTGAGGATTTGGGTAAGAGTTCTACATATCAGCATCGAATCAAAGCAATTACTCTTTCCTGTATTTATGTTACAATTAATTCTAATAGAAATTACAAGTTGTAAACAACAACAAAGGGAAGAAGCCATAAAATCAACAAACTAGGCCATACATTTGTTTGCAAAATAAAACAGATTATAGTATCACGCAGGTTTTTGAGGAAAAAAAAATCTGACTAGCAATAACCTGAACGGTAGTCCGTTGAGATTTATGGATGAAATAACTATCAGTAGAAGAACTTATTTTAAATTCCAGGAGTATAAAATTCCACTTTAACTTTTGTAGCAGCAATGGTCTCAGGTAGAATAATTTCATTAATTATCGATAAGAAGTTCACCTGCAGATTTATTATTCAGTAAATGTGTACTGACGCCTTTTTGCTTTCTTTTGCTGGCTTACAGTTTTTGTCTAACTTAATAGAGAAGGAAAAAATCATTCTTATGCTTATATATTATTCTTTTTCTAAAGGTTTTTTTTTTTACTTGAAACATTGACACTGTCACTCAGAAAATTCTTGCCCTTTTAATCAGTAAATGCTTTCCTCGGGTTAATCTGGTGGAATATCATGCCTAACCAAGGGGGGCATATATATCTATATATATTCACTTTCCATTTGCACTAAATAAAACACCCAACCCTTTTCCTAGCAAGGCATTTGTTTCTCTTCCATAGGTGACTTAATGAGAAAAATGGTTAGAGCTGGGATTACAGCCACAGTTTCTCTACCCACAGAAAACCAGCTCAAAAAAAGTTGGCAAACCCCCTATAGTTCCTGATATTTCTCCCTTTCTAAATCCCTCTCCTTTCTCTCCCCATCATCAGCCAAGTGCTTAGACAGAATTAAAAAATAATTCAAATGGTATCATAACACAATGATCTTAAACTGAACAGCACCTTATGGTTCCAGCAGCTGTGTTGGCTCTCATACATGGAGTACTTTGCATTTCTCCACGGCTCAGTGCTGCTCTGTTCCACATATTGCTCTTGGCTTAGAGTCTCTGCTGGTCCATCAGGCAAACATCCACTGAGCTCACAGGAACAGATTTTCTTGGATATTGAGGTAGCTAAGAGCGCAGGCTGGTGTGCGGTGGGACGTCCCACAGACTCCAAGCAACATAGACACCTACCGTTTGTGAGGATCAAATGCAAATTAGCCACATAAACTGTCAAGGTCATTCTTTTTAACTCACGTTTTCTTAGGCATCGATAAAGCCTTTCAAAATCTCACTGACAATGAATGCATGGTCCAGAAGCTCTCAAGAAGGGGACGCTGAGTTCAAGAGATTGGACTGAGGCTGACTCCTTGCCAGGGTCTTCTGCAGTCCCACAATGCGTATTTGACTGGAAGAAAAAGGGGAGGCAACACCTGCAGAAGCAGCTTTATTTTCAAGCTGTCAATGGGCTTGATGTGTTGGTGCCAAGAGGTCCCAGAATGGAGGCACAACTCAACCAATTAACTAATCTTTGAAGGAAGTTGTCACCAAAGTGGAAAATTTCTGTTAGTTTTAATCAACGCATTTCTGCAGCTTAAACTAATAACCAGCTCTAGCCCTTGATTGCTCCATCCTGAGGCTATTTCCTCGGATGACACTCGGGCTGTTTATGATCAATTGAGACCTCTATATACACTTAAGGTTGAGTATCTGCTGCTGGGTGTTTGCATAACCGCATATTTGTTTTGTGCCTTTATTGTCTTTAGGGTCCATTAGTTTATCTGAAAGAACACTGTGGGCTTCTGAAAAACGTAGTGTCAGCCACAGTGCTATAAATTGAAAATAAAAACAATTTTAGCTGAGATTCGTTTATAGCAAATAAATTAACTGACAAGCCCCTTGTCTGACTGAATCCATATAACAACACTGTTGTGCTAATTATATAGGGAATAAGTGATAAGAAAGCTAATTACAAGCACAGAAATATCTCTCTAAGTTCAGACAATATCATAATGAATGCCAAGGCACAGCAGAGCCACTGGAGTTCGGCTTCTGTTAAGTTTATCATTACTATTTTGACAAGATGATTTTCTCCGATTTTAAACTTTTGTTCTGGCTTGTGAGCACAGCTCATGGGACTGTAATGGCAATAGCTATTCCTCATGGAAACCTCCATTTTAACTGAATCAAGAACCTTGAAAATGAGCCAGGACTTTTCCACAAGATGTGAGGCAACCTTTAAGGAGAGATAATATGCTATTAATATTCGTAGGATTTTAGTTCAGTTCCTATAGATCACTACAGGGCTAATTTAAATTATATGTTATGAGTCTTTTCCATGAGGAATAAAACATTGATTATTTGATCGTTTTAGAAATACCATCTTAAAACACTTGAATGCCATCTCCTATAAATTATTAAGCAATTCTACAAATGGGAAAAATGATATAAAAATAAGTGGGGGTTACATCAGATTAATTACATTGCCACCATTTCTAGAACTTTGTTCCTGTCAACTGATAATTAACCATCTGGGGCTGAAAACTAAATACTCATCACAAACACTGGCGGTCCTGAAATCGGCAGCAAGATTCTGACCGGCTTCAGTAGGGTCACGATTTCATCTTCTACCCACCAAAGGATTCATGAAGGGTTGGGTGACTTCTTGAGGAGCAGATACACACTACGTAAAATGCAGCCCAGATGGCTCAGAAGCAAATGCTGTCATCATTCAGTTTTTGTAAATAAAAAACACATCTATGGAAATAAAAATCCAGGTTCGTCCTTTACCTGAGACCTCAGCATGAAGGGTCAGGACCACAGAGAAGTGGACACTGCCAGTCTTGCTGGTCGAAGAGGTCCCTTTAGGAAAGATATGATGTGCAGAGGCAGAGCTGCATGAATGACTTGGGTTGCCATTGCCATATTGATTTTGTCACTACCCGTCACTTCCCTACCCATCACAGATACTTACATAGCCAGTACCACCACAGCTTATTACTTTTCCACAGTCTTTTAGCGATTTATCGTCACAGGGCCTCTGTGAAAGATAGAAATAAAACTATTATCTATTTTACAGACTGGAAAGTAGAGCACCATAACCTAGCTAAGCCAAAAATACAAACACAGATCTGCTGCATTTGCCTTCCTGTCATGGATCCAAAGTTCACTAAAACCTGACTTGAGAACCCTCCCTTTCCAGACCAAAAGTTCTGTTTATTTTAAATTAAATAACTCCCAGCCCATACCTCCTTGTAATAAAGCTAGTGAAAGACAAATGTTTTGCAGAAACACAGACTCATCTCTTTCTTTGTCATGAGAACTACTCGTCTTCATTCCCTGGGCATGGACCCATAAAGATAAGACTGTCATTCCAGAAATATTAGCACCTGTGGAAAGAAAAGCACCACTGAGTTTTAGTAAGCTGTCTACTTCAGGGGTAAAAAAAAAAAAAAAAAAAAGCACAGTAAAATGTGCAGAGGGATGCCAGACTGAGTCAGTCACAACTGCCTTCATGCAAACCCCACCTGGTTTCAAGGTATGTGTGTCCTGGCATGTGAAACATACGTGTTGGATGGTAAACAGGGTACGTACGGGCAACTGTTTGGATAACTCTTGTCAGACTCAGTGTTCATGTTCATTTTAGACAGCCAATTACTGGGGCCCCCCGACATCGCCCTTTCGGCATGCCAGGTGGACCTGCTGCAGGCGCCCTGCTCGGAAAGCAGCTGTGCAGCAGCCGCGCTGAGAGTGACAGCCGTGACAGACTTTGCTCAGGATGGGAACCGCGTCAGCCGCATCAGAGCTGAGCCAGTCGGATGGAGGGATTTGCTTTGGAGGGCTTACGCACCCAAGGATGTGAAGGTTGGGTCCTAAAATAATTTGGAAAACATGTCAAATTTAAATGGGAGGTTTTGTATCAGAGAAAATGAGACGCTGATAAACCCTAGCCGTATAAACATTTGGGGACCGCTGTCGGCAGAGTAAACCAAAACAAGCTCTTTATACACCAAGAAAGTTAACACGTAAAGCCTTGGTGCCTTAACAGATTTAGGTTTGATTATTAGCCAGCACATCAGTCAGGCCAGCAGCTGGATTACAGATGTAACCAGACGTGCTTGTGTATGCTGGGAGAGGAGAGAGAGAGAGAGAACCCAGGTTAGGGAATTGGCACCTTTCCGAGAAGGAGGGAGAGGGAAAACCGAGGGTTTGGAGAACAGTTTCTGAAAAAGCAGAGGAAAGGCAGCCCCTCAGTAACGAGAGAGGAGGACCAGGACTCAGCAGTGCCGTGTTCAACTTGTCACGGTGCCAGGAATCACCAGGACACCTCCGACGACACACACGGCTGCTCCGTCTCTTCATTTATCCCTGTACAGAAAGTCCAAAATAAAAATAATAAGAAGCAATCAGGGAGGCAAGCCACTCTTTCGCTGCAGAAAGCCTGGCCAAAGGAGCGTGGCGAGCAGGGACCGGCCCGTTGTCTGTGAAGCTGTTGCAAGGCCTCGGCTGGGAGGTTTGAGAGCCGTAATCCCACTGCCCGAGAGAATAAATCGGAGCACAGATTTGACTCAGCTAAATTTCTCAGAGCAGTGGAACATCCAAGCTGGTATATTTTACGTAACCGAAAACAACACCCAGTGAAACCTATGATTTCACTGCCCTAATTTTTGTGGATTTGCTCATGAGAGAATGAGATTAAACTGGACCAAAAGAATATTTTTTTCCAGAGGTAAAATGCCTAGCATGGGACTATATCCTTTCCTCTCCAGCACAGGTTTCTTTTAAACTTTTTAAAATTCTTAAATCAGAAATTGCAGCTAATTAGGTGTAGTACACTCACATACGCATATTTTTTCTTGAAGATACAAATGCTTTCATTAAAATATGAAAATGTAGCAAGTTTGAAATGGAAGTAATCATTTTTAATAATAAATCCCATCTATCTCAGTTAAAACTTGACCTATGGAAACATAACAGACATTACCTTCCGTCTCCCCGCCATTTCCCTCTTGCTCTTCACAGTTAATTAGAGGCCTTAATGTAACACAGTTCCTACAACATATCAAGGAAAAATCCGTATATTAAAACCCGCATAATCTTTAGTCCTTCAGATTTGTTCAAATATTTTTGGTTTATCTGAAAATTGAACAGAAGTGGTGGGCAGAACTCCCTGACACATTCAGACACCTGATAAAGTGGATTTCTTCAGCAAACTAAGACTGCCTACAACTAGGACTTGCATCCTCTGCTGGCATCATGCAAGAAAAGAGCAGAGCAGAAAGGGCCACGTGGATTTTTTTGTGCAAAGCTTTTGCTTGTGAAGGTTGGGGCTGTGGAGAAAATGGGAAAATTCTGAGACACTTCTTTATATCACATTATAGATGCAAATGATACAACTGACCTCAGATCAAAATGCTCTTCAAAGAGGTGTTCAGTTTTTCAGCCCTCACGACCATCACTCTAATAGTTTAGGACACCAGACACTGGTGGGTGTCTAAGTAGTGTCTCCGTGTGACAGTTAAGGGGCATTTTGAAATACAGATGATGTATTGCTGCAGGTGAGGAATCTTGTCAGGAAGTGTGGTTCTATCTTCACCCCTTATTCATTTATTTAATTTTGCCACTGTTCCTAAAAGCTAAGTTCTGCTTTGTCACTGACAGACTGCACAAGGATATAGTGGCCATTCTTCTTCCCCGCTCTGTGGATCGTGGTAGAACTAACTGAACTGCACCTCTGGACTTCTCATGGGCAAAGAGCGAGCAATGAATTAACAGCCCTGGCCAAGAAATCAGCCTTGCAGGCTAGATATGGGAAAACCGTAACACTTCATCACTCCCACCAGTATGGCTGGGAGCTCTTCATATTGCAAATCACTACGCC
Source organism: Sagittarius serpentarius (assembly GCA_034782735.1). Classification (NCBI taxonomy): domain Eukaryota; kingdom Metazoa; phylum Chordata; class Aves; order Accipitriformes; family Sagittariidae; genus Sagittarius; species Sagittarius serpentarius. Next base: position 47,753,744 of record JAVKLA010000001.1, on the reverse strand, counting down.
ACCCAGTCTTGCATTTCTGAGAACTGGACAGCGGAGTGTTCAGCCATGACACCACCACCGTCTTGAGCAGGCCCGGCAATGCAGGCCCAGCACTGCCTGAGATTCAGCTATTGCAGCTTCAAAGGGAGCTGCCCTGCCTCTGGCTTTGGCAGGCACATCTGCTCCTGGCAGGGCACCAGGACTCTCAGACCTCGTCTGTAACCACGAGCTGATGCAGCTGAACATCTCTGCTGCTATAATAGATCCTTTCCTTTTATTCATGTGCCAAAAGCAGACAGCTCCAGCAGCCTAACTTGGGGCCTCGTCACCAGTACCCCATCAATAACCTGCACATTAAATATATAAATCAGCCATTCAGATGCTGTATCAGGAAATCTAAGGTCAAATTAGGGGACAGGCAGCGACTACTACTAAAATATGCTAACACTACTTAATTACAGCATACGTTACACCATACTTCAGGCATTAAAATTAGTACAATTTAATAAGCACTCTACTCTTGATAATTTCAATGAATGATCTACTTCTTAGCAAAAAAGTTTAATAAAAAAGCTTCGCTTTTTACCAGATAAAGAAAGACAGTGCATTACATCAGGAGGAATAGGAGCACTTTGAACTCCTTATTGCATGTGATTAAACTCCGTTGTTTGAAAGTGAAGCTTATTTTGTACCCATTCACAATCATGTTTTAGAAGTCAGATTTTAGTTTGTACTTGACACATGAATCCTGCCCCTAATGTTTTGTGAGGAACAGTAATGAAGAAAAACTGCTGTGTAGACTGTATTCATTACACATTTCATTTTAACTAGGTCACAGTTCGAGACCTCCCAACAGGGAACTGCTACTCTTTCACTGATCCACACATTATCACATTTGATGGATGGTGAGTATTCTACTTTGAAATAATTTTGCTCAATTACTGCAGTTTTCAGTTTCTGGATGTAGCATGCATTGGTTTTACATTAGAATATCAAAAGACCGTTGTACTAGTTTGCTTATAGTGATTAAAGTAGTGCTTCAATAACATACATAGTTTCCTTCCAGCTGTTTACGCTCCTTTTAACAAAAGGACCAGAAATGGATTAATCTTGAAGCGGCAATTGTTTTGAGTCTGGATAATTTTTACAAGACACAGGTCAGTTTCCAAAATGTTCTTCAAACAGAACCATCCTTAATGATTTTGAGAGGGATTCTACACCACGTACCACGGTGTTACCCCAGTTCCACGCCAGCGAGCCGTTGCCTCCCTGTAGCAGCACAGCACGCCGGGACAGCCCGGTCCTTCCCCGCAGCTTGGTAACACCTGACGCAAAGTCACTCAGCCCAAGGATGCTCTTGCATTCTTCTACTTCCAGAGCTGGTTTATGCACAGCTGCATCTCTGCCTGGAGTTGACAGTCACAGTCACAACCAAAAAACCATAAAGATGGCCGTGCTGTCTCAGATAAAAGAAATCCAGAAATGGTTAAGTGGCAGGTATCAGGGAAAGAGTGCAAAAATGAAGTTGTAAGTCCTCCTGTACTGTCCAGATGTTCTCCTATATTATCCAGCAATAAGATGCTTAAAGACTTACTGAGCCAAAGGTGGTATCTTTGTGTTTTTCAGCCTGTACTGTACAGAACTTTTCTTCAGTTAACTTCCCTAATCATTCATGAGTCTATTTACCCCAGCTATTTAACAGAACAGAAAGGTTTTAAAGTTTGCATCTGGCACGTTTGATCCGAAGCTGCTAATATTTCAGCTCACATTCCAGGTTTGTCATTCCGCCATTGACCTCCTAACGGCACAGATAATGACTTTAGGCGCGCAGCATCCACGGGGGCTCGGCAGGCATGCTATTCTAATTTTGATATCCTAATGTCCCAATTTCAGTACAGCATGCTCTGGAGGCAGTGTCTGAAATGACGTCAAAGCTGGAGAAATCTGTCAATGAAATGTGAGTAAGAAAGGCAGGGACTCCATTAAAAGTTATATGTTTGCCTCAAATAAAGATTTCGCCTAAACTGGGTAGTGTCAGCTAGGAGATTAGCTCTGCACATCTAGGGCTTTCCAGTTTCCCTCCTGCTTTGCTGAATACCCTTTATAATGTGGTCAGGCACTTGTTTCGTGCGAGTTTGGTTGCTCGATATGTAGAAGCTCCAGAAGAGCTACAAGAGGTGCAAAGACATTCCCATGCCTCATGTATCTGCAATTATTTCAGCTCTGGGATATTAAACTAGATTAGAATATTATTACAAAACTCTCTATACATTTATATTCTAAAACATTCCCTTCTGATTTAGGGCTAAGAATGGACAGTGATCTGCCAGGTTGTTGTGTTTAGGAAGTCATAAATTACTGAAAAGTGCCTCTTGAAATGGGGGAACACTCTCAGCCAGGTAGCACATTTCTACATTGCTTCCATGGGAAAAAAGGTCTAAAATAAAACAAAGGAATTTTATTTGAATAACTCATTTTGCAACCCTGTTATTGATAGCACACATAAAATGCTTCTAAGCAATTTATGATTCTATTTGAGCACAGGGAGTCTGGAAAAGCCATCCTTCTGTGGCATCCTGCCTCAGGTCACACGGCCTTGAAATGGAAAACTCCCAGGGTTAGCTTGGCCCCTCGATAATTGCACGTTTCTTCTTTGTGGATGGACGTTCATTACTGCTCTGTCCAGTGTAGCTTTAAATGAGCCAAGCTGATGGGGCTTCTGCCATCTCAATAACTAGGTTCTTTCACTAAGATATATCACTTCTTGATATTCAGCCAAGTTTCTTACCCATCATTTCACAGTCCCATTACTCCTACTTATATTCCCATTTATTATTGTAAATAATTTCTCTTTCAGTTATTGTAATGATTATGCCACCCTATTACACATCAGTTAAGCAACTTCTATGTCTGCCTACCCCCAAAAAATGTTAACACGTTAGCAAATGATTTTAAAGCTCTGTATTTAAGGGGTGGGGAATGCAGTTCCTGCTTCTCTCCTAATACAAACCTATAACCTAAAGACAAAGGCTGACACAGAGGTATGGAACTGAAGCGTTCCCCGTTGGTCATGAAAGGGTATGTGATGGGAAATCATGTTTGAAATGAGGGGTGGGTTAGGTATCGTGAATGGAAGAATTGTACAAAAGCTTGTCGGCTCAAGTAAGAAACCATATGATTGTCCGTCAATAATAAAAAAGTATCAGAAAGACACCGATCTGCAGATTGTAAACAGCGAAGCAAGAGAAGAGAAAAAGCTGAGGGAAATTTCTCCCAGGGACTATGAAGCAACAGGCTGAGAGGGTGAGTGGAGAATCAGCTCTTGGGCATCTGGAACTACATCTGCTATAAGTGATCTGTAGGCACAGGCTCAGGTGAGAACATTACACAGGAAAGAAAAGAAACATCCAGAATTAGTCAAAGAGAACGGAAGGAAATAGCAGCCTTTACCCACCTCTTTATCGCTACAAAGCGGGCAGCAAAGCTTAATAAGCTGTCAAAACTGTTTGAGAGATCAACAGCAGAGCGTCCATCAAACAATACAACGCAAGGAAATCCATTTGTTCCACCACAAAGCCTGTAGGTCAGCTTACGAGGAGACAGCAGACTCTAAAACCAAAATGTTGTAGGCAGAGCTGCTATGGATGGTGGCGATCAGATCAGTTGCCTCTTTGGCACCCTCTCCTTTCCAGCCACTCGAGTCCTGGGGATGGCTCACTGAAGGACTGTCACATGAAAAGCAAGGGAAAGTCTGAAGATGGGGAACATTGCCAACAGCAAAAGTGTAGGAGTGTTTTCTACGCAAGCAGGTGTGCACGTCAACATACGCCTGCCTTCCCCAGAGTTGCTTACCTTCTTTGTCTTTCCCATTAGCAATGGTGAAGAGAAGGAAAAATACACAATGGGGAAAAGCAAGGATGAAAACAAACATAAAAATAGAAAACTGCAACCTTTTTTGGTTTCCGAAATTTTAATGAAAACCATTAAAAATTTAAAATTTAAGTTAATTTAAAAATATTTATTTGAATAATTTCTTTAGCAGATTTGTTGAAAAATTGAAAAATGGGATGAAAATCAAAAGACTGGAGGAATTTATTTTTTTTCTCATATTAAAATTTTCCTACTGAAATGGTCACTTCCAATGTATAGGTTGTTTCATGAGGTTTCACAAAAATACTTCCTTTTGTAACTTCTATAGTGATGTTTTCAATGGTTTTTAATCTGAGATACTGAGCTCACATTGCATCTGAGGTAGTTAGCTATTCATTAGATAACTGAAATACCTCCCTCACACTTCTAATGATAACACTCCCCTTTGGTATGCCTCCTGCTAATATATTTCTGTAGAAATATTTATCTTGCAATCTTTTCATTCTTTTGACCAAAGGAAGTGACTGAAAACCAAAGGAGAATGTGTCATATTTTACAGTGTAAGCGCAACCAATTTGTGTATATTGGAGCATAGATGTGAAATAGCGTTAATTATACTAGCTAAAATCCAGAGAGAGCACTTCCTTTTATAGCAAAGTACCTTCTAAATTAAACAAATGTGAAAGCCTGGTAAAGCAAAAGTATAGCCCTCATTACTAGTTATGGCACATTATAAATATAAAAGCTTTTCATGCCATAAATTTTAGATTCTTAAATATGAAGTACTAGCTTAAAACTAAATACGCAGAAAATCCCTTTAAGGCAAAATATAAAAAGGGAAATATTTCTTCATTGGTGAACTATATATCTCATTCATGTTATTTTGCATTTTACCTCAAAAAAGGAAAAAGATTCTTCAGATTTCTCAAACATTTATGCTAATCCAGCCATCAATATTATCACAGGGGCAATGGCACCATTGCCTGCACAGTGACAAAATCCCTCAGCTTGCACAGCTTCACGCTTCTGGTTGGCTTTAAAAGCATTTATCATAGTAGCCCACAAGTAAGCCCTGGGCATGAGTAGCCCTGCCAGAGGTGCTGTTCTTTTTGATTGTCTGTAGAAGTTTATACGTCCCCAAGCATCCAGTGACTGCTGAATGTAAGCCAACAGCTTTGCTCCCCAAGAACAACATGACCCGTCCTTGGCGGTGAGCGCTCTGAAAGCAGAGAACATCCTCCACCACCACCCAGCACTTCCTAGGGTCACAACTAGCATAAAATAGTTCTTACTAGCAAGGAAAGAGGGAGCCTGGAGGGACATTTCAACAAATCAAATAATTTGGTGGCAAAACTCTGGGGGAAAACCTTTAGGAGCAGCCACAATCGTAACTGAATTAATAAAAACATGAAGTCTAGCTCGGTGAATAGTAAGTGCATTGTGTTAGTTAATCTAACGCTACTAGTAGTAACTGCTTACATATATTTATATTCTCTTCTGTCCCCCTCTTACAATAAACCAACAGAAATTATTCCTATAGCATCTCACTGTCATAACCAAAGATTTAGGAGCGTTTCGTAATTCTTGGATTAAGAGCACAACTTGAGCCACGACTTCATGCTGGGACAAGAACTTGCTGCACCCCTTGAAAAACAACCCAAACACATAGATGGAGAGGGAGGAAACCACTTTCCACCCAGTGCATCCACTGCGACAGGCTATCAGGGAAGCAGGATGGGGAAGCGCACTGTGGGGGGCAATTCAGATGCAAGCAGTGTCGCCTGGTTCACAAAGAACACCCAGAGCTCCCTCATGCAAGAGCTCCAGCAACTCTGCTTCATGCTTTTAGTGCCACAAGCAATTCCTCAAATGTTGTCCAAAGAATCATTATCACAGTTACGGTTGTATAAACATCATAAAAGTTTACCTGACTACATTCAATTATCCATTCAAGTAATTCAAAGGCAGCTGAAAGCTTCAATTTAGACACACTGCAGAACCGTTATGTGCTATGCAATCTATGCCCCGGCTTAATTGAAGGACTCTAAGTGACTTGCACTAGAGTTGGATTGGGTCCACTGTCAGTGCTTATTAAGCAGCAAATAGCTCCCCTAACTGCAGTGATATTTATATGCATATGCTAATACAGTCTTATTTACCAGATACAGCTGATTAGTCTGGGTGCAGCCATTCTGATGCATTATTTTCCATCACCCTCTCTAAACACCTTTCCTTCTAAGCTCCCCCTGTTGAAGGAAGCTGGGGAAGGTGATTCTCATAAAATATCCTGTCTCCTCTGTCTCTCCTGTGAAGATGTCCAAATGGAGCTAGTACTTGATGTTGAAAGAGATTATCTATTTTTTATGTTGTCCTTAGTTCTAATCAATCTTAGCAACAGCATCTGCGCAGTGTACTTAGGATTTATGTACCTGATTAGAAAACAAGATGAGACAGAACCATTCAAAATGTTATTGTTTCATGGCCAACTTCACTAAGTTTTTCAAGATGAAAGATAAAGTCAGATGTGTTTTCTAGCAGAGAAAAGCAGTTGGAGTTTAAATTCTTACCGTGTTTTAAGCCACATAGTTTTCTATGGCTTTTATTCTGAACAGGAATAAAATGTAGATATATACATGCTAAAAAAATCGTGGTTCTTGAGCCATTTGTTCCCCTGCATGGGAAACACTAACAGACTGAAAAAATACTGATGTTTGTATGACAGTGCTTAAAAATAATCCTGCTATTTAGTTGAGGTATTTTATACATTCCTTTTTACATTTTTTTTAATTGTAGAAAAGCATAACACTTATTGTTATAAGCTTATAGCTTAGTTTCCGTATTACTTCATTTCATAAAGATCATGTTTAAGACTAAATGCAGTGCCTTAAAAGGAAGTAGAATAATCCATCGGTTTTAAAGATGGCAACTGTTGGCTTGTGAGGAGAAAGCTCCAGCAACATATGAAGTATACAGCTACTGCTTTCTTGACTTTTATACGTCACGTTAGAATAAAACAGAGTAAGAATAAGATAAGCTCATGGTGTGAGAAAAGAAAGAACAAGGAGAGGAGGATCTTCTCGCAGGCCCCTCTTGTGGAAACCCAAGGGGCTGCAGGAGGGAGGGGTTTTACCTGGCTCGGGCAGAGGGAAAACGCTTGCAAAGTTATTAAAATTATGCTGCTCATGGCCTCACTCAGGTGGAGCAAGGACTTTCTGTACAGAGAAGAATGAAAGTCCCAAATCGTTCAACACACTGCACTGCGCCGATTGTCAACCCATTTAGAGCGAGAGTTGTGCTTACAGGAAAGCTGTTGCGGGGGGAATCAACTTCGTTTTAACAGGTTTTCAGTAGAATCTCAGTTTTTCACATGAAGTATTCACCTAGCCGCAGTCAGTCTTGTAAAAGTTAGTGATTAGTCGCAGAAGAGGTTATTTGAGCACTGAATTTGCTTTGAAGACTATCATCCTGTAAAGCATCCGGTTAGAACCAAAACATATTTATTAAGGCCTGGAGGCAGGGACTTTTTCCCATTTGCTTTTTATCAAATGTTTATCCCTTTTATCCACGCCCGTTGCCATAGCAGCAGCTGGCAGACAGCTAGCTGCTTGTTACATGAATTCTTATGCACTTCCAGCTAATAACTGCGACGGCGTTCCCTTGCTTACGGTGCAGGAGAAACGCTTCCCCGCGTGTTGATTTTTTCCCTCCTTCAAGGCCAGGCACCTCGCTGCTCTAATTAAGGAGCACGGTTGTACGAGTACCAACAAACAGCCGTGTCAGGTGGATGCTCTGGGTCTCCAAATCCTCTTTTTTTTTTTCTGATTTTTGTTGCTCTTTAGGCGCTACGATAACTACAAAATCGGCACCTTCCTTTTGTGCCGGAGCGTGTCGCGGGCCTTTGAAGTGCACGTTCGGCAGTGGGATTGTGGAGGCCACCGCTCCGCCACCGCCTGCAATTGCGGGGTAGCTGCGCGAGAGGGGGGTGACACCGTGGTGCTGGACACCTGCAATGGCCATTTTCGGGAGAGCAGACCCCAGCTAGCCGTCAAAAGCACTGAGGCATCGCCACATGTCAAAATCCTCAAGTCCTACGGAGGCAGAAAAATAACAGTACGTGGATATTTGAGTACTCTTGTTGTTATTCTTTAAAAATGTGAGTTTAATATTTCTGAATTATTAATGAAGTTGCTACAAAAATATCTATCTGAAGCCATAAGAGCGCCTGCAGCAAAAGGTACCAAAAAACGAGATGCGGGGAAGAAGCTGGTTGAAGTGTTAGTTTAACAAACTGTAAAACAAAACAAAACAAATATCTCTGGAAATTTCTCGGAGACGTAGCAGAGTGCCAATATTGTTACTCACGCTCTGCAGTATGGCAATCTGCTCTCTGTTTGTTTATGCTAGGCACTACCCAACCACATCACATAAAGCAAATTTCTTTGCAGAGCTTATGGTATAAATATTCAAGGAAAGATCACAGGTAGCAGAATAATGTACTTCTAGAGTGGAACAGTAAGGCAATATTAGTCAGATCCAGATAGCACCCAAAAGCCATGAAAATGGGCTGCAAATGTGCAACATTTGGTATAATTTAAAGTATTTGCCTAAAAAATATATGGCCACGACATACTTTGCATGAATATCACTTATCCACACTAACCCAGTGAAATCACTGGAAGAATAAGAGCAGGCTGCACCAGGGGCTTTGGTGAGGAGAAGAGCCACAAATTACAGCCAAGAAGATAATTTTGTCCTAGAGTTGTATCATCAAGATTTATTGCCAGGAAATGTTCTGGGTGAAGACAGGTCCACAACGGAGCCAGAATGATGCAGGGAGTGCCTGTGCTTGGCTCTCCTTGCGATCTCGCTTGGAATAGATCTTAGTAAGGTAGTAATGGAAAGTCTGTTAATGACAGAGTAGAGAAAAAGCAGGCAGCAAGCTGTCGTTTCATTTTGCAACTGGATGCAATATAATTACTGTTTTATTACTAGAATAATCTTAGCAAGGGATCCCTATTCTCATTTACATCTCACATTAAGTCTCAGTGAAACAAACCAGGAGACCCCTGGGACACGAATATGAATCCTGCCCTGATCTGATCGGGAATCTGTAGGAACTGTGGAGCAATGAACATGATCCCTGATCACGCCCCTGTGCACGGGGCATCCCGAACTGCTCAGCAGTTGCCCATCACCAACCCTGCGCGGCGCAGGAGCCGGCTCCCCCACGGCTCCCGCGCCGTTCAAGGCTGGTGCTTTGAATGGGGTTAAGTCACTCTCTTTTCTGTGCAAGGTAGCAGCTTCCAGCAGCCGGTCACTACACATCCCTGCACACTGAGGTCTCAAAAAAGCTTCTTCAAAGCCTCAATCAGCATCATTAAACCCAGGTGGGTTACAGAAAACCTGGGCAGTTGTTAAGTCCTCAGTGGCAGATGGGATGCCCTCCGAATTCCTGAAATAAATCCACACCTGGAAGTATTAATCCAGACAGCATAGAAGCTTGAAGGAGATCATGCAGTCCTGACTGCAGGGATTTTATATGCAGCCTTGTAGGAAATGCTCCTCCCTGTAGTAAAGCATGTAATTAGAAGGCACATGTTTATCTGAAGAAGGAAATCAAATCCTACCCAGCACTGCGTCAACTGCAGTTTTCCTGCTTTACCTATTAAACCACTAAGAAAAAATTAACTCATCAGGCCACTTGAGCTTTATGTTGGGGAATCTTTTTATTTTTTTAAACTTAGCTTGGGAAGCTAAACATACAGCCAAGGTGGAGGTACAGCCAAGACCTTCTGATGTATTCAAAGAACTGGTTTTATATGATGACTTCCATTATCCACCAAGGCCAATAATTTTTGAAAAAAAAAGGATGTTCTAAATGCCCTGATCAAAACACAGAGGGCCTGAGTTCAAAACATAGTGTCCCCGGCCATTATTGCAATCAGTGGCACTTTGCTGCTCCCCTCAGCTGGACGAGGAGATCACTCATAGAGAGCTCCTCAAAAAGTATTTGCATGCCCAAAATGATGACTGGGAAGCTAAAATGGGAAAGCTTACTGTTTAGTGCAGCCAAAATATAAACTCTGGATTCCAGCGCATGAATACAAATATAAGCTAGCTGCTTCTTCACAGATATGAGTAGATTTGGTGGGGAGGAACTTACAAGGGATCAAAAAATCCCCACCGAAACAAAGAAAAGCAATGGACATTATTGGCTGAATAAATTACACTTAGGCAGGGTCAATTAAAAAAAGGAAAATAATTATTTTGAAATTATTGTAATGATATGTTTCCAACTATTTCATGTACTTTTTAAGATTAACTGAAAACAGTTCATTCTGTATCAAAAAAAATATTAAGGTTACTTATCAGGATAGAGTGATCCAGAGTGCTCCTGGCACAGATCAGTTTCAAAATGTCTTTATTTTTACCTGTAAGAACAAAGCAAACGAACAAAAATACATTTAAGCTGAACAAATTTTTTCTTTTCTTTTCTTTTCTTTTCTTTTGTTATTTTGTTGGGACACCAATCTAAAAAATCCATTATCCACACAGTTACTTCTTTGTCTTAACTTCAAGATTTTTTTTCTTTTAAAGGTCAGTGTAAGCCTACCACAAGTTCTTTAATGAGAAAATTGCTTTATCCACTTTAAAACAGAATCATTTTCTGGGTAATCCGTCCTTGGAAAATGAAACGATCTTTCAGAGAGAAGAAAGCTGTTTTTCAAACTTGGCAGTTTATCTAAAAGAAATGATTTCCCAGGCAAAGACACAAGGGTGGTCTTATTGTTATGGAATTCACTCCAAAAATTAGCTGGTAACTTACCAGTGGGAAAACTTCAATGGATGTAATTATTGATTTAAAAAGAAAGTACTTGTGCAGTTTTATATTTATGTAATGCTATCAGATATTAGTACCATAGAATCTGAAAGCAAGCTAAATAATAACACAAATAAATATTTATAGTGTATCTAAGTGATCTTAAATTACCTCTGCCATCGCCAACGTCCTACTTTGATATTTTCTTTTATAGAAAGGGACATTTTTTATTGCATAAAAAGCTTGGTAACAGTTTCAATTCATCAGGGCTTTTCCTGCCTCTCCAGATCCTGTTCCCTTCAGGAGCATTTGTTCGAGCCGACGTGAGCGAGCGGGGAATGGGTCTGACGGTGAGGACGCCAGGCAGCGACTTCAACAGCACCAGAGGTTTGTGTGGCCTCTTTGACGGGATCGGTCACAACGACCTGAGCAATGTGCCCGAGGAGGACTTCGTAGAGGAGTGGAGGTACAAAGCGAGAGAGGATCCCGGGCTGGGAGATGCTCTGTAGCACTGTTTCAACGGGTGTTGATAGGTTTATTTCATTACATACTCCCCTAATGACCTGCCAGAGAGATCTGCTTAGTCTAGCGAGGGAAGCCTGGAGACCCGTAACCATCCGAACAGCACGGGGGCTTAATTTTCAGTCAGCACAATACACGTAAGCAGTTACTGAGAGAGAAGGGATGTCATGTCAACAGCTGTGCTAAGATCCCACGCAGCTGTTAAAAAAAATGTGGTTCTCACCCACATTGGAAAAGGCAGATAACTGACAATAGGGATTAATTAAGGGTTTGGTATTTCCCTTGTTCTTTTATTCCTGAACACTAATTACAGTATGTGAGTATAGATTAAATGTTACATTTCGACAAAGTGTGGTAATATATGTACCATGCTAAAACTTAATATCTACCCTACTAATGATGACAGTGAGCTCTAAAAACTTGCACTTTCTGAGACAGATGGTCTGGAACCAAAGCCAGGAGTCTGGTGCACTGACATATCCATATATCTATCCGTATCCCTATCCCTATCCCTATCCCACATTTTAATTCCTGTTGCTGAACTCTAAACAAGCCTAATAGGTGTTCTTAAAACCCAAATGGGTTTGGTTGACTGTGTAGTTTTGTCTGTGAAGTATGTTTTGCATATAAGGAAAAACAAGGTGAACTGCCTTAATGTACCACTTAATCTGTACATGGGAATTTAGCACAATCCTACAGGAACAACAAATTTTTAGACCTATTGCATTTCGGAAAACAAACAAACACCTCTACCATATTCTAGTTATATTCAGTGGGCCTAAGTAATGGCTACTTAATGGCAATTTTGACCTGTCATTACAAATTGTACTATTTAGAAGTCAACAGCCATCTTTAAATTCTTAATAATGTGATAAGCATTCAGAGCTTGCTTCTGGGAAGTCAAATGGAGAAATAGCTTGGTGCAAGAACCAACCAGCTGCTGACTACCCAAAAAGAGGCTAACAAAATCCTTAGGAAGACCTGTTCAAAGCAAGTTTGCTGAAAGATCAGAAGCCAAAGCACAATATATAGGAATTTACTTATAAAGCAGTTTTCTAGGGCTCGGCACATACGAAGGAGATACTTCAGGGAAGGCAGGAGAAGCTCCTGCTAAGTGAGAAGGGCAAGAGGGGTGACGAGTTTCACCTTGCAGTACTCCCAGAGGTGGATTCTCAAAGACCCTTCAGAACCTCGTTAAAAAACCAAGCCAATGGAAAGGCTGAGGCCACCTCCAGAGGAGACTGGATCGGTCTCTGATCCACCCACAGAGAAACGGCGCAGTAAAAAACAAAACCTAGAGGGTGATTTTTCTGCTGATGTTCTTAATTTAATTTTAAATAACACTGAAAACGTGTTAGGTTTTCTCCAGCACCTGGAGCTAGTCTGAGTGCTCACCACCTGGCACTTCGGCTCTTTCCCTGGCTCCCACCTCTCTCAAGCAGCTGCGGGGCTCTAAATGGCACAGATCTGTTTTAAACATCAGCTTTCCAATGCAACTTTTAAACAATAAAACAACATCAGAGCCTCCCAGCCCTTAAATAGCATCCGGACAAAGAAAAGCTGATTTTTAAAACGTGTGGTTTAAGTAGGTAAAACAAATTTTTCAAACCATTTTTCAAATCTTTTGAGAAACCAGCGGCAACGTTATTAACTTTGGACTCTCTCTGTAACAGCACTCAACTCAGTTTGAAAAACTTGCCTTTAGTTCTTCCTGGATTATAATGGAAAGCTAAGAGGAATGATAGCCTGGGCATCTCAGGCAGGGGACGTCTGGAAACGACATGCTGCCAACTACTGGGACAAGAAGTGTATCTTTTTCTATGAAGCTCCAGGATTCTTCTTGTGCTGCATAAATAAGATCAATAACAGATCTTGTGCTCGTGAAATGTCTAAAGAAACTTTAATCATGGCTGTTTGTTCAAACTAAACTCTCTAGAAGTTCATCCATCATTAAAGCTGAACTAAATTAAAGAGGGGGGGGGGGAATCACCTCACCTTATTTGATAGCCTAGCCCTATGATCAGTAGAAAACTGCTTTGTGTCAAAAGAAAAACTCAAAGAAAGCTCCATTAGAAGATAAGAACAAATGAAGTATACATAAAAAAAAAAAATTAAAGGAAAAAAAGCACTTGAAAGACAAAACATAGTGATCCTAGTCTTAGAGGAAACACCTGGTAAGGAGAGCACAAGTAAATAGATAAAAGTGGTTTTCATAATAAAGCATTTAAAACAAATACAACTTTTTTGTCATTCTCCAAGCTGTATCTGAGTCACACTAGGGACAAATCCAAGGCCTTATTTCATGTGTAATATGCAAAGGGTAACTTGCACGAGAAAGTTCTGCAAAGAGAATTCAAGCGGTTAGGCAACGCTCCAGCAAAGCACTTAAGCATCTGTTACTAAAAAGTCCCCATGTAGTGCTAAAAAACGTACAGGACAACTCAAGAAGGGCAGTGCAAAAGCAACTAAAGAAAACAGAGATTAAACTTAAGCATTTTCTTAAGTACTTTGGTAGACCGGGAATTTATACATTCCCCAGCCTCAGGGAAAGGAAGTGTACTTGGTATTGTAGACTAAACTATTGAAAGTTTCCCCTCTCTAATCTCTTTCTATTTTTAAATCAGAATACCTCCAGGGAAGAGTTTATTCGACAGGACTCCAGCATCTTCTGAGGGGAAGCAAAGGAAAAATTACTGCAGGTGTCAGAAGGAGAGCACTAAGTCTGTGCCCGTGGTAAACACCCCGAATGCCTTTCAGACTCCTTTCCCTCAGTCCTCTGGTTGCCATTATGATCATGTGGAGTACACCTCTGCAATCCCGTATCTAGATGTTACGTCAGAGTTTGTCACTCACTCAAAAATAGAGTCTACTTTAAGAAAAGATGAGAAACTGCTGACCAAGTCTTTTGATCGAAGATATCTGCCTAAATCAGTCCAAAAGCGAGGTAGCCCCGAGGACCAATTAAAACCCCTCGCACACTATGTTTCCATGAAAAGCAACAGTTCCATTAACTCTACCAAACGAACAGAAGACCTAAGGAGAGCAAAAAGGCAAGACTATTATGAATACTCACCCTTTCACCCATTGCACGGCCCAAGCCAGAGAAACTCAGAGCGCTTTGCATATTTTTTCCCAGAGGATTACTTTGAAGGGATTCGGACGAAACTTCCACTGGCATGGCCCACTCCCAATGGCCTAACTGCCGCCAAAGCTCGGGAGATTTGCCACCAAATTCTTGCAAATTCCACCATTGGCTTAGTGTGTAAAGGTCTCCTTGGAAAACAGATAGATGAGGCAATAGATATATGCCTTTTAGATCTGCAGCTCAAAGATGATGTGGGTTGGGTGAAGGCGCTGATAGCCCTTTTGGAAAATGAATGTGAAAGAAGAGTGCTAGGAAACAGAAACAGAGTGTTTCATGTAGGAAACCAGCCATCTGCTACCCAGGAGGACATCCTCACCGCTCTCCGGTGTCCTGCTTTCTGTAACGGCAATGGACAATGTACTGAACTGGGCTGCCAGTGCTTTGAAGACCACAGCTCCTACGATTGTAGCACTGCCAAAAGTAAGTAAAAAATTCTGTTTGTTCCTACCGTACCCATCTTTCCATGGTATTAGAATTATTAGGTAGAACATCTGCACAGAGTTGTTTGCTCTTCAAACAGTGCTACCAGTAAGATATTTGATGAATTAGTAATCAGTTTTTTGACCTTGAAGAGCCGATCAAAATATCTGGTTGGCTGGTCCTTCACTTTTTCACCTCAGTAACTTTTTAAAAATGGATTTTACAAGCCCCTTAGCAAATTGGTTTTGCAGAAGTGATTTTCTTTACATCTGATCTATCACCGGCATGCTGACAAGCAAGCTTCTGATAAAAAAGAGGGTCCTGCTCACCTTGTGGTCAATATTCATGTTAACACTGTATAGATACTTCTTTTTTTTCCTGATCAACAGAGAATAAAATTTGAAAATTAATTTCAAACACTGTACTAGTAACAAAAAAAAAATTAAAAGTGACAAAATGAACAGGTAACATTGTCAAAGCTATAAAATAGCTACAGGACATATTCGAACCTGCAGACCTGATTCTGCAAATATTTATGAATTACATTTACACAGGAGACTATCCCACTAGGTTTATTTCTTCTTTACAGTTCAGCCTCTCAAAGGATAAATCCAAGTCCAACGTGAGTACTGACAGTGCTTGAAACTAAGCACACGCATAAATGTTAGCATTAATTTCAAAATGTAAGCCCTGCCTCAGCAAACCACATAAGCTTATGCTTGAAGTTACGAAAAGGTACTTAAGGCTCAGCCATACAGTTGAGTTCCTGCAGCTTAAGAAGTAACAGTATCTCAGCTAAACTGAACTGTTCTCTTAACCCATCCCAAATGTGGGGAAAAGCCTTTTTCTACAATGCTTAGGACATTGTTCTGTATTTAGGAGAGGTCAGTCGCCACAGCTTAGCTGAGACATCCAAATCTCTATCCAGCCGTGGGAGCTCAGTGGCACATCTGAAACCCCAATGCATTTACTAGCCGGGATGGCATTACCCACACGCTTCACAATAAACACGATTTCAGTGCGCTGAGTTAAAGTGGTTAAAAAATATCCTGAGATCTCTTTTTGTTAATGGCAGGCTAAAATTTGCAGGACCGTTTCCTAAATATGGAGGAATTCATTCTCTTCTACACAGAGAACGCTGACAGCAGTGACCGAAAAGCGAGTTGAGCAATTTTGCAGTAATTGTCCAATATACAATTCAATGTTTAACTTCATTTCTCTCTGATATGGTCAGGTTAAGGGGGTCGCTTAGGCCAGATTTTTAAATTTTATTTTATTTTGCTATGGTTGAAATCCCTCAGATGAGAGGAAAAAACTTCAATACGACCTTTCAAGTAAAAGCTAATGGCACCTTGTCTTCTTGCTGTGACATCAAATATAAACAAGGACAGAGTACAGAGCACAGCCCGAGATTGCACAGGGAGGTGAGAAGTGGAAAACAAACATACATCAGCTGTGGCAAACACACCATAAGCCATTACTAGTCCCTCGTCTGGCTGCTTTGTCTCTCTCTCACTGCCTTTGCTTCACTTTTCTCCGGTTGAGGAAGTTGGTCTTTGCTTCAAATCATTTCTCTTTTGGGAGTCTGGTTTATTAGAGTTCACAGTACATCAAATTATTCCCTCCAGTTTTCCCAAGAGCCACTAGTATGCCAACTCCCCCCGGCAGACTCCTGCCCCCTCCAGCACCACTCACCTGGAAACCCCTCTGCTCCGCTGCCCCAGGGCTCCCGCGGGGTCTCTGCCGAGCGAGAGCTGCTCCACGGAGGCTGTTTTTAGCACGAGCATCCTCGTACTTAGCCTGGTCCCTGAGGGAAGCAAGTTTGGTGTTGGACCAGCAAAAGAGCCACTCTGTTGCGATTAGGAAAGTATAAATTTCCCTTAGTGTTGATAATGCTGCACTTGCTGGGGGTGAGTTTGTTAGTGTCGTGACAAAATTAACATTGACAGCTTCAGCAGTTTTCCTAATACAAGGCAGAAGGCCCTTTTCCAAAATTCCCATGCAGTTTTCCCAACGTTTCAAGGGCAATATTTGATTTTAAATGTGAATGGCCCTTGTTCGCTCTATCACACTGTATATACAACCCATATTACCTTAGCTGCAGCTAAGGACTGATATTTGTTTGAACTAATACCTGTAAAATATTTTTTGTGGGTGTAAACTTTAAGTACAAATATTATTTTTTATTTAAGAAAACCTACAGAACATATTAATAATAACTACTTGAGGAGAAGAATGCTTTCTAGCTAAGTAAAGCCAGCTCAGAAGAGAAAACATTAAATAAAAATATAGTAGAAATTGCCATTTTGACCCACCAGTATTTATTTTTCTCTTGAGGAAAAGGTAGTGGCGTAACTCTCTGATGTTCAGCGTATGTCTTCCCAAGGGTGTACCTGACCCGGGGAATATTTACCATTCATTTTTCTTTTTTCCACCATACTAGTGAGATTATATGCTGCCCTCTCATCAACAGCTCTCCATCTCCAGAGGTGTAAGACAACAGTCACTCATGGTATATTCCACACCATGAAGAACATACCCTGGGAACTTACTCATTTGTACAGAAGAAAAATGAAAAAAAAAATCAAAATGTCACAACAGACTGTTATTAAGGCTAGTGGAAATAACTTTAATCACTAAAATCTTCTCTGCAAAATATAGAATTATTTTTTTCTATTTGTAGTCTATCTACCAGCTTGTACAGAGTAAAACCCTGAACATGCAGCACAGTTCATGGTGATAGACCCCTCAGCCCATGGAAATCTCTGAGCTGTTTTCTGTATGAAAATTAGGATCTTAAAGAGGAACTGCTGTTTCCCAAATATCCTTGTAGACAGTAATATTACTTAATAACTCATTGTGTGTTCTACATCCTAAAGAAAATATTTATTCAAAATATTTTATAATCTGTTTTTCATTAAAATGAAAAAAAAAATCAGCTGCTTAAGCAAATATAACTTAAAAAATATTGCCCACAGACTAATGAAAAAAATCCATTAACACTTTTAAAAGTTTTTTTGTTGAAGGGGGGATCCTCTTTCATATAAAAACCTAGGGTTCCTTTGGCTGGATTTGGTTCGGGTTGTTGGTTTTTTCCCCCTAAATTAAGGCACTAAAAATAAAAAGGATCCTTTTCCTGACCAAATTTACCTAAGACATCATGGTATTTACAAATGGGAACAAGGGTGATCCGGAGAATTGCAAATACCTTCTGTAACACGGGTTCCACAAATGCAAAACACTTTGGAAAATATTCCTTTGAGTCCATAAACTGGTGTGGCTTGACTCTTCCCAAAGCATGTTGCCAGAACAGTCCTCAGCTTCTCCCTGTGCTGGGTGAGTGGGAGGCAGTATGAATTTCCCCCAGTGTCAGTGGTAACAGTTTGAAGATTGTCATTGTATCGGTCCCTTTAAAGAGAAGGGCTTCCTTTAGTTTGGGGAACTTAACATTGAAAATTAACTTCTCAGCATGTTCAGTGGATACTCACCAAGATTTTAGTGAAGACCAGTGATTAAAGCTATCTTTTCTCTTATACTGATTTCTGAGTATGTGGCCTTATGTCCGTGTAACAATCTTTGAATGCTACTTCTGTATACATAGTATGTTCCTGCGACCTGGATGTCAGAAAACACCTCTTCACCTAAGTACTGACAGAGGCCCATAGTCATTAAAAACAGTGGACTCCAAATTTATCTGCAGCTTCTCGTTTACCTTAGAAGGTTTATGCTTGTCTTACAACAGCCCGAAGTCAGAGCTTTGCACCCTGGAAACTGAGTTGACTGTAGCGGTTTTGGAAAGCATTGGTCTGCGGGTTGGTCAAAACCACAAGACTCTGAATCCAGTCCGCTGGAGTAACCTTCCCCAGCTTTAGGATCCCTTGGAGAAGGGTTTGAAATGGTACTATGTCCTTACAGGAGGGTCAGTTGTTTAATGTGGATAATTTGGTTTTAATTTTTGATACCAGACATAAAAGCATACTTGATAAAGAAGAAATTCAGACCAGGATGTGTCTTCTGGTGCTCATTCCTCCTCCTCTCCCAGATATCCTGAACAAACTAACGCTACGCTGGTGAAACACCAGTACATGCTGGGAGGGGGGTAGCTCAGAGAGCCACACTGGCTGGCTCCAGAGCAGAGCTCAGCAGTGAGCAGGACCTGGCCGCTGGGTTAGTCCATCCCTTGTACTACTGGTACAGACATAACGGTATGGAGAAGCATTTGAAGTTCAAGCTGACATGGAGCAAAATTGAGAAAAAAAGTATTCCAGAAAAATTAAAACAAAAGCAAGGTAACAACTGGCATGCTTAATTTGCAGAACCTTCTCCTTTGTCTTCAGTATAACTGTGGAGAAGCTAAGAGAAGATTTTGCACAAGAAGTTGGTTTCAGCATTAACCGTGGAGAGGGAAAAGTACTGCCACAGCCTAGAGTGAATCAGTGTGATGAACCACAATGAACTCCGTGTATTACAGACTGTTTATGAACTCATTTATGACTGATCTACAATATTCTTTCTCTATATAAAGAAATACAGAAACTGTGTACCTATAAAAGTACCTGATCTTGCAAATGCAATGTAGAGCAGATCTATTCAGCCAGCCAGAGGTCATAGCCCCTACAAGGACAAATAAAATCTTAGTTCTGGCACGCCAATCACTCTGACATTATAATACTTAGAAAAGGTCAGCTAGTTAATTTGGTACAGACAAGCAAGATAAATATTAGTGTGAGCTTCACCTTTAGCTGTTCTTGATTTTTGAGTTACATTAACAACATTTTTTAAAGATATTTGCTTGTTTTTACATTCCATAGGCAGAAATGTTCTACACAGGCAGCAGAGAACCAGAGAACTGTTTAGGTTGGAAAAGACCATTAAGATGGTCGAGTCCAACTGTTAACCCAGCACTGCCACATCCACCACTAAACCATGTCCCTCTACACGTCTTTTAAATCCCTCCAGGGATGGTGACTCAACCACTTCCCTGGGCAGCCTGTTCCAGTGCTTGACAACCCTTTTGGTGAAGAAATTTTTCCCAAGATCCAATCTAAACCTCCCCTGGAGCAACTTGAGGCCATTTCCTCTTGTCCTATTGCTTGTTACTTGGGAGAAGAGACATCCATCTGGCTACAGCCTCCTTTCAGGTAGTTGTAGAGAGCGATGAGGTCTCCCCTCCGCCTCCTTTTCTCCCGGCTAACAACCCCAGGGCTGTTTACATGCATACCTCCAAGGTATGCATGTGATGTAACACCTATTTGCAGGGAGAAGTACTAGAGCATCGCACAATAATGCTGTGCTTCTTAAAGGGCAGTTCAAAAGACTGGAAGTCCTCAGAACTGAAGTCCTGTTGACGTCACTAAAGCCAGGATTTCACACCAGAATAGATGAAGAATTAAGATCAATCTCAGAAATAAAGCTGTGTGTTCCAACAGGAGCAGCTTGAGCCCCTGTCGTGGTTTAACCCCAGCCAGCAACACAGCACCACGCAGCCGCTCACTCGCTCCCCCCCCACCCAGTGGGAT
>JAVKLA010000001.1:47681328-47727851 GCA_034782735.1 Sagittarius serpentarius | reverse complement strand
TGTGTCCCCTCCCAGCTCCCTGTGCCCCCCCAGCCTCCTCGCTGGTGGGGTGGGGTGAGGAGCAGAAAAGGCCTTGGGTCTGGGTAAGCGCTGCTCAGCAGTAACTAAAACATGCAGATATTATCAACACTGTTTCCAGCACAAATCCAAAACATAGCCCCATGCTAGGTACTATGAAGAAAATTAACCCCATCCCAGCCAAAACCAGCACATGTTTATTATAGTTTGGTACTAAGACAAACTCTGTTTCTTTGAGAACTGGTTTTGGAAGCAGGGACAAACAGAGTCTTCATTTAGAAGACAGGGAGGTCACTGATGCACAAAACTGGCAAACAGCATATAGCTGCTAATACTTTTTCTTAGGGAGGATTTTGAAATGAGCTTTGGGTTATGGATAGCATGAGTTCCAGACTCACACGTTCAGTGATTCTGTATATGATTGCTGTAATAACCCTACATAAAAAAGAAAGACATACAATATTTGTGCATGTATTTGAAGGAAGGCAGGTTCAGACTTGCTCTGTCCAAGCTGTGAGATAACCAAGCATCATTCTGCTCTGATCCAGAACCCTCATAGCTGCCATAGCCGGATGTCCACAGCCCCGCCAGAAAGTTCTGGCACAGCAGCTTGCTCAACCAGCTATATGATTTCAAGGACAGGGCAACGGGACAATACGGCCAGTTTCCTTTTGCACTTCAGCAAAGCCGTGACCATACCCAGCACTTATGATCTGGTTCTTGGTTCGCTTTTCATGACTTAGGTTGCTTATTCATCGTCCTGATCAAGAAAAGCAGGACAGTCCATTTCCTTCTCTTTATTTGAACAAAATACTTGCCAGTCTTAATTTCAGGTCTGCTGCTGCAGCCCAAAGTTGCATGTGTAGCTTTTAAGCACTGCAGAAGAATGTTTATTTGTGCTAGGATACTTTTCTAACGAAAAGTGGAAACCCAACATGAACCATATCTATCTGTCAGTAAGACTTCAATAAGTGTCGTTTTGCAAGATTCTTGATTTTGTGTCAGCTATCTCCATTTTACTGCTACATCTGTGCATACTTATTATTTACATAATACACTACAACAAATATCTATATTTATGCAGGGTTTTTTTAAGTCTGTTATGTAGCCTGTGCTCCTTGTCGGGTTTGACTCATGTAAATGCTTACAGAAAGAAACCTCACTGTCAGCACTGCCAGCAGCTCTGAACTTCCTATCCTTTCCTGCAAATTCCTGCTGGGCGTAAAGCAGAGGGACCGGGAGGGTCCCTGTCTCTCAAGGGAGGCGCAACACAAGCATTGCAAACCAAAGAGGACAGATCCCTTACTTCTGTCTAATCGCCTGAGGTCTGGAGGCCTTTTAGATTTCCACCTTCAGCTCCAGATTCCTTTCTCCTTTTTATTCCAAGACAGTTTCATTAAAACCTGAGATTTTTTTACTTTTTTCCCCAACATCTCCCGCCCCTGCTGTTCATCAGTGTCCCAATGCAATGCTCTAACGGGTGACAGATGCATTTTGGATGTGTTTACTGTGTGTGTGTACAGACCAGGCATTAGAAATGCATCGGGATGCCCATGTCTGAGCCAGCGAATGTGAACACACAGCTCCTTAAATCCTCCTCCATTACGTGACTGCACCCTGCCACCCATCTGAGCCCCAGGTGCTACCCTGAGCTTCAGTTTTTAGTCTACCAGTAAAAGTCAAAGTACATTTTTGGCCTATAGGCCGTACAGAGAAAAGAAGGAGGATGTTCTGTCCTGGATTTTGTTGTATTTTGGCATTCACGCTCCTAAACATGAATTGTTAATGTTCGAACAGATCATACTTTTCACAAGCTTGTTCCATGCACTACCTGATTTCCCTCTGATTTCTCTCCTGCCTCTACCTTGCCCCTCCACAGACATCAGACATCCATCCCTGTTCTCCGCAACACCCGCTTTCTCTGGATAGCCGCACTTTTGCCCTTACTCTCACCTTTGTGAGATTTCCCAGCTCTTTCCTTTGCTCCTGCCTTTCTCCTCTCCAGTCTTCCGCTGAGCTGCTTGCAGCTCTTTTGCTAAGGTTTTCCAGGCTCTCCAGTAGCTCCTTCTCACGCCTCCACCTCTCTGGCCTGCGAGCGTATGCTGTGCACAGGCTTATTAACTCCCCATCCACTAACAACGGGAGCGATGAACAACAGCCAGACGTTGACTGTGTTTCCCCCAGGAAGAGCAGGATCTGTATGGGTGAGTACCCAGCTACCGACTGTCATGAGACTTTTCCAAAGCTAACGTCATCGAGATTTCACCTTCCGTATTTGGTTGAAACTGGCTAATATACGACAAAACTAGAAGGCAGAGGGAAAGACAGACAAAACACGACATTAAAAACAAATGCTTAAAATTCCTACACCCATTAAATGTGATATCTCATTTTAAAAAACAGTTAGATAAAATAACGACCGTTTTCAAAAGTGATACTGCCTATGCTGAGGTCTGAGGTCTGAACTCTAGTATCCATTTGTTTAAAAAGGAGTCATTATAATTACTTTCATTTTCCATCAGACTTTCTCCCTCTTCTTCCTCTCCTCCCAACACCCCCTGCGAAAGGCCTTAGTAAAAATCCGCATGGGGACTCCACCACCCTCTCAGTACCACATTTCGGCTGGCCAGAAATAAAAGAACAGAGCATTAAATTAAATATGCTCTCCCACACAGCCGTGCTGTGTATTCCTTCCTTGAGAGTACACCCAGCTGAAGATGGCTTGACATGTCTGCCTGGCTGCGGTAACAGAAAAAACCCCACTTGAACAACAGCTCAGTCCCCTCCTTCCCACCCTCATCAAACCACAGGAAAAAAAGGGCGCATTTTTCTTCCATGAACCTTTCACCCCTTTCACCAGAAAAAGAAATCTCATTTTCATCCTGATTAACCCACAATGTGGGTTCTTGAGAGAAGATATCCAAAGCATATACGGAGACATATTTCCTCCAGATTTAGATCAATTTAAAGATGCGTCCAAAAGTGTGTACAGAATGGTTTGGGAGAAATAAATACGAAATGCCTCGCTGATACTGTAGGTTGGTTCAAAAACCATTGAGGCTGGATAATCCTGCCGTGGCCCTGACACAATGGTGTCGCAGTAGTGTCAGGACGTTCATAAGGATGTAAGGAAACCCTCAGAGAAGCACGCGGGGCTCATCAACAAGCAACCGACCTGAGAGCGCCTTCCTGGAAGAGGAATGGCTGCGGCAGCACCCTCCTGGGCCTCACTCCTTCCCAGGCTGTGAGAGTTTACTTCACCCGCGAAAGCCTGAAAATCTGCAATGATAATGAAAATGTTAATGCAGTCTGAGCTACCTCAGTACTAGTGGGGCTAACTATTAAAATCTCATGAAAAACATAATGAAGCCTTTTTGTTTTTTAATTTTTATGCACTAACCACAGAACAAGGCAATTTATCAAAGCCATTCACTACATCTGACTAATAGTTTTGTACATTACAGGAATCCACAACTAACTGATGAACGCTGACAAGCTGCAAACCATTTCTCTTCTTGTAAATATTGCAAAGTGTCCAACAGTGCTGCTAATACTGCTACAATAAAATCAATAAAAAAAAGAAAAGAAAGAAAAGCTAAAAGCATTTCAGAAGTACAGAAAAAGTCTTTTCACTCTTTTTCACATTTATGTTGCTTTCCTTCCTTTCTCTGGCAAAATGAGAGTCGTGCAGCTATGTTGTTACGGGCTGCAATCTGGTGGGATCACAGCGTTTAAACTGTATTCATCCCAGTCACAGCTTAAATGACAGAGCCCTAAAGGAACAGCGAGGTACTGGGGAAGGTTATCAGCTCAGCTCAGGGCATTTTGCCCCTTGAATCGGAGCTGAACCAATGTACCATTAAAATGTCAGGCGACACAGAGCTTCTGTTTTAATAAGCTACAGCTCAGAGAAATTTGATGGGCAATATGGCTTCGCCACAGCAGTGGTGATGGGGCAGGGACGCGGAAAAGCTAAGCAGCCTCTCCCCACCACGTCACAGGGAGGACTGCTTGCACTACACTGTGCCGGTGCACGACGCGCCTCCGAGGGCTCCCGGTCGTGCCCCTGCTATTAGGTGTTGTTCGGGAAACAAGTAGCAAATTTTCTGCTTCGTGTTATTTGTCATCATAGTGTGGCTTCTCCTGACCATTGGAACTACAGATATTATCAATAAAAATATGAAAACATGATCCTGACTGACTGCTGCTATTGACATAGGATATTAGAGACTTCCTGAGTGTTGCGCTATTCGAGTGCCGATGCAAATGTCTGCCCAATTATATTTTTTCTAAAGTAAGGATGTGAATTCTGCCATCCAATGAACTTGGATTTTTACTCTGTAAAAATAGACCCAATATGAAAGCAATGAGCAATTTTAAGTGGTGAATACCTAAAGTACAACAGAACACAAATGAAACTTTACCTGAGAATCATAAAACATTTTAAAAGCACTAATGGGTGAAATTCAACCGTGTAAGGGGGGGCAGCACAGGCTGTACATCACTTAAGCCCTACTTAGGCTTCAAAATAGGATTAAAGTGAAATTTAGCTGGTGCATGCCATTTGTGCTGACACTGTGCAGAGCTGAGTGCCACCCATTAATGACTTAACCCTCGCAAGCAAGCGTTCGTTTGAGGATCATTACTTTTAGTGCATCCATAGCTTTTTTAAAAAAACAAAGGGCCTGTCTTTTGCACCGCTGTTTCACACTAGGAGGAGCCGGATGGCATGGTCATCTTCAGATATTTCCATTTCTCATTCTCATGCTTCTCTACGCTATGGCATGACACCCCATCCTCTCAGCTGTGCTCCCATCCTGTTACGTGGGTCAGCAGAAGCATTACCACTGGCGACCTTTTAACATGGAGCCGCAGGTTCAGTTGATTGATTTCATGAGCCGTGTAACACTCACTGATACGTCTTGCAGCACTGGGTGCACAGGGCAGTTATTCAGTGGAGGTTTGCTGCTTCCCATTTTGACAACTGCTGCTCCTCTTTTCAAGAGAAATTCGCACGGAGACAAGGAAGACCCCAAGAAAAAGGATTAAACCAAAACAACCAGGAACAACAACAAAATCTCTGATAAACCAGAACAGAAGAGCATGTAAGTGCTACTCTCTAAAGCTTTATATCTCTCTCACCCTTTCAGAGCAAGCTTTGGAAATCACAGGCTTAGAGAACGGGGGCCTCTGCGACATCCGTGCCTCTGACTGCACCAGGATCCGGGTGTTTGGCCTCGGCTTCAAAGAGTCACCCAACCTGCACTGCGAGGTCACCAGATTAATTGTAAGCAACTTCCCGTGGGCTCGTAAAATATTGCTGATACAGTCAAACTTTGACCTGTTTATATTCAAGTCTTTCACCCTCAACCGCGCCAAATGCCATCATCTCTCACTGCCACAGCAGGGTGCAAATACCTTCAAAACCCATTGCCAGTGTTTACTACGGGCGAGGGGAGCTGAAGAGGCTCAGTCCTTTCTAGGGCTTGTTCCTTGGAAATGCACAGCTATGCATTCTTGCTAATTTTCTCTGTGGAGTTTTGTTTAATTCTTGTTTGGTTCAGCTGCACTGTAGTCCGGTGAAGCCTGAAATCACAATATTATTTCTCATTTTGTGCATCTGGAATCGGTATGCTTGGCTGTTTTCCTAAACACATTTGAATGCTAAGTTTTGTGGTTAAATATAAGGTTTCCTCAACCCAGTTACAGAGGCTTTTATTTGAATTTTCTTAGTCATAGTTTGATCCCAAATCAGAAGTTTTAATGAGTATTAAACCCATCTCTTCTGCTGACGCTATAACTTTATTATAAACAGCTATACACAGGCAACGCTAGGACTGAATTATTTGGTGTAGCAACATACTCAACTATGAAGGGTTTGATTCGTCTCGTAAAAGAAGTTCAGCCTGATTCCCATTCAGGGCTAACATGATAATGAGGCACAGCTGAGATTTGCCTACCATGCCCGCTTCGGGCTGCCTAGGCTCTTAACAAGCCGTGATGTCTTGTGCAGCTGGTCTAGATAAGCAGCTGATGTTGCCTTCAAGGAGCAAGGAGGTGGCTGCTGAGCTCCAGGAGCAAACACAAAGTTGGTCTGCCACTTTGCCCTGGCTCATCCGAAGCGCAGACCACAGCACTTGCATGCACAGATGAGCATGGCTTGCTCTTTACTGTGGCTATACTATCAGCATCATTTCTTTCAAATAAACCATCTGGAAATGCCTTATATTACTAATCAGAAATATAAACGTATGTTGACAACTGGAATTTCTTTATGTGAGCCTTCAGTTTCTGCACTCTCCTTCTGTTTTACTTTAGCATCTCGGTGGTGAATGGATATCAAGAGAACAAGAAACCACAAAAGCAGATTTTCTCAGCTCTGAGGCTGTTGACTGCCAGATTCCTCTCCTGAACATTACAGAGACAGAGGCTGTGCACTTTGTGGCTGGTGATGAGCCGTTCGCAAGATGGCAAGTGAAAGTAGGAATTCCTTATGTTTCTAAGAAATTATTTAGAAGGAGAAAATCTGTTTTCATGGTAAACTGAAATGCAAAGCACAATTTGCTTCCCTTCAGAAATGAAAATGCCTGTAGAAATACTCACGTTAATGTCATGTAGGGAAAAAAAAACCCCACCACCAACCAAAACAATACGCGTTAACAACAGGTGTCTTTGTAGGCAATCTGAAAGTGCAAATTACAATCACTTCTCCAGGTAATCACCTGAGATTGATGCAGTTGTACTAATCAATTGTTAATCATTAGTATTTCATTTCTGGAAATGCCAGCTCAAACTCCTGATTAGGCAGCAAGTATAAGACAGCTTTGACGCCCTGGTTGCAAGACTGATGCTTGCACAGGGCAGGAGCAGAGCGCTGGCTGGCTGCGGGGCAGCAGGTGAGGGCTGGCACGGCGTGAGCAGGGCTGGCACGGTCAGGATTTTGGTCCTGAATGACTGCAGGAAGAAGCGTGTGCAGTACCTGCTCACGCCAGGTTCTCTGCTGTGGGTTTAGCCCATTTTGCTCACAAAGTGATACCTACTTTCTAAATATTTACAGGAAATCAGTGCCTTACTGACCCTTGGTCTCACTCTCAGCTTGGATGGTTATTTTCTGCAGATTGGCTGGTTTTTATAAGACTGAGATCATTTAAAGGCTCTATAGCTGAGAAAAATATATTGCCATTGTAGGAAGACTGCAGATGTGCTTTGAAAATTGCAGCATGTAAAAATGAAATGCGTAAACCACTCGCTTCACGGTGGCGTTACTGCCTGTCCTGCACCCCACAGCTGGCTGTACCCCAGACTGGGGACACGTGCTGCCATGTGGCTTAGGGGAAAGATGTTTGGCAGCGCACATTTTCTGTCCAGTCGCTTATTTTAAATAGATAGGAGTTTGCGTTTTAAGAGGTTAGCGTAAGACCTCTTTGGGAGCAGAGCCTGACCATCAGCTGCTGGGGTGGACCTTGGACCTTCCTTCTGGAGAAGGTGCTGTCAGAGTGGGCAGACACCAAGGCTGAACCGGGAGGGCAGTTCCTCTGCTTAGGGCTCCAAAATTTCTCAAGAGAGATACTGAACTCTGCCAACTGCGAGATGAAATGCTGCCTCATGATGGAAAGATCTCAGAGGGAGATACCCTTGATTTTCCTGGCCCAAGAGGACAGCTAACACTTCTGCACGTGCACGGGGCTGTTTCTGCAGTGTAACTAGGATAGCTTCCTCGCAGCTCAGGTGTATTACGATGCAGTTTGCTTTCAAGTGCTGCCTTTCAGCCCTGAGGAGGTCTGTACAGTTTTTCTCATTTTTTCTTCTCGAAACAGATACAGAACGTCTCTTGCCTTGCACTTAAGTTCAAGAAAACCTCTGCACCTGTAAGCCTTCTGCCCTTTCCCTCTCCTTCAAACCCTGCAGAAAAAACAGGTTGATGGCTATGCAGTGAATGCACAATTAAATCATCTCGGTCCGCATGCGAATCCTAGTTCTCCCGTGGATCTTTTTGCTGAATGAATTGGGAAGGCACAGCTCAGTGCTCAGTTTCAAAGGCAGCTGGCCTTACACGGCAGCACAGAGAACAAAATGATGGAGCTTTTCAAGATAAAAAATGATTTGGAACTAATTCCACAGATGTTCAAAAATTTGCGCTCCAGAAAATTCCTAAGGCTTACTGCAACATTGATCTTCTGGGTTATGTTAACAGATACTTTTTAAAATGTAGGTAAAAGATTTTTCAGAGCCAAAAATCAAAAAGATTCTTTCTGGAAATATCACTGTTCAATATTTTCAGAATCTCTCCCCCCTCCCAACTCAAATTTCAGAAGAACCAGCAAAGTTTCACATAACCTTTTTTCATTACCGATGTTGGGGGCACAGAGGCTTGACAAGCTCTTCGCAGTGCTCTTTCATTTTACCTGCTCTTGTATTCAAGTTTCAGGTTTTGCTCATTCTTTCCATGACATGCTGCCGAACGTAGATAGGAAAGTACATGGGGCTACACCAGAGCATTTGATATAATTACTTTAGGTATCAAAATACAAACTCTTCCTTGGGCAGCAGTTGACTTGGGCTGTCCACACAGATGCCTGGTTGAAGAGGTGAAAGAGCTCGGCAGGCACTTACCCAATCTGGGAAGCAGGTCTCTCACTTACCCTCAATTCATTATTGTTGCCTGTATTTGTCAAGAGCAGAAAAAATATTTGTGAAAAAGTCAGTGAGGCAGAAACCGAGTTTGAATTCAGCAAGTGTTTACAGCTTTCCTTTTGCATTTACAAACATTTGTACGAGCCAAATTGTATGTGGATTATGAGTGATATAAACAGCCAATGAAATACTTCAGGCAGAAGTGACAGACTTTCTGATTGTCCTGACTGCTTATCCAGAAGTGGCTCTTTCGTTCCAGATGACGTGTATGTTCAGGCAATCAAGGAACAACTCTAAGCACGCCTTTGGCTTTTAAGGGCCAACCGAATTTGAAGAAAGGTTTGCTCAGCTTAGGTCTCATTGAAGTATTTGTTCCACATCACTAAGGTGACTAATGGAAAAGCAATTAAAATAGCTATAAAACAACCAATTCTAAAAAGACACCAAAATGGATGTTTATAATAGAATGTAGGAAAAAAAAAATACAGATTAAAAAACAAAAAAATCAAATTGGCGACAGTTACATTTCACTCACGATGCTCACTTCAGACATAACAATTAGTGCAATTTTATAGCTTTTTATATTTTTCCCTGTCTACCCATTTTTTCACCCATTATTAGTGCACCGGTATTGAGACAACATTGGATGCCCTGGTAAAAGAATAAAATGAAATTAAATGTAAATTGCATTAGGAATAATATATTCTTAATGGAAGTCTTGCTGCCGATAAGCACTGTCTTTCAGTGAAGAGGAGGTCTTGAAGGGGGTTGACTTTTATTTTTTTCTCTTCTCAATCTGCAGGATAACTTCTTTACTTCTTTTAGAAGAGTTTTTACCTTTAGTATAACACAAAATAGTCTAATATCTCAACAGAATATAATGCCCAGGAAAAAAATTATTTTTTTCCTTAAAGCTTTACCAAGGAATTTAACTGGACTAATGAATTTTACTGATTTTTTTGACCGATTTAAATTAGACCAAAGAAGTTGTTTCTCTTTCACAATTTCAAATCACGAATATCCGTGAATACTGCCTGTTTACCCCCTCATGTTGGTTTCCGCAGAAACAAACGCTCTTAGCTCGTAGTGCATTTTGAGCAGAGAACCATCACATGTGATATTGTGGGAGTATCTACTGTACTATGTTCCACAAGCTTTCAGATCACCCTTAGTGAACTTATGATAACTGGTGCTTTTTATGAAACTTATTAAAGTAATCTTTACTCTCTGTGCTTCCAGTTACCTTTGTTCAATTTAACATACATTCTTTCTGTGAACTGAAATAGTTTATTAGTTGATCAAAAAACTTTATACTCTTGACCTTGTAAGAGTCTCGTGTAAAGGGACTGAGAATGTTTCTGCTTTGGGATCACAGGAGAGATGGAGGAGGGCTTGGGAGCTGGCTTTGTAGCAAGAGGACAGAGGGGTACCTGACCAATCCAAAGCAAAGGCCTTGTTAGATCTGCTAAACAGCGGCTTTAGTTTGACTGTGAGAAGCCAAAACCCCCAAAATACCTGACAGAAAGGGCTTTGCTTTCCTGCTGGTGCTCATCAGTGTTTACAGCATGGCTTTCGGCAGTGTTCTGGGGTGCCCTTTAACGTTCACACCTCTCAAGAGTTGTCACAAGGCTTTCTCAAAAGCTAACCCTTTCCACACTAGTCTGGTATCTTTTCATTTTTATTGTAGAAAAATTAAAATATAAACTTACTTAATACTTTCTATTGTGCAAGCATTCCTATATGAAAAATGCCACGCTGAATTCAGGCTTTGTAAATTAAACCTGCATGTATGGGAAATTGTGATCTGGGACAGGAGGTGACTATTCTAATATACCTTCCTATGGAAAAGGAACTGCTGCTCTCTGCTGTTATCCACCCTAGCACTTTTTTTTAAGGTTAATTTAAAATCACCTATATGGTGATATTTTTTACCCCAAGGAGTTTACTTACTGATTTGCCATTAGTAAGAAAGTGGTCCTGAATTTCAGCCCAAACCCTCAATTTCATTTCACAGCTGCTGGAAACACCCCCTTGTAGTACTTGAGTACAGTTTCCATAAGGGTATTGGAAAAAACCCTCAGAAAAAAACTAACAGCGATCAGAAAAGTTGAATGCCGGCTGAGCCAAAAGATCTTTTGGTTATTAATGAATAGTTTCCAGTTTGGAGCATTAAGCAATTTGTTAGCTTGCAGTAAAGCCACTCACAAGTGGTTTAATTTATCTTGCTGGCAAGCACCCGGTTCAAGGGGGCAACGGTATATGCTCCAAAATGAGCAGACAGTCTCCATATGGAACATTATTACTTATAAGGATGATTTTCGTATCATTTAGATCACTAACGATGGCTTCCAGTACAGTAATGCCAGAGTGCTGACCCTGTATGATGCAGTCTGCCAGGCCTGCCAATTCCATCCAACCGGACTTTGTAAATTAAAGGTAATTTAAAGATCATAAAGGTTTAATATGGATCGTTCATCTCTTCCTTAGCCCTCTCCCTCCCTTTGATGCACTGTGTGTAATAACTGCTTTAGAAGAGGAAAATCTATTTCATCGGTCAGCTGCACAGCCTAACACTTTGCTCTCTTTCACAGTCTCCTGTCCGATTCTTTTTTTTTTTGCGTATTTACGTGGGGTATGAATACCTGATTAAGCATGCTTTATGATGGACCTTTCTCAGACAGACACTTCCAGAAAGACCACGGTCGACAATATTTACACTTCGCAGCTGTTAATGGGAGTAAATAAGACTGAGGAGTCTCGCCCTGAATGGCAGCTTAATTTCACTTTTTAAGTGTCTCTGCTATTCTACCTCTCCTAGCCTGTTTGGTGGGGGCACTGTGACTTTAAGGTATATCATTTCTATACCCATTTTCTGCCTCAGCAAGAGGTGTACCAAGATGCACGTTATACAGTTTTTGTCACGTGAAAACACCCTCAAGAGAACATAAAACATTCTTGCTTACATTAAACACTGCGAAGTGCAAACATACAGTACTTTGACAGTTTCAAAACCACAATCAAAAGTCTAGTGCTACGGTTTAAACCGCCAACATGCTAGGAACTGCCCGGAGAGCACTATAACCCTCTGTTTTCCCGTGAACTTATTAGCGTAACATCCCTCATCCCTTAAAAACGAGCTTCCCTGCTCTTACTTTCTAGAGAGCTGCATTAGGCAACTTTTCCAGTTTTCAGTGGGGCTTCAAAAGAAACTTTTGGAGGGTACTGGGTGGGGTATTTGAATGTGCTGATCCTGCTTTCCTACCCTGAGGTGAGTATGAATGCAGACCACCATTCTGCAGTTTTATAAAATGAAGATTAATCAGGTATATTTTAACTCATTTGCCTCACTGTTCTCATTAACACTAATGGGAAAATACAGTTTTCAAACATGCACTGATTGCAAGAACGTACCGGTTACCAAAATAAAATGAAAGTTCACATTTTTTCAAATAAATCAGTGAATAGAAATTACTTTATATGCCCAAATAAGGGCAAAACCACTTAAATTTCAGATTAAAATAATTGTGTCAGAACCATTTCAATTAAAAGTAGGGTGGTTTTTTTGTCAAAGGCTTTCCTTATTCTTACATTTTTGAGACTCAGAAATATGTATGTTTTCTCAATATGCTGGTGTTCTCTATGGATTAAAATAATAATTTATATCCTAAGATGCTTCAAGGGACTATTTGAACTAGGCTTCCAATTGCATCAGGCGGCACTCTAATTACCCCTCTTATAACATTACTTTGTAATACCTAAATTGCTTTCAGAAAAGGTGTTTCAATTAGGGGCCATTTCACATTCTGTGTTCTTCTTTTATGGAGCCTATTCTGTACCAAACTATCACATCAGAAAAATGCACCTTTTTCATCAGAACATCAAGCCTTTGAAAACAACAATGTAATAAAATCTAATTAACATCCAGATTTTAATGTTGAAGATCTGTCACGTTCTATCATGTTGGGGCAATTCTGAGAGTCCTTTTTGTTTCTCTACCGCACTCATTACTCTTAAAGTGGTATTATTTAAACCATGGACTAATATGCTTTGCAAAAGAAGTCTGAGAAATTAATAAAGCCATAGATAGAAACCACAAGGCCAGTAACAGGACACACACCAGTCTCAGAAAAGCAATGTGCATTCAAAGGAAGGAAAAGGAAAAATGTCTTTGGTCCTGGTAGCTTCTCCCTCCTGCTGTCCCACTGTA
Organism: Sagittarius serpentarius; assembly: GCA_034782735.1. Lineage (NCBI taxonomy): Eukaryota > Metazoa > Chordata > Aves > Accipitriformes > Sagittariidae > Sagittarius > Sagittarius serpentarius. The sequence continues at coordinate 47,714,992 of JAVKLA010000001.1, read as the reverse complement.
GCGGTGACATCCCCCATGTTCACAACAGCTCCCCGTGTTTTGCTGGGAATCTGCAATGTCAGATAAAGTCCCATCTGCAGGTGTGCCCCACCACAGGCTACAAGCAAAAGGCATTAACTCTGCCACAGGACCTTCCCGTGGCGTAGATGTTTAATTACCTCTGTTAATTATGTCCCTGTGTTCGCTTCTGAGAAAACCCACGCGTCTTCAGCCCACGTGGAAGCCACAGGGCCTCCCTGGCCACGGTGGCCACCCTGACTAGGAGGGGACCAGGTCGTCCCCAAAGGCTGCTGTGCCCACAGGGCACCGCATGAACTTCTGCTGGGGTGTTCCGCCTGACCTAAGCACCACGATGTGCTTAGCTGCTGTTTACAACTATCTCATGGAAGCCTAAAATCTAATGCACTTCTTTATTCTGTTTTTATGTCATTGCTTTTTCATATTTTTATGAAGAACCTCCAAAAATAATTAAGTTACCAGGGCAGGATTCCAAAATTTCAAACAGAGCTTTTATCCGGTCTCAGTTTTTGTTAGTCTCATGGAGCTCACTTCTGAGTGCTACCTAACAATCATCATATTAGTAGTCACAGCTGGGAATAATGATCACATACACTACATAAGTGTGGAAATGGAAAAAAAAAAAAATCACATTCCATTGCATTCATCTATGACAAGCAACATCACATGCTGCCTAAGCTAAAACATTCAAAGCTACAAGGATCTCAAACTGAAATGGGAAATCTTACATGTCTTGTTTTCTCCCTGTCAGGGGAAAGTACCAGCATTTAAATTGCCACTATTTTGTTTCAAGAGACAAGTGAGTTTCTGCTTATCTCCAGATATTATTAAATGCTAATTTCTTATCTTTCTTATTTCTTCCTTCCTTGCCTCCACCTCCCACCCATTTTTATTTCCTTTTTTTTGGCAGGAAAATACTTGTAATATAGATGGACTTTGCTATGCTGAAGGAGAGTCAAGCCCTACCAGTCCTTGTCTTCTCTGTGAACCTGACATTTCTAAGTTCACCTGGTCTATTAATAAAAGTAAGACAGTTTTTTTACTAAGATTTAGAAGGACTTATCTAGGAATATATGACTCGGTCTATGAAATACATCATCCCTTCATTCGGCTAACATGAATCTATCCTGCACAGTGCACATGGACATTTTCCAGTGGGAATAATTGGGTGCACCAGAAATGCAGACTGACCAAAAGCAGACAGTGCTCCACTGTATGTACGATGCATATGGGCACGTATCTTGTTCTGGCTAAAACCTAAAAAATCTCAAATTAATAAAACCAAAATAACACCTGAAAACGAAATGTTGATATGCCAGTGCCCCATGAAGTGCCTAAGTCTGTCACCTAAGGGTGATGGACCCTAAATACCTCTGTCATCATCTCGCAGGCACAAATCTTTAAGGGAACAATTTGGGGAAAATACGGTTTTAAAAAGACTACTGTATATTTTGGGTATCTGGAAGAACTGTTTCCTTTCCCTGAGCCAAATCCTGTGAAATGCCACACAAAAGACCTTGGCTTGGCAGGGAGTCTAAGTGATAGGGATCAGCCGCTCATTACCTTCACTGCCACACAACCTAAAGGCTCATTCTGCAGCCCGTCATGGCAGGGGTCACGAGAAGGCTGCCTTTTGAAGCACCTCCTGAATGACTTAATCGTAGCTTTTTCATGGCTACATTCCCCCTGTAAATAACAACCATTACTTACCGCGTGCTTCACAGATAATCCATGTTTCTAGCAGCATCATCCTCACAGCGCATCTCCCCACTTACATGAGCACATTTGCATCTGGTCAATATAAAGATTATATTACTGCTTTTATGTAGATTCATGTGTTGGTTCTAGAAAGAGTCTCTCTGCACTTTTAGGTTCTGTAAACACAAGCAAATTACAGAAAGGTATGTGAGTGGCAGGACCAGTTTGCTTGCTTTGTTTGCAGTTTTATAGTCCTCTAGGGTGACTAGGTCAGAAGGACCCTTCTGGAAGGAGAGGAAGATTGCTCTTGTCCTTGGGGAGCAGCTGGGGGTGCTCAGGGACAGAGGCTCCCAGAGAGTGCAAGGTATGGCAGCAGAAACGGCGAGAGCTGTATCACAGCGGCTGGAGTCCATAGCTCCAGTGGAGACTCTGCCAAGGAGAGCGGTGAGCAGACACACGCTTCTCAGAGGTGACAGAAAGGCTCTTGAGAAGGACCAGAAAGGACCCAACAGTTTCCAGCAACACAAGAAGTCATAAGTTGTCTGAAATCAGTTTTGGAAGCAAGAACACAACAGGAAGGGAGAGAGAGTTGTTCATGAGTCTTTTTGATTCCTGTTCCAGGACAGCCACTTTGAATTTTCTCTATTTAAAAACATACACCTAAAAAATCCAGCTTTTGGAATTTAAAACTCTCTGTCAGGAAAAGGTGTAGGCAGATCCATCCCAAGTGTTGGCCAACTAAAAATCCCATCGGATGTGACTTGGATGAGTAGTTAAAATGCCTACAGATAAGCCAGACCTGAAGACAGCTGGTATACCTGAAAGCTGTGTTTTTCCCTCAGCGATATAGTTCAGTCTAATGAGAGAGATTATCTGTGACTCACAAACCTTGCCTCCTTTCTGTCCTCCCGTTGTGCTGGCCACAGCTGTAGCATCTGTAGGGACGAGCTGATCCTTATTGTTATACGGATGGACTCATTACTAATACCAAGGTAGTTCAATTTTAAGATGCAGAAAACGGCTTGAAAGGGAAAAACTGCATTTGCTTTGGAATTTATAAAGCTAGAAGTGATTTGGGAAATCTGAAACAGATCATGGTTCACTTTTCAATAATTTCAAAATTTAAAAATATTGAAAAGAAAGGGTTTGTCAGACTTGTTTTCAAAATTGTGAAAACCTTTTTAAAAGTTCTGCAATAACTGGGAGTGTGTATATATATTCACTGGATAGCAAGGAGATCTCTGTGGAATTAGAAACACTCTTATTCACAGGCTACTTTCAGAACATCTGATTTTATGTTATTTTGTGCCTACAACTTCTCATTACCCTCCATCCTGTTAACACCTTTGTGTTTATCTGTAAATGCATACCCAGCATCAATATTTCATTGATTACTTTGGGCACAACTTTTATGGGATCCATGGTTTGAGTGTTTGGGATATAAAAGGTAAATTAATAGATGGAAGCTTTCAGCAGTTATACCAGGACAATATGCTGGACAAGCAGTTTAGAAAGCTCTGGTAGCACAGCAGCAACGAGCGGAGGGACACATTTAAATAATTGCATAATATGAGAAATGCTATGGAAAGTAAAGCTTGATAAAAGGATATGCACCACAAAAAAACCCTTATGATGACTCCCCACAAGTATAATGCAAGGACACATGCAGTCCTTATGAGAACACGTATATAGTTCATGGTTTTAAAGCATGACTTGGAATTAAACCTCGGTATTAGAAATGTACTTTAATTTAAAGATAACTATGGTCAAACTACATTGTGAGAAGATTCCTTTAAATATCAATACATGTCAATTTGTACTGCTGGTTAAAGAGGAAAGACGGCTTGAGACAGAGGAGGCTTAGGACATGGAGATGAAATTCTCGGCCCTGCACAGAGCTGCTGTCACCTCAGGGTACTCATCCGATCTTACTTTTCCTTGATTTCTAATTATAAACTGTAATACTTTTCTCTGCCTTGTCCTGTTTACCTATTTATATTGTAAGTGTCTTTAGGTAGTGTTTGTCTTCTACTGTAAAACAGCCTTGTACAGCTAGGCTTTTATCTTCATTAAGGAAATACTGAATGTAAACAACGACGCTAGAAATAACAATGCCAATGGTGACATGATACGAGCTACTGTCACTGGCGATGATAGACAGTCTCAGAATCACTGATATACCTCTGCTTGCGCTCAGAAGACCTTTATTCCTGATGAAATGTCCAACTGAATTCAGTCGAACTGCTCAGGCTTAATTACTACTCATGTGTAAAGGCAGGAAAGTCCTCTCAGTGCAAGAGTTACACAATTATTTTTTTTGCCTGAGTTGGCCACCCAGTTCATTTGTCATTCATAATTTTGAGATTTAGTTTACTTATATTTAAAGACAGATATATAGGTAGAGTAGTAGATAGAATAAATCCATACATGTAAGTATTAGAAATACAATAAATGAAAGTTTTAGTAAGAATTGGGGGACTAGTGGGAGGTTACAGAACTCATGTTGGATCTCCTCCCGTGTATCAGATAACACATTCAAAGTAATCAAAGTTCAGTATGGGAAAAAAGTTCAGAAAAAATAGGAGGAAAAAGGTGTACTTTTTGGTAAAGCCATTTGCTGCCTCTAACATCTGAATCTCTTCCTCTGTCAGTCTCAGGGTATGTTCTGTACCCTTTTGTTTGAGAGCACTCCTACAAAGACCCGCGCTGTGAATCTTTACGTGGGAGAAACTGGAATTTATGTAATCATGGTCTCATTTTTGCTGTTTAGACAACCTGCCTCCTGTGTTCCAGGCCCCCTCCAGCCAGCCGCTGACATTTATTGGTGAGAATTTTGTTTACCAGTTAATAGCAGTGGATCCGGAAGGGTCAGCTGTGCTATTCGTCTTAGAGGCTGGGCCACAGGACGCCAGGCTCTCTCCTGCTGGCCTTCTTATCTGGAAAGTTGATTCAGAAGAAATGCAGACCTTTGAATTCACTGTGTCGGATGAATGCAATGCACAGAGCAGATACTCTATGGAGGTAAGGAAATGAACACTTTAAAGGAAAAACAAAACAAACCTGTTTATCTTGTCATTGGTTTGGTGCAATTGTCATTATAGCTAATAATTTGTTACTGTCTTGAAAACTAAGACTTCAGCTATTTCCTCATAAGTGTATATTATCCAGCACAGCAATAATGATCAATTCGTGGGATAAATATCTCTGAGAACACAGAAACTATATATACAAGGAACAAGAGAGAGTGCTATTGATTGCTGTTTGAAAGAACACTCTTGCAGAGACTTTTAATGGTTCATTAATCTGCTTTGAAATTCACATTCTACATTTGGATTGCTGAAAAAAGCATATAACATAAAAGACCAAGTTTTAGCTATAAAAGGGAGATTATAACTCATTCTCAATGATATTTTTAGAGGATGTCTTGCTCTTATGTCATTACTCCACACTTTAAGTTTCTTGGCAGAGCTTGTGCTTTGCTTTGTCTTTACTGTATAGTCTAACATTAATCCTGTGATAGGATGAGCTAATAAAGTGGGATGCAGACTCTTGACATAAGAAAGGTTTTGTGAAGAAAAGATTTTTATTCCTGAAGATTCCTGTATTTTTACTCGTTCAAACCACTATCACCAAAAATGCCAATCTGCCGAACCCACACAGCAAAGGGGAAACTGGAGTCAAGATATGGTTTTGATGGAAACATTTCAAACTAGACCTGTGTTTAACCAGGTGAGATAATGCAGAGGTTTGAATCTGTTGAAATGCTGTTCTTGTACATACGTAAAATACAACTATGGACCTCTCTTCCCTGAAGAGAGAGACCAGCTGAGGAATGCCGCAATCATGTTCCTGCCTGGGAGCCATTTGTAACACGAAACAGTAAGGAGGGCAGGCAGGCAAAGAGAAAAGATTTTTCGTTTCTTCTCTGAAGAATGAGGAACAAATTCTGCCCTCAGATACGATGTAAAAAAACACTGTTACAGCAAATAGGATTTTTTTTCTTATAAGAAGTTAGAATGTGCCCCTAAACGATGAAAAAAAAGCCCCTTTAAAGTCAAGCTTTCAGTCAAATAAGTAAGTATGCTGAGTATGAGACCATCTATCTAGACAAAGGAAATTGGTTAGAAGTAAGTTTTCACACTAGATAACACGTTTGCACTGCAAATCTGTCCCTTCCTAAAGGCTAACAGTGTACCTCTCAGCTGTGATTATCGGAGGAATCTTACCACGACTCCCTTTTGCCTTCCTCAGGTTGGAGTGAAGCCCTGCAGCTGCCTCAATGGTGGAACATGTGTTACCAATATTAAATTCCCTCCAGGCCTTGGTGAATACCTATGCTTATGTCCAAATGGATTCGATGGAGAATTTTGCCAGGAAGATATTAACGACTGCAAATCAAACCCCTGCGGCAGCGGAACATGCATAGACAGTGTGGACCGCTACTTCTGTAAATGTCCCCCTGGTTTGGGAGGTAACACCTCACTGTTTCCATCTCTGATTTAACTAGAGATATATTGTGCTACAGGATTTTTTGAGTGCAGCATGACCACAAGCATCTGTCAAATGGACTGCATAAGCCTCCTCTCCTGCTCCCATGACTTAGCTTTAGGCAGATAGAAAATGTGCAAAACCAGCTATCTAATTACCCATGCTCAAGGAAGAAAAAATTACCTAAAGCTCTGTGGTCCTGAAATGATCACTCAAGGAGACCGTGAACCTCCCCGATCTCGGTTTCCATCTGCTTATTTCCCACGGATTTGTCCATCCATGAGATGAGCTAGCAGAAGACTGAGTGGAAGAGAGAAAAGGCAAAGATCCAGGACCCTTTTGCACTCCACAGGATTTGACTAAATTAAGCCAACAAACAAACTGGGAATTAATGATTTTTCTAGGTCTAGGAAGGAGAAGTAGATATGGAAAACATGCAAAAATAAATTGTCCTTTATTCCCACTTGACGCTTCATTAAATTTAAGCATTGGAAAACCACAAGCCCATTCGGTTATCAGACATGCTGATGGAACAAAATCTAACCTTTTGAAGTGTTCAGGGCTGGCCACAATATGATTTTAAGAGATGAAGGGAAGAGGGGTGATCACTGCACCAAAAAAGATTCTTTTAGAAAAGTAGAATGAAAAGCACAAAGAGGAGGAGCTGGAGAACAAAATGCAGTGAGGCCAAAGAGGTGGATGCAAGAGATGCAGTGGAAATGCGAACGGAGCGTGAGGAGGAAGAGAAGCATCTAACAGGTAACATAGATGAGGAGAGAACATGTGTGTGCCTATCATGCAATTTATAGTCAGCTTCACTGCACTCGGGACATCTGTGAATGACGGACACACGTGAAAATGCCCTTGTGACAGCACGCAGACAGCGACTCCCCTGCGCTCTGCAGGCGGCAACCGGCGGAGCCAGCCGTTGGACTCTCTGCTGTATGAAGCGTCTGGAGTTCGGCTGAGCTGAGCCGCTGCTGGGTCTCGCAGAGTGCCTGCCACCTCCGCCAAGCCGGGACCCACGCTCCAGCTGCTCATAACGCCGCTCGCTTCCAGCATCACAGATTTTCACGTTGGCCTAGACGTGCTTTCTCCTGGAGTTTCACGGAAGTTGTTGTCTTTTCATTTCCAGTTTAGTTCTTCAGGAGGTACAAGGCAGATCCGAACACACAGGACCTGAATAGGATTTCTAAGCCTGGCTTTTGCTTAGCTTTGCAAAGGGCCAGTTAGATTAACACCCGCTCACCCAGGTCGCTGTGCAGTCGTTGGAAAGTAAGAACACTGTGTTACTGTCCATTCTTGTCAGAGTCAAATTAGCCTCCCACAAGTGAAAGGTGCTAACTGAAACTGTGTTAGAACAACTCTCGGATCAGAACCATTTCAAGAGCAGAGTAAGAGAAAAACACCTTAAGCTGATCTTGTATTTCAGTCCTTGAACCTGTCAAAACCCCTACTCTGTTCACATATGGAAGCATGAATGAATTCATGAGACCCATAAAGTTAGCTGCTGTGCAGTGCTATAGGTTTGAAAAATCAAGTAGAAATAACATCAAATGCACATAATTATTACTGCTTATAGTGTGTATATATAGAAGAAACTCAGTTTTAAACAGAAGTGATGAACAGATTTTACCCAGTGGGTTAATGCAGGCAGCAAGGTACCCTTTCTGCCTTTCAGCAGTTCACGAACCCTTTGTTTTGGTCATGTGGGACTGCAAGTCCAGATTTCATTAACTATAGAATTCCAGCAGAAATGAAAAATAAAAATAATTCAGAAGTGGAGGTTCAGAAAAATGGCCTAGAAGATCTGTGACACCTAGACATTATTGTCTCCAGGTAATGCTATCAAATAGCCAAAGCCTGCTGCTATCCAAAGTGTTTATGCCACCAGAGACTCTACCGGTGCAAGAACACACACGCCTAAGCATGGAGAATAAAGTTAGAAAACGAAAGTTTGATCAAAATATAAAAATCTCCAAGCCAAACAAACCTATGCAGAATGTATTAAATCCCTCTGGAAATAACTTTCCTATGAGCACAGGGAAATTCAGTAACCTTTTAGACTGTATTTGGTTAAACACTGGAGCTACACAATAAGAACAATTATTCATTGCTTGTAAGGAGGTGTATTAAATGAATTAAAAGCAACATAATTCCATGAGTTAATAACTTCAGTGGATCTGCTCCTGTTTGATCTTCACCAGTTTCACACTGCTGCCCTTCTCACTTTAAGCAGTATTGCACATAGGTGGAGTGAAATCAAGCTGTATTATTCCACATAAAATAGTCTGCCATAATTACAATGCATTGTTTATAAACCCACATGGAGCATGTTCTGAAATGTGCTTCTCATTCTTACACAAACAGTAGAGAATTAAATATCCAGCACTTCAAAAATACACGCTTGAAAGCAACATACAGCTGACTCTAAAGACAAGGGCGCAGGACACCTTGATGGCCAGAGAAAGACTAGGTTTTCCTGAACCCTTAATTCTTGCCAGGTTAAATAAAAGTACATTAGTTTTGCTGTTGTTCCCTGGCTCAAAATGCTAAAACACAAGCAACAACAGAAAAAAAAAAAGATATGATTGAGTGAAATAGGAATACATCTCAAAGTTCTAGTAGCAGGTGAAAAATTATAAGCAAGTGGAGCTGAAAGCCAGCTGGGAAGTAGATGATTTTACTTCAGGGCAGGTTCTGTGACAACAATAAAAGCTCATCCTTGATGCTGTGTTTATGTCTCAATTCCCCAGAAAACCATCAATAATCTAATGAGAAGGCAATGCTATACTGCTCAAGTGACAGCACCACTTCATCGTCAAATCTTTACAAATGATAGTGAACAGGTAGTAGAAACAAAAAGTTAACTCTTCTGAGAGCTTCCCAAACACCACTGCCAGAGAAGCGGCAGCACAGGGAACACGGTGTGGTGCTAACTGGTAGTAATTCAGGTGCACCGGTGTATCTCGGGCAGTGTAAGGGTACAACATAGGAATGGGAACAAGGCAGGAAGAGAAGCCCTTGGAAAGTCTGAGAGAAGGATGACTCCAGAATTATTACTACTTTAAATATCTGCAGAGACTTATACGTGTTTATCTCATTGAGTGTTCAAAGCTCATTCATTTTTCTTCAATGTCGTTAACAAGATAACAAGAATTCCTGTTGTTTCTTCTTTTGGCCACTGAAAGCAAGAACGTCACCCACCTGAGAACAGAACTCATCCTTGAAAACTGTATCTCAGTCGCAAAACTATTCTTTCTTTCCCCATACACCAATGATTCATATAAAATTGGGGGGCAGGGAGGAAGATGGAACTGTAAGTTCATTTTACTTTTCAGGAAACTGAAGAAAACCCCAAGATTTCTTCATGGTTTGTAATAACCATAGAGTTCCTAAATGAGATTGCCTGTTCCTTCAGAGTCAGCTTAACGTGAAGACAGTCAAAAAGCCCTTCTCTGCATCTGTAGGTGGTCAGCTCCTCTCAAGGCATAAAAGGACTTTATCTTCTCGGGCAGTTTCCCATGCAGGGATGGAGAAATAGAGCTGGCACAGAAACAGATGTTTCAACCTTGCAACCTGAAGGTCTTTTATTCCTATTATTTTTATTTGTACTGTAGCAGTGCCAAGAGAATTGAGACTCCCTTTTGTTGCAGTGCACTGGAGGTCGTGCAAACAGAACAATTGACACTTCTTGGTGCAGACAGTTTTCTGTCCATTTCTGCTGCTTCTTCAGCAACCTTCAGCCAAATTTCAGACTTTGCAAACATTTGTCCTTGGACTCAGCTGGATTATCATTATGTCCAAATTGATCAGATACTGTTTAAAATCAAATCTCTCTGAGCGAAAACAAGTGCTTGCATAGTTCCACCTTTATGTTACAAAAATCAGTCGAGTGACTGAATTTTAAAATTTAGCTTGTTACTTACAGTGTTCCTTCTCTTTTTGTAATTCTCTCATCTTTGAGATTTTAAAGCCCGCCCTTTGCAGCAAAAATAGAGTACATAGGAGGGAGGAGAGGGGACAGAGGGAGAAGTGGCTGTTGTTACTGAAACAGGGAACTTCTTTCCTACTTTCACTGTTTATGGTATCATGTTTAGTCTTTATATGATACTCAGAGAAAGAAAATAATTACTAATCTAATCAGAGGGTAACTCATTCAATATTTTCCTTAATGTGATGTCTAATAATTCCCCAACGCATCTTCAGAAAGCAGTATCAGAAAAAAACGAATGTACTAATAAAATTATACAATAGAAATAGGAATACAAAATGCAACAAGTGGGGGAAAAAAAGTAAGTTAAGAGCCCTGCAATACTGGGTGATGTCCGACTTAAATGAAAGAAGCAAGAAGCATGCAGAACCGGAGTAACTAACTTGAGATGGCACCAGAAAAGGGATGTGGCTTTTGCACCGCTGTTCTTTTTTTTTTTCCACAAGACAAAGCAGGAATGAGAAGGTGATGTCACGAGCTTTTTTAGGCAGCTCAATCAATAGAGACTTCAATTTGAGTTTTTTACATGGAGATGCTATTTTAACTTGAAAGGAGTAGTGGAAGCTACCTGAAATGCTGAAGCAATGAGAGATTATGTTGTAGGAGATGAATAAAAATGCTCTGTTTTTATCATCCTGTAATTCATTCCACTACGAAGAATTTCTTTTTGGAAGAAAAAAATATTATTTTATCCTTAGATTTTCTTTCATGATAAAGCTGGATATCTGATATGGAACAAGCCTTTCTGTACCTTGTGGTATGTCTTGAAGCAGGTACCTGGACTCCTCAGAAGCTGTTCCAGTCTCCTTGGGTATTCCTACAAGGCACAAAGGGCATGCCTTAATAGAAGTGATATGGGCTCGGTTATGACCTGCTATCAGGGCTGCATATTCTGGGAACCAGCAATAGCCAAGGAAGTTTTCTCAAGTGCACAAAGACAGCAGCATGCATACCTGAAGCCTGAGGGAGTTTTTAACAACGTTATATGTGATTATGCTGCATCATTTGCTGTTCAGATAGCAATTTTAACTTTTGGGTCACCTTCCCCTATAGGTATCCGTTAAATCATCCAGAGTTGTGAATTTGAATATCAATTGTTTCAAGGGATTTTTAAAACCCTGATTCCAAAATCAGCAATAGTCAAGACACATAGTTTTGGGTTCAGATTCTATAGCAGCTTATCTTCTGTATACCAGCACTGTGGCTCAGAGACATTTTCTGTATGTTTCTTCAAATTTTAATTTTAAATAGGAAAAATTGTTTGGTTTGGGGTTTTTTTTAATCTCATTATTTTGTAAGGTTTACCTTCAGCCAGACTCAATCAGGCTGGTTCACAATAAGCTATTAGTTATGTGAGGTTCACATAGAAACAATAGGTCAGTACACAGCTCTTCATATCCTAAAGCCAAAACGGTGACATTCTTTGGCTTCTTCAGTATGTGACAAAGATCTCACATAAACAAGACAACAAAAGCAGCAGCAAAGATGTGAAAGGCAGGGGAAATAATTTATTTAACATGCACAGTTTTCTACGAGCAGTAGTTTCAAGTTCAGCACTTCTGGTGCCAATAACGACAGTAATAAACAGTGTGATAAAAGCAGGTTTAAGTGAGACAGTGGGGAATTTGGCTCTAACATGAGCGACGTACCCTGTAATGAGTTTACAGCTGAGAAGTAAGCCTTAGTCTACTTCACCATTTGAGCTGAGGAATAAACAAGGAATCTTTCCTGATTATTAACCTCCCCTTTGTTTTGCCACAGGGCTTACTTGTCAGGAAGACAGGAATGAATGCGAAGAGAGTCTTTGTTTTCCTGGAGTGTCTTGTATGAATACATTTGGATCATATGCATGTGGAATTTGCCCCAGTGGGATGGAGGGAAATGGTAAAACTTGCAAATGTAAGTGTTTTGCATGAATTATTTTAATAGATGGGGGAAAAAAGGGGTTCGATTCTACTACTATTATCCTTAATTGAGTACTTTGCCACTCACTTCAAGTATGGACCTTTAAATATACAAAGCAGACTACTGTCATGTTATATTAGTATGGATAATTGCAAATTGGTGTCTGCTATTTTTCACTGCAGTTTAGTTTCCTTTTGGTTAGAATGAACACTGTAGCATACAAAAAAGTATTTTCCAGATGCCAGCCAGGTAATTTGCCAAGGACATCCTTCATGTTCTCCCCTGTTTCACTCCTATATATACCATCCACTAGCACGTACTTGGGGAGCACCCCCACGATTACTTTTGTTCTGGGCAAATGCTGTGCAAGTAAGATATAGGGTAAGAGGAAGAAGGTCCACGTGAAAATCCTTCACATACTTTCACCTCTTTTTCCAAGGTGTGCTTTCATTAGAGGACGCAGTCCACAGGTGCTGAGCTCATGCTTGGCATAAAGCCATGCCACAGGTCCCAACTAGTGAAGGAAATGGCCAGGAACAATTTTAAACCTGCTCAGTATTTGCTTTTGGGGCAACAGACTCTTTAGTAGGGAGACTAGAGTGACTTTGTACTCTGCTGAGACCTTCCCAGTGCACGGGATGTGACCTACTCATACTCTGCTTGTTTCAGTCATATACACGTAAGTCTTCTCCAAAAATCACATTTTGTTGGCCAGAAGGCGAGAAATCAACACTTGAAGTGTTTCGTGTTTGTTTGTTTGGTGGTGTTTCCAAAGAAATCTGAGAATTAAGAGATACAGATATTAACTGTGCAGATATGAGCTTTTCCTCATATTTACTACTAAAAAAGGAAAAAAAAAAATCTGATGTAAAAAGACTCAGTTGTAACTGCAGGATCCTGGCACCAGCAGGACTGCCTTTGCCAGATTTGCCAAATATCACTTCAATCATATTGCCAAATGCCTGTACAGAATGTTTTCTTTGCTGTATTATTTGGCCACATTGGTTATTTCAAAGTGATTTTACATCTGTTTCACTAATGCGTATTTTTGTAGCTAATTTGACCAATGAAGGAAGGATCTACAAAATAATGCCCTTTTTAAAAATATACCAGAAAAGTAATTTCTTCCTTTGCATTTTTTTATTATAGAAAGATTTCTCTATTTCTGAAATGCACATTTATTAGGAAGAATAAACCTGAGGGCTTCCGTGTCCACCCAGAATAGGATAAAAATCATTCGTTGTGGTTCTGATATACAGACTTAACATACCTACTCATACTTCCCTTTCTTAAGCAAGTATAAAGGCTTCTGGGAGGAAGGAGGAGAAAACTGAAGTAATTTTATAGCTCTTAGAGTGGGCTATAGCTCATTGCATTGTTTCATATAGACAGAGTCATAGTCTCAGGCTTTTTTAAGAGTATGGAATATTCAAGAGACCCAGAGCAACAGTTGTTTAACTTGCAACATTATCCACGTAGATGTTACAATCCCTAAATCATTCAAGAAATTTTCTTAAAATTATGCAGAAATCAATAATTTTTTTAGTCTCCACCAATTAATTTTCCTCTTTACATCCATGTATACTTTGTACAGGTATCTTGACACATACAAACTTTGCAGCTGAGCTAACCGAATCCGACAAACACACACACAACGTTGTTTCAGACAGAAGCTTTCAAGGAGAGGCGGGAATCAGAGAGAGCACAGGTCCCAGCATGTGGTGTACCATCTTCATCCAAGTAACAATGCTGTCTAATACACGGGGACCTGAGGCCTTCTTAGCGCCCTTAGCTCAATAAAAGATCACTGTGTATATTAAGTGCGTCTCCCAGATAAGCAAAGTTCAGTGAGTTTGGGCATAGTAATTTTTTCTGTATTTGTGTTGAAGCTTTGCTGCATGTCAGTAGCTGACTCACCTGATTTGCCTTTATTTGCTTGATGGTTGGCTTTGAGAATAAACTTATGTCAGGTTATCTGATTTGTTGTTACTGTTGCCTTTTATCATCAATCACAGTGAAGCTCTAACACCTTGTTTCCTTGTCTCCATGCTTTCTTTTCACAGCTGTGCTTGCTGCTGACGTTACAAAAGCTTTAAGCACTGAAAAAGGCAATGGCAAAGGTGATTTGAACAAGACTGAGGTTGAGCAGCCACTGCAACCCTTAGAGGCAAAGGATTCTCCTGTAATTAAAAATTTTAACATAAGTGATAGACATGGTAGGTATATAAGGGTATGAAACCTTTTTCGTTTGCTGCAGTTTATGTATTCAGAAATCATACATTTTACCATCTTAACAGTAAACATAAACTAGCTGTTTATAATACATCATAGAAAGACAGAGTTAAAAATAAAAAAAACCTTAATACATCAGACTGTGGGTTGCTGCTAAACAATTTTACACGGAAAGGAGACATTACAGCAATAGCAATCAGAGTGGTCAGGCTTAACTAGAAATTGCATCGCTTCCGAGGTAGAACAAAATCACTCCAAATCTTAGTGATCAACGGAAAGCAAGATGATAACAATGACAGCTTATACCAGCTTGCCATAGCCAACTGACGCTGACGTTTTATGTCAGTATTTGACTGACAGTCGCTGAATTACGACTGAGTTTTGAGCATAAGCAAAGATCAGCTCTTGAAGTACAAACTTGGCTGTGGCAGCTGCTTTTCCCAGAGGCGGAGCACTACAGCACCCTTTTAACATGGGTGTCACCCGCACCATGCTTATGTGGCCCTGTCGTAAGGAGTGCTGCACGTTTAGTTGATTTTCTAGTGAAAGCAGGGAGCAGAAAAACTGAGATTGGGCATATCTGTTGTGTAGGGGCACACGTAAAAGAAAAGATTTTTTTTTTCACCTTCCTTTTTTATATATGTACTGGGCCAGCCAACAGCTAACCAGAACTTGCCTCTTACAGGTATCCATCATAATGCTGTAGGGAAGGTGCAAGAATAATGCAGAAAATACTTGAGAATCATGATGGAGACCTCACCGGAGGCAATTAAAAAAAGATCTACAACCATCATTAAGATTTTATTCATCATCTGTTCTCAGTCTTGACACTATTAAATACTTCACAGGCAGTTCATATACACAGGCATTCATATGTGATAAAACATTATATACTACCGGAGTGTTAAATTTTGCACATAGTTCTAAGATAATTAAAGTAGTCTCCTGTCATACAAGGCTTGACACATTAAGGATGATTTCTAGATCAGAAACATATGTGCTTGACAGTGTATTTTTAAAGGCAGGGTATAAGGTACGGTATATGTGCTGCAAGGTTTGATGATTACCTTCCAATTATAAAAGACCAAAAGGGTGTCAAATAATAGTTTCTCACTCAGTTGTTACTGAGTTTCATCTTTCACTTGTGATGAAAATTACAGTTTCTATATTATCCATGATAAATGCCAAACAACTTTGTGTAATAAACTTGAAAACATGTAATTAGAGGACTAATAAATCTTGCTTTAATGAGAAACAGCTGTTCTGTTACACTGTGCCTACAGGACTTTCTCATGTTTGGCTCAAGGTTTGGGAACATTCTGCATTAATTAGACTTTAAAAGAAAAAAAGCAGTTATAAACCTTTAGCTGGGCTCAGATAGTCACGGCTTAATTTTATATATGCATTTGATTTGAGAAATTAAAAATAAAGAGGCTTGAACTCCCTTCTTTTTCAGGCCATGCAGCACCACTATCACATATTACTACCTGTGCCAACAGGCCATGTTTTCCTGGAGTGTTATGTTTTGATCGGAAACCCCCTTACATTGGATATGTCTGCGGCCGATGTCCAGCAGGGTTTTTTGGAAATGGTCGAATCTGTACCAAAGTCCTCAGACCAGGTACTGTCTAACTTTTAGACTTTTAAAAAGGTTTTGCATACAAAGGCTGTAAGAAAATATGAACTAGTATGGCATTACAACACAATGTACTTTATAATCAAACAGTGAAGGCTTTTTTCTTTCACTCTTTCCTGACAAGCACCTAGCAGGTCTTATTTCAGGAATACCTGGCTCTATGAGTCAAAATTCAATAGATTAACCACCTCATTTGCCACTAGGGAGAATTCTTCACAACAGGACTTACTAGATGCTATGAATCACCACATCTGTATTTCTGCCACAGCACCGGCATAGGATTTCAAAACACGTTTCCTCCTCAGTAAGATCAGAACACGACACATGCCAGTATCACTCTGTTTTCCTTCTTTCCTAATTCTTTTGCTGCAAGGCATCTGTTGTCCAAGGTGACCTGTGAAGATGATGATAAACAAAGTGTCATGCAAGAACAACTGTACCCACAACTAAAGGCAACAGATAATTAAAGCATTTCAATAGTATCTTTCATAGCCCGAGCAATAATCTTCCTTAGGGAGCTCTGAAATTCAGCTGGTCCCATTAATCTCTGAGGACTGATCATTAGAAGAGGTCTTCTGCTGTGATAAAAGAAAAGCTGGGTCCTGACCTCAGGCAGAAAGTTGCAATAGCATAGCAACCACTCATCAGTCATCCAATCCTGCTCTCACAATGAAATTCTCATAATTCAATGCATGGTTCTCTAGGGACAGTCTGAATGGTTGTCCCCTTTTTATGGCAGAGTGATTTGCCAAGAGAACTCATGTTTATTCCTTCATAACAGTAGTTACTAGGTCAGATTCCTCGGTTTTCTTCTAAATCTTTTTCTTAAGTATTCAAGACAGACTAGCTTGAAACCTGTCAAATTGTTCCTCAACCTCCTACATTTAACAAACCCACCTTCACTTTCCACTCCGTATCCAAATCAATGACGTGTTACCTTGGTGTTATATTTTGATGCACACTATCAAAGCGGAAGCAATTTTACTGCTTAGTGTAGGTATCATCCAGTCTCTCTGAACTATAAATTGATTTTAGCCAGTTCTCAGAATCTAAAGGTCATAAAAATAAACCCAATATTTTTCTTTCTCTAGCAGTGAGTATGTACAAAGTATTACTTAGTCTGTCAGAGTCACCAAGTCAGCTATTGACTCTTCTATAACTTGGTGAAGCTGTAAAAGCGGTTGAGAAAACAAAAGTAATCATTGTGCATATAAATAAACTAACATTTCTGTTATTGCCCAAAGCTGCAACTTGTCGTTAATGGGATAATGGGATATACATTGTACACCCCAAAGGTCATTTAAATGCTGTTGAGTAGAACAGATAGTCTACAGCTGTAGGTATTGGTACAGTAAATCAGACACACTTACATCATGCTTATATAAACATTAACAAATAAATTTGTATATGTTCTAAAAAGGGAAGCATAGACAGTAGTTGCCATTTACTGTGATTCGTACCTGTCATATACAACTCCAGGCAATATTTAAGAAATATCCTAAGTATCAGGATCCGAAACTGATACATGCTTCTTCCAAAAGCGAGCTGTATACCAGAGTCTGGGGAGTCGTTTTCTTTTTCCTCTTGAATACGCAAACTGAGTCCAGGACTTCATGGACGTCATGCTGCAAATGTGGCCATCCAACCAGCTTGAGCACTTTGGGGAGGGAATGAAGAGGAATTATTTCTTGTTCCATCAGAACCTCACATTCACTCATGTGAATTATATCACAATATAAATGACAAGAATCTTGTGCCTCAAGGTTAAACGAGAGTAGTCATTTGTTTTAATATTAGAAATGAAAGCAATTGCTGCAGCTGTACGAGTGTCCTAATTGATGACCAAAATGATCAGCTTAACTTTCCTTCCCATGTGCTTTGCTAGTTGAAGCAGAAGTATTGTATAACATTGATGATTAAAAGATACCAGACAAAAAGAATGAACTTTCAATTAAATTTATGTACAGTTATGGATTATGATTATTGTGAAATCCTCCCTCTTAGAATAATAGCTTACCTCCCTTGTAACTTATGCTATCAGTCTTCAAATGAAACAGAACAAATCCTCTTCAGCTAGCTACAGTGCCTGTGAAGGTACTGAGATTATGTGCCTCTTCTTTCCAACTCTAGTAATTTTAATATAAAAATACTCTTGCTAATCCCTATTTTGTACTTTTATTGGCTGCTTTTGACATGAAGTTATACTCAATTGTTGTGATTTAAGGATTAAAGGATAAGTATTTTTTCATAAAGAAACTGCAAAAATTACCCAACTGCCTTTGTAGACTACTGAGGAGAAAAAATATGCTGAAAGAAAATTGTTTCCTAAGTCAGTGTTTGATGAGCTGCACCCAAAAGTCTTCCAGTTTTGATTTATAATCAACAAAGTACCATTTCCTCAGCATTGATATGTGATAGGTATTAATCTTTTGATGTACTCCACTTACTGCAAACCGTGTAACTCCACAAATAAGTTTCTGAGCTATATTTACCTGGTCTCCCAACAATGCAGGGCCTCATCTTGTTCTCACTTACGTGTTTCACCTGGCTAATATCAGTAGTTTGTACCAGTTTAAATCAACCAGACTTGGCTGTAATTGTTCTTGAAGTACATCAGATTAGTCTTAAGGAAAAACATGACCAGTATCAAAGCCGGTGTGGAGTTTCACACATAAAGGGAAATTATTATTTTTAAAAGTACATTCTCATATCAGAAACAAAAAAATATTTCTTTCCCTTCAAAACCCATAAAGCAAGTATCCTACATTTTTTTAAAAAATTTACTAGTAGGACCAAAAGTCCTTTAATTTTGCTGGCATTGCAATAAAGAGGAAAGACTAAGGAATTTGAATCTGTCCAGGTTTCTCTGGGCACATTTCACATTTGTCTAAAATACCTGTTACCTTTTTGTTAGAAGAGGCAGATCTATTAAATCAAACCATGCCGTATCATTGCTCATATTTTTGGCACAAAGAAAATGAATATATCCTAATGGAGGATGCTGGTGATGTTACTGCATGTTCCAATGTTAGTTCTCGTCAGATGCTACCGGTATTTCTCTAGAGTGGTTTCATCACTCACAGTCACAGAGATACCCATCTGTTTGCACTTTCTTTAGCAGGTTAGAGAGGCTGGTGTCATCAAAAAATATTTATTTTTTTCCTATTAGTAAATCAGCAATTTTACTGGACAAAGCATTGCCACATCCATCATCGATAAAAGATTGTTTGTTCAGAGCCAGCTCTTTCTGCCTCTCCTGGTTTAGGGAGCCGAAGATCAAGGGAGAGGATTATTTTATGATCTCTGTAATCGAGTTCTGCTTTTCCATTCTGAACACCACTGCTAGCTCTCCTGTCATAGCAGTTAATTTGCAGTATTGTAGACATTTGGCACTTGATATACTTTTGTATGTGCCAGCTATTCGTTATGTTTATGTACTCTATGTTTTACACTATTCCAGTATCTGCACCGTGCTTCTGAATTCGCTTTGATTTTACATCAGAGACACCTCTGTGACCTTCTCATTTGCACCACTGTCAGATCAACATCAAGGTGTGGATTTAAAAGGAGAATAAAATGTTTTGAATTAAAAGAATGTGTGTGTTTGAACATATAGTGCTCAGTCTAACACCAGAGGAACATATTAGTCTTAAGTTTTACACTCTCAGCTTTTAACTTTGAAATCACTACTGTCATTATTAGCACTCGTCATTGATCACTGTGCATGAAAAATAAATAACTCCAGTAAGAGCTTTGGTCACCAACCCAAGGTTTCATCTCTGGAGCTAACTGCAGGAGTAGGGACCTCTTACTGCCTGGAACCAATCAAATGATTTTGCTTCAGGAGATGACTGAGGAACATAATGGACTCCTTTCATCTCTTATCTAACAAAATTGATGAATTTGCATTAAAAAGATCAAGGCCGAGATTCCAGTCTTACTTACACCAGTGTAAATCATAAGTGATGCCATTAAATGAATAGCATTACCCTAATGGAGTGCCGAGCACCGTTCCTGGAAGACACATCTTAAAACCTGTTAAGGTAGGCACAACACACACAGAACTTTAAAGTACGACATCTGTATGTACCAATAGGTGTAGGTAAAACGCACGCACTTTTCAGCATTCAGAGGGTGCTTTGCAATGAGTAACTAACCAGTCTTGACATGGTTTATACAATGAGTTACAAGGCTTACTGGAAGGCAGGAATATTTTGATGCTGCAGTCATGAGCTGTGAAGTTGTCCGAGATCCTTGCAAAGAAGGCATAACAGAAATACCAAATAAATAGTGAATAATACTCTGATTTGCCTCTGTGTGCTAATAGCTCTCAGCTATTCTTGTGGGCTCCAAAACTGGGAAGCACTTCATCTCAATGCCACAGCTTCCAGCTCCTAGCTCTGACTCACGCCATTGAAACTCTGTCCACAATTCATCTTTGGAATTTACGGTGGAAGTTGCCAATCTCTTTTGTAAACTATGTTTCAGTGTTTCTAGTTTGTGTATTTCAGGACAAAATGTACATTTTTTTCAGACTGACCAGTTATGATGTAATGATGCCTCCTTCAAGGGGTATGTGATGAAATGGCAACTGAAGTGGGGTTAGAAATGCCACACAAAGACATTCCATATAAATTTGGACTCATGAAAGACACAGTTGTGCAAATGGTATACCAGTAATCTTTGCATGAGGCCAGGATCAGCCTGGCATTTTGGACATAAACTGTGACCCTTTCCTGCCCTCTGCGTATGTAATTGATACTGAAAATCCACTCCCGTACTTGTCAAGATAGAAAGGGAATCTGAGAGTCTTTCTGATGGCTTTCTCCTCCTTAGGGATACCTAATAAAATATTAAGTATTTTCAGAAAAATATCAACAGAGGCCTGTACAGTATATGCTATGACCCAAACATAACAACTAAAGTAGGCACGGTGGGAAGAATATGTTTAGATAATTTAAAAGATAAACGGTTTCCAGCTTCACTGATCCATATACTCTGTCAATCCAGAATTTGTTAAGTGCTTCCAATACAGATGATATATTTAGGAAATGATGTAGCTCAGCAATAGAAGACCAATGAAGCTCAAGCCATAAAACTACTAGGGAAGAGGACTCAGCTATATGCCATGAATAATATTTACATTCAATCAGAACATCAACTACAGATTACATTTCTCTCCTACCAAGAATGTGCCACCTTTTGCTTAAGCAATCACTGTGCCATCATGACTTTTAAGTGATAACAACTCAGTCTCCCACAAATAATCTGTGGAGGATGCAGGCCCTGTAGTTTTTTACACTGACAGAATAGAGAGCAAGATTATCTCCTCTTAAAATTTCCAAGCTCATTTAATCATCTAGCTGTAATAGCACACAGCTTTTAAAAAGAGCCAACCCCGTTTCCACAAATTTGATAATACTGCTGTTTTGTTAAAGGCACTTAGAAGCCCTTTAAATCTGTAAGTAACTCATACTGGACCAATATCCCGGCCCCATTAAAGCAACACAAGCGTCTTCCCACTAACTGCAAAAGCAAAGCAGGAGCTGAAGAAAAAGGATTCATAAGCAATGCAAAGCACAGTACACTACAGGGGGGTAAAAATAGGTGTGAAATACACAGACCCATCATTGCTCAGGACAAATTTAGGACTAGCTCCTTAACATCTTGCTGTTGTTGATGAACAGGTACCTACAGATGTAGTGGCACTCACCCCATAGGACTTGCTTGCAGTATCAGGTGATATTCACTGCCAAACCATGTGAATTTTGCCCTCAAAATGACATGTCACATATATAGAGCTGGTCATTTCTGAAGGGACACAGCAACAGCCTATAGCTAGCACAAGACAACTGATCCTCTGGGATGGAGGAGAAAATGCTCTCTCATGCTGATCATTTATTAGATTAAGGATTTCATAGAATCATAGAATAGCCCAGGTTGGAAGGGACCTCGAAAGATCATCTGGTCCAACCTTTGATGTCTCAAAGAACATTTATTTCATATATTATGATAAAAAACCAAAAGACTTCAGGTTTGGTTTGGTTTACTTTCTATAGGACACAGGGGTAGAACTGTACACTGGAGAGTATCACCAGAGCTCTCTGGTCTATAAGTGGTGGAATAGCTGATCAATATTTTATATTACTGAAAAATAACAGTTCTCGCTAAGAGTTTCTCCATGTTAACACACATTGCTCACCGTACTTATAGAATATTGTCTTAAAAATCACATATTTGAATCAAGCTATTGGTTTATGAAATTTTAAATTCTTCTTAAGCTAATGTAATACCTCACAGGAAAGGTAATCCTTAAGTCTTCTTCCTTCCTTCTCCTCCAGATGCCTCTGGTCAGTTCATAACTTCTCCTTTATATTTGTTTCAATGCAAAAAGAAAGGGGACTTGTTATCTTCTTCATAGCTATTTGTGACACAATGTTGAATCCCAAAGTGACATCGGCTTGCTTCAAAATTCTTGCTCTGTTAAAAAAAATAATTTCCATAATACATCCTCAGAACCTAAGAGAGGGAAAGATTAAACACAACGCTGTTGCTAGATGAAGTGCCACTATCAAATGTCTCTACTTGCTTATCCTAATACTCTTTCAAAGAGAAAACTACAAACATTATAAAGGCAAGTCTCGTGGTATGACTGGCTCCAACATGCCACCATGCAATTCAAAGGGCAGGAAGTTTTGTCAAGAGCTGACGACACCTACATTAGCAGTGAGCTATAGCTAAATAACCATACTTCAGCAACTGTTGTATTAACAGAATATGCTGTTCAAATGGAAGATAAACTTTGAATTCTGCACTAATGCTGCTTAGCTTGGACTTAGGGAGGCCAACCTCTCTTCTAAACTGCAACGTGAATTCAAGGCACATTGTTCATAGTCTTTATGCACAGCTAAATGGACACACCGTTTATCATTGCTAACCTGTTGGCAATAGTGAAAACTCATTTGGTTAAACTAGACACAAATTAGCAGAACTGACTTAAGAACATATCATCTGAAAACATCTTATCAAAATTCCTTTGTTTTTGTTTCCTGTATTAGAAAGAAACTATAGATAGTTGTCAACCTAATCAGTTGAAATTGTGGAGAATTCCATAAAAGTATGATTGCACTGAGGGTACTTATATGTGCTTATATGGTATTAAAATAGAGTCATTATTGGTCTCCAGCAAGGCATAGTTCAGATTGTTTCTTGCCTTTTATATGTAAAATGACTCATTTTTATGTGTTTACAGCCCAAACCAACATAATTATAGTTTTAGACCATTTACTTCTTGAATCGAATAAAAGGAGAGTTTCAGTAAAATATTCAAATTTAAGCTATTTTTTCTTTGAAGAAATATTATGGATTTTCTTTTGAAGAAATGTTATGAACTTTCTTTATAATCTATTATTACAGTTCTAAAGGATTCTACATAGATGTTTCAGAGAATTAGACAGGGTTGCTTCAGAGACGATCTGTCTTGATTTAGCCTGTTTTGTATATATCTATCAACCTGTTCAAGCCATGAGAGAGTCTGAAGGCCCATGAGGCATCATCAGATAAGAACATGGTTTCTGTCAATTTTTCCATCTCTCGCAGTGCTGAGAAGTAAAATACACTGCCAATTCCTGAATAGAAAATATAATCTAGTTTTATGAACTCTATCTTAATACTGTCTTTGTAGCTGCTGAAATAGTACAGTGGCAGACTCAAATAATTGGAGAAGGTAGAACACAAAGAGGAGAGGTAAAAGTTCATACCTGAAAGATGGACAAGGGATAATGAAAGAAAGGACAGTAAAACAGTTACGAGGGGGTTAAGCAGGTGATCCATGGTGTTTTAAAACACAACTGTACTTCTTCACTTCCTGTTTTGTTAGCTGGATAGTCAGAGAAAAGCACAGGAAGAGCACTTCTAAAAACTGCAGCAGAGAATGGGTTAGACCCAAGGAATGTAAAGAGCACGGAAAGAGATCTAGTAACGAAGGAGCAAGAGGAGCAAGGCTCCTGTGCAAGGGGTGAGAGCACATAAAACATGTTGAGTTTTTCCAACCCCTAGGAGAGAACTTTTCAATTATATCTTGAAATAACCCAGAAGGTGGGAGAGGTGTTTGATAAAACATTGTTTATTTGTAAAAACATAGCTGGTTTATAAACCTCCATATACAATCCAAAAAATATACTGATAAAGAAAAACATTGATAGAGGGAAGAAAAAATCCCAGTTTGGGGAGCATGCTTATATCTTTGCAATCAGCAATTCTTACACCATTTTTAAAAACACTGTCTCTAGTGACCCTGATGTTAAAATTTCTATTGAAAACTTACAGAAAGCATCACAAAAGTAAAAAAACCAAACCAACAAACAGAGTCTGCAAACAAAGTGCCCAAAATGCATTACTTCCCTAAGGCCCATTTTTCTGTACAGCTGTCATTGTGTTCATCACCTCCTTGCACTTTGCCTGCATATGATGTCTGGTCCCAAGAATCTTACTAACCAAAAGCTGATGGATACCTTCTTGGAACACAGATACACATATGTTACGTGAAAGTGTTATGTATTAGGATAAGTTTCATATTTAAAATTGTTTTGTTACTTTCAAACTTGAGTGTTATTCTAGAAATCCATCTTATAGCCCGATACTACTATTATCTACTCAGGACACCTAAAAAGGAGCCGATCATTTAAAGTCCATGGAGCGATCCAGCTTAAATGAATATAAACTAAGGCAGTACTAGTGCCCCAAGTCTTTATTTATTTATTTCTCTTAATGTCTAAATTATAATGCTTTCTACTGAAAAAGTTTTATGAATAGAAAAATATTTTGCATAAGGACAGGACTATATCTAAACAAAATCATTCTAAGGCATTGGTTTAGTATTTGCTGAGTATGAAAGGGATTATCTTTATATATTCCTTGACATATCTTAGATAAGACTGAAAATGTTCTCTGACATGTAGTCAGTAATATCATTTCAATGTTCATGAACCGTTTGCTTCCTGACTGAGCATCTCACAACCCCAATTTTTTTAAAGTACATCAGTTAACGAATTGAGATGTCAATTATGTTGTTCTCAAAACCTAGAGGCAAATGAACTATACAGTGATGCAAACACAAAATACAAAAGACCTTTAATGCCACATAAGCAAACACACTATCTCTTCTTGGGGTAATATATTCTCGTATGCTCACATAGGATTTCAGCATCCCAGAACTGGAAGAGGATCTCCTTGATGGCAGAGTCTAGATCCCATTCCATTTGTGGGAATCATTTACTCTGAATACAGGGATTTGTAAACAAAGTTTAGTGGGTGAACTGGCTGAAGGTCCCAGGTTTTCTTCTCCACAAAAGCCATTGTGTTAGAGCAGAATGATTTTGTATTTCATACACAGAAATTTGTGTTGCAAATTATGAATGGTGTTACAGAATTGTGTATGTGCAGCCGCAGCCACATTTGACAAACAGAAGAATCTGAAGCAGAGGAATAGTTATAATCAGAAGTGGCTGAGTGATGCAGAGTCCATAGAATATTCCCTTTGCTTATGATTTTCGTAGGTGAAGGGGAAGAAAATCGCTCATCGGGTAGCAACATCAGCAACACAATCTCATTTTCTATCAGGCTGAAAGGTAGCTCAGGGACAGTGAACTAGATGTTCGCCTTTTAATTTCATCATTAAAGCAACAAGTGAGTAAATTCACCCATCATAGAAGTGGTAGCTTGAGAGCACAGATTTTGCTAAGACTGAATGTGCCTGTACAGATGGATAGAGAGCTGTGCGACTGCTTTGCTCAAGTGCTGACGTGTCTGGATGGAAGGCACGCTAGGTCCACAAGCTGTCTCGCTCTATGAGCCCAGCACAAGCTAAACAGCCTGGCTGGGTCGTTCTTCCTGCCTGTGCACTGCAGCTCCACACCATTTTCTGATTTGCAAATTCCAGATCTGGGCACTTCTTATATAAAAGTTATTAATCATATCCTCTATTTCCACATTTTTCAAAGTGGGGATTAACTTTTGCCTGTGCCTACTTCCAGTGTGTTCTGTGCTCCTAAAGTCTTTCACAATACATTTGACTTTTCAATTTTTGACATAAAAAATAAGTAAAGGATCATGAGCTCTAAACTTAAGCTCCTATCTAAACATGTAATAATATGCCAATCTCAGTGAGTCTTTAAAATGCTTTTGTTTCTATAAAAATAATCCTGGAAGTACACCCTTTGTAAAACTTGGTAGTCAAATCTGTACCTCACTTAAAAGAGCCAAGGAATTTATTCTGGGAGTTACTGCTTGTGATTGTAAGAGAAGGAACGTCAATGACTGTGAAGTCTGACCAGCATCTGAATGTGGGGAAATTCTGGATGCTTATGAGGAAAGAAGGGAGAATCAAACCTATATATCTAAATATTTGGGAGAGCAAAGACATTAGGGTATGCTTGGATGGCTAAACAGAAGATTTAGGAATTAAATACACTCTGACTAGAGAAGAAAGTTATGCCAGAACTTAATCAAATAAAACAGCAGATTACAAATTGATGGGAAAACAGAATTTCCCTAGAGCTTCCTATTGACAGCTGCTCTGTTTCCCCTTCTCACCAAGTACAGAAAAAAATATTAATGTGGAAAAGTGGAGAGAGAAATAGGATGATCCTTAATACTCTGGTAGCAAGACTTCTTAGACCAGTGTAATTTTTCTGTTCTCTCTTGACATTTTAAACAAGATTTATGTGCTGGTAGATGTTTCAAATTTTAAATGATGACCCACATAGAGTAATATGTCAGAAGAGCATTTCTCTGTCGACATTCTTCTGAATAAGAAATGCGCTAGACAGCATGTATGTTAATAGCCCTAAAACTACACAAATTGTAAATTTATTGAATTATGTTAATAATGAATTCTTAAACTATTCACAGAATTCTGAAACAGTTGTAACCTGATCAGAATTAAAGGTGTCCATAATCTTCTGAACTGACAAGCAGAAGAGACCACAGCCAGATGATCTTGCTAAGGAGAAGGAGCCAGTCTCCACCTCGAGAGTAGACTGCTTTGGGGCATTTTATTAGATTAAAGGAGAGAGCAGCACTTGAGATTACATGGCGATGCTTATAGTGTCTGCCTCATGTCATTACATAAAAAAGTTACATTTGAAAAACAAAATGCAGGTTTCTAACTCTAATAGCTGCAAAGAGAAGCATGGCAATGAAAAGGTAACAAATACTAATGTCTACAAGAAGCTTAAGCAAGTGTTTGAGGTGTCGGCTGCTAGTTATAGGTCAGGATGGAGCTGCCTCCAAGGCACATGGCTTGGGAAGAAAGGTGTGCAGGTGTGTAAGTCTAAGACCAGCAAAGACTTGAGTGAACAGCCCAGAGGAATATGGTAACCAACCTGGTCCACCCTGTCCCAGGCAGAGTACGAAATGTGTGCTCCTTCTCTGGGAACAGAAATGGTTGGGGTCAGAAGGGGAAGTGATTTGTCTCAGTTCAGGTCTGGATGTGGCCTTTTTCTGAAAGCTTTTAAATGCAAAAAAAAAATAACCAGAAACTCAGAAGAGAGAAAATATATTAGATTTCTTTTCCGTGTCTCAGTGTTGATATCTCACCCTGGGTTTAAGAGACTGACAAGTCTCTTCTCTGCTTGTGAACTGCTGTTTTCACTAGTTTATATAGTCATTTTATTACCTTCAGAATGAACGTGATCCTTTTCCACTACAGATATCTAGTAGTTCACTATAAAATGCAATTCAAGTGAGACAAGAAATTGGAATTTGCTGTGCCTTAACACCACCATGAATGCATTGGCAAACATGAACCAGAGACTGGTTATGACAATTCTGTGCGAGTGGCACAAAATATCGGAAACGCTGGGTGAACCGAAGGCTGGGGGCTTCTCGTGTGGGGCAGCTCCTGTACCACATAGATGGAAAGTGTCCTGGTGTTGAGTTGGATGAGGGATGTTAAACTTCTGTCTTGGAAATTTGCCCTCTGTCACCCTTGTTCTAATCTTCCCCAGATAGGGGGACAGCAAAGGAATCTATCTTCTCGGGGCTTGATCCATCCCAGCGTTACGCTGCACTTACAGTGGTGTAACTCCATTGATATGAATAGAGCTCCTGCCGTGCACAGCGGGAGCAAAGCAGCAGGTTCTTGGTCTCTCATCTACCTCTATGAAAAATAAACTCAGTGGTTCCACTGCTGCACATTTCCCTGTTAGTATAGGCAGAAATACTGACAAGTAGTGAAAATGTATTTTTGTACCATCATATAACCTTGAGCACTTTGCCTTGTCATTCTTTTGTTATTTCCATCCAGTCCAATATGTAATCATACAGTCGCATCACAGAGAAAGCCAGATTCACACAATCACAGTTCTGCATTGATAATGGGTTATACGTTTGAAGATATTGATCGACTGCAAGGAAAATAAATTGAAGTAATACAGGATTTGAGTAAGCTGCTGACTACAGACAACTGAGTCTGCAATCTTTTGGTATACTTCTTTGTTTTAGCTTATTTAGATATCTGGAAGACTGCAGAAAGAAATTTTCAGATATTCCAGAAAAAATTTATTGTATTCTAAGCCTAGCTATATCACTATAAGTAAAAATCTGGAATCATGAAAGCTGAGAGGACACTCTAGTCACCACATTTGAATGACACCAACATCTTACGAAGTTTAATGGCCTGTGCAGAATGGATGAGGGACCTTCATCAGTATATAGCATAATGAACAACCAACCAAAATGTACCACTGCTCTTCATTGGAAGTATTATTTGAGATGCAAAAATTGCATTATCATAGATACACTCCAACAGCATGCTCCCCCTTACAAGGAAGGCTGAAGCTTATTTGCAGGATGGGTATTTCACCTGTACATCTGATAAAGAAATAAAAGATTTCCCTTTCTCAGTTAGTCAGTCTGATCCCCTTACTAGTTACTAAAATTTAGTTAGGAGGAAAACCCATTTAATTATGACACAGCGGAAGGAGCTCAAAGCTATAATCAGGGCTTATTTTGGAAATTTGTCAGAGCAGTCATTCAGCCCTTCACTGTCATTCCTGTTGATTTCTGGTCCCTGGATTGGACTTTCTAAAGGCAGTAATGATCATCTATTACTGATAATTTTCTGTGGGGATATTTCTTTCATCTTTCTTTCATTCATTTTTTAAAATCCTTTGACTTCTCCTATCCTGTCACGCTCTTTTTGCTGATGTTCTCCCTGCTTCACCATCTCTTTTCTTCTAGTCTGTGTACCTCATCATTCATCAGCCTTACTTTGGACAGTAAAATCCATGTATTTACCTACTGTTTTGCTAAATACCATGTATTTACCTACTGATGCCCATAATTTGATCCAGTACCACTGTAAAACTCCAAAACATTATGCTTCAGGGCAATAAAAACTCATCAGCCACCAGCAGAATGACACTACTTACCAGCCAAATAAACACAACTTTGTATGCCAGGATTTGTTTTGATCTAGTCAATGCTCTAACTTTCATTTTGATCTTTGCCAAGCGTCTTAATCTCTTTCCTTGATAACTATGGCTAATTTCTACATCAACAGGAGTTGTAAGAAAGTGATTAATATTTATATTTAAAAGGGAGAGAGACATCCTGCATGGAGTTAACCCTAGAACCAAGTGAGGTTTTTTGTTCAGGATCCAATATATTCCGTTTCCTATGGAGTGAGTATGCCAGAACCAGTTAAAAATAGCTTCTTCCATTCATTAGAGTCAGCAGATGGCCATTAATCTTCCTGAAAGTATTGATTCAAACTACTCGTCTCCACTTTTAAGGCCCTTCACAGACTACCCTCTCCCCATCTATCATCCCTCCTCACACAACTGAAAAGGTGGCTGGCTTTGTAACAAGTGGGTGACAGTTACAAACCAGCAGTCTCTCTTACATGCTGCCCCTCACGTCTGGAGGGAGCTGTACACAGCATTAACAAAGCTTTTCCATTTGTCTCCTTTAAATACTTTCCTTCGCCATAAGGACTACAGAAGCATTACGTAGTTATACATTGGTGTGACGGGACTAGAGTCTCTCTAGGACACAATCTTGCCAAGGACCATCTTAACATTGCTTATGTCTCCATCCTCAATATCTATCTGTCCCAAATGGCTATGTCTCATCTTAGTCCTAGACTCCAAGAGCTTGAATGCAAAGTCTCTGCATTATGTACTGTCTAGCAGAACATTTCCCAGCACACTGTTGCAGTATAGGCAGTTAATAAGAAACAAGTATTACATCAGGTGCTCAAGAACTGTAGGGTGCACCATGGAAAGGTGCACAGTGCCAAAACGTCCTGGACGAGTGTAAGCCAAAATTGATAAAGCAGCATGGCAAATGTTTTTGCCTGGCTGCAATTTAACCCCTGTAAGCCCAGTGCTGCACCTCAAAGAATAATGCCTGACCTTCACTGAGACTTACTACCTTAGGCTCAATGTTAAGCTAGCATAAATACATTTCATCTAGTTCACGAACCGCCACCCTGTAAGTTTTGGTATTGCAGTTCCCTGCACATCCAGTGCTGGTGTTACCCATAGCAGATAACACCATGTCATTTCTGTTCAAGCCAGCGTAAACATGCCCTTAGCATATAGGATGGATTAACTCTTTTACTTCTAGAATTGATGTTCTGTTGTTTGCTTATAAGCTAAATGTTCACTGTGGTGTGTTTAAACTCTAGACCAGCAGATTTGGCTAATATCTATCTTCCTTCTGCCCTAGTTTCAAGATCTTCCCAAAGCCATGCGGATTTTGCTGGAAGAAGTATTGAAGATGCTAGGGGCTCTCACCATGAAGACATTTTAAAGCCATCAAGACGCATATATTCCCTCCTTTCCCAAACCCAAATTCCACGAGAAGAAACTACATACTTCTTAGAAAGAAACGCCACAGTCATTAACACTCCATCCCTTACAATGAAAAGGAAGACTTCCCAAGCTCAGACATCGTCAGCAAAAAAAACTGATACGGAGTCCACAGCACCTGAGAAACAATCTTTTCTTGAAGAAAGAGGTGATACACACACTTTCCTTCTGCACGAGGAGCCAGACCCCAGAGCCACAACTGTCAGTGTGACAACCCATACCCCTCTCCATTTTAAACAATACAAACCAGTTACAACACAGACCGGTCCTTCTCATCGCAGCGCAAATGCAAGTTCATTCTTTGCAAGGCCACATGCTGTTCAGCAAACTCATTCCAAGCACGGCTATTCTCCCAGGAAATGGCCCGGTCAAGTCGCAGTCTTGAAGACTAAGCCATCCCAAGATTTCCCAACAGAGCAGCAGAGAGGATCTCCTTCGGCAGCACGCCTCATCTCCTCTTTCCATTTGACAGGTTCTTCCCTTGATACAGCTCCCCAGAGCGCTAGCGTCCCAGCAGGGTCTGCTCCCCAAGCAAGGTTTCCAGCACAGACCACGGCAGCCAGAAAGGCGTACAACACAGAGATGGATCATGTGGAACTGCCAAAAAACACTGGTAGGACGCATCAGAAAGTTGTTTGCACTAATAAGCCGTGCTTTACTGGTGTGCAGTGCGAGCCGGCTGAAGGCGGAGGGTTTAAATGTGGGTCTTGTCCCACTGGATGCAGCGGTGATGGAAAAGGGGAAAACCCTCTTTCAAAGTCTTTTATAACTTCAAATCTAATAACTCTCTGAAGTAAAAATTAATTTTAATTATAGATTTGGAGATTTTTCTAGCTGGGACCATTCTGGTTTTCAAAGCCAATTATATTTCAAAATAATACACAAACATTCTCTAACTTTGAAAAACCTCTTTCTGCTTACAAAAATGATGTGTTTATTTGATAATATCTAATCTATTGAAACCAGGAACAGATTGTGATCTCGGTTACCCTTGCTTAAGGCCAGATTCATTCTACTGAAGTCATTACATTTGAAAACATATAAAACCTCTGTGGGAAAGTAAAATTGACTCCATTTCTCTATACAACACATATTCTAGGAAAAACTAATTGTTCTACTACATTAAAAATTACTTCTAAATATCTGTCTAATATCTTAAATACAAAACTGAACTCGTCATCTGAAACGTATAGGACCAGAAGGTTGTTCACAATATGAATTATTTATTAGACAGCTTAGAATACCTCCATAAAACAATAGTATTATGCACATTGTTGAAACAATGAATTCCCTGATTTAGCTATCATTAATTACACCTTTTGTTGAAATCCCTCTGATAAGTTGATATCTTAATTGGCCTTTCACTACACAAAGCAAAAGTATTTGCATCATCTATTTCATTCTCTTTCACATGTGGTTTCTCGTGCTCTGCGCGCAGAGCAGACAGGCATGGGGGGTCTCAGCCGTGAGGCACTGCGGGGGACCTTGCAGGGATTCCTCGCTGGAAGCACGGCTTCGTGGGGGGTGTACAGCTCCCAGCAATACTGCAGCCCTCTGAGCTCAGAGCAGTGCTGGAGATATATTACGAAATGCGTAAGAAAAGGTTACTATCATCTTGGGTGCTATAATTTTTGCCTGTTTGCACATTTCTGAAATGCCCTTTCTAAAGGACTTAAGGTTACTTGGCACAAAAGACCCTGTCTTTGACCTCTGTTTCATACCTGGAGCTGCAAAAGTACCAAGTAGCTCCTAGTGCTGGGAAGCCCAAAGCAAGTCTGACCACAGAATGGCCTCCCCTCGAAGACCAGGCCCATGTACTTATGAATATTTACGCATATGGGCATATGGCTGCTTTGTGTATGTTTAGTATGCCCACCAGTATAGTCCTTAAAACATAAATCTACCTCTGCCTTTTACTGTCTCACAAGACGAGATGTTTCCTTCAATTACTGGTATTACTGAAAATCTCTCTGGAGAGTCCTTAGGATGAAATATTTTATTACCAGCATCATTCTCTGTCTCAGGGCTTGATGACACGATACACAAACATCCTTTATTTGTCTCTTGTCACTGACCATGTCACCTGACTCAATAATGAGCCTGTCTGCTCCCTACTTCTGCTTCATCCCAAGCCCATCTGCTCACCCGTGAGCAGCACCCTGGAGCATGGCCCAAAGTGTCAAAAGCACCCATTGTACCTCCAGCCATTGATGTCTCTTCCCATGTCAGGTGCAGCTGATTCATCATGACAGATGAAGTTGAAAGATGAGGATAATTCCTTGGATTAAGGCCTGTTATAACCTGAGCTATCAGCACCTGACAATCATAGAATCATAGCATTATAGAACGGTTTGGGTTGGAAGGGACCTTAAAGATCATCTAGTTCCAACCTCCACTGCCAAGGGCAGGGACACCTTGCACGAGACCAGGTTGCTCAAAGCCCCATCCAGCCTGGGCTTGAACACTGCCAGGGAGGGGGCACCCACAGCCTCTGTGGGCAGCCTGTGCCAGGGCCTCATCACCCTCACAGTGAAGAATTTTTTCCCAATATCTAATCTAAATCTACCCTCTTTCAGTTTAAAGCCATTAGCCTTCATCCTATCACTACACTCCCCGTTAAAGAGTCCCTCCTCATCTTTCCTGCAGGCCCCCTTTAGGTACTGGAAGGCCGCTATAAGGTCTCCCCGGAGCCTTCTCTTCCCCAGGCTGAACAACCCCAGCTCTCCCAGCCTGTCCTCATAGGAGAGGTGCTCCAGCCCCCTGATCATCTTCGTGGCCCTCCTCTGGACTCGCTCCAACAGGTCCATGTCCTTCTTA
>JAVKLA010000001.1:47638226-47681271 GCA_034782735.1 Sagittarius serpentarius | reverse complement strand
TCATACTGAACTGAAAACACAGCCCTGTACCAGCTACTAGGAAGACAATTAACTCTATCCCAGCCGAAACCAGGACACACATGTTGCTGGGTCACGTTGAGCTTCTCCTCAGCCAACACCCCCAAGTCCTTCTCCTCGGGGCTGCTGTCAGTCCACCCATCGCCCAGCCTGTATTTGTGCTTGGGATTGCCCCGACCCATGTGCGGAACCTTGCACGTGGCCTTGTTGAACTTCATGAGGTTCGCACGGGCCCACCTCTCAAGCCTGTCAAGGTCCCCCTAGATGGCACCCCTTCCCTCCAGCGTGTTGACCGCACCACACAGCTTGGTGTCATCGGCGAACTTGCTGAGGGTGCGCTCAATCCCACTGTCCGTGTCACCGACAAAGATGTTAAACAAACAGCGCCGGTCCCAATACCGACCCCTGAGGAACGTCACTTGTCACTCGTCTCCACTTGGACATCGAGCTGTTGGCTGCAACTCTTTGAGTGCGACCATCCAGCCATTTCCTTATCCACCGAGCGGTCCACCCATCGAATCCACATCTCTCCAATTTAGAGACAAGGATGTCGTGTGGGACAGTGTCAAATGCTTTGCACAAATCCAGATAGATGATGTCCGTTGCTCTTCCCTTAGCCATCAGCACCACAACCCTGTTGTAGAAGGCCACCAAATTTGTCAGGCATGATTTGCCCTTAGTGAAGCTACAATGCCACCATGATTGCACCAACTTCCCTCAAAACAGTAGTGCCCTCTAAGAAGAGGAGGCAGCAAAACTGAGCAACTGATCAAAGCTTAGATGAGACCAACATTTGAGAAATCTTCAGGCTTCAATGCAACATCATGGCAAATGAGCAAAAATGTCGACAGACTCAGACACTATTGATAGTTGTCACGACCCTATTTGATATCAAAATGCACCGAGATAAAAGAAATAGCCCATCGGTAGCAAGTTTTAATACCTGTGGTGCTTGAGGGGATGTGACCTTTGTTTAATAAGTGCCTGGAATTGCTCTAAGATAACAAATACTTTACCAAGTGATACTTATCTTGTGACAGAATGTAATTTTTTTTTTCTCTAGTTGTGCAGATTCAAAATCAGGCTGAGAGGACTGGTAAGGAAAAAATAAGCAGCATCGTGAAAATGGATTTATCTTCTAAAGTAAATCATACCACATTTTATATCTGTAATATTCTTATGCCTTTGGCCAAGGCCCTCAGTCTTCCTGTTATGATTTAGTTGAAAGTCCTCTCCCTCTGCTCTGTCTTCCTGCTTTGGGAATCACAGACTCACAGGAGTCCAGGCTGGAAGAGACCTCTGGGGATCATCAAGTCTAACCTCCTACCTTCTTT
Organism: Sagittarius serpentarius; assembly: GCA_034782735.1. Taxonomy (NCBI): domain Eukaryota; kingdom Metazoa; phylum Chordata; class Aves; order Accipitriformes; family Sagittariidae; genus Sagittarius; species Sagittarius serpentarius. Next base: position 47,679,919 of record JAVKLA010000001.1, on the reverse strand, counting down.
TGGAAGAACATAGGTAGATGTCAGTGGTTTTGGCTCATATTCAGGCATCTAAACTGAGATATGTTCAGATGCTCTTAGCAATTTCCATTTAGATCACTCCCTTCACAACCAAAAACTTTGTCACCTGTAAAAAGCAGGACCTTGCTTTTGCCCATCTTGCTTTCACATAATAAGTGTTACAGATTCTTAATTCTTTTACTTCTGGCAGCAGCTACTCACTCTGCAGATGAGGTGAGATGAAGTAGTTCCTCAAGACTCTACTCAACACTCCCATGCCCTTTCCTACAGCTGGCCAGGTTCTCAGCTTGTAGAGCTCTTTCACCTTCCTGCACAAAGGCAGTATCACCATTTATTAGTGGCCTAATGTTAAGACTAGTGGGCTAAACAGGCAAGGCCTTGAAAGACTTCATTTCAGAGTAGCATTTCAGAGATACCCAGCATCACCTACACAATAATAGAAAATACACAGGGGAGATAAGGCCTACTGTAGTCCCCTGGATTCTCCCGCATGTTCTCTTGCAGAAGATGCTCACCGGCATTTATGGAGTAAACTTAGCCAAGAGTTCCTCTGGTGATGAGAGAGGTTACTAAATACCTAATTTCCACTCTGAGTGCACTTTCCAAGCATATATATACACCATAAAACCAATGCACTACTATGGTACACCCCTATCAGTTTTATGGGACAGCACCTACCACCTGCCAAAGCACACTGCAGAAGTGTCGTAACACTTACAGAGCTTTAAATGTTTCAGCTCAGTATGCCAATCAAATAAAACACTAGCACTTTAATAACGCATAACTAGTCCAAAGAGGATTGTTTTCAGAATGTATCTGATATTTTTTCTAGTGTATTACAAGTGGCACATGTAACGCAGCACTTTGTAACATTTGAGGCTAACGCTCTGAAATATTCGTTGGTGTTGTCACCTTAGCGCAATTACTCGTCATCCTGCCTCTGTTCCCCACTCTACAACAGGAACACAGGCCTGCACTTTCAAAGATGCTGTATCCACTGGACAAGGAAATGAATGTTGTCTTTTCCCTGGGCTTGGTTTATTCACCAGGGTCTGTGCAAATGGCACTGTCTGAGAGCAGCTGTTGTACTTCTTGAGCTCCTTAGGGTGCCCTAAGGTGGAAAATGTCCTTTCCACCGGATAACAGAGTTGAAGTTAACAAAAAATTCTGCTTTGGGCATCGTTATTGTGCTTCTTTCTGAGAGACCTAGACCTGAAGACTAAAGAAAGATAAGAATTTAAGCTATATTTCTAGTCATCCTTGTTTTTATTTCTCTAACCCCAAGATCATTCGATAGGGGATGTCTGGTTACTAAAACTGTATGATCAAAAAGTCAAAGACTCAGTTCCATAGAATACAGAAAATTATTTAAAACTATTTTGGATTAGGTGACAGTTAAGGACTAGTATCTTTCTAGTTTTTTAGTAGTCATAAAAGTTCTTCACAATTCCTATAGAAGATAAAGTCATGCTACTCTAGAAACATTTTCTTAAAAATGTTAAACCAGTGAAATGCTGGGACATTTTATAGGCTTTGGACAGTATTTTCTAAGGGAAAGTGAAGTCTAGAATGGTAGTAGTCATGCTTTCTGCTCAAGAGTTAAAAACACAGCATTGCCTTGACATTACAAAACCACTGTTCAAATCAAATAATTTTCAAAATAACAGGAAAGATGGAGTAGTTGGGAAAGTACTATGACCTGAGGATGAACAGCTGGGTGAAACGAAGCAGAAAAAAATCAGGCAGCTGACATTCATCTGTTCTGACATTTTTACACCCAAAAAGCTCTCCCATACCAGACCAATAGTCCTTCCGCTATCTCCAACAGCTACCAACAGCAGATGTCTGGCAGTATATGGGAAAGATACAGGGATACTCTCCAGAATAGTCTTTCAGCAAGTTAAGGATCATATGCTTCAAAAAGCCAAGGTGATGCCTTTGAACAGTACCCTCTTCGGCCTTTCCAGGACACGTCTGGTTTTGCAGTTTTCTGTCTTACCCCCCAAGTCATGTCTTTCCCAGAGACCTAATCTATTCACTTGTTGTTCATATAAAAGCTCTTCTATAACTTTAGTTATCCCTGTCACCTTTTCCTGCACCTTTTCCACTTTCACTATACCTTTTCTGAGCTGGGGGATCAGACCTGAACATGGTATTTAAGATGCAGTTCACCATGGATACAGACCATAATAAAGTCTGGCATTTTCTGCTCTGCTCATTTCTTAACAATTCCTAACACTTTATTTGCTTTTTTTGACTGCAGATGAGCACTCAGATGACATTTCACAAAACAAAAGCCATTAGTACAACCTTACCAGAACCATTGTCTGCATTTGTATTCCCAATTTATTCAGTCAAGTTAATCTTGTTAATTTTCTGTTTGCTATGATGGGTATTTATTTCATAACTGGGCTCCAGACTGCTGGACTATTTAAATATGCATATGAGTTATTTTAATTGCACTACTGCATGCTTTAACCCTATGTTTTCTTTCCTTTATCTGTGTATCTTACATGCAAAAGAAAGGCTTCAGTCCCCAACTTTTCAAAAGGAAAACCAATGTCCTCGTAACTTCCTTTTCTAGTTTTTTCCCTCCCTTGTGCTGCATGTATTCAAACTTCATCTGTACATTTAGGAAATTAGATTAATGCATCTTTGAAAGAAGATAAATAATGTACAATGATTGCATTAAACAAGGTAGGCTACACTTCTTCTAGTGAAGTCTGCCCTGACCTGACTGGTTTTCAAATTTTTAAATGGAACCACAGGTAATGCTGTTACACCTTGCTTTAGTGGCACACACCCAGGACCTCACGTGCCGGATGGCATAGGGAGTTTACTCACTGCTGAGATGTTAAGCAGTAACTCTGTTCTGGAAGCCATTTGCTGATTAGGCTATCGAAAATGGAGGAAACAACACAGCATCTGGTATTCCTGAGTACTCCCAAAGTTATCGTAGAGAAACTTTAAAAAGTGCATGATCTCATTTTAATGGAAAAAAGAAGTTTGGGGATATTTCCCAAAAAGTCGTTTCAAAGAAAACAATAATGGACTTCTCCCTTTTCACCTCCAGATTTTAAATTGTAAACATAAACATACATACATTTGACAGCAAGATTGTCCATTTGCAGCAGTGTTTTCCTCTTTACTATTATTTTATACCATCCAAAACTGCTTAGTATAAAACACTGCAATACCTTTGTACAATTTAGCAAATGTTTATGGAAAAAAATATTCATTCCAGAAGATGAAAGATAGAAGTTTTGGAAAAGAATTTGACACAAACAGTATATTTCTATTATGGAGGGAAATGTCTTTTAGGTGAATATTACTCTCGCTCTCACGTTGCAGCCAGTGTTCAGTTTTTATCTTTTGCTATTCACCAGTAATAGAATAGTTTTAAACATTTTACTATTAAATGTCACCGTAAGAGCTAAATGTTTTAATATCCAAAATACCATGTTCTTCTCTGACAGTTCAGATGCATCTCAAAATGTGTAAAGGCCAGATGGAAAGTACTCTATTCAAATGGACACATTCGCTTTAAGTGCTACATACGAACCACGCTGAAATAAAGCATAATATGTTTGAATGTCACTGTGCTTGGCATAGCACTTAGGCACCTGGAGGCTTTATGCAACCATCATCCTACAGGAAAGGCAATCACCTTTCACGCACTTCAAAAAGCGTGGTACATTTTTCCCAGGTTTTGTGTTTCCCTGTCTCCATGCAGAGAATATTAACCAGTTCTACCTACTGTTAATTTCTAATGGCAAAGAAATCCCGTTATAAACACATCCTGTGCTTACCCAAGCCCAGAAGAATGGAGATGTTTCAGTCAGGCGTGCGTGCAGCGGACGGGTCGGCACCCTCCTTTCAAAGCCCTATGCCTGTCATTGACTTTAGTGAGATCTAGCGCAAGTCCCCGAAAGCGAGTGGTGGCTTATAAATATAGTACTGCAATTTTAAAGGAATAACAAACGTCTTTGAAAACAGCTTCAATTTCTTTCCCTGTCTTTTGCTTTCCATTTCATCATGGACTGCTACCTGCTGCTCGCTCTAACAGCACAAGATCCTGAGCTGCCTGAGCCTCTGACCTGCTCCAACAGCTGCTACTGGTGGCTGAATTAAAAGAACTTTGGGAAAGTTTGACACTAACTGCTTAAATAGGTCTAAATCAAACCTATTTAGTTGTCCAGACAATGACAATTTATTTTTCTTTTTTTTTCTCACAGGTGTACACTTCAAATTTCAGCTAAACACATGCTGAATTGCAAATGTCTAAACCTTATAGCCCATCAAATCAAAACTAAATTTAGCTTAATGACATTCTCAGCATGTATAGTATGGATCTAAACTATATCTAGCGAGTTTTCTGTTCTCAGGCATGTCAAATCCTGAAGTTATTTTAATGGAGCATTGAAAATTTCACAGTTAAAACTGTAAGGTAATAGGAGATGTAAATACTGAAGTACCTGAAGAGCAGATCTAATACCAAATATATTTCTTTAATGTTATTTGTGTAAAAAATGGTTTATTTAAAGGTACCTTCTTGGAGCTTGTCTTTTTAACTGCAATTGGAAAATGTGTGGTGGCTTTCATTGCTTTTTTGGACGGCAAATTTCATATGCAATGGCTTTATCTGAAGTCTTGGTGACAATCACAGGAGGTGAGGAGGTCTTCAACACATGAACTTCATTTAAATTATGTGGTGCCACAAGTATTTGTCCTTCATATAGCTTTCCAATTACACTGTCCTTTTTCCAGTTTTAAGAACAAAATGTGGTACATTAGGGTTTTTTTCCCTTGTAACAATACTTAAAATGAGAGATGCTTTGTTTCAGATCTCTTTAGCTTCATTTTGCTTTTTCCTTGGAATAACCTTGCTTAGCTTCATATCCATTATAAAAGACAAAACTCTGCCAGGAAAGTGTGCCAAAGTACAACATTTTTCTCTGTATTCATTTCCCAAGCACAAGGAAAGGTATTTTTCATTCTGTTGTGTGAGGTGCCTTTTTTTCCGAAGGCGTGAGAGCCAGCTGACACACATGCCTTGCTCTGCTCCTGCACATAGCACTTCTTCTTCGAGTAAGTGTCAGTGGTCATCTTCTGCCTTCAGTGGTCTTCTCTCCCCTCCTCTCCTGCGCTTGGCATACAAAACTACGACTCGTTAGAGGGTTACAAATAGAAGTGTTCATGACATCAGATGTCAGGTATCTACCTTAGATCTCTAGGTTTAAGAAGCTAAACCTTCCAGGCTCCCTGCACAATAAAGGCATTAGGCTCATAATGACATGTGGAAAACAAACAAGTGTCTTCAGCAAATAGCCTGTTTCAGGAGCTGCAGTACCTTCCAGCTTTACACAATACAACTGTTCATCCTCTTTCTTCCACAGAATAACATTGCATAGTGCAATATGTCAAGAAATCATTATCTAACTTGCTGCTTTGTCTGCAGACCTCACGCTACTTATTGAACATTAAAATTGTTGTTTAAATGTTTGTCATTTTGCTGACAAATTCCCATACCACTCTTTTCTATACAGACGAAACGTTTCATCTCTGCTTTAGTGGAGCTTCTGACACCTATTAAGGCTTACTGAACATCCACAAGGCAAATTTTGTAGAGCGGGATAGACAAGGTCTCGAGTATTAACTACATTTGTACTTGATCCATCCTTAGAATTCAAAAATACATACTTAAAAATGTGTATGCTCAGAAGTTAAAGATGATAATGTTAAAATCATTCCCTTGCAGACATAATATAGCTACTTATTAGTGCTGTATTACTAATGTGATACCTACTTTTATCCTGCAGTGTTTTCCTCAGTAGCCAAATTACCTCTTGGATTAATAAAATGGTATGGGAAAAGTCATAACATGTGCTGTGCTCATAACCACACAGGATGTAATATTTGAACTGCTGGGTTTTTTTCTCATGTTTTATTCCTGCAGTGCACTGTGAGCCACCATGTGAACACGGAGGAACTTGTCTTTCTCAAAATACTTGTTCTTGTGCTTATGGATTTGTTGGTCCTCGATGTGAAACAAGTATGTATGAACTCATTCAGGCTTTTCTCCTCATTACATGTTTGAATTTGCAGAAAATTAGAACACAAAAAAGCCTTTTTATTTTTCTATATTTCCCCTTAAAATGATGATTGAATAGAGCAAGGAAATCAAAGTATAATATATTGAAATAATACAGTAGCTAAACTATTTCAGAGCATATATTTACCAGCTGCATCTATATCAGCATTTTCTACATAAAAGTGCTTCTGGAAAAACAAACAAACAAGAAAAAACCTCCATGTTATTTATAGTAACATTTATTAAATTCAAGGTTGTGTGAGCGACTGCAGTAATACTAATTTTGAGAACACAGAAAGACAACCATACCTATTAGAAGTCACATTATTGTGCACTACAAGTTACAAAAGAGGTTCAATATATAGAACATCTGGGAAAAAAATCAGCCTTCAAACCCTTCTATATTAGCTGAATGGCGAAACATATGCAGTTTCATTATTACAGTCCTCACTGCTTATTTAAGTATCAGGTTGCCCTTGACAGGAATATAATTTTATCTCTGAAGCAGAGTAGCTGGAATACTTAAAAAACAAAGAATTTTAGATGCAAGACTTCTAATAGAGAAAGAAAACCAAGGAAGGGGCCAGATTCATCCCTCAGTTTACCTCTTGGACTAATACCATTAGTTATTTGGTGTAATACAGCAACTTCAGGATCTGCATCGGTGTTACCAGTAAGAGGTTTTGATCCTTTGCATTTTTTTCCAGTGGTGTGTAACAGACACTGTCACAACGGCGGGGTCTGTGTGTCACCGGATAAGTGCAAATGCAGAAATGGATGGAGCAGCCCTTCTTGCGAAACAGGTAAGCGGTTAGAAATGACTGGTCTCTCGTGTCTTTTGCTGCCCGAAATCCATGTGATTCCCACAATTCAGCAGTCAGACTGGGAATTGCTTAAAGAAATAAAACATAAGAACAGGAGACCTAGTAAAGTGCAAAACCTCAGAAGGCTTTGAGTTTATGGAAGTATTCGTACGTTTAGATGTTTATCTAAATCTCAGGGTCACATAGAGGAAACCCACAAACAAAACCTTCTTGCAGCTTTTTAAGCTTGCGTGATTCTTAGCATGCACAAAAACAAAAATAAAGCTATTCACCATTTCGGAAGTTACAACCTTACTAGGTAGCTTCTGCAAATGAGAATAATTTTCACTGGGACTTTGGAGATATGTTGATTTACAGTGTCAGCTGCCATGGACGTAACCTCACTCTTTATTGGTCTTGTTCACGGAGAGCTCAAAGAATGAGTCCTGCCCCACACCTGCAGCGGCAGACATGAGGGCAATGCAGCCATCTGCACTGCTCACCATCTGTGCAACTTCCAGTTTTCATTGCTTTTAACCCTACACATTTCTCTCAAGGTATGATGGTGGGCCAGAAAGAACCATTTGACTTTTGGTGATTTTTAATGGTATGCAGTCATATCTGAACTTAAAAATACAGTTTATGGAGACAGGAATAGAAGGCGGCCAGTTCAAGTTAGGACAAGGACATAAGCAAGCAAACGTGACTTCTGCTGCTAAGTTAGCAACAGCATACACCCTTCTAATACTGCATAGTTTAAGGAAGAAAAATGAGCCTAGCAAGGTAAGCTATCGGAAATTGAGACCGACTACTAAGATTTTTACTGTCCAGTTCTTGGATTCAGTTTTGCCATTCCAGATGATGGTTTGTGACTGTACAAGACAGAACAAAAGCCAGTTTGCAAGGAGAACGCAACCATTCACCCCCTAATGTTAAAGATCCTGCTGCTGCCAGAATTCACACTGCTCCTCCTGCCTGCGTCTCATACTTGCAGAGTACCTACAAAAGGCACCCACAGAAGTGGGTGCACTCAGAGGAAAGCCACCTCCACCCGTCAGTACAAAATGACAAGGTGAGGATTGGAACTAGGTACCTATTTCTAGTCAGGACTCATAGTTTTGAACTCTGTTTTGAATAGATACAGCTCAGACCTTCCACTCAGGGTCTAAGCACTAAAAGCTGGAGTACATGTTTTTCCTCCAAAGGCACAGCAACTACAGCACTCACCAGGGACAAGGCATGCAAAATAGTGAAATATTAAAAGGAGCAAGAACGAGGAGTACCTTAATCAGTGCCAAACCTCAAGGCTACAGAGGCAGTCTGCCTCTGCCATAGTGAATATTAAATTACTTCGACACCTTCAGCCTACATTACCTTTCCTGGAAGGTGAGAGATGTCATTTTAACCTCTATCTCCCAGAGATTGCTCTTCCTGTAAGTGTTGAAATGACAGAACTATTGAGGACACATAAATTAACCTAGCTAAGATTCACGGTAAATGACTGGGATTGCCACTAGCTATTCTGGTTCCCACTATCTCCTCTTTTTCCTGCTGGAGATTACTCTCCTTGAGTTCTGCAAATTTATTTTGGAGTGGCTTTAAACAGGATTATTCCAAGAGGAGGACAAGCAACAGCAGCAGAAGCAGTAATTTCCAACCCAGAATAGGAGCCGCAGGATTTGTTTGTCTGCCAGTACCTTAGGGAAAAGGCTATCAGGCTCACCTCTCCGGCACTGTTTTGTGTGCACTACACAGAGTATTTTGTGGATACTGTTGGGGTTTCCTGCCTCAAGTGATATGATAGAAGTTTCTGGATGAACGCAGATATAGAAACAAAAAAAAATAAAAGGGACTTAGGGGACTTTACCAATGGAAATATAAACACCGTCAGAGTGTGGACATCTGTGAACTAGCTAGGACAATGAGCCAACTAATCCAAATTCACCATTAGCAATGAATGAAGTCCATTTTGACTTCATAAGTGGCTGCTGCTTAGTCAGAAAAGCCGCTCATCTAGACTACATTTTCACTTTTTTTCTCTTTCCAGATTGACATTTTATTTCGCCTTTAGTTCATCTGAAACATTTTAGTGAGCCTTAATTTATTTAAGCTTAAATGTATTTAATTTATTTAATGGGCTATTCTGTAAGATACTGAGACAAAGGGAATAGAAGGAAGAAGACTGTTTTAAAGTGTCACTCTGCTTTACAATGAAAACTTTATCAGATTCCTTATTCTTCACACACTGACTTCTCAACTGAACTAATTTACAATTCTAATACTTTTTTTTCAAGTCAGGTACTTGCTGCATAGAAATATGCAAGACAGCTTTTAATTCCTAGTGCCTATTATATCATCTACTGTAATAACAGATAAATAAAGAGGCAAAGGGATCTCAGCCAGTGGCTTTGTTGGTGATGCATGAGCCAGTATGTTGTGGGAACTGGCATTTAAATGAGGCAGAACAAATGGAGGTTTTGCGGTGCATACCTATTGAACTTTGCTGAAATGCCACGATGCTCTGCTGAACTCAGACAAAGCAGCAAATGGTTAATATCTCATCTCCAGGTTATCCAGGCTGTACGCAATGTGACTGTATTTTACTACCTTGAGATTGTGTTTGGTGAGGATACTAGAGTGGAAGCAAACGAACTGTGCAAATCAAAGGAAGACATCAGAAATAAACTATTTAATTATGTTTTATTTCATCCTCCAAGCTATGCTAAAACACCACTGAAATGCTCCCAACTGTGTCGACAACGAATAAATGCCGCAGCAAAACTGACCAGCAAGGACTGTGTGAAATTTATCACAGCATTACTGGAAATGTTTATTCTAATGACACATACAGCAGCAAAAGAGTGCCTACTCAAAAAAATTCAAAATTATAAGAGATTCTTAGAGTTATGTTCTATTCACATACAGCTGTGTGCAATCCTGTGTGCTTGAATGGAGGAATCTGTGTACGGCCAAATATGTGTACATGTCCTTATGGTTTCTATGGGCCACAGTGCCAGAGAGGTAAGAAAGTTCTATTTATTATCTTGATAAAGGAACCGGGCTTAAATTATAAACAGCAGCCTATATCATTACCTGCCCCCCCATGAAGTATATCCAGAGACTTTCCTTGTCATAACTCCCTGTGTGCTCCTTTGATGTTATAGTCTGTCGAAAATCCACATTATATTGTTCTTAATGGTATTGTGAAGAAGTAAGCACTTATTTATGATGGCTTTAATGATAACTAAACAATCTAAAACTATCTGAAGTCAGTGATATCACTAATTAGCAACTACTCAATTAAATGTTAAAGCATGGCAAAGCATGGCTCGACTTTTTGTTCATTTTGCGTACTCTGTAGTGTGTACTATACTGTGTTTCAGAGCCAGATGCTAATTTATCTTCAAATGGGGCTCACAATATCACCTACTTGACATCCTAGAGCGTTGTGGATGGGAGACTTGTACAGAACTTCTCCAGATCCCTGCTCAAAGATGCGATCAAATATTGCTCTGCCTGACATGGAGCAGGACCTGATTTTGAATCCCTGTCCTGAAGGGGAGAGCTCTGAACTGTGGCTGCCAGTATCTTGGGCTTCTTGCTCACTTTGTGCTGCAGAAGTGAAATTAATGAATACTTTAACCACCCATTAGCTCAAGCAGAATAGACAGGAGAGAGGAACTTACGTTTAGGGCTTAAATAGCTGGAAGACCCCTGTGCTTATACCACTTGCTTTTCATTTTTTTGAGCATGGCTCTAGTAACCCCTCCTGAATCTGGGAATATAAATAGACTCCCATTACCAAACCTGAACTATTTCAATATTAAAAGTTCTTTTCTCTTTCTCTCTCTCTTTTGCTTCCCTGGAGTTCCTAGATGAATGCAATCCCAATGCATATTTTTGCAAGTGAATGATTCACACACAAAAATCTAACTGCAAATGGAGCTTGCTGGAAGCTCTTTGTTTTTGTGATGTTGGGGGTGAAGGAGAGAGTGAAAATGATGCAGACTCTGCAATCTGATGATCTTTCTCTTGAGGTTAAACATGGAAGGTGATTTTCAACATCTAGGTGATTGGGAATTTTCATCCTTAAGTGTTATGATTTAGACAGAACTAAAACTTAAAAATAAATATCCACATTTGTGGGGTATGGAATTGATACGGGGAGATAGCGGATGGATGTTGAAGAAAAGCAAAGCCCTTCCTTCTGCTTTGTTGACAAAAGGGAAAGAAATAGCACCAAAAACCATGTTAGCAATTATCAAACACTGATCTGTATTTCAAGGGCAGAAGCCCTTGAAGAAGCTCTTTAGCTAGAGAGTTAAAAACCTAAGAGAGTCTCAGGAATATTCCGACCACTTAACTGCAGGTATCTAAAAGAGACTCTTAGGTGTTGGAGTTATGTCCTGCATTGTTTCCTCAAACAAGAGAGAATCAGGATCTCCAGCTAGGCATCTGCCCACATCACTCTTTGGAAAGACACCTTCTCTAGCCCCAGTAAAGAAAAAGGCCTCTGCAGACTGGCCTCCCAACACAGGAAGCACCTAAATAAGGAGCTTATATTTAGGCAATATTGATCTCCTATCTGATTTTGGTGCACAAAACTTCTATTTTCCTTTCACTAGCTGTTTGCATTCCCCCTTGTAAGAACGGTGGTCACTGTGTTCGAACCAATGTGTGCTCCTGCACCGAGGGCTACACTGGAAGAAGGTGTCAGAAAAGTAAGTTACAAACTTTCCCTTGCTTTCCAGTGTTCTCTGACTCATAAACAGTTTTTCTCCTTTTTGTGCATGTTAACAGAATATCTAGTCTGGATTTATGCCGTGATCTTCTGTATTTCTATCAGAGCACACATAGCACTACATTGTGTCTAAAACCAACTTGTTAATCAGAATAGCATTAAGTCAAGTCAATGTTAGGAGTCGAATATTTTGCTAGAATCCTCTCTAAATATTTCATGCATTCAGAATGAGTAACACTCATATTTGGAGATGAATTAATTATTTTGCATTAAAGACTTTTTGGGGGAAAAATTAAAGCCAAAGGCAGACCAGCTGACTAAGATCCTTAAAAATATTAGAATGTCATACTTCTAGCTTAATTAAGACAGATGATTAATAACACTTCAGCCTTGCCTTTGTTCTTGTCACTGAAAACTCCCTCTTCACCTTAGCATCGGTATTCATACTCGATTCTTCTATTCTTCTGGGGAAATAGGTTATTTTGGCACTTTTACAGACTCTATTGCTCAACAATATCTGTCACCCAGGGAGTTTAGGATATGTATGTGAAATTTTTTTTATTTTTTTCCCTTAACCAGTTTGAAATTGGCAAAAGGGGAGCTGTGAAAACAACCATTCTTGGCAGGAAGAATCTGTACGTTTCCAGAGCTCTCTATGTCTCTCACACACAGAGAAAAAAAGCTAGTAAAAATTCCTTCCAGCAACAAAAGCCCTCTCAATCCCCATACTACAGCTCTCCCCTCCTTCAGCAGGGAGAATCACGATGCACAGTTCTGCCTGGCTGAGAAGTACACAATTGAATAGTTGTTCTGGCAGGAACAAGCTGAAGGGAAGAAAGGAGGAAAAAAACCGTATGTTTGGCATCTTGTTTTTGAAGTTAGAGAACATTAAAAAAGTGCCGTTTCCAGCTTTAAACATACCACCACATCTCCAGGCAGATCAAAGGAAAAAGAGGTGATCATGATTACAGTCTAGCAAAGCACTCCACACTAAATTCTCCAACTGCTACCAACACCCAGCGTGTTTCTTTCCACTTTCAGAGAGTTTATGAGGTTTGGTTGCCCATCTTGGTATAATCTTTTGAAAAAAAGCTTTCTGATGATGAAAATATTTTTGTTCTGTCCAGTCTCAGCCTCCATTCTACTTCAATAACCACTATATAGTCTATTTTATTTAGTCTAGTGTTATAAAAACTTAAATGAAGGACCTGTATCTGTGATGAATGAAGAGAAACATGATTAAGCAGAAGGCAAATACTACTATTCGCTTACTCTTTACTGGTCACTGACTGTTAATAGGTAAAAAATGTTGACTAATGTTTCTTTTTTCTTGCTTAAAAACAACTGCACATGGGACGGGTACCAGGATCCATAGAAAGAAGTAGGTTATTCACAAGCTTTTCATAACAAGCAGTTGGTATTAGAGCTGTATGTCTTATCATTGTTGTCATATGAAACAGCTTCTCCCTCCTCTGCCAGAGGATCCAGATTTCTCCGCTCCTCTGGAGAAAAGGACTGCAGGGCATACGGCGGCAGTGAGTCTCAGCTGACCTCTGCAAACCTTCCCCCACAAACAAAATGGAGAAAACTACTGCTCCCATCAGTTGGAGGCTGCTCTCAGTCCCATACATCTCAGAGTTCAAATGCGAAAGGCATTTCATACCTTTTTTTAGGCATGATTTCATATCATTTTCAATCACGCATTGCTGGATCAGCTGACGTATGTGGCATACACTTAAAGGCTAGGAGTATATACATAGACACTTGTTCCTAACTCATTTACACATAGACAAATGAAAAAGTGGAAAATAAATTCCTAGCATGAAGGAATTCCACTACCCAACAGGTACCCCAACCCCTTTTTCTTAAATAAAACATATAAAAACTACCCCAATATCCATTTGATGTTCCAAAAAACGCTAATATATCATGCTGCTCATTCTGTCTCATTTGCAGTGTCACTAGCAGTATATATATATGTATTTATACATTTCTCAGATTAATTTCCTTAATGCTGTGGCAGCTTGGGCCACTGACCCTGTAGAAGTGAGACCAGCCCCCATGGGCTGTGTGCTGGAGTGCTCAGAAACCCAGCCCGGAGACGACCCATGCAGTGCTTCTGCTAACCTTCCTGGGAAGGGTATGGCAAGAAGGAATTAAAAAAAAAAAAAAATCCAGTAGATTTCTACTTTACAGAGAGGTTTTTCTCTGGATTTGAACATCTTCTCTCTTTGCCTTTAAGGACCCCACATAACCCAGCTGTGCCATGAGCTGCACAGAGTTGTAATATCCTCAAAGAGTAAGGAAAAGAAATACATACATGACAACAGCAAAACTGTAATTAGATACAAAGTTTACTGGAAGTTCAATACTGTAACAAGTCCCATTTGCAAATCACCAGGACAATGTACCACAGTTTCAGAGGAACTGCCGGAGGTGAACCTGTGGCCCAAATCATAGCTCGGTGGTGTCGAATCTGTGGCTGCCACTTTACCCTACGCTGAGGAATGTACAGCTGGCTTAGACTAAATGAGGAGTGCAACAATTCTGAGAAAAACAGGTCCTTGTGAGGGGTTTTATCAGTGTTTTAATTGTTCTTTACTCTCTGGATATGAGTTTTCAGTGTCCTGAAGTCCTTTACACTTCCAGTACAGTTTCAAAAACCTCTGACAGCAAGTCACCTTTACTATGTGCCTACACTGAGTCTCTAATCTTCGAAATTTTGGGTGGATTTATTACCTGCCTAATAAAACCCATCAAGACAGTGTGAGTAAACTTAAGACTAACAAAGAGAAGTCTGAAGAAGTTTCCCACCCATGTATTACATGCAAAGCAGCCTCACATTCTTGATCCTTACTTTGGGAAAATATTTGTGGGTTTGGGAAATTTCCCATGAACTGTAAAAACTGAGAAACAGTCTTTTCAGAAACAGCGATCTGAACAAAAATATTACCTTTCTGAACATGCAGTGAACGCTTGAAATTGGCAGTCTTTTCAATTTTGTCATTGTTTATACACAGCAGTACACCGGGTTTGCACACTTACCTCTGAAACCTCCTAATAATTATATGAATTGTATCAGTAAACCCTTAGATTTCAGCTTTAATATGCTCCGACACAGAGTTAGAGCACGGGGAATATTCCTTGCCATGCACAGCCCTGATTACAGCAGGGATGCTACAGTTTCTTAGCTCACGGTACCATAACACCCTTCTGGATGACCCCCTTTGACAGAGCTACGTGAAGTCAGGGAAGCCAGAAGCACTTGGATGCCCGTGCTGGAGATAATTTGCACGTTAGGGTTGTTCCTAATGTGTGAACCCAAGTGTCTTGCAACTCAGATATAAGTAGCAGACAGTCAAGTGGGACAGACATTTATCCTTGTGATGAGCCAACAAAATAATAATAATAATAATAATAATAATAATAATAATAATAATAATAATAATAATAATAATAGTGGGTGTCTGTCTCTCCAGTAATTAATGCTCATAAGTACTTCTTTCATCTTAACAAATATCATAACAAGTCACCTGAATATTCATAATAGAAATAACAGAATAAAGAATTCACATACTCTAAACAAATTGCATATTTGTCATGATATCAGCTTTATGAATTTTTTTTTTAGGTAGAAACAGTGTTTAGAGGCAAAGATAAAAAGAAGTCCAATCAGTTTTTTTGGTCACTTACCCCTTGGATATTTTGGCATTGTTTCCAGTGCTTTTAGACATTTCTCTTTCCTTCTTAGTATCTCACCTGCATGGACAGAGAAACAAAAACTTCTGTTTGCTTTTGGCAGCTTCAGATTCTCAACTGAAGGAGATAATTAAAACTAAAAGCCATGGCAGCCAATCAAAGACAGGTTATTTCTAAACTGAACCCAAATATGCTGTTGGTTTATCCTGAATGTAAAGCAACATGCCTTAGCATTTTCACTTCCATCCCTTTACAGTTTGGCATTTCTAATACTCTTTGCCTGACAGCCAAAAACGTGCAGGACAGAGTGGCAGCACCACGTCTTTGCCATTCAGACTTACTCTTCTTTGCTTCCTTAGTGTATGGAGAAAGGCATTCAGCCTGAAAGTTTGTGTTTGTTTTGTATGTAAATAAATATCGTCTCAAAAAAATGTGTAAATCAACCAGCTCTGATTGGCTGCCAGCTGAAATATAAGGCTTTGCCTGGTGTGTTTACTGATAAATAACTGCCTGGTGATTATGCGAGCCAGACACCCACACCCAGGCCGAGTGGGTGTCAGAGCTGACAGTGAAATGTATGGTTATGCCTCAGCAATTGTACAACCTTGTATCCTCACTTGCTACGCAGTGTTTTCAGTATAATCAGTCTTGTTGAGCGGAAAGAGGCAAATGCTGGCAGTACCTCAAAATAAAATATATTTCTGGATCGACTTTGCATCAAACAAACATACTCCATGTTAATACTAGAGAAAAGCTATTTGTACGTGGGTTTAAATTCCCTTTTGAAAAAATGCACAGCTGTAACAATCCTGAGATATCTCTCCTGTCCATGGGGCTTTAAAGCACTGTTCATACTGATTTCTACTACATCCTTACAAAAATTAGAAACAAAGACAATAGCTTAGATTTCATTTATTTACTACCCATTTTCATAGGCCTGCTTTAGAAACAACTCTTATACTAAGGGAAATTATAAAACCTGGGTTTCTTTGCGGAGGTTTGGGGTGAAGAGAAGGGGAGAAAAAGAAATTCATGGGACCACACGTTTTTCCCTTCTCCACAACTACCAGCTTCTAGTGAGGTCTTCTCTGAGCAAAAAGGCAAGCCACAGCTCCCTCTGGAGCTCATCAGCAAGCAAAGGTCGCAGAAGAACAGTGCTGGGCATCCTCCTCCTCCCTTCTCCAGAACGCCAAGCACACCTGCAGCCTGACCTCGGCCTCTCTTTCGGCAGCGTACCTTCTTGCCGCTCGCCTGGCAGCCAGCTAGCGGGAGTTTACACACGGTTTGAAACAGAGACCATGTTTCTGCAAAGCATCTATTTTATCGTGTCAGGCTAAATCCCACCAACTTTGTATCGCATAAATCATCGCACTGACGTTAGGGCTTTGCACACTGGAGCTCCAAGTTAGTAGATAACTATTTCTCCATTTCAGTAATTCCTCCAGGCAGGATTTATGGCTAATACACAGTGCACAATATAACTCACGCTCATTCTTCCAGCTCTGCTTGCTCCTCTTCCCTCCCCCTCTCTTCTTCCTTTCCAGTACCACAAGGACTTTACTTGCATGAGAGCTAGAGGCAAACTAATTGGAAATATGAGCACCGGGTTTCAATGGCAGCTTTTTGTGAAGCAATGTCATATTATGAAAGTCACTGATTTCCCATATTCCAGCCTCCCCATGTTATGTTTCTGTAGATTACTGCGTTGCCAGCTGCATAAGCAGGAAGTTTTACTGCTCAACAAATTAGAATTCCATCGAGTTAGCATCCTGACAACAGGTGATATATCCTCTGGAATATCTTCACTGAGTAGGCAGATTGACTCAAGCTATCTAAAATCAGCCAGTTTGCAAACCAGAGGTCCAGCATAGCCTCCCACACAACTGAGCAGGGAACAATCCACGTACCTCATCTAAACAGATGGAGTAATGATTTGCATTAGACTTGCTTTTCACATGTCAAGGATGTGCTCAAAGGCAACAACTCTTTGTCCAAGATTTCTGGCTGGCCAATATCCTCAGATAGTGGGTGTCTGGAAATAAGTAAACAGCTGCTCATAGCAGAGAGACTTGTAACTTACTTCTAAAAGCATTAGTTTTGTGACAGAAGAAGAAAGGCTGGCGTACTGACTGGTTGGTGCACAGTCTGGAGACACAGGAAAAGGAAACACTGGTCTCAGTTCTTACTTGATTTTCCAGCCTGTGTAACAGAATAGGTTCATATTGGATGTCATCTTCCTTCCTTGCGCCGGAAATACAAGAGAAGGCGAAGGAAAAACAATACCAGGGCTACTCCTGTCTTTCCCATTCAGCTGAACACAACATGATCCCTGCATCTTGCCTGAGGGGAACGGGAAGAGCTCTGACTTCCCGGAGAAAGGGAGAGAGCCAAAGAGGAGACAGTGACTCAAGGTACAACCTGGTTTGTGGTCTGCTCTCAGAGCAGTGCTCCTCTCTGCTCGCTCTTAGTAAGGATTTGTGACAAAACCATTAGTTGGCCTTCCTTAAAAGCTACATTTTGTTCATGTGCATGCAGATGATGCATTTATTTTAATACGGGTTTTGAGCACATGCGGTTGTCTAAAATTTATTTTGCAGAAAGAGAACAAGAATATATCTGGGTAAGAACTGAATATATATCCTAAATAAGCCCAAAAGCCTTATTAAATTTTTATTCATTCCATAACCTAAACATTCACAGACTACAGCATCAATTTTACTAGAGTAGAAAATCTAGGTTTTGAGCCAGTATTTCTTTATTTGTATCTTAAAGGCACTAAAGAAATGTGTCAGATCTGCTGCTGTATGTAAACTCATACTTAAAGAACAGGGATTCCTGAATTACTGCATTTCTCTCTGCAGTGGGCTTCTGTGTGAGGATAAGCGCTTTTCCCCCACTAACTGATTTAAGAAACAATGCTTTTTGGGGTCTATTTTTAATGAAAATATTTTTAAAATGTCTCTTAAAAAAAAGGGCAGGTGATCTACCACTTGAAAACCCGGAGGACAGACAACTCAGGAGATTAACACTGTTTGTTTTTCCACAAAAAGACATTGGCAACACAATCCTCTCCAGCACCGATTCCCAAGTAAACCTCAGCTTACTTTCTAAGACAGATAATAACAGGATGACTAACAGATCAGTGAAGTGCCAATGCAGACAGCAGTCCCCTTCTGAAACCCCTGACTGGGCTCCCACCCCAGGTCCTTGCTCTTTGGCTGGGTTATCAGCCGTACCACGGTGGCCTGTGGCTGGTCTTCTTGGCTTGAGACTGTGTCTCCCGTGCCGCTGCGTTTCTCTTTAGTTACTCTGCCTGAATCTCCCTTTTTCTTTGTACACATGAAAATAACCCGAATTGCATCAAGCATAGGCAACGGCTTAGCCCACTCAGCGCAATGAAAACACGCCTAAATGGCAGGTCACGTTGCAAGCACAGACGCTGCAAAAACAATCAACAGAGGAAAACAATGTATATGAGAATCCTCTTTCACTTCTTATTCAGGCATGACAAGAAAGCAGCTCAACAGAACAATTTATACACATGCTGCAATGGTTCACTGACCTAATAAAACACAGAGCATTCTCCAATGAAGAGAAAATGTTACCAAACCCAAGACCCTAACAAGATGGGAATATAAGCTGTGCTGAGAGTATACTTTACAATTCCCCACATTAATTATATCCTAACAGTTGCAAAGATGAGAATAAAGTATAGCTACGGTCTCTTTCAAATCAAGTGTTGCAACCAGACTAAAACCAATCAGTAAATGAGAAAAAGGGTTTGCTAATGATCTCAAAATCTGATGGTTCCTAGCAGAATATTCCCCAAATATATAAATGCGCACCTGCACAGGCTTATTTTGTTTATAGTGGCTTTCATTCTGAAAGATACTGAAATATTTTGCAGCTATCCAAACACCATACCATTGTATCTCTAGAAAGAGTTTCACCTGACAAAAGACAATAGGCCAAATAAAGATCAGGAGATCTAGAAGGAGTCTTCGGTCCGAGGAGAGTGGATAGTCCCCTGTCTGTATTGGAGTGACAGTCCCTCATTGGTTTCCACAGCTTCCTGAGGTTTAAGAGTCTTGCCTGCCACACACTACCAGGGAACCTTTTGGAGGTACAGATGGAGAGATGAGGATCCTCTTTAACTGACAGAAAATGTTACCATCTGATGAAGAGTGACATGACAGCAAAGACGAATGCAGTACATCACACACTGACACTCGGAGTTAGTCTAGCGTCTCAGTAGTTTTACCATAGAATGTTAACTATTTTTCCCATTTTTCCTGAACTAAGACCTAAATTAGATTTAATTTCTCCTCTAGTATCTCTAAAAGGCCCGATAGGTATATCAGAGTACACATCAGACTGAAGATCAGACATAATTAGGCAAAGCACTGGCGTTGCACTGCTACCTATATGGTCTACAATTTTTCAGACCATTTTTTCTTCTGAAATGTGTGCTAGGTCATGCAAACTAACTCATATTGCTAGAGCTGTGTCGTAAAGTGAATATATTATAAATGCAAACTGTCACCACACCCATCACAATTACATTTACAGCTCCCTCTGTGTCTTGTAGTAATTTGTTCTCCCACATGGCATCCCTCAGAGGTTTCTACCAGATTATTTTTACTATTCAGAAAGGTAATTTATTGAAGGAGTGCTTTGCATCTCTGTCAGAGATACGTGAAGCAAGAAATAGGGATGAGCAAACCTCAAAATGATTGGTAGCTTGATATGGATAAGGATCCAAATTTTAGAAAAATCTTGCACAAAAATTGCAAACCATTTTATTACATGACAAGTGCTCCTTCCTCTTAAAATTTAATCTGTGGCTATAATTACCAACATTCAGTGGATCGCACATCTGAGGTTACTCTGATAGAGCTTGGAGAGAAAGTTACTTCTTTATTTACAAATCCAAATCAACATAGATGAGGAATTCCAGAGAAAATCAAGCTCTGGAACAACATACGTGCCTAAAACTCAGCACGGGCAAAACTAGTTCCTTACTGCCCTTGGAAATAAAAAAAAAGGGACCAGACATTGCTCATGTCCCGAATCCGTAACATGTTTTTCAGAGCTATGTGCATTTGGGACCTTCACAGCAGCAGATATATTGGTACATCCATCTCGCTAATGATGTGTTGAGCATCAGTTATACCCTTTAAAGGGGAGAATGACACTTTTTACCTCGGCTAGTTTCTGCTAGTGTCAGGGCAGTAGAATCCAAACAACGGTGTTAGAAACACCCTTTATTGGCCAGAACACACCCATTTTTTGATTAATTTCTTCAAAGGATTAAAGATCATTCAGCAAGATCAAATCTTTATTTGGAGCCTAGAAGCATCCAACCAATTGTTTCCTCACTGCAGTCAGGATAATGTTTCGTTCCAGCTGTGCTGCTGGGATGCATAATGCATCCACAGAGAGACAGGGAACCTTCTTTCCAGTCAATCAACTGAACTGTGCTATGTTGTGAAACTGCTGACCTGACCCTCCAAATCTCATCCTATGAAAAAGATCAGCAACATCTCTACATTTTAAGGCTGCAGTCTCAAGACTCTCCCATTCCTGGCACAGAGCTTCTCCCTAGTTTTATCAATAGGTGATGTATATCACCTATAAACATCAATAGTTGATGTATATCACCTATAAACATTGTAAAAGGACTAGAAGTGCCAGATTTAACACAAAACCCCACTGCATTCACATTTACTGGTTTCATTTTTGTTCTCAGCTTGAGTTCAGTCATCTGTATTTCCTGACAAGACCAGTCGGTGTTATTTTTAAATCTGTCCCATGCTCTGTGTCCTTACTGTGTCGTATGTCCCCAGCTACAGCTCTTTTTTTTTGAGAATGTCATACCAAATCAAGATAACCACTAAGCAGAAAGGAGAAAATGAACATTAAAACAACATGTACACATACAAAAGCCAAAACTGTGACTGATCAAGCATCCTGCTCCTCAAAAGTGCAGTACAGCAAGTGGAAATACGCACTAGAGCCACAGAGAAGTCAGTCCAAAACCAACACCAGCCAGAAATAAAAGCAGTGCCTGTGAATCACATATAAATGACAGCACAGGGATGCTGACTTAAAGGATACGTTGAAGTATGTATCTACCAGTAGGTGTTCTTTTGGCCGCATTTCTGTGTTCTTCTGTCAGTAAGCTATAGCCTGATGCATTACCTTAGCTGGCCCACACAGATGTTACTGCTTGAGGCTATTTTCTCTCTTCCATCCAAAGGCAGAATGCATCTAGAAGCAGGTCAATTCTCTCAGCTTCTACAGGGCATATATATAAAAAAAAAGTTGTCTTGAAAACTACATCTTCTAATCAGCACTGCAGCGTGATGCACTGTCTCCTCATCAGCAGCATGGCTCAGGATATGTCATGACAGGCAATTTTTGATTCAGAAAGAAATAGTCTGTGCAGTCACATTGTCAGGGAAGGACGTGGATGTTCAGCTGCAGCAAGGCGTATTCTTGAAACATTGCAGAGGATTGCCAAGATTTTAGGAGCCTGATTTAATATTGCCTCTGTTTTGACTTTATGAAGGTGGTGATGAAGACTGTCTTATTTCAACAAAATTACAAGCTTTTCACTACTTATTATTGTCTACTTCTAGCGAGAAAAGGTGTAGTGGGGTACTTGCATCAAAAGGAGGCTTAGGTTCAACTGGGAAAGTTTTTGTCTGCTAATCCACAGAAGCAGTGGGAGTCTGAAGGAAATACCTGGCTTCTTTTAGTCACTGTAAACTAATCAGCAGATGCTGCTGGCTGATATTGTTAACGTTTGTTAGAACAAGAGATTACTTTCAGCTGCTTCTAGTACATGCAGTCCAACAAAGCATGCCCAGTGCTTAACCTTGCCCCCGATCCCTTTTGGCTTTGCATAGCAGGGATATTTTGCTTAATATTGTGTATGTTTTAGGGGAACTGTTACTGTAAATCAATGGCAAGAAGGGCAGGCAAAGGAAGACACTGGAATTGTACGTGTCCATCGTTGGTGCTACTTACAGCAGGAGGACCTACTTGACTTTACACACAACATTTAAGGTGTTGGTTGGGTTTTTT
Organism: Sagittarius serpentarius; assembly: GCA_034782735.1. Taxonomy (NCBI): domain Eukaryota; kingdom Metazoa; phylum Chordata; class Aves; order Accipitriformes; family Sagittariidae; genus Sagittarius; species Sagittarius serpentarius. The sequence continues at coordinate 47,657,478 of JAVKLA010000001.1, read as the reverse complement.
CTTAGAAATTTAGTAATCTCTGGAAATATTTATTTTGCAGGAAAATTCTTCCCTTTGGCTGACAAAGCAGGAGGTCTGACTGCCTTAAAGATGTTAGGGCTGAACAGTTGAACTATGGAGCTCCACAGAGGCTGATAGAAAGAGTTGCAAGAAGCGCTTTTCTGGGTCAGGTCAGCCTAGAGGGGATAAGCTATGAAAAGGGTCACAGGAAATTTTAAGTGATTGTAAGGTCAAAATGCATTAAAGCCATCAAAGAGAAATAGCTGCTGCATAAAACAGAAAACTTAGCGACTTGTGAATGCCTGTCAGTGCACAGAAGAATTGCACACATTTTGTATGATGTTCGGCGCAACACCTATGTTTTACCTTAACACCTGCAGCTGCTTGTTACCTTATCAAAATCATCCCTCACCTGAAATAAAACACATAATCATGCTTTTTCTTTAACCTGGGTTATCACCTTCAACATAGGCTTACCTTATCTAACCAGTTTTGGAAAACATAAGATCATGGAAGTCCTTTCTAGGTTAGTTGGTCTTACAGAATTGCGGCGCCTTATAGAATTGAGCAACCTTACTCCATATGAAATTCTGTGCTTCGGTTCTTACTGAAGAGCATGGAAATGTTGACAGCGAACAGCAAGGGGAATGGGATTAAGGCTTTAGTGATACTTACTGACGGCCAGCAAGCTTGCACTCAGGATGTGCTGATAGTACAGAACTCTCCCTACCCCCAGTGATATACCCTACAAAATTGCAACAAAGGGAAGACACAAATGTGTTTATATCCGTGTCATTACGGCTAGTCCTCAAGGCAGGTGGAAAACCTACCAAACCACTGTTGTCTTTGGTAAAGATACCAGGCCTTTTTTAAAGGGAGGGGAAAAAAAGAAATGTGACTCTTTTCAAAGTCATGCCAGTGCCTGGGAGGATTACAATTCTTCGATTTGCTCTCCTAGTGTCTGATAATTTATTTAGTTTTCCTGTGAGAGGCTGTAACATTTTTGTTTGCTATTTTGAAATTGGAGCTCCTCCACAGAGGCCAAGGAGTGGGACTAGAAAAGATCCGAACTAGTTATCATCAACAAATGTTGAAGTCTGCCTGATGGGTATTGAGATGGAATTGTATTTAAGAAAGTTAAAGAAAGAGAGATCAAGGTGGAGACGTCAGACAGGAAAAGGGGAGAGAGAACACTGCATTCGTTTACATAAAGGTGCTCGTGAATTCCCTAGCAAGAAGAGAAAGTATCGGCCCCGGAGGGCAGTCAGTCAGAAATGCCCCTCCAGCTCAGAACAGGTTTGGTACATCCCTTAGTTCACTTTGAATTGAACTCCTTTGGATTTATCCCCAAAGCGAGAGGTGCCATAAGAAATAAACAACATAAAGGAAGTTCATGCTATATTTTCATAGTTACTTGTTCATCTGTAAGGAAGCTGAACAAAGGGAGAAATAGATCCCGAGTTGAAAGTCAGTTTGAACTGACAGGTTTTACTCAGACCAAGACTGGACCTCACCTCTTGCTTGAAGTTTTGCTGAATTACAATGCAAATTGAGCTGGAACAAGTTCAGTTATACAAAACCTGAAAACTAGAAGTTAACAAAAAAGCACACTAGTTTGACTCTCTGTAATTGAAGGAAGAGTCTATTGTTCTACAATTTAAAAAAATCTGCTATCAGTACAAAACAACCAGGAATATCTTAAAATATAATTGTTTGTATAAGGTTAAAAATACACAGAACATGTAAGGGACAAAAAAAAAAAAAAGGAGAAATACCCATTTCAACAAGTGCTACTGTGCTTCTAGTTACTTTTTCTTGGCTTTACTTTTTAAGGGGCGGGGGGAAGACATTGTCCAAGTTCCACATGATCTGAAAATCAAATCTCTAGATTTTCAACTGATTTGGGGACAGCAGGTTAGCACTGGGGACACTATGGTCTGTCAATATCACAAAGCACAAGGTCATTTGAAATCTAGAACCAAATTTTATGGTTTGGGGTCATCTTTTCTAAATTCTGAATATCTGAGCTGTTTTATGCTTGAAACCGGAAGTCAGATACAACACAACATAAGACTGTAGGTCAGAAGTCCGTTACTGGAGACATGAGATCAAAAGGGAGAGAAAAAGGAAGAAGGAAAATAAAAGATTAAATTATTTCAGAGTTATGGTTGCTGTGACACTTTGAACTCTTCTAGGTTTTATCTAGTGGTTACAGCACTTTTTGATAGTTCAGCAAGAACTCTATATCCCAGTCAGCCTTAGTAAGCAGAGGCCGAGACTATAGCACGGATCAGGAAAGGCGGAGAAAGAAGGAAAAAGAGGACGACAGATGAAGGGCTTGGATCCAAGCAGCCCTTATGAGCGTGGGTAAGTCTGACCTGCCTGAGGGCAGGTCACTATGCTGAGGGATCCAGGAGGCTTGGCACAGAACAAAATGCAAATGTAGCAGCCAACCAAGAGCAGCAAGGTAGTGTTAAAAGCTGCCAGTGCAGCAGCATCTGCACCAGAGGAATAGACCAGGACACAAAAAGCCACAAAACCAGTATTTCAGTACATCAGAGGAATAATTAAATCTGAATCTACCTATCTAAAAATGCCTGATTATACCTAAGAGAGGAACAGAAGGTTATTCTCCCATGAAATAACAGTTGCTGTATCTTTGGATGCTATTTTTTAGTAAACATTCCTATTCTGAGGCTCTTTGCAGGGTTCCACCTTCTACAGTAAAGGTCTGAGGCAGGGTTGTGGTAGTTTCAGAGTCCTTTACATAGTGATGACCTGAAAACCAGAACTGATACAGCATTAGTATTCAAGTTCTGTTCTTACTGCTGATATGCCAAAAGACATCACAACCTTAAGGCTAATAAAGGCACTGTAATGCTATATTTTAGTTGTCAGTCCCGTCAGTGCTGGCAGAAGCAAGTAGCCTGCTCCTTGCTGAGGAAGAGCTGGGTGTTCAACAGCCACCCGGCTCCGCAGGCAGGGAGGACTGACGCTGGTTGCCATTGTTGGTCACCAGTCACTGGGAAATCTCGTTGTGCCTATAAAGCTTTAAACATGGCAGGAGTCACTCAACACAAAAGTGTTCTCAAACCTGCATTGTAAGATTCCTCTTGACTTGACTCTCGTACACCAGTCCAACCACTTGCTATGTAACATGGCTTTATTGTCTTCCACCCGGTTATCGAACACCTTCTTCCATTTAAAAGGCAAATCATTCCTATTCCCATCATACCAGCACTGCCATGTTTCTAAACTGATCAGTCCTTCCTACACTTACTGTAACATGCAAGGAGAAACAGGAGATGAAGACTTTGGTTATCTGCCTATGGCATCTACCTATACCAAATTGCAGATGTTTGACTTGCCAGAACGGTGAGATTTTACTGTTGGATGTTGTAAAACAACAATATTGATAAATACAAGGCTTAAACTGAGACACAACAATTAGCAATTAGATTTCTAATGAAATCTAACCAAAAAAATCATCTAGTTTCCTGTGTTTGAAAGAACAACTTAGTTTTCGCATCTTATTTATATGAAAGAATAAAGTAAAAAGTTAAGTACTTTTTAACACATAATGGTGCAAAAAGGCAATGGAGAATAGATCGATTTAGTCTTTAAGCTTGATTGAATGCAAAAACATTCCCCAAATTGTGTGAGAACAATCTATCCTCTTATGTCTTTTCTTATCCAAATGAATATCTGAGAACATGTTTTCCAATCAGGAAGGGGAAGTTCTAACAAGTATTCGGTCTGTCCACAGCTACCACAGAAAATTTCTTACTTGTTTTTCTAAGAATCACTGTAATTAACGCCTCTCTGGTTTTTCTAGTGAGGCAGCTCTCACTGGAGCTTCCCCAGAAGAGCTTCCACAGAAGGCACAGCATTTTCCAGAAGGATTTATGGGAGCTATCAAGCCTCTGTGTTTCAGATTCTCAGCTCCAAATTACTTCCCTGATTTTTAATTACAAGCAATTGAACCTTCTGAAAGGCAGCAAATGTCTCTAGGAAAGTCTTCCCTCATTTCCCAGCTATCATGTTCTTCCTCTGATACATATCTGCAGGTGTCTGTGATCCCATGTGCATGAACGGAGGGAAATGTGTGCGCCCAAATGTCTGTGACTGCCCATCTGGTTGGAGAGGAAAGCACTGTAATAAACGTAAGCACCTCTACTTCCCATCAAACAGATTATTGTTACTTAGGCCAGTCAACATCAACTGTAATCTTCTTTTAATATTAAAAACAATGTAGTGAATAGCATCTGTTTTGCTACTTCAGCAGTTTGAAGAAAAACAGTTTTAAGGACAGGTAATACAAAATGCTATAAACATTTGATGCTTGCAAAGGAAAAAAACTGTGTAGCTTCACGCAGCTGTCTTATACATCTTGTTATGGAAATTCATTTTTATAGTATTAAATTTGAAGCATTGATTTCATGTTTTAACAGCTTCACATATTTTGTTATATTTTACAGAGAAATGCCATATATTTCAAAATACAGAACTATTTAAAGCCTGCTATAAAGCCTTCCAAACCGATATACTCTCAAGGTCACCAGATAGATACATTTCTGTGCATAATTTGGAGAATGATGTGTTCTTACTCTGTAACTCTACCAGATCAGACTACAGTTACATAAAAATGTAATTAAAAAAAACCTCTCACCTTAAAATATTTTCAAGGAATATTTTTCCTCACATTGCTATTCATTACCATGACTTTGACAGATAAACTGGATAAATTTATAATCGAGATGACATACTGTATGTAAACCAGATTAAAATATTGGCTTTTTACCCTTTGGGTCATGATAGTAAATATGATTTCAGGAAAAGTGTTTTGAAATTATAATATTAATAATTTATTCAGAAATTCTGAAGGAAGTCTGTGTCTCTCAAATATATACACCAAAGCATGCATTCAGTCTTTCAGGATCTCTGAAGAAATAATATATACAATAAACACACCAAACTTTACTATGAGACTCTATTTATAACATGGAACACACAATATGCATATAACACATTTGAATATATCATATGGAGAGTATTCTTAGCTGATGGTGAGCTGCTATTAAAATAGCAATGCTCCCAGCAGACAGTCAACAAAGATAAATTTCTTAAGACGCAAATATCAAAGAATCCTGAACACTGATCATCTGATGAACAGAACACATTCACTTCTTTAGAAATTAGCCATATGGAATAAAACCTAGCAGGTCACCTTTCAGACAGATCTTGAACATCCAGATATATCGTGTACATCTCATTTGTTTCATGTCAATGTTTTCAGCTGTTTGCCTGCAGAAATGTCTGAATGGTGGAGAATGTACAGGTCCAAACATCTGCGAATGCACCGAAGGATGGGTAGGAATACTGTGCCAGACCCGTAAGTGCTGCTTTAATTACTACAGTTTTGTAGCCACGCATTTTATGCATTAAATTTTCTACTGTGTGTGTATTGTGTTAGGCTTATGGTTGGACTCGATGATCTTAAAGGTCTTTTCCAACCTAAATGATTCTACGAGTCTCTGATTCTGTTACACGTCAAATTCAACCATAACATGATTAGCACCTAAATTCTGCCTCTTATTTGTCAGAACTGTCTTAGGCTGCTGGTAAAACTATTACTTTCAAAGACATTTCTGGACTCAACATCAGACTGAGAAAGAGACCTGACTCATCTTTTACTTATGTGGACGCTGAGCTCGACCTCTCAGACAAAATTAGTAGTCTTTAAATTAAATAATTTGAAATATAAGGTAAAAAAAAGAGGGGTCAGGGACAAAAGGAAATAGAGTAGCCCGTTCTGCATACCCAGATGGCATTAAGCACCGAAAGAAATTCTACGTATCTGCTAACCTAAGAGCCCGATCCTGTAAATACTGTGCATTCAGACTGACCACCGAGATAGCTGGAAGTATTTGCATGTGGAGGAACTGGAAGCCCTGGAATAGGAAGAGATCCATTACTGCCTGTTACATACAGGGTCACTTCAGTTTGTGTGTCTTAATAGCTTTACAGTATAAGGGCATGAGGAAAATATCAAGGCATTATCCCCTTTAAAGGGCAATCTTTCTTTCCTCTCACACTCGCACAGCATAATTACTTACAGAAATCTTTTGTCAGTTAAATCCCAATGGCTGTGTAATTGTTTCTTTGTGCCAGCTGTCTTCTAGCTCAAACATGGTAATGTTTAAAGTTATTTATTAGTTGATGACATATTCTTGACTCAGTTTATTAAATAAATAAACAAATCGTGCTTGTTCTTGTGAAAGGCAAGTAAGGCTTACTACCAGTAACATTTTCTGCTGTCCTACGCAGGCACATAAGCCTAGGCAGCTTTTTACGTATCTATTTAACCAGCTCCTTTGAAACTTTGCTCCAAATCCGTTCATTTGCTAGTCACTCTGGTTTTACTATTTCTTCTCATGTTTTCACTGTAGTGGGGAATTAAATCAGCTTTTTGTCCAAAAGGAGCTGGCTGAAACTCCTAGGTCCCACAGCAAACCCAAATAATCACCAAGTGGTTGGAATTTCTGGTTTTTTTTAAATAGGAAGAGAGAAGACTATTGTCAGAGAGCAGATGGTGAGGTCTTACAATGTTGCTCCAGGGCATTCACAGTGAAGCAGGGAGGAAGCAGGGGAACAAGAGTCTTCATCCTCACAGATGTTAGGTATAAAGTTTCACACAGAAGTGTAACCCCTGAAAGCAAGTCTGGTTTTGTGTTTTAATGGGAGTCTGCTCACCCAAATCCAGATCTCAACGAAAAAAATCTATTTATCTGCCTAAACTAAAAGCCTTCTGAGTGCCCCCCTTGCTCACAGAAGCGCTCACCTTCGCCTCAGCTCTGGCAGTGACAAGCAGGCTGTAGCAGCAGCAGAGAGGACTGTAACCAACTCCTGGTTCCATCTTTTTGTTACCTTCTTACTATTTTGGCCTTTTATTCCCACGTCCCACAAATATTGGGCCAAATCCCTGCACTCTGCCAGAACTAGTGCATTTCTAGCAAGGAGGCCACTACCCCTGTGCAAACTGCTTTGTCAAATGTAAGCCCCCGAGGTTTCCCTCTGCTCGGCAACCCCTTTCCTGCTTGGGTGCGTACGCCTAAATTCTGTGCTCTGCTATAGTATCAACAAGGCTGAATACAGTCTTGATTTTCACCACTTTAACTGCAGTCTTTGGCTGTTAAACTCAACAACAGCGCAAAACAGTCACATTACAAGACAGGAAAGCAGTAGCAACATGTTATTCAAATATTATTTCACATTCTATATTAATTTATTTTATTACATATTATATCTACCCATTTTATATTATTTATGATATTATATTTTAATTTATTAATTTGAATAATCTATTCATTTTTCATCTTGTTAATCTAAATTGTTTCCATTTCATAATGCAAAAATTACATCTCACTTTACAAGTAACAATCCAGATGATAACTTTTCTCAGCAATCACTGTACCTTCTCCACTATCAAGAAGCAACTAGGGCTGGATTGTTTCTATGGGCCTTTTTCAAGGGTAGGAGGAGGTTAGATAACCTCAGCTTCATTCTTTTCAGCCTGTGAATTCCTGCAGCTGTCCTTACCGAGATGGCAGAGATGGAAATGGGGATAAAGGTTTCATCTACACACTGAACCCCGTTTTTTCCTCATTAACTTCCTAACACATATCCAGTAAGGTGACCAAACCAAAGGATCTACAGAGACTTCCACTGTTCTCTCGACATTTCTCAGAACAAAAAAATTCCTTCAGTCCTCTACACTGAGATAGCTAGCCAGTGTAGGCCATTAAGCCAACAAAAAAGACAATGGACAAATACTGACAATTCACCTGGGACAGCTACTTTTGATTTATCTTTAGTAAGAAGTCACAGATCACCTTCATCAGTGCAGTTTCTAACAACTAGCAAAAGCCTAAGCCTACAAGGACAGGTCAAGAAGATGTTTGGAGGCAGCAGTAGATACAGCTGCCACAATAAAATCTTTCCCAAATATTCTGTTCTCAGTGTTCTATAAAACCAGAAAAAGCAAAACATAGCCTTCTCTACTTTTAGGTCCCTAATAATTAATTTAAATACAAGTGCAAATACTGATGTCTCAGATTTACCTGCCAGTTTTCACCAGGAAAGAAGGGCATAGATCTCTATCACAAGTGATAGTCCAAAATGCTTCAGCCTTTCAGCAGACACCAGCACTGACAGTAACCTAGAGCAGATTTTCAGTTCTGTTGCAATGAAGATTGGCACTGTCTAAGTCAGAATGATTTTATCTCTAAAGTATTTTGAAAATGCTTCAGACAGCATGACTGGCTACCACTACATTGCAGAACTTTGCAAGGTAAAAGTACAGACTTTTAGGAGACATTGGTAATGGATAAAATACAATAGTCCTCTTTTATCAGACTGTAAATAAAGACGTCAGTCAAAAGAATAGTTCTGTTCCCCACTCATCTGTAACTGAACAGAATAGATTCTGAAAGAGAATCAATAAAAGAGGTCATTTGTCCCAACAAATAAGGTGTATGGTGGAATACACACATTATCCTTGATAGATACCTATGACTTTGATGGTCATAGTTTAAGGAACAACGGTCAAGTTTCAGACTCTCTTGCAAATGTAGGGAAATTACCTTTTGGGAGGACAGGTTAAAAAATGTCATTTGAAATATTCATCACGTCTCAACTATAGAAACCAGCCGCTTCATAGATTAGGAACATATTTTCTGTTTGACTCTGGTTTTAGCTTTCATGACAGCAGCACAAATATGCCAAAAATTCCCTCTCTGAAAACACATAAACAGTATCCCTGGATCACCATGTTTTCATCAGTGATTTCCTTCCCGCTCCATATTAGAAACCCAGTCTAAAGCTCAACGCTTGTGGCTTCCCCCTGCCTCCTGCGGTGTTCACTCACATCTCTCTTTTTCTTGAGCTAGAAAAGAAACATTAGACTAAAGCAATGAAGACCTGACAGTGCAATCTGATTACCCTGACAGATATAGCCAAAACACAACCCAGTAAAGTCAGAAGGCTTCTGGTCAGGGATATAAGTCTGTTGTTTAAGTCTCTGAAAGCAGGATCAAGGTATAATTCTAATAATTAATTATAAAGTATAAGAAGGTTATAGTTGTGAAGGATCTTCATCATTAAAATTCATGCTGCTATCTTCTGTTCTAATATTATTGAACCCATACTGGCTCCTCATTGCCCTTCAGAATATCTTATCTTTATTTGCATGTTATACGTGTCAAGCTTATAGCCTTATAATTTCCTCAGCATTCTTCCTCATTCTCTCTCTCTGCCTTGAACAACATCTCAGACAGGCTTTCTTCTAGCTTTCCTATGTAACCCTTTCGAACCTTAAAAACAGAAAAAACTTAAAAAAGAATGTAGTTCACATGCAAATTATAGCTCTGTTCTTTTAACACCCAGGGATAAATCTCTTTCTGTAATGGGCATTTATTGATTATAATTTTAACATAAGCTTAGCTTATTAAATGACTTTCTTTGCTGAATCTGTACAGGATAATGCATACATAGCCTGTGTCATTTTTAATGTTTAGTGGCTTAGCATCTCTTGTAAATACATTTATGAAATATTCATTTGAACTTCAACTATGTTATTATCCTCTGTGATTTCAATTCCAATTTTCTTCCAAAATGTTTTTAACTTTTCTCCTAACTGAGCTCTTGTTTTTCTGATCATTATAGCAGGAAGCAGTGGGTGGGGAGGGAGAGACAGGGAGGTAGCAAAGGATAAAAAAGGAGGAAATCTTTTCCCTTTTTTTTTCTTTGTTTGCATCAACTGAGAATCAAAGAAACCACAGACAGAAAAAAGCCTGGTACCTTATCTAATGCCTGTTCTGCCCATGCATACAAGAACACCCCCAGCTGCTATAGAGGTCTCCAGAAGAGCCCACCTCTCTTTGCCTCACCTGTTCTTATTTTATCCACTACCAAGCTGAAAGGAGAATCAACTTCCATTTTTCCCCAGGCCAAGTTCATATCAAATGAATAATAGTAATATCATACACAGTTCTCTGTAATAGTAATATCATACACAGTTGTCTCTCTTCCAGCTTACTATACAGGGGAACAAAACCAGTGTGGGCACAGGGAGCCCCTTCTGCTGACAATGCACTCCCTACTGGGGAACGTTTTAGTTCCAGTGAACGAAACGCTAAGATTATTCCAGTTAAAAATCTGAGTACTTTCAAAGTTCACTGAGGAGCTGAAGTAGCAGTCAGCAGATGATGAGCACACTGTTCTAGCGTGAGCGTGATGTCATTCCTCCCCTGCCCCATCCACACCCAGGATTCAAACTTGGGCCTCCCCATCAGAGAAGGAGAAAGTCAGAAGTTTGCAGCTGCCCTTTCTGGGTCTTAAGGATGTTTTGCAACAGACCCTTATCAAAACCAAGTTTGTTTCTTAAAATCTTGTTTCAACAAAACAGCACTTTTGCCCTTTCAGAATAGCAGGAATATATCAACTGGCTCATATACTAGGAAGGCAAATCACTAGCTCCAGGTCACTGGAGTCCTACGGCAGACAACCACCTGGCACAGCTGGCTTTTTAAAAAGGAGCACCTGAAGGCCACCAGCACGCCCAGGTCTCTGCGTGTTCTTGTTCTGGACACGGTACGGGTCAGTAGTTCTGACACAGCATGAACTCTCACTGCCTGACTGTACTTATAAAAGTAGCAGTTTGCCAGGCTGTTAACAGCCTCTCCTTTTTAAGATGTGTCGGGCGGCAGTAAGTCCGCTTCTTTGTCCCTCTGTCCCGTAGCTATGAGGTCTGAAGTTCAGTATACATACTTAGATTTCAATATTCCCTACTCTGGCAGAATCTCAACCTCCTCACTGTTAGCTGCCACGATAACCTGATAGAGCAAAACCAATATGAATTCCAGATGCTGTTAAACATCTTGTTGCTGGCCTTCCGAGGTCATTATAACAATTAGTATAACTCTGAGAATCACATTTGGATGGCTTAGGATCTCACTATGTGTTTTCTTAAGAAATTTCACTGGCCTGGTCTGTCTCTAAGACTTCAGATCGTAACACAAAGAATTTGCATGAGGTTAAAACTGTGTCAAAATGAGAACCTAAGTCTAATAAACTGAAATTCTAGAATTTGTTCCTTCAGCCCCTCAATTTGTTGAAGGTGATTTTCTGTGAAAAAACCTCATAGGTATACATTAATGTCTTTCAGATCTCATGGAAACTTTGTTCCATGGTAGAGGAGATGGTATTGGATCACAGATATGTGTCTACATTATTTTCAGATCTGTCTTAATGGTGCATGGTTTGCAGCCTCTGCCACACAAGAAAATATAAGAAGCCATTTGTTGATACACATCTGACCAGTTTTGAAGGCATTTAGTTTGACTGTCTGTAACTAGGATACCATATTCTGGCAATATTTATAGAAGGTTTAACTCATGAGATCTAATTAAAATACCATGACACGAGTGTTCTTGAACTGGTGCCCTATGAATTGGCTGTTCCATTTCCTCTATGCCAAAACAGTGTCATAACAATATAAACTGCTAATGAGGATGAAAAACTGGCAGAAATTTTACTAATTCAATTGATTATCTTTTTTCCCTCTTAAAAAAAAAAAAAAGAACACAGATTCTTTTATTAACAGAATATCTTCAAACAGATGGGCCTCCATAAGTACACTAGTACTCTAGATAAGATTAAAGAGTTTTTTTGATTCCTTTTTACTTGGAATAAGTAGCTCATTACTGATCGTGTGGGACCATGAAATGACATGTTCTTATGCCCTGGTTTCCAGAGGTGTAAAGAATGCAATTCACCAAATTCTCCCTTTTATTTATTGTGATAGTATCACTTTTGGGAGTACATATTTAACATAACTTTTCATCTCAAGTCAAGAATGGATCTTTTAACAGCTGTTATTTTATTTCAGTTGGAACAAAACAAAATCAATTTTGGCACAAATCTGACTGAACCATCAATGCACAGAACGTATCCTGGCTTTCAAAATTAGGCCTTACACTGATCCATTTCCGACTGAGCCAAGTCTAGCACAGTCTTCTCTTTCCCCACTACTGGGGAGAAGAGAAAAAAAAAGAAAATTATAAACACAACAGACATATAGGCATGAAAAAGCCTATGGCAAACCATTTTTAATGCCTCAGTATTTCTTTATTTATTGTCCTTTCCTCCATCATATGAAACTACAGAGTCACAATATATTCTGTCACAACATTTTCAAAAGCATCTAAATATTCCCTTTCTAATTACAAGACTTGGAATAAGTGTATATCTAAATAACTTTATCTTTCCTTTGTAGCACTTTGTGAGCAAAAATGTCTATTTGGAAGCAGATGCATAAGACCAAATGTCTGTTCTTGCAGAAGTGGCTATACTGGTTCAGCATGTGAAAAGAAGGTAAGGTCCAAAACCACTGGTTCTTATGGTAAGAGGGACAAAAACCCCCAAATGTAATAACTGAAACAGCTTACTGGAAAATGGGTTAAAGTCTTGTTGACCTTTTGAAAGGTGTAAATAAGGTTACAAAATAGTTTAAAGGAAGTTTAATGACTGCTAAGCTGACAAAATAACACTGTATCCAAGTTCTATACAAAATTTTCCCTTAAGGAACAGTTTAATACTTGAAATATAAAACCCACAAAAGCTGTGTCTATTCTGGTAGTTAGGGCCATCCTCAATACAGTGCTCCTGTACAAACTCCTCACTAACCATCTGCATAGTAAACCCTGGAGAAAAATAGCTAGGTGCAGTCCAGCCCAAGCCTGGAAGCTTTTCTGAATTGCAAGGGCAACCTGCTCCTCCCCACCCAACACCCCTCTGCTTGTTTTTCACCCCCCCGCCTTCCTAACTTCGCCTCTTGTTCGCAACATGAACTCTCAGGCCTTGCACCCAGGAGGACTGCGAGCAGCACTTACTCTTGTTCATTCCTTCTCCACTCCAGTTTCTGATGTCCACAGACAGCCCGCTTTGTCTTGCTGAGCTTGACTTCAAACTCTACATTAAATGTCACTACAGACCTATCCAAAAGTGGCAAAACACCAAAACAATTCTCATGGTCAGAGAGAGATTCACCTCACTCCTCCAAGTAACTTTGTTAGAGGCTCTTTTACAAGATGAACTCTCCTAGCACCTGTTAGCACTTGCTACTCCATTACCAAATGGGTGCTCCTGCCTGTACTCAAACACAGCTGATGGGACTAAATCTTCTGTGCCCTTCCAAGGCGAATGGCAGCCAAAACAGGTGATGTCTGTCCTGCTCTGTAACTTCTTGCTGTGATAGCTGTTCCCGTTGCCGTATGAAGAAACAATGATTTCTCTCTTCCTAGCACTGACCAAAGCAAACTGAAGTCCAGTTCATGCAAATCTTTTTTTTGCATGAATTTGAGAAGCATTGAGTCGGGCAAGCACTATCTTCCCCCCACCAAAAAAACCCCAAACAAGCCATGTCCAGCTACCAGAATGGTTTGCAAGGTTACAGTACTATCCAACAGCTGGGCTTGACCTGACCATCACATCAGTGTATGTCTTTGAGTCGAGTTTATCCCCCGCATCACCACTAAGACAAAACCTTTTTTTCCATCTTGCCTAGTGTGCCTAACACTGCATGTATCAATTTGAATTTCCCCTCCTATTTTGAGTCCTGCTTTATTTCATATCCTGTACCCCCTGTTTCTCAGAGAATCTTCTCCCTTCCAGAGTCACAAACACCCAAAACATTTTACATGTTTGCCATTGTTAAGGGCCACAATTTTAAGCCACGGTCATTTCCCATAACTCAAACACTATTTCACTGACTGGCCCAATCTCCAGCTTTCAAAAGGGCAGGTTGCCCTGCCATTTATCTATTCTGAAAGGCTAGGGGCAAAAATCAACAGATTTTCATTTCAATTACATAACGCATTAAGAGAAAGCATTAAAATCTATTCCAATAGTCACTTTATTCTGTTAATGATAATTAGATTTTAATATCAGAATTAAAGTTCTGTATGGATTTTCTTAACAAGTACATTCTAATACTAAATTACAGCTCCTACATCAATACTGAAATGCAGCTGATGTAGATAAGATGAGTAAGTGCTGTAATTTTCCATATATAAAAAAAATCTATTAAACAGGTTGGCTGTAGCCTAGGAAAATATGGTGCACATTTTCTCAGTTAACGGAAGTCGTCCAAATGGAAGCAGGAATATGCCAGGATAAACTGGAGTTATTGTCTGCAGGTGTTTATATCCAGGAGATTTTCCCTTGGTAGGTCAAGAGTTGCCCTCTTCGATACAGCAGACCAAGATTATCAGGATTGCTTTAGAGCATCATTTTAGTCGTGAAGGCGTAAAGTATGATATTTGTCATTTCACAAATGAAGTGGAACTTTGTTGCACTTAACAGAAAATATTACATCAAAAAAACAGGCTTCCATTTTCACATGAATAAACTATTACACAGTAAATCAGTCCTGAAAGAAAAAGAAAGTAGAAGACAACTTTGCATATTATGTATGTCCAAAATGCCAAGCCATCAATGATACATGCAAACACACGGGTCTCTCTAGCAATGATTCATCTCACATTTTTTTAAGACTGTTTGAAGCACTCTTCAGTTTCATGGCTTATTCTGCAGAATTACTGATTGGCTGCACTGATATGAACGTGCATTGCTTTGATGTGAAGAAGGAAACATTCTGAATAAAAGAGAATTAACAGGTTCCCTTCAATCCATGAGCCGTGCTGAAAGTTAGAATCAAAGTTAGTAATAAAAATGATGGATTTAATGGTGTCTAGTTTAAATTACATGCCTTATGTTATATGAAAGCAAATGAGCTACCCCTCCAAAAAAAAAAATTATGAGAGATATTAACATACAAAACTCATTTACTAGCATGGATTACAGTAGATTGTAAACACAGGAATTCATACCCATATTACTGTAGAAAAGCTGGGATGACAGGCCTCCCAAGAGTTAATTTATCAGACTGGGTCAGGTCTAAGTGAACAATCTGTACAGGCTTTAATCAACTTCTTCTCCAAACCTGTCAGTTGTGGAAATCTCAAAATTTATCATCTAAGTAATTGCTCAAGTATTTAACTATATTATTAGAGCACAGTTTTGTTTTTCCTAACACTGAACATAAACCCAATCTGTTGCAAGTAAAACTGATACTTCTTGGGGTAACCTTGGTGGGCACAGAGAAAAGCTATCGCAGTTCTTTCAGTAACAACATTTATATGTTTTAAGACAATTAGAGTCCCTGCTGCCTGCTTTTCTCCCATTTTCCCAAGCTAAACCAACCAATTTTCAAACCCTGTTCTCTGTTGCTCTTGTCTAAACTCTCTCCAGTTTCTCCATATCCTTCGTGCCGTGCTGTAGCTGAGTGCCAGCACAGGCCAGTGCCCGGCAGCTGCCTCCCTGTGTGGCTCCCCGGTCCCTGATAAATACATTTACAGCAACAGATTTACATTTTTCTGCGACAGTGCTGCAACCTGCTTGGTCTTTTCCACAGTGCTGATACCTTATCACCTATTTCCCATTTGGCATTCGTGCAGCTGACTTTTCCTCTGTAAGCACCATCTTTATTGGTTTTACTTAATTTTTTCTTATGGATTTCAAGCTGCCTAACCCATTTATCAAAAATTTTTTTAATTCTAAGCCTGCTTGCACTGCCTCCAAGTGTGATGTTGTTCAAAAATGTGACATCTCCTTGTCTAAAGCATTAATGCAAGTAGCGAATAGTAGAACAATCAGGGCCTACAGACTATTGATAAAATTATTCCTTGATAATACTTTCTCAAACAGACTTTGCTCCTTACTTATTTCATCTGAATCATACTCACTGGCATGACTGTCTGGGTTATATCAGAAGTCTCCCTAAAGTAAAAAACGTATCTGCTCTTGGTGGACAGAGTGGCTGGTTCCCTTATTAAGTTTGAGAGGTTTATAAACTGATTGTTTAATAACTTGTGTTAGTATCTTTCTAGATACCAACTTAGTCTGAATCATTGGCTGTCATTCCCTTGCTTTTCCTTTTTTTTTTCTCATTCAAAGATATGTACTGGTTTTATTGGGACTATTTATATCCTTCAGGAGTTCTCAAAGCAAGTCACTGCTGGTTTAGAAAATACATCTTTAAATATGCTGGGGCAAACTCTGTGAGACCCTGTTTACCTGGAAAAGCTGCTTCATGTAAAGACCCTCTTATATACTAAGACTTTCCATATGGGGAGTTAACGCACAGTAGATAGCATACCATAAATTCAAATCCCAGTTTATTGCCTAGTCATTTAACCTTGTAAACTGGCCTTAAATCTGACTTCTCTGAATCTAAATACTCAGTTCCTTAGTTACTCTCCCTTGCATTCCTGTTCCCTCGTTAATTCTGATCATGTTAAACTTTTTGTCACATTTAACCTTTCCGTGAAGACCAAAGAAAAGGCATTGAGCACATAGCCTTGCCTGTGTCATCTGCAATTTTCTCTCCCTCCTGTTAGATTTACCACTATGTTTTGCTACAGGAGTTAAAACTTATGCTTTGCTCTGTTTCTGTTATGAATCTTCAAATAACAGGAACAACACAGTAGCAGCGGCACGTAAAATTTGTCCAAAAACCTGGATTAAATCGGAGCGGAGCAGCTTCTTCCCTTCCCTCAGCAGCAGCTGACAAGGGATGCTCTAGGCGACTGCACTTGCAGCTAACTGAATTGCGCCAACCTCCCTTTCCTAGGGAAGGAGGTGCAAGGTAATTGCCACTTACCCAGCTTGAGAGACTGATTTCCTCCTTTAAACTTAATTTCTGGTCTTCAGCTTAGTCTCACAAAATTAGAGTGAAAAATTCATTTTTAGCAGCATTTTTTTCAGAGTATAGACTGGAAACATTAAGGAGATAGATACAGGGAACTGGGAAAAAAAAGGCCTCACTGCAGAACTCCTTTTTCTTCCACAAACTAAAGAGTGCCTGGAGTCTGGTTTTCCCAGTGCATTTGGAAAAGCTGGACGGCCCATATTTGCTTAATCAAGTTATTCCCCTTTCTCTGCTGTAATCTTTGTTATAGTTCCCCTTTGTGCAGTTAAGATTCCTGGAGGAACAATATACATTTTCCCAAATTATTCATCGTCTAATTCCTAGTTCTCACATTTATATTACCAAACGATTTGCAATTCATTTTCTGACATTTTTGGTTTACTTTTTTTTGGGCTTCTGCTAAACAAAGCCTGCCAACAGCATTCCTCAGAAGGCTAATGAACTTGCTAGAATAGCAATCACTCTCTTAGAAATCTTCTGCGTATTTTTAATTTGTATTGACTCTTTGAGAGATCCAGATAATTTAGGAAGTTTCATGGCAGACATCAAGACAAATGCCCCTGATGACTTTTACATTCAAAACAGCCATTAGAGCACATTTGTTCAGGGCTGGAAGGGGTGACCCAAACAAAACAGACTAAACAGACCTCTTTTCCAGTAGAACCACAGTTAAAAACGTTGGCACGAGTCCCAAAGAGACTAAGACAATCATTGCATCATTTGTACAACAGGGAGTTTTTCAGAAAACTGAAATTCATATTGTATCTGTTGTCTTATCTGATACCATCATGCTTTCCTTAGGTTTTTTTCCCTTTCTAAATGGATTAAAGTAATAGCATTAATTAAGCCAACAGAATTAATTTAAGCTAAACAATGTTATCTAGTTAGATATAAACGGTACATAATATTACACTACAAGATATCATGATGGTTTATTTTCCCAATAACAGGTTAAATATTAATGCACTAAACTTGCCTGTCTGTTGAATATTTATTCTAAGGCATAAAGGTACTGAGAAGTGTAGCCTGTTACAGAAAATAATAATTAAGAAAAGGCAAACCTTTTAGCAGGCTTTTTTAACACTGGAATTTACCAGTAAACCAAACAGCAACAGGCCATTCATTCCCTATGAATGAACCCAGTGACTACCTTCCAAAGATTAAACATATTGTTGATTTCAGTACAGCCTGAAAATATAAATGTTTTTAATAAACAGTTTCTCTTATTAGGCAACCCTCTGCTGCTGTTAGTGACCTTTAACATCACTATTACTTTTTTCATTTATATACTAAGAGACATTAAACCACAAATCATGGTGCTCAAGTTATACAAGCTGTATTTAGCATCTGAATATACAAGCTAGTCATCTGTGGAGTTTTAGGGAAAAATGGCATGCCTGTTCACAAATTATTTGAGAAATAAATGGAACTAATATAAGATAAAAAAGGGAAAGTCAAATATAAGCAGTATTGAGCTATACATGGGTGTCAGTCAGACTATTTGATTGCTTATTACAAAGGAATGTAAGAGTAGTTAATGTTATTTAAGCAAGAAAAATGACTGTGACTTCCTCATCATATCATGGAATATCTTCAACACATGTACTTGTTCCTGTATTCAGATTGTATTCAGAGCCATCCTGATACGCTGTAGTTAGCGTAGACCCGGAAGCACTCAAAAGCTTGGGCTTCCAGGCGTGCCCAGATAAATCCACGCAGAGATGTGCCCTACCAAGTGAACTCACCAGCTCGGGTCCCTGCTGCCCTGGAGCTCTCCAGGTATGCTCCATCCTAGTGACAACAAAAAACTGCCACTGGTCCTTAAAGGATTTAAAGAACTATGGTAGTGCACAGTGTGAATACTTGAACACACTTTTAGTCTCAGAGAAGCTTATGAAGAAAGAAAACTTATAGAAGTGTTCATTCTGGACTTCCGCTGTTTCCCTGCAATAAAAAGATGCATCCTGTATCTTCTCTTTAAGTCTAAATGGGAGAGAAGAGCATTGCTGATTGGAAACCACAATGTTTTTCTTTAGCTTCCATTAGAGTTTCATGACCACAGGAAAAAACAGTCTATTGAAAGTCCTCCCTGGTATGTTTGACTTTGGCTGACACATGCCTTCAGAAGGGAGTCTTGGGGTGATTGCAGACAGGTCTGTGTAACATGAATACTTAGAAGTTTCTGCCCTGTTTGGTAGTAAATATATGATGTTCCAACTTTCTTCACACATTTCTACCAAAAGAAAGCAAGACAGCAGCATTTTAAGTTTCATAATATGTCCTATTTTATATATAAACATACATATATATATATCCACATCCAAAGAAGGGCAACGAAGCTGGTGAGGGGTCTGGAGCCCAAGTCTTATGAGGAGCGGCTGAGGGAACGGGGGTTGTTTAGCCTGGAGAAAAGGAGGCTGAGGG
>JAVKLA010000001.1:47596621-47638179 GCA_034782735.1 Sagittarius serpentarius | reverse complement strand
GGTCGGTCTCTTCTCCCAAGTAACAAGTGATAGGACAAGAGGAAATGGCCTCAAGTTGCTCCAGGGGAGGTTTAGATCAGATCTTAGGAAAAATTTCTTCACTAAAATGGTCATCAAGCATTGGAACAGGCTGCCCAGAGAAATGGTTGAGTCACCATCCCTGGAGGGATTTAAAAGATGTGTAGATGTGGTGCTCAGGGACATGGTTTTGTGGTGGACATGACAGTGCTAGGTTGATGGTTGGGCTTGATGACAAGGGTCTTTTCCAACCTAAATGGTTCTGTGATTCTATGACTATATATATATATATATATATATTTACACATACAACTATATGCACATCTAAAATCCAGATATCTATTTTAGTATAAATGTGTAAATAGATAAACGGAAATGTGTAATATGACACGCACATACATTTTTACTCGACCTCAATAATTATATATCGCTCTTCCAGGTATTACATACATTTTTTCCACGTAAACTTGAATCCTTACTCTACCTAAACTTGTCTAAATCCTTGTAGAAGTACGCTCCCTTTTCATATAAAATAAATGTGCCATGTACTATTCACAAATAAACAACTGCTACCTGGATACATCACTATGAGAAAATAAGGTAAAGTATTTTAGAGTCAAACAGGGAAGTAAAATTTGGATATACATGATGCTAATATCAACGTTAACCTGTCATATCAAATAGAGATACATGAAGATTAAGGAGTGCCTTTCTTCTTGTCCTGAATAATAAATTAATAACAACATCTTTATGTGCTATGTAATATAGATTTCTATAAAACTGCCCTTCAAAATGGGTTCTTAAATCTATGTGCTAGCATAAAATAAAGCTTTTCATATCATCTATTATCTTGTTTTGGGATAAAGAAAATTCACTCATGTATTTAAACCAAGATGATATTCATGGACAACTTCTGCTGTATGAAAATGGGATAAGTGCACCGAAACGCTTTCAGGCAAGAAGCCAACAATCTCCATGCGTTATACGGAAGTGGCAGAGTGATTTTTTAAGGCACACCTGCTTTAGATGAAAGAAATTGAATTCCAACTCCATAACTGTCAAGCGCCACTGCAAATAATAGAGCCTAAGCCAAATCATTTCAGCAATATAGCTATTTTCCTGTTGAAGCGATGGAGCAGAAATCAGCCTTAGCTAGATTATATCACTTTATGTGCATGCTTTGGAAACAGTTCCATTCATCATTTCACTGCTTAATCCCTTTCAGTAACATGTTCTTCATTCCCTGGTTAATAAAAACTTTGGTTACCTAAGTCAAAATTGTGAAAAAAATGTGGATTGTGATTTTACTGTAATTACATAAAAATTCCAAAGAAAATACACTAACTACAATAAATTATTTGAATGCTTGCACATAATTTTTCCTATATGACAGCACATGCATAAGGCTGTTTCTTCTGCAGTCCCTTAAGCAGCTGAATCCACATTTCTTTTTTGCAGTTCCCAGTAGGATGAAGATATCGTAACAACAGCAGGACAATGAAGACAATCATTTGGGTATTGATAATCTGGCACTGAGCACATTTTTCATTTGGGAAATAGTGTGAAGAAATTGCTAGTTCTGTCCCTTCTACCCTCATATAATCACACAGAATAATAAAAAAAAACCCAGACCTTCTCATATGTCAATAAACCTACATTTATTTTCAAACCTGTCTATGGCAAGGCTCAAATTCATGATCCGTGGCTGTAGTGACACCATCACAATGACTGCTCCTGACAACAACAAGATTTTAAAATGGTACAGATCATTTTATACAGATTTTTAGTGCCATGTTATTCTGCTTTCATTAAAATTTGAAGGCACAGATAAATTTCCTTATTTCTTCCCATTTTTTTAAAAAGGCATGTTTACCCACTATGTAGAGAAAAGTGAATAAATAAGATCCTGCTTCTTCTGAGAAATTTCAGTGACTACTGAGGGAAAGACCTCAATAATGTTTAACTAAACTAGCTACAGCCTGTAGTGTCTTTCCGCTGAGTAACTGCTCAAGCCAAATGCTTTAGCTTTCTAAGTTGCTAATGTGTCAGCATTTATTTGTGGAGTGCAATACCTGGTGAAATGCTGACTTTTAGTTTCCTCTGCACCTGAGTTCTCCTTTGCCCTCTGTAATGGCTATACATTGCTCCGGCGCAGGTTAATGGTTGACATGCTAAAGACGCAGAAGGCCCCATGTAGCCACACAGCCTTAATCCCTGGAAGCACTTTATAAAACTAGCTTTCTAATCATACAATAGGGGCTTAGGTGAAATACTGGAAAATCTAGGTGCTCTCAGAAATTTGCATCTTAATCTGAAAATTCACATCTACAGAAATCTACCATTGGCTCACCTACCAGCAGCCAAAAGATGGGCCGCGTGTTTCACCATGGGCAGTGGTGCTGACGTGGGATGACGTGGGATGGGATGGAGCGGTGGCAGGAAACCTGGGCGGGGGAGGAAGGAGTGCAAGGAATGGAATAAGGACACCAATTATAAGATCACTTGGTAAAAAAAGAGTTTTAAACTGTCGCCTCGGATAACTCAGGTTCAGTAAAATAAATCCCAAACCACGCTCTGGGCATTCACATTCTCCTTTCGTTTGCCTTACTGGAAGATTCAGAACAACTAAAAAAAGACCAAAATCTCGGTGCCTTGATGGAGGAATACAGAAGTTTTGACATTCCCTCACTCTTCCAGAAGCAACATAGGGGAACAACGGCACAAGCGAGGATTTTTTGATTGAACCTTCAGGCCTGCAACAGTAACTGGATGTAAGATTCAAGCTGACCCTTACTGCCAATTTATAAGAATAAAAAATACTGACTGTGAGACCTTTGAATACTGCAAATTAAGGGTTTAATACAGCTTGGAAAAACTGTCGGTACCATAACTCACAGAAACATTCCTCCTCCCTTTCATCCAGCTTCTAATAGTAGCATTTTTTCCCCATGCTAATACAGCAAAATGATTTAAATGTATCCATTCTGTTTTCCAATAAATGATTCTCTATTTTTTGTTTCTGAAGTTTCACTTCTCATTTTATATTATGAACTGCTGCAATGTAAATAGTATCCCAAATGCAAAAGATTAAAAAAACAAATTACGCTTCCCATTCCTTGCAAGTTCCCTACAAACACTTAGACGAGGGACCAGACTTCAGAAATACTTGCTACATTTTACTAATACATACTGATCTAGATCAGAGTTAGCAATGTTAATATGAAGTTAAGTTTTTAGCATTCACTTTAACAGTTCCAGGAAGACATTAATACTAAAACAGAACATTGGCACCAGATGAGTATCTACAAGATTAAATTTAGGGTGGTAATTACGCCTTTCTTGAAGTACAGCCCCAATCAATAAAAAAGATTTCTATTACCTTGCCTCCATAATGTCTACAAGAGACAGTGCTAATGAGCAAAACCCCTTGCCAAGATTGGATTTGAAAACCTGAAATAGCTTTCAACACCTTACAGCTTCTCACTGTTTTTCTAAAAGTGACTATTTGAGACAATATACATCCCTATCTGTTTTTCAACAATTAGAAAGTTATTTTGCATCACTGAGGATAGCTCATACATGGTTATAAAAGAGAAACAATTGCTAATAAATAGCAACGCTCAGGTTCCAGTATCTGATATCAAACCATAGGTAACCTACAGTTACTGTAGGTTCACAGATCATGAACTGACAGTGTAACACTTCTTTCTGGAGGATGAATTTGACGCTGTTCCTTTTCTCCCAGCCACTTTAGCACTTAACTGATTTTCTTCCCTTGATTGTTCAATATACTTTGCTAAAGAGTCACTAGATACGGTGATGACTATATTCCCAGCCTATGTGTTTTAAACAAGACATAGAATAATGTAAAAGAAAAATTATTCTCTAGAATTTCATAGGTGTTTTACACCTTGTAGAAAAATACCCAGTAGAGATGATTTCTTGCAAATACAGGGTCTTATTTTTCTAAACCTTCTCTTAAAAGCCACTTCTTCTAATTGTTATGTGTCCAAAAATAGTGCAAGGAGCTTAAGGTAGGAGTCAGTCTTACTAATTGCACTCTACCAAAAAAATGTACCATCTCAGTATAGTTACTTGAAGTTACAAGTTCTGACTTCTAATTATCATTATGACTTGCAATACTCTTTGTTTGCTGAAGTCTTATTTCAAAATACTATTAAAACCCAAAATAAATCATGATCTCTTGCTATGGGAACAGGAAACAGAACTGTCAGGCAGAAGAGGGATTGTTTGGGTTTTTTGCTTAATATAAACTTTTTTAAGAGCACAGTCATTGGCAGATTTAACTCATCCATGGGTTATAATTTTCATTCATGCAGATGTTTAAGTTTCTGGCTCTATTCTTTTGGAATTTTCATAGGGTTTGTGTTGTTTTCAAGAGAAAAGATGACACTAACACTTTTTCTACCTACAAAGGAGACTGCAATAAGTAGGAGGGAGTTAATTTTTGTGCCTACTCTCTGCCAGTATTAGCCTCTGCCAAAAAGATGGGGTAGGTTAAATGCTTCATTGAACAAATATATGTATGCACATATATGTGTATCTCCCTAGTACAGTAGCTTAAAACCTCCTAGAAATTGCTATGAAGCAAAGAAAGTGCTTTTAATGGAAAAATAGCCATGCTATTCTGTATTCCAGGAAGAAAAATACCATTTTCTTTTCATTTAAAAAGGGCTTTTTCTCTCATGTTAGGAAGTGCAATGTTAGTTGAAAGAAGTGCATGTACTCCCTGCAGAATAGGTAGTTAGATAAAACGGCTTAACTCCTTTTAGAATGAGCAGAGTTTTGCTCCAGAAATGTACTGCTTTCAGAGGCCTGCAGATGTCATTCCTTGGTTTATCCATAAATAAGTACAGCAGCAGCTCAACAGCAGAAGCCACTATTTCTGTCCTAGGGAGACTGTCCATAGGGGAGAGAAGCATGACCTGGTCTCTATGTGTATTTAATGCTCAGCCTTTCTGCCAGAAAACCCTGTTCTGCATGGGTTACTGAAAAAAAACAGATGATGATGGATTGAAATGAGTACATTTTGGGGCTTGATTCAAGCTGATGACACATTGAGAGGGTCTGCCAACTCATATACCATGCCACAAATGAAAAAGACTTTGCAATACTCCATATACATAAATAAACACACATAGAATTATGCATAAAATTATTTTCACTTTAAATTATTTAACTACAAAAGCCGTAGAGCATGACATGCTCTGTGGGCCTAATACTACATCTTTATGCTCAGTTAATTTTTTAACATTAATATCAGTTGGGGAAGGAGCAGGACATACCAGAAAATACATGGTATGCATAACAATATGTACCTCTAGGATTACCGTTTATACTTCAGCCAACGAATTCATACTCAGGAGCTCTGGGTAGGAGCTGCCACATCCAAAACTAACGTTCATTATTCAGAACAAATTTTCATTGTGCTTGAGGACATGCTTAGACATTTTAGTTGAGCTCTTCAGAGTTCGAAGAATTATGTCCTTCTCTCTCTCCTGTGCCAGAGCCAGTTCTGTTATTACCTTCCCATTAGACAGGTAACACCTCCCCAAACTCTGCAGCTAACCCAGCTTGGAGAAGCCCCTCTATTAAAACTGACCAAAAAATGGAAAGTGCTTCTGAGGAAAAACTCTAACCAGACAAATTCTCAGTCTGAATCAGAAAGAACTTTTATCCTAATGATCATAATTTTGTCAAAGATTTTTGTACCAACTTTGCTCTAAAAATTTTACTCTTCTGTCATGATAGTGTTCCTGATGGGATCAGCCAATTTCCCAGCTGATTTCTTTGACACCTGATTAAGACTTCTTTTCCCCCCTGTTTAGAAGTAATTTCAATCTAGACATGTAACTTGCTGGCATTTGTACTGTAACAGGAAGATGAGAATAACTTGTGATAAGTTTACTGAGAGAAGACAGAGGCTTTTAATCAGTTTGCCTTAGAGCCATGAGAAGAAACAAACATACTCCTGGTCTGCTCTTATGTCGCCCCCTTTTTCCTTTCTTTTTTTCCCCAAAGCAGCTTTCAGCATGCATTACCCATAACTGATTTATTAGATTGTTAGTGCTGTCAGAGTCCACATCAGGTATAAGACAGATTTGTCATAAGGGTGTAGCAAAACTAGATTACTCTATTCAAAAGCTGCATGCCTTCCCTATACTCTGTGCCAAGCTTCTGATAGTCAACAAAGTTTGTTACTAACATGGATGTCTCAGAGAAAGAAGATCCAAGCCTTTGTGATCATCAGGTCTGTCTGTTTCACATTTTATCTGAGTCTGGGGTACTGAAAAAGTATTTCAATGGGCACAAAATGAAGCAGCCTATCTGTTTAATACCACAAGCCACTATCAACCTAATAAGCTCATTTGCCCTTTAATACAGAGAGCATTTCAAAATCTTTCTCCTGCTATTAAAACACTTTTAAAAGCTTATGCCCTTATAAACCAAGCAATCATTTTCTCCTCGACAGATATGACCTACCATCACTTTACAAGACCAAATTACTGAAGAAGACTGGAGTTTCATGGAGGCAAGTGGTAGAGGTTTCCCGCAGGAGATAAAAATGACCAAAGCACTATTCACACACAAAATGAAATTCAAACCTGGCTTTATTCTCTTTCTTCATATATAACAGAAACTATTTTTGCACCTTCTTCTTGGAAACATCTGAGAATAAAGATACAAGACATAAGCAATGAGCTAAACAGAATTGTTTTAAAGACCATAGCTAGGAAGATCAAGATGGAAAACCATCAGTTATTGAAATTAAGCAAGGTTCAGGCTATTGTAAAATAAATCAATATAATAAATAGGGTGGTATCTGAACAAGGCAAAAGCACAGAGATTAATACTGACATAAGGATATATAGATATTACAAAGTAAGCCCAGAATATTGATTTCCCTTTCCTTAAAAAAAAAAGGAATAGGAGGAGAGGAATGAATCCAAAATACACAAAAGAAAGCCAGGCTCAGTCGCAAGGTAGCAAAAGCTGAGAGTGAATTGTTGAGTCATAAGACCTGAAAAAAAAAAAACCAAACCAGAAAAGAACCTGAGCAAAGTTACAGCAGCAGTAGAAAGGAGCTGGGGGGAAGTGTGGATAGGATCTAAAATTAATAGCTATAACACTAGAGACTGTCTGGATTTAAAAAGAAAGATAAAGAACATTTACATAAAATAATAGGAAATTATTGTAGACCTATACAGTGGATTACAGCCTAAAGAGGAAAATGTTTACATGTGAAGAGTATTTAAAGGGTGGCTACAAAGAAGATGGAGACTCCCTTTCCACAAGAAGTCATCTGGAAAAGATGAGGGGTAACGGGTACAAGTTACTCTTGGGAGGCTCCGATTGGACAGAAGGAAATTTTTTCACAATGAGAACAATTACCCATTGCAATAATCTCCCCAGGGAAGGGGTAGATTCTCCAATATCGGACACTTTTAAGATTCAGTTGGACAGGGTGCTGGGCCATCTTGTCTAGACATGGTTTTGCCAAGAAAGGTTGGACCAGATGATCCTTGAGGTCCCTTCCAACTTGGTATTCGATGATTCTATGAAATCTTTTTAAAAGGTTAAAATATTGATCATGAAGGGGCTGCATATATGTTGATCTTAAACTGAGGGAATCTATCAGTAGAAATGCTTACAAAATCTGTATAAGCATGGCACGTGTTGTGTTTTTAAATAATTGAGAGAATCAGACTCAAGCCCAATGAATTAACTTGATATAATTGATCTGTAGATGCTAAACACATGGTTTTGCAGGAAGTACACGAATCTACTGTTCATGCCTTTACTTTTGGAAATGTTACTGGTTAGGTGGAAGAGAACTGCACTTGTATAAACCAAGGTTTCAACACAAAAATAAACTAGGACTGAAAAGGGCCTCAAGGGGATGTTAAATTGCTCTTCTACCTCAAATATTCCTAGGACTATTCACAAAGCAGAAGGTACTGGAATAAGGAAAATGGATTTTCTACTGAGCTGTGACTGGCCAGTCATCACAACAGAAAGTGATGGGATTTGCACAGGGACGTGAACCCAAGTTTTCAAAATCTGAGTCCCGAGCTGTGTATTGTATGAACACACCGTTTCTTACAATCTGTATACAAGAACTGGACAAATGAAACACACCTGTGAAATGAAGAAATCAAATGCAACAAGGCAAGGGTCTTTCTACAGGTCTGACAAGATGCTTCTGCCAGATCCAACCAACTCTCCACTGCCAAGGGCAGTGAGCCAACTGAGATCCTCCAAGAGACCAAGGAGGAGGCAGATAGGGAGGACTCCACGGCCTGTGTGGGCAGGAAGACGAGAAGCAGTTTCCAGCGAAGCCAAGAGGAGAGCAGAAGCAGCAGTGGCTGTGCTCACACAGCTTTCTGGAGGCTGTGGTTTTCCTAGTAGCTGGTTCTACCAAGCCAGACCAAGACTATTCCAACATAACCTTAGGGCCAAGAGCTGAATGCAAATCTCTTAAGTCCCAGACCAATGCTCTTACAATAATACCATCTTTCCTTTCTGAAGACACTGACTTTAGTTTGCTCCTGCTATATTAAAAAAAAAAAAGAGCCAATTATATCAAATAAGTAATATTGAACACTACTCAAAAGTCTTAACTCTTTCAAAGACTACATGACTGGTTTAAGGTCACAGGGCACCACAAAGGCAAGCTAAAACTCATACAAACTAAAATCAAGGCAAGTGTTTCCAAGGCCACGCTGCCACCGTTTAGTTCACAGTTCAACTGAAACAAACTTTAGAAAGCAAAGTTCAAGATATTTTAAACCCATTTTAATACCTTAGAACCTAAAGGCACTTGTCTACTCACCCCAGTTAATAAACACTCCGAGAACTAATAAATATTCCATAGATGTGTTAAAAATTGTCCCTGTGCTTAAAGAGAAAAGTTTCGTGCCAGCAGCCTGGCACTACAAACTGCTTCTAATGTTTGTCTGGTGTTTTGTGTCCATGAAAAGAAATCTTAATCTGCAATTTTAGTGCTGTACTGACAACTACAGTACTGCAATCTGTTACTCCCTGAGAGCACTGGAGAGTGTTTTGCCTAGATGCTGTAAGCTAAGTGCGGTCCTTGGGTGCAAGGGCACAGCAAGATGCATCTGTATATTTGAGGGCTAAATTTAGATGAAGGAGAAAAGGTCACATGAGATACAGAGTTCCACTTTGGATCATTTCATGGTTGGATTTGTACTCAGTAGCTTTAAATTTTCCTAGTTAAGAGAGAGCACCTGCAATACACCCAATTTTATGCGTTAGGTGTGCTCACAGATTCATAGTACGCTGCTGAAGTAGCTCCTATCTCAGCAAAGTTTGTACAAAATTACTAACAGAAATGTGGGTGAAAAAAACTTAAAACAACAGCAAAACAAATTAAGCAGGAGTTCAGGAAGTTTTCTGGCTAATTTTGAGCTCCAGCTTTCTCAAGATGAAACAGTCTCACAGCCCTTTTTTACACACAAAGGAAGACGCCTGAAGGAAAGCAGAATCCCCTCTGACTCCACAGCTGTATGGAGAAGCGCATTCTTTGCCTGCCCTACTGAAGCCAGACCAAAAGTACTATCAGCTTCTTGCTTTCCTGCAGCTCTCTATAGCCCTTCCACATGCTTTTCAACACCACCTTATCTATGCTGGAGTTTCAGTTGCGGGTGCTCTTGCCCATATATCCTGTAGCCAAGGTGTATCACGTCAGGCAAACATTCAGTGTGCATTAGTTGACCTACCTAAAAACCATCTGCATATCCTCCTTGGGCTCCCCAGAGAGCAAGCACGCAGGTAACAGGAACTACTCAGTACGCCAACTCAAGAGCTTAAGTGAGCTAACAAGCAAGTGAACCCTCACAAAAGAATTTCTTTGATTTCAAAGGCTTATGGCTTTTTACAAAGCCACAGAATTGAAGTCTGGAGAAAAGAACAGCTTGTAACTGAGTTCTAGGCTGTGGATTTATCAGTCTGTAACAGCAAAACAAAAAACCTGAAATTATTTGCAAATTAGAAGATGTCTAGTAGGCATTGGGATTTGAAGCCAGCACTCAGTGTATATTTATTGAAAAGCATAGTGTCATTATTGAATATGCCATACAAACTAAGCAGAGATTACTTTACGTTAACAAAATTACAGCAAGAGTTATCGAAGACAAAAGCTAAAACATTATTAAATAATACACTTCCATTAAAAATTACAAAATGATTGTTTACTTGTCTTTGATAGAAGTAACTACTGGAGAACACAAATCCAACTGGACATTTATTGGGTACAATGCACTTATTTTTTAATTAGTAGTTTACAGGTAAGATAATGTATAACTCAAAGAGACACAATCAGATCAAGCTTGGCCTTTAGATTTTCCAAAAATTAGTTTAATATTACTGTATGTTTTATCATTGTTTTATAACATTACCAAGACAATGGAAATATTTACATTTTATGTTTCTAATCATGTAAACAATTTCTAGTGAAGAAAATATGCCAGCTCAGAGCACCGAAAGTTGGAATGGACTTGGATCAAAATATATAAGGAAAAAAATAATCATGTGATTATATAATCTATCTTCAAAATGAGAGAAAAATAAATTTTCCAGCCAATATGAGATTTTAAAATGTAAAGCTTTACATTGTATATGGGTAAAATGACTCATTTCCTATTTTTCTAATATTTTTATTATCACTAAATACACTTCATTTCCTATCTCCTCCCTTTTATACACTGTTCATATCAGCAAAGAACAGATAAAAGTCTGGTTTTGAGCTTCATAACCCTTCATAACCAAGTGAGGCATTACAGCAGAAAAATCCTTCAGCTTGCACCAGATTTTCTTGGTCATTTTAAGACCTACCGTATCTTCTCTTCTTTAGGCTCTGTTTCTCCCACTCTTTACTCCCCCCTCTTGTTTTTTCAATTGCTGATCATTCTCCCTGCTCTCCTCTACACTTCTGTAATGGCCAAGACCTTTCCTGAGGTCCAGTTTCCCTGGCTCAGTGCAGGGAAAAAACTGAGGCCTTTTGGTGCCAGGCAACATTAGTACTAATGCAATACTTTTCTTTATATACCCCTGAATGCTTTTTGACTTCTTCTGTATAGCAGGACACTATTGTCTTATATTTTGTCTGTGATCCACTATAATATTCTATCTGCTTTTTTACAAAAATGCCATCTACTCATCTGGTACTTAGGCTGCTAGTTATTCCTGCGGAGTGTGGTATGTTGTACTTTCCATGGTGGAACAGCATCTATTTTTTCAGACAACTGCTCCAATTTATTAAACTCATTTTGAATCCTAACCCTACCTTCCAGTTTACACGCAGCCCACTGCAGCTGTGTATTACCTGCACGTTTCACAGGCAGGATCTCCGTTCTGCCATGCTAGTCACCAGCAAAAACAGGCTGTCACCAAACACAGGGCAGACCCAATGGAGCCTCACTAGCAAAATGTGTCCACACAGATACTGCGAACCATCAGTAACTCCTCAGATTTGCTCCCTCCTCTCCCCACAGCAAATGCACCTGGACCAGGTTTCCTCAGCTTACTTATGAAAGAAGTTCTGACAGAGTTGCAAAAGACAATGAAGCTAAGACACATACTGCTTTCCACAGAAGAGGACTGGTTTGACATCATTTTCTGTTTCAATAAATTCATGTTGATTATTATTCATTTCCTTGTTAGTAACCAGGCTCCATACATACAGAGACACAATCCTCTGTCATCCACCTGCTCCTCCTTTTTCCCTTCCTTTCTTTAAGCAGATCCCATTGCAAATCAAAGCCCTAGAAGCAGGTGATATTCTTTGCTCCTTATCTTTGATTTCAAAATGGAAGTATGATGGATGTTCTGACAGAAATGAGAATAGACACGTTAGTCCATAATAATCCTGTGTTCTCAAATAACTTAAGGCACTGGTTCAGCTTCACTCATTCAGCAACACAAAACATTATTTATTGGCTGTTATAGAAAAATATGGCAGTTCTCCATAGCAAATTCATCCTCGTTTTGAAACATATGTTATCAGTGCTCAGAAGAGAACTATAAGTATAGATTTTAAAAATAGTCTTGCAAAAACATTATCTCTGAAAAACTGAAAGTGAAGCTGCCGGAATGGAGTTTGATACCGTATAGTTGATAATGTCTGGAGATGTCACAGTAGCACATTTTCTGTATTTCCAACATAATTTCTAAAACACTACTGAAAGCACAGCAAAGCGCTGTGCTCACAACATTGACGGCAGGTGCTGGAGGAAAGGCAGCGCTCGCTGGGGCTGCCCTCCTTCCAGACGTCCCCTGCCACAGGCGCAAACCGCAAACACGCAGCTCCGGCTTGGGACACGTGGGACAGCATGCCGCTTGAAATTCGAGCATTTTTAATCCTCCAGACACCATAACAGAGGTCAAATACCATTTACAGTGTTTAATATTTTATTTTTCGGAAGACTGATGACATTATAGCTCATTGGATATTTATGAAGAGACTGAGTAGTCTCATTTTCATGGGTAGCAAGCGCCGTAGACAGAAATGTTCACACAAAACCCAGCTGTTGATGAACTGCATTGGGAATTTTTTGCTATCCTACCCAACATCAACATTCTTAAAACTGTCAAGCCTTATTTTGAGCAAAGCAGCCAGTTTTGTTGGTGTTTCCATACAGCAGAAGGCATACCGAGGGAACAGAAACAGGCAGGGAGCATTCAGTAATGCAGGTTCATTAAGTCATTGCAGCACAACTTAATTTGTCTGTGGGACATTATTTTCCATGGAAACCCTGGTTTGTGCTAATGCGACTCTACAGGAGGTCTAATCGGAAATGTCTGACGTGCTCAGGGGGAGCAGACGGAGGAATGCCTCTCTGCACCCCACGGGCTCTCGGCTGCTGGCATCGGGGCTTGCGGAAGCAGAACTGTCTTTAGGTTTGTCTCCAGCTTCCCAAAATGCTGGCACCTCTCAAGCTCCCAGGACACAGTTGCAGGAGCTGGAAGGGCAAACTGTGCCTGCCAATGGCTGGGATGCGGGATGGCCCGTAGTGTTGTGCAAGAGCACTGCTCAGACCCCTCTTCATAGCAGGAATAACCTGACAAGAATTATTTTGTCCCAGGCTTGTCCAAACTGTCTAAAGCTACGTTTGCAAAGCCGCTCTGGATACCAGGGAAGAGCCCTGCAGGCAAGCAGGTCCCACAAGCCCTTCCTCCCCACCCTGGGCACCGACACCACAGGACTGCCAGATAACGTAACTGCTTCTGCAGTGACAACAGGAGAATCATGATTGCAAGAGCAATAGTCTGTAACAGCATCTACTGAGATGATGCTTACAGTTTGTTTTTCTCCTAAAACCAGGCCATTTATCTTTTAAAAGTTTCTATGTCAGGCTGTCAGAGAATGCCAGACTGATAATTATCCTTTAAACCTTAACAATACCCTCATAAATGAAGTGATATGGGCTTTAATTACAAGAACACACTTTTCCGTAGGATCCTTGCTTCAGCTGGTGTCCTGTATGGACATAGGAAGGGGCCAGAATCACATTGCATGCAGTCTGCCATAAATCTGGCATTTCTTACTTCTAAGCACAGGGCAGATTTCATCTTCTTTACTCAGGCGCCTTCCCTGGTTAAATTCTGACAGCTAAAAAAAATGGTGCTAACTGTGCCTGCAAGATGAGAAAAGATTGTGGAAACAACCTCCGCTGGAGATACTAAGGGATGAGAGTGAGGTGTAGATAGAGAAGTAAATAAGGAAGAGGTGAGCAATATTACAAACTTCAGTGCTTGCAGGCTTCTCTTTAAAATATATAAATAAAATGTAGAGTTATGATAATCAGAACAGAGTAATAAAGTATTATCTACTAATCTTTTGAATTTTAAGTGCAGCTGTCAGCTCCGCACAAGCAGGGCTTGTTAACTTTTAATGTTGCTCAGAGACCTTCCACTGTCTTGACTACTTTCTATCACATTATATCACAAGTACAGTTTTCCAGTTAGTTGGGATACCTGATAGAAGTTTATCCCCTTAAAAAAGTCAATTTTACAAGCAAGAAATGCTTTCAAAGTGAGGTGGCATTTTACCAGATTATTACATCATTTTCATTAACTGAACTTCATCTGTTATGTAACAGAAAAGAATTAAACATAGATAGAAAATGTATTGAATTTAATTTCTAGAGCTATGCTACTTAAAATCTAATTATTTTCTAATAGTTGGACAACTCTGTCATTTTAAAAGTAAAAGATTGTATTGAGGGTAAATACTATTGTCACTGTTAACATGGTAGAATAACATTCAGTATTCATCTCGCATGACATGCATGTCACAATAATGAATAATTGTTCAAGTTACTGATTATATTCAATTAAAATACTTCCTCTTATTTCTAAATCATTTACTCGAAGTTGTACAATCTATTTTACAATTTTTATCATTAATATCATTAATAAATGCAAAATTGTTCTGTAACAAACCACTGCTTTCAAGTTTAAAAACAGGAATTAATGTTAACAAAAGTAGTCTAAATATCTGATATTTCAGGTGGTGGGCTACCAAAAAATATTGTTTATTTTTTCTCATAATTTTGTTTCAAATGAATGAAAGACAGTTATGTCATTTTTAGTTTTACTTTCAGTGGCATTTACGAAGATAATGAGAAAATACATCTTAACTTATTGAAGTGGTTAGTACACTTTCTTTCTGCCTGAGCTGAAGGAAAGAGTTATCAATAAACCTTGAGTTCATTTTAGCTTAGTGTGGGTTTATGTCTAATATAACCTATTAACAGAAAAAGAAGATACCACTGAGGTGTAAAATTCACTATGCCTTCAGAACTTCCTTCACCTGGCAGTTGGCGTCTAGCATCAATGCTAAAATAAAACAGTATAATGCAGTAATAGTCTGAAATACTGCAAAGTCCGGGTAATAAAGCTTCCTGTTAGCAGAAAGTATTATAGAGTTTTAACCTCTAAGACAGCAAAAGGCAGGAGAAAAAAAGCTATAGGTTTATTTCT
The DNA here is from genome assembly GCA_034782735.1 of Sagittarius serpentarius. NCBI lineage: Eukaryota > Metazoa > Chordata > Aves > Accipitriformes > Sagittariidae > Sagittarius > Sagittarius serpentarius. The sequence continues at coordinate 47,623,134 of JAVKLA010000001.1, read as the reverse complement.
CTAAAATTTCCCATCTTTGTGAACATTGGTTTAGCTCCACTGGTTTGTAGCAAATTGAAGCCTGCAACCTCACAAAGCTCCAATAAAATCCATAATGTTCAATTTCTCCCATTCTGAAACTGTCTGTCCATTATCATAAAGGACTTAAATACATATCACTTAATTATGAAACTATGTGTTTAACATACAGAACAGACACACATTAAGCACAGGTACAGGCTTATGACAAACAATTCAGGCAAAAATGTGTTAAAATCATTATGAAATCTGCTAGTATCTCCATTATTAATATATACCACAGCTATAAGATGCATGCTTATTTATCCCTGCCTCCCTGATTTTAATATAAGGGTTCTGACCTCAAATAAATAAATAAACAAATGTAACTAAACTTTGCTAAGGTTGTTTTATTTTCTTATGAAATCTAAGACTTTTTTAAAGATAAACAGACTACGAAAATACACTATAGCTACTGCACTTTAAAAAAATGTAGGTTATGACATATTCTCCAGCCGTTCTGGGGAAAGCAGTAACAATTATGAACAAGCCTCTTAAGGTTAGAAATGGATTTTCTATAAACTATCATATCTTTCTAGCTATTATATTAATTTCCTTCTCACTGTCTTCACTAACTTTACCAATAACATCTTTTCAGCCTTCTTATGCAACAAGCTAAGTAATATTCCATGTAGATGAATATTTATTTATTTATGAGAGATCAGGCTCAAGGCTCATCTGAAGGAAGCTACCTCTTGGGAAATACTCTTTTAAGTGTGATGCTTTCTTCTACCTGGCCTTCTATAGAGATATTTCTATGCAGTAGTATTCTTCTGACAACATCCTGCTCACACCAAAGGTCAGTCTATTGACATATAAGTTGCTCTCCTACCAGGTTTTTCCCTTTTTTCCCCCCCTTTCTTTTTTTTTTTCCTTTTCTTTTTTTTTCTTTTTTTTCTTTTTTCTTTTTTTTTTTTTTTTTAAGATTAGCACCCATTCTTATTTCTTCCATTTCCCAATATACATGGCTAGGTCTCGTTTACCGTAGGAGGAGGCAGAACACTGTAGGAATAAGTTAACGGTATACACCATCTTGGAAGACACTGCCAGTCTCCCGTTTCCATAGGCCTGACTTCAGAAAGACTGTGTTAGGACTGTGTGAGACTGAGTTTAGGACTAGGGGAGAGAAAACATCAATTTTAATCCTAAATCTGCCACAAAATTACCATAGACCTTCAGCAAAGGCATTAAAATGTTCTATACTTGAATAACTTCCATTATTAAGATGTATAAAGAGCTTTCCTTGTTTTGAAAACCTTTCCTTTAAAAGGATAACCTCATGAAAAGGATTAATGGAGAATAAATCCCTTATGGTCCACCAGTCCTCTAGGCATGTTCACACCATTACCTACTGCAACAGTGCCTCCAGAAGCACCACACACCTATAAGGATCAGCAGTGAACCAGACCCGTTATGAACACGTCTGCCTCCCTCTATTTCTCTACTTCCATACGCATTCTTCACCATCACAGCGTTTGAATTGTCCGTGTCTCAATGACGCATCGTGCCTCATGACTGAAACACCTGTGAACCCCTTTGCCTTTAGATCACATATGGAGCAGAATCTTGATTTTGATCTGAGTTTGAGTTTTGCTATGACTGAAAATTCATTCTTGGCACATGATAATCCAGTCTGGCAATAGTTCTCTTCCTTGCTATTTTTGACAGTCTCCAGCAAAACAGCTAACATCTGTAGCCTGGAACAAATTTTTTGAGATTGTCCAAATTACTGTTTACCAATATGTGAGCCGCCATGAGGTAACAGGCAAATAAAAGCTCTGGTGTGAATGTAATGTGTGCAAGAAGAACCCAGAAAAGAAGAGGTCCTATCATTTGCAGTGATAAGGATGAAGGAGGTGGACATACAAAACCAAAGAGAGGGGGAGGGAAAGTGGGGGAGAAAGGGGGGCGGAAAGGGACCAAGCTAGGACATGGGTAAGGACAGGCTGATTCTGGTGATGTCAGGATGGGGAGGAAAGAAGGGAAAAACAAGGAAAAGCAGCAGTTGCAAAGATCACCCAAGAGGCACAAAACTATTTCTGTATAATTGCAGCTTCCCTCCTCTGATAAGCAGAGTCCTTCGGTGAGCTTCCTCAAAAGCTCACATCCAATCGATACACATCAAATTAGTACATCATTACCCTTGGTTTTTTTAGGGATATTAGCTCAATAGAACTAAAATTCAGGTCTGAGACTAAATACATGCTGAATTTTGACTTATTTCAAACAACTGGCACCCATCGTAGATGAGCCACGAGTTCCTGGAAGATTGGCTGTGATTTGGGCCTTGCTTTAGTTTTCACTGAGCTGATGTGAATTTTGGTGACTACTTCCACAGCATGTGCCAAGCCTCAGAGGAGATTAAGCTTCAAGGGAGGAAAAAGAAATCTTAATTAAAACCAAACTAAAATCATTGCATTGAATCCTTTGAGAGATTTTCACCTAGTTCTGTTTTTAAATACTGCTGCAGCAGGACTCTCTGCGAGCAAAGTAACTATAAAACTTTTTGCAAAACTTCTTTTGCACGGAATTACAGAAGAATGTTTCACAGCCAATTATAGACAAAATGCATCGCATAAGAAAGACAGTATAAGGCAGGAATCATGCCACTAACCCAGATCAAGTTCAAAAAAACAATAAATTCAGTATGGCTAAATTGTCAGGGAGGATTCTGAGACTGAAGAATTTAACTGGACTTCATAAAGGTCCAAAGAAACACGGAGGAAAGTAAAAAGAAGACAATTTTCTTCCTGCTCTTTTTATAGATTCTGTAAAAGCATTGGATAAGACAGGCTATCACCTTCCAAAAATAACTGGTCGGTATTGTGCAAGCATTCTCCAGTTGCTATTTCAGACTTTTGCCCATGATGGTACAAGAAATCTCACCAGAAAGCAGCAGCCTAAAGCCTGAAGCTAAAAACTGATTAATTGATCGAAGAGGCCTTTTTCTTCTCTGTCTAGATAATGGAGCCAGTGCCCAGCCATATATTCCATTTTGCAGTGTAGTCTTATAAACTCATGCTCCTGGAAGGCGAGTGACGAGGGAACAGGGTTGGCGATTGCCTGGCCCCAAGGAACTGCAGACTCCACGCTGCGTGGTCCTGCCTCAGCTTGGTATTGATTTCTGTGCTTACTGATCAGTCAGAGAAGCAGTTAAGTCATTATAAACATGTTTTTCCTACTATTGGGACAGATGCTTCTCCACTACAGCATGCAGTTGTAAACTCTGTTTAACACATTAAACTTCCAAGCTAAATTGCATTGGTAATATTATCTCCTTACTTTCCTGACCTTCATAGGTTTAAAAATCAGATAGTTAACCTTGCATTAATGGCAGCGGTTTTATTGCACAAGATTACACATTTAAAGCCATTATTATAACCTCTGCTCCTAGGTATAAAAGGCTGAGAGTCATTCAAATACGTACCAGGGAAATGACTGTTAAGGAAGAAGAGGAAACCTTTCTGGCATCATGTTTTGTTTCTGTTTTTTTAACTCTGTTGTTAAACTTAGCTCTCCCAGTTACAATACACCAAAAGCTCTCAAGCCTAACAAAATTGTACAGATATTTCTAAAATTTTTAAGAGTGACTGGTGCAATGTTAATTGTGGGATTGTCATTCATGAGTTAGGCCTTGTTTTCACAAGAAAAAGGTTTGGCATTTGCCAATTCCATGCAAAATTCTAGTAAAGGCAAAATTAATGTCGTCCTAACATGAATTTGTAAACCGAGTTAAAGAAGAACCCAATCACAAAACCTCATTTTCCAGGCATTATCTTCCACTGTCCACACGCTCACAAAAAATCCTCTCACTCAAGCTTTGTACTATTTAAAATCCAGGTTGCTGGAGGTGTAGGGCATGGCTTGCAAACTCCTCCTTGCCTGCACGTTACAGGTGCAATGAAAACACCCTCATGTTCCCCCTGCTATCTCATGCCTCTTTTCAGTAGGATTTCACTTTGCATTACACCTATGGAGATGCTCATGATGAACCACCACTGCTGCGCTGTTATGTAGGTATAGTTTGCAGGCCAGGCCTGACAGTCAGTCATACATCTCAGGAATTTAATCTATTTTTGCATAAACAGTCCCTTAATTTTTTGTTTTATCTCAGATAAGCACTTTGGTTGCAGAATTTCAATCTCCAGGTCTTTGGAGCAAAGTAGACTGACTCTAACTGGAAAGGCTGCGTGCCCAGTAATGTTATTCTTCTGTTGCATTAACTACCACTTGTGATTCAGTGTTACCCACTATGTCTGCAATTCTGCTTTCAGGTGGAGAAATCCAGCAGTTACCAGACTTTACCAATATGCAATAAAAGGTGGCAGCTCTTGTTCATTCTATCACTGGGAATGCCAGATGGCCTTTTCTGGCTCATGACCCAGATAAATTGCTGGTTATGTTGTTAGTTTATGTGAAATGTCTATTTGCTTTAATTGTCACAGTGCTATGTTTTCTAATGATATTTCTTGAAAAAAAAACATGAATGTATTCTTTTCACTAGCAACTTCTCTCTTAAAATATGAAATTAAGTATAAACTAAGATTATATTACCAGTATGGAAGTTACATTTTTTTAAAAGAATAAAAACAACAAAAACTTGGAAAAAACAAAAACTTTAAATTTCATTGTATCCATAGGTCTTTATGGTTCACCTTAGATTTACTAGTATCCTGTGGAGACCTTTTAAATGCAGTAAAATATCTGCCCCAGGTAAAATTGCCAGCACTTTAGAACAAAGGTTTTGTAAGTGGTGGTTTATAATGCATGTGGGATTTGAAAAGTACATTTTTTCTTGTCTTGAAGATAAGTCTTATTAAGATGGCATACCACCTTGGAGGCAATAATGGTTTTTTTCCATACTTCAAGCTTGCAATAATACTATTTCTTGTAAGAAAGGCAAAAGGGGTTTTTTTTATCCTAGATGAGGCTGATGCTTTCTGACCCCATATTGTTACAGTAAGATACAGATTTAAAAGAACTCTTGAACTTCTAAGCACAGAAATCACCACTGCCAATATAAATCACCAATATTCAATCTATAGCTAGGCTTAAATCTTCCATTTTTCATCCTGTGTTTCCTTCACATCTTCACAAGCAAAGCTATTTGGGGCATAATTTTAAAATAAAATACATTCTAGGGATGACAAAAACCTCTTACATCTGTTAATCCAAATCAGGATTTTAAGTATACTTCTAAGTAAATCTATTTTCTAAATGCTTTCAGGAATCAGATTTCAGGACTCATGTTGCACCTCTGAACCTTGCTAGTGTCTCCAGGCCACAGCTGGGCTAATCGCCCCACCACCCCACCAACAAACTGGGCTCCAAACTGGTGTTTTACAGACATCGGGCTTTGAAAGCGCATGCACTGACGTTCTGTTAGCCCATACTTCGTTTAGGTGACTTGCCAAACTGAATTACAGCATTTTAAATATGCAGATTGTTCTGAAATGTTCTATTGTATGACACTGGGTATTAAAGTAAATCTTGCTGAATGCATGCAAAAGCAGGTGAATCACTTTAAACAGCATAATAGGCATGCACACTTCAATTATTCTAGTGTTTCACTTGTAAAGTATTGTTTCAAGCAAACTTGATTTAACAGAACATTGGCTTTATAGTAGCATCAATTTGTCAACTAAATTAGAACAATAAATATCAAAAAACTCTTGCAATAGACTTGCATTTTAAATCTGGTTTAAACAGTATAGAAAACAATTACCAACACAAAATCTCTCATAAATAGCTTCTGATTCCAAGGTGGGATGGGATCACATGGCTCTCCCATAGCCAGATAGAGCCCTGGGTTCTTTGTAAGGGCATCCTCGTAGCTGCAAGCTTTCCATGGAGTCCCCAAAACCTCTATTTGTCTACACTGGGGTTTGACTGCAGTATGTGCAATCTTTGACGACAAGCTTCTTCTCAACTCCATTCAGAAATCCTCCTTACATACAATTAATTCATTGGATTGCTCCCTGCTTCCACACTCACCCTGCCTTTCTGAACACCCTCCTGCAGCAGAGGCCCAGCTGTAATCAGATACTCAGGCCACTGCATAAAATCACAGAAAAACAGAGGCTGGAGGTCACCCAGTCCAGCCTTCTGCTAGAAGCAGGGCCAACTTCCCAGTGAGGTCAGGGTGCCCACAGACATGTGCAATTAAGTTTAGAAAATCTCCACAGCCTCTCTGGAATCCTGCTCTGGTGTTTAACCATGTTCACGGTGCCAATTTTTTTCTGTATGTTTGAATCTCCCTCGTTGTAACATATGACTTTTCCTCGTCTTTCCTCTGTGCCTCTCTGGAAAGAGTTGGGGAAGATTGCTATTAGGTTCAGTCCACCCCGTCCCACCCTTCTCTTCTCCAGGCTAGGCAAAGCCAGCACCCCAGCCTAGGCAAAGCCAGCACCCCAGCCTCTCCTCACAGGTGAGCAGGTGCTCCTGTACATCTTAGCAGCCCCCCCAGAAAACTCTCCTTTTTATGTACATCTCCTGAAACCAGACATAGTATTGTGGATGCAGCCTCCCCAGCGCTATCCACAGGAGGGAATAACCTTGTCCCTTCACTTGCTGGCTGCAGTCCTGCTAATGCAACCCCGCCTGCAGTTAGCCTGCATCGCTACAATGCCACGCTGTTGACTCACGTCAACGGGCTGTCCACCAGCACCTCAGGTACTTCTCAGCTGCTACCCCAGGAGTGAATCCCCAGCCTCAGTTGTGGCACGGGGTCACTTCATCCCAGGCGCTGGACTTCAGATTTGCCTTCGCTGGGCTCTGAGGTTCCTGATGGCCAGTCTCTCCAGTCTGTTAAAATCCCCCTGAGGTCCACCCTCCTCCTAAGCCGCCCACCTAGCCCCTGTTGCCTCAGTTTGGCTATTGGGATTTGGTGGGGTTTGCTTTGATGGCTATGCTAATATTGAGCCAAAGTGCACTCGTGGCTGTCACCCAGTTCACAGAGGAGTCCTCCCGTCGGGACAGCAGTCACATTAGCCAAGCGCGACTTGCCCTTTGCAAACCAGTGCTGGCTGCTCCCGCGACTTGCTTGTCCTTTGTGTGTCTGGACACAGCATCACTTCCACGGAGACTTGTTCCATAATCTCCTCAGGCACTGGGGTGAGGCTGGCAGGCCTGTAACTCCCTAGGTCCCCCTTCTTGCATATTTTAATGATTTCAGACTCAGAAAGTGTCATTGAAATCTGGTATTTTGGACAGGGCCTCGATTTTTTTTTCCTCAATTTTATCTTATTATCCTGAAATTTCCTTCTCATTTTTCTTTCCAGTATCGCCTATTGCATTAGAGCTTAAGACAACAACTTTACTGCGTATTATTTCATTAGTTCCAGAACCAAACTCACTAATTCCTCTGACTCTTCTATTTACATTCTGTATTTGCAGGCAACTACTGTGTCCTTTGCTTTAATAGTTGTTAAGCCATGCCATGCATATTTAACACTTAATAATTTCTCATTAGTTCATCTTTCCAATTCCTGGCTCACTTTTGTGAATATTAATTAGTTTATTAAGAGCTTTGTGCATCTGTGGGCCTCAGTCCTGCCTTTATGGAAACTGAGGGAAAATGCCAATTCAAGGGACCAGGCAGCCCCTAGTCCAACCGTGACACCTCCAGATAGGAAGAACATCCTTTCTCGTCTTTGCTCAGAGCATTTCTGTCACTTCTCTAAGCCCCAACCGCTATCTACTCCCCAAAGATTTTCAGTTGTGGGGACTGACTTTTATTACTGAAGAAATTAAGTAACTTATTCTTTCAATAAACTGGAGATGCAAAGGAGCAATTTACAGAAAGAAGAAATATTTCAGTTAGGTATTGGAACAGACAGATTGTTATACGGCTGTTTGGTTAATAGCATAAATATTGATCAATAGCACAGAACAATATTAAAATAAATGTTCTTTCTCATACAGAGGTACAGCTAAGCAAAGAAATTTACACCAAAATTTTAAAGAAAAAAAAAATGGTGATAGCTAACATGGAATTAAGAAATGGAAGAAAAAAAGAAAAAATGCAAGAAACAGGAGAAACAGGCAAGCTTCTTACCTTTTAAATAAAATCTCTTGATTCTGTTCTCATTTTAAATTATTTCTTTACTAGTTCCTTTACTATGCTTTTTTTTAACAGGATGGAAACATAAACATCTTTTTTGACCTAAACAAATATTTTAACAGGTTTTGATTGGGAAAAAATTCTTGCTTTCATTCTCAAATTTTAAAAGTCAAAGGAGGAAATCCATTTTTATCCAAGTTCAATTTCATTTTCTCACCAAGTAAATCAATAAACAATACTTGGTAGATAAAAGAAAGTCCATTAAGATGCTCAATTATCTATTACTGTTTAAATGCCGTATACTTTAAAAACTATGCAGGACCTAAATCATGAGAGGAAATGTTAGCTAGAACAAATAAAACCTAGGGAGGAATGCTTTCAGCTTAAAAGTTTGTATCAGTTATTACCATAGGTCACCTTCAACTTCAGCATTACAGAAAGCACTTATTTTTATGCAGAGTCCTATCTGACAGAGGGGTTTGTATTTTCCTTTAGGATAAAAAACAAATGGTACTGAAACTCCTGCAAGTCCCTAAGCTCATTCATTATGTCAAGAAAACTAGACTATTAGTGCAGGAAACAAAGCATCTGAAGAAGAAAATGGAGGTGGTTATGGTAGAAAAATATTATTAGTGTGTTCCTCGTCCTCCCAGTGCTCCTGACGCAGGAGGGGGACATGGTTCCTTGAGCAGAATTCTAGGTCTGCTGCTCTCTCATGGATTAAATCTTTCTTTAAAAAAAAAAGCAGCAAATATGAGAAACACTGATCTTCTGTTGCAAATAAATTAAACAGCGTGCTCACATCTTTCACGGTGTTGTTACACGTTTAAAACAGTGGCATTAGCCTGCGGTCTATTTAAAATAATTTGTGTAGTTCTATATGAATGGCTTTAAAAAAGAAACAGAGGGAGGGAGAAAACAGTGATGGCTTGCAGGAGTTATTTTTCAAACCCAGCTGTAGGACATCTTCATTGCCATGCCTTAAAAATGTATTTTCCATTTGCAATAAGAAATATGTGGGCTAAAATCTTTGAGGCTGCCTTAGACTTCAAGTGAACCCTTCAGAGGGGATTTACATCTGAAAAGTTGTGATTAGGAACCATCATCATTTTCAGAGAAGACGAGGGCTTCCCGAAGAGCTGAATAACTTTTGCAGTCACTAAAAACCATGTTCTTTTTAGATATTATTTTAATATGCTTTAGAATGTAAACATTTTTTATCCTGTGATACATACAAATAACACACCCTTCTGATTACGTTGAGCTTAAGAAAAGCGCAAGAAAAAATAACTGATGCAACTCAGAGAAACTCCTCTGAAATTGGCGAAACTTTTCCAAATGTACCAGTACATCATCATTGTAAGGGCATGAAGAATTTAGTTCACCTTGTTTAATTGCTTAGAAACTCACATGATCAGTTGGTAACACAATGGGGAATAGTGGTTCGCAACAATTCCTGCATGCTCCAAGACCGGAGAAAGCTGCTGCCAGTTGGTAAAAAAATTCCCCTGGTTCTGCTGGATTTGTGCATTCTTGAGTAATGGATTATCTAATTAAATTAAATGGCTCAGTAACGTTGTTACTGAGGTTATTGTTAAGTGTTGAATGAGGTGGTTCAGATGAAAATAAGACTACCAAAAATTCAAATGAGGCAATTCTGACATCCTGAGCAAACAACTGGTTTGTGTACCTTTGTTTCTGCATTAATCCAAGAGAGGAAGAAAAGGGCTAATAAATAGAAAATGGGTCTGTCCAAGGATTTCAAAAAGCTTTCTTTTTTTTTTAAAGTATCAAGTCACTTAGTTTCATAACAACCTGTAAGGCAAATAACCTATTATCCCTATTTGACACATGGCTGAACCGAGCAGGGGTTTGGAGCAGCTCCCATATGAGAAGGGGCTAAACGGACAAGGACTCATCAGACTGGGAAAGACAGCAACTATGAAAACATGAATAGTACAGAGAAAAACAGTTATAAATTATTTTTCAAAAACAAGAACTGGGAGGAACTAAAAAACATAAGCAGGAAACAACTTTTAGAAGCAAAGGGAAATAGTACAGTTCGAGGCACATAACCTAAGTCATGCACACCCTTTTCAAAGGTCAGCGTTTGGAAAACAAGTCTTTGTCTAACCTGCACCTTGGAAAAGACCAGTGGAAGTATGATGAGGATCAGAGGCAGGGAAAGCGGCTATCAGGGGAGAAGAGGTTGTAGGACAGCCTTCCTTGTACACACACATAATCTGACTATAGGCAAATAAGACAATTTCTTTAGAACAGAGATGACCTACAGACTATACAGTGACACATATGGTAGTTCTTTATCTAATGCATTTTAATCATGGAGCTCATTGCCAAAGAATTTTGTAGAAACCAAATGAATAAATTGATTTTAAAAGGTATTAGGCAGATTAATCAGGGCTGCCAGGCATGGTGCAAATGTAACCATTTCATGTAATCATGCATGAATATGCCAAGAGTATGTTTATCTTATGCTCCTATTTCTTTTACTAAGCATCTGGTACTGGAAATTGCCGGAGACGGTGGTCCGCTTCAGTCCAGCAGTTTTTATGTTGTTATCAAAGGAGGACAAGTGGAATCCTACCCCCCTGAAGTCAGCAGGTATTCTGCCAGTGCCATCACTGCCTTTAGCACATCATCCCAAAACTTCACCCCATATATTACAGTAATAGCCGTGCGAAAGCCACAAAACAGTCTCAGTCTCCTGCAAAAGGCAGCATTACCTAGACCTTCCACAATCTGTATTTCAACACTCCTCACCTCCCAGGGAAGCAATAAAAAAATACTTCAGCATATTTCTGCCCATTTCCAAGATTTAAATGTTTCTGACAATTTATGTAAGAAACCAAATCTTATTATCCACAATCCACTGTGATAACCATTGCAAAAAGGTTATTTTTCATAGTAAACTGACATTCAAAACCCACCAATAACTGTCCCTGGTTTAGGTGGTCTAAACGATTGTGCTGTTAAACAAAACAGTCATGAAGAAATGAAGTCCACCTTGGGCTGTGTGCGTGAGCTGTAGACTGGCCGTAGCTGTGCTGTGTAACAAGGCATCGTTGCTCACACAAGAATGACAAACTCGCCAGAACAATTAACAGGATGTAATCTCCGTCCACCCCTCATGCCAGACCTGAACTGATTACTCCTTGCAACCATATTTTTCAAGAATAGCCTCTTAATGTAATCAGTTATTGTTACATCCCCACTTGCTGAGGGATGTAATGTACAGGTAATAAAATGCTTGCTCTGCAAACGAGAAGATCCTGCATTCAGCAGCGTATGAAGTTTCCACATTGGATTTAATTATTTCTCCTTTAAAATATTATTTCTCCTTGCAGAATAAAACTTCTGTTCGTGTAAATCACTGTGTCAGGGAACATGCATCATAATCATTCAACTTTCAGCAAAATAATTGAATGTGGGGGTTTTCATCATACTCATGTAAGAGATCCAGAAGATATTTCTCAACAGCAGTAAAGTAACTCCAGGGAGTGTAGTTATCATGATTATCATCAGGCAATTACTGTCTAGCTACTGAAGGGTAAGAGACCTTGAGTTGCATTACTTGCATCATAACACTGACATTAAGAGTTCAATTATCACATAATACCTGCTTGTTTATCCTGTTTTACTATTTAACTTTCTAGTATGCAGAAAGGGAGAAAAGCAACAATAAACACACACAAAGGGCAAAGAGCAACAATAAGAATGTACATGGAAAGAATGCATAATCATTAGGATGTTTTAAAAATTAAAATAAGAAAAAAAAAATAAATCTTTAGACAAGACTATCCAAAGCTCTTTTTGGACAGCTTCTGCAACATTTTCCCTCGATTCTAACTTAATAAACACTTAAAACACAAAAAGCTACTTGTAATCACACAACTAATCCCACTGTGAATCCATAAGGCCTCAGCAAAGTGCTGTTCATTCTGACTCACTCCAGCAAAGCACTTAACTCGTGCTTAGTTTTAAGCACTTGAGAATCCCTTTTTGACTTCAGTAAGATTTAAACATGATTAAAAGGAAGCGTATCTTTAACCTGCCGTGGGATTTGGGGTTCGAGCAACAAGGAGTTTAATTTTGTATTTTGTCTACGAAGAAGGAAAAATAATATTTCTCTAAAATATAATGGTAGTAAAATAAAGATATTCTAAAATATTCTGAGGAAGCTAAAATCCTCTAAGAAACATGTCACTCTATGCATATATTACCATGTGCTGTCAATTAAATGCACATTTGGTACCCTATAAAGCATATTGTCTATGCCTATTGTCATATGCCTACGAACTCCTGCTTTTCAGACTTTTTACCCGTAATTATGCTTTACCCTACTATGAACAGGACGAATACTGACATGATTTGAAACTCCAGTACTTACATAGCTGAGTTGTCTAGATCATTTTTTGAATGCTGGGCCCACAGTTTTTTCCCCAGGAAGATGTCCAATTAATTTTAAGCCATTCCATTCAGTTTCAATGAAAGGTTTTCCTCAGAACAGAGGATTTTTGTGGTTGGCAACAAAATAGATTGAGACAGTTCAGAGGAAGCACAGTTTCATACAAACATGAAAGTATGGGCATTTAACAAACCTCTAAGAAACATTGTGAGGGTTTGGTCGGCTTTTCACTTTCTTCCACAAAGATGCAAAGAAATAACCAAAAATAACAGGGAAGGCATATGTTTTTAGGCAAAGGTATACACAGCATAGGATATGTATACCTATATTTAACCTCACAGATTTCAATTTCTTAGTTTTTAATCAAGTCTTTTATTATCTTACAATGCTATACATCACTTAACACTTCAGATGTGTATACAACTCTACATTAATAGCAATTGCTATTACAGCAATCGCAACTGAGTTTAGTACAATGTTCTAAGTCTAAAAGATCATCGTATGCAGGAAATGCTTTTTGTGCTGGTCAACCTCACCGCAATAAAGGCGAGAAGAACTGGGGTTGAAAGGGAGGAAAAACATTGGTGAGGTAAATCTGGAAACAAGAAAGATAGGAAAGTAAACAGTCAGGACACTGAAAGCCCTGCTATTCCTCTTCCCTCAGTCGCTGTGGCAGCCATGTGGATAGTTTATATTGCAGTTTCCCATTGCTAATCAAACTGGCACATCGGGTTCAAAGGATTCATGGAGGGTTTTTTTCCAAAGCCAGCTAATTTGCTGTGCACTGGACTTCATTCCTAGCAGAAGTACAACGCTATTGCCTGGGCTGATAGGTAACAGCAGGCCAGGGAGGTGTTTACACAGCTTTTAAAACTAAAAGGCAGCCTTGCCACATTCGATGACCTCCAAAGTGAGTAGAATTGCAAATGGCAAAGACTGAATTTAAATCAGTACCCAGGATGCCACTAATGTTTTACATGCATGATCAATGAGCAGAACTGGGATGTGAAAAGTGCTGAATATTCAGGGCAATGAAATTCTCTAACCCTAATTTCAAAGATAAAATACCATTTTCACTTTGACAAGACTGTTTTGGGTGTTTTCCAAGAATAGTGATGTACAAAAAGCTCATTAGAAACTTTAAACTGAATGAACAACTACTGTCCTTTGTCAGGCCTAGAATTACTTAGGGTGTAATTGGTTATGACTTATTGGCTGTGGTGCATATAACACAATGAGCTAACCCTGCCAAATCTCCCTGAATAGCTTGCCACATTGTTATTGTAACCTTCATACTCCTTCTCCCACCCCTGTAGTTTGTTGCTGCCATTTGAGGTTCTCAGCTGCACTTAGACTCACTGGTTTTAACTGATTAAGTCCTATGGAAACAGACCCTGTAGTTTGAATGCTACAGAGACACAAAAGCATCAGGCACAGACACGTCTTTAACAGAGCTGTAGGAAAACTTCAAATGGAGATTGTACACTCTCTCCAGAAGGGATCATTACAATCAGGTAATTAGCGGGACCCTGTATGATGCCACCTGTCTGAGTTATGGCAGGGAAGATGAATTTCAGTCCTTCCTCTACCTAACCTTCACCAGCAATTCATCGCTTGCTCACTTCAGGTTGCTGGCCCTTAAGACAAGAGCAGTAATGCAGGTGATAAAAAGGGGTGTTATAACCTATGAAATTTATATCATACTCTGTCTAAAAACCAGCATGAGATCTCTGTGGCCTGTACTCAGGTTCAGTGTAAGTATTGACCTTTTAAATCTACTTGTAGTGTACCCATCCATTGAGATAAATTCAAACCATATTTAACCTCAGATCAAACTTCTAAACTTCTGCAGAGAAGGCCAAAAACCTACCGAACTCAAGAACAGTTACATCCAGATAGATCATTTCTTGATAATTGAGAGGAACAATTCAGCCAGGACAGTCATTGATTCATTTGGGCAGAGTAGACCAGATCAGGAGAAAAATGCTGCAGTCCACCAAGGAAGAAATTACATCCCTGCTGGCACTGGTTCATATCTTGCACCATTTATTCCACTAATTTTTACTTTGAGCCAAATCACTTTAAGAGATCTCACATTAGTTTAATTTTCCATCTATTTTAATGCAAATTTTTACTGTTCTGAATTTTCAGTAGAGGTCTTCTAGGGAATTATCTAGTTGCAGTCAGGGGTTTTTTTCCAAACAATTTCAGTTTTCCTTTAAAAGTCCATCTTTAAATTCCATTTTTATTACTACAGTTCCATTGAATGCTAACAAATGTGTTGACAGTTGTAGGAATGTAGCTTTCTAATATAACCTTACAAGCAAAATGCCCTTTTTCTATACAAATAAAAACCTCTTTCCTATTGACATTATCCTTTTCCTACATCACAATATCCTGCAACACAGAAGAAGATGCAACACATGCTGCTTTCTCAGAGATCTGTTACCACGACTACATATTAATAAAAGCTTTCTGGGACAGTATTCTCTTCCTTAGAAATCGCATATTCTGTGAATATAGAAGGTTAAGCTCTTAACTGGAAAGATGGAAACACATCTATCTGGAAGGACTGACGATGTGGAAAGGAGATTTTTGAAATTACAAAGCAAGAACACAAGTTCTGGTGACTCACATTTTGGAGAAGTGAACGGTGCTGTAGTTTTACTGCATCACCCGCTTGAGCAGAAATTTAGGGTTTTTTTTTCTGATTTCACTATGCACTTTGTCTGGCCTGCACATTTTCCCTTTGGCTCAAATAAGGGAATTTAACTCCAGACAGGGAAAATATGAGCTAAATTTATTGAAATTCATGGTATTTTCACACATGGCAGGCAGTGCAATAATTATCTCCCAAACTCAAGATATCATTAAGATAAAATTGGAACTGGAAACTACTTGTTTATTCTGAAAATTACCTTCTACAAACAGAAACAGCAGTTTAGACCACAAAGACAGGTGGTAAATTAATCCAAAGTGTAACTGGAGAATTAGGCGAGTGTTGTGGTTTAACCCCAGCCAGGAACTAAGCACCACACAGCCATTTGCTCGCTACCCCCCGCCAGCGGGATGGGGAAGAGAATTGGAAGGGTAAAAGTAAGAAAACTCGTGGGTTGAGACAAGAACAGTTTAGTAATTAAAATAAAATAAAACAACCACCAACAACAACATTAATAATAATAATAAATTGTAATGAAAAGGAAAATAACAAAAAGAGAGAGAAATAAAATCCAGGAAAAACAAGTGATGCAAATGAAAAACAAATGCTCACCACCAACTGACCGATGCCCAGCCTGTTCCCAAGCAGCAGTCCCCCAGCCAGCTTTCCCCCTAGTTTGTATACTGAGCATGATGTTCCATGGTATGGAATATCCCTTCGGCCAGTTTGGATCAGCTGTCCTGGCTGTCTCCCCTCCCAACTTCTTATGCACTCCCAGCCTACTCACTGGCAGGGGAGCATGAGAAGCTGAAAAGTCCTTGACTTGCTGTAAGCACTGCTCAGCAACAATTGAAAACATCAGGGTGTTATCAACATTATTCTAATCCTAAATCCAAAACATAGCACTATACCATCAACTGGGAAGAAAATTAACCCTATCCCAGCCAAAACCAGGATAGCGAGCCTCCTCAGCAAGAATAAGTCAAACCAGAACTAGAAACATTCAGACGTTTGTGAGCAGTAACAGAAGTTTGGCTGCCGAGTACTAGAACAGCAGAAGTGACTGCAAGCTTGCATCATGCTCTGACACAAAGCTTCACGAGCTCTTCACCTATGGACTAGAGATCCCCATTACTGAGAAGCAGCATCCTCAAAACCTGCTCTGATACACTACAATATTGTTGCAGGAAATCAGCTGTATTTGGGACATGCTGCAAGGATTACACTTCCATGGATGCGAAGATGTCCTGCAAAGCTCAGATCTTGAATGAGATCCAATAGCCACAAGTTTGAGTTTATTCCTCAATACTCATTTGCTTTTAAGCAAAAGTTGCCATGTACGTGACAAGATCCCTATCTGTGGTAGAGTGCCGGCAACAGAATTTGTAAACCCTGTCCTCATGCAAGCTGTCATATCTTATCTAAAATGTATCCATGCAGATTTAAGGACTCAGGCTTATTTTCTGTTGTTGTTGTTCATAATACTAAAACTCAGTTGCTCAGATGTTTGCAGGACATAAAACTCTAAGAAAGCAAAGTATTGTCAAAGTGAACTCATTTGCAAATTCAAGATGACATTCATGGCAAAAAAAGATCATTTACATTCACCCAGCTATTT
This sequence comes from Sagittarius serpentarius, assembly GCA_034782735.1. Taxonomy (NCBI): domain Eukaryota; kingdom Metazoa; phylum Chordata; class Aves; order Accipitriformes; family Sagittariidae; genus Sagittarius; species Sagittarius serpentarius. Next base: position 47,606,312 of record JAVKLA010000001.1, on the reverse strand, counting down.
CTCTAATGATTTTTAATGCCTTCTGAATTCCTAATTAGGAAGACATCTCTGATAGTTAAATACTGCAGGACATTATATATGAATTATTGTCTCCAAGTATTTTGTCAAAAGCATAATTGGAAGTACATTATGCAGGAGAAAAGCTAGTTTTTCAGCTATTTATGACAATGGATATATTTACCTTATGTCTCTGACGAAATTTATAAATGCAGGTGTGGTTTGATTACCAAGAACATTTTACATAACTCACACTGACTTGCAGACAGGTAGAAATGTAGTTTTTCTCTTTGTTCTTTATTTCTGCATCCCTTGAACAAGCGTGCTCCATATTTTTTCCTCTGTCTTTGGCACGTCTGGAGGACATGAGGCAGCAACACCTTAGAACCATCCTTTCCCTCTCCATGCACCAAGATCCTCAAGACAGTGAATAATGTGAACAGGGTTGTGGCTAAATTGCTCTAGAGATGACTATTCAGCAAAGAGGATTATCTAGAGACAAGTAACCCAGGCAAGATAAAGTTCATTGCATCAATAAACTGGTTTTCTGTCTAATTAACACATGCTGAACATGTCCCTGGGCTGATTTACAACTCCACCCATTGGGGTTTACAGTGAAGCCTGGGTTACTACGCAGGGTTCAGCCTTGCCATTGCGAGGCCAGTGGCTCTCTGCCGTTAAGCCCCAGCCTCCCTATGAAGTCGAAACAATGCATTTCTGCTGTATTTTTTGAGTGGCTATTCATAAATTGCATGCAAGTTTGTCATTAAAACATTTCTCACAGAGATGAGAGTTGAACACACGCTTAAAGGCCATCATAAAAAACAAGTAAGTTTATATTTTATCTAAGTATATTAAGGCATAAGCTTCTTTAATCTTAATAGTGTATGATGACAGCTGCAGGTCAGGTGTCTGTCCTGACTCCTGTACAACATTTCAAGTCATATGGTGTTTCAAAATCCTGTCTTTTTGCTAAGGTCTTTTTGGCATTTCAGTACTGGGTAAGGAAAGAAAATTATGTAATGAGATTTAAACCGCCTCCTTCCGTATATGTAAAGCTGAGGGCCCACAATAACATGAGCTGGCTTTGCTCTAGGGGAGGAACAAGGAAAATGGAGTAAAAAGTAGCTCAGATTCTTTTTTACTAGAGTTATATAAGTAGTTGAATAAATTTCACGTTCATGACACCTAATAGCAATGAAAATGGAGAAAAGTTGTAAAGATCATGCTATGATTATCACATGCACCATTAGGAGTAAGACGAGTAGTAGACATGCCAAAAAGCTGAAAAGTGTAGGGATTTCTGGAGGGACAGATTATCTACAGCACAAGTACATGCCACCTCACACAATCACATCTTAATCCTCACTGGAGGTTACAGGTACAGTTATACATTCACTCTTCATGACAGTTTGACATGATTTTTCATAAATGATAGAAAAGTATTGGACAGACTTTAAACTGTTTCTGATACGTGAAAAAGAGCTTTGAACAGAGGAGCAAGGATTCCTTACCATGGCCTGTTGATCAATGCAAGTGAGAACTGGAGAGGAAGAACCAGAGGGCAGATACTGCCACTGGCCAGCGAACATCCAGAGCGATACAGTTTACTGAAAGGTGCTGTGCCATGGGAAGGGTGAAGAATCTTGAGGAAGATGGCTCCTAAAGAGGAACACAGTCACAGAAATTCCAAAGCAATCTTCCTCTTGTTGCCACAGGCAGGCTGAAGCTTGGTGCTCCGTTCAGTTAATGTATGCACTGAACTTCAGAAGGTTTGCTTAGTAGGACATGTTATTAAAAAAAATTTATAAATTAAAAATTTCAAATAAAAAATATGAAAAGTTTTGTTACATAATTTCCAACACTTCAAAATATTTTTGCAGGATGGTATTCAAAACGGGCCTGACAACAAAAGTGTTCCTGTGAAGAAGCAGCACTCCATTCCTGGTGGATTTCTCCAGCAATATCTTTTCTACCTGGCGGGTTTCTTTTTTAATAGAGAAACTATTCACACTAAGGGATTTAAAACTAATCAGTTTGCAAGCTGTTCTTAAACATCTACACTCCTATGAGACTAAAAATAATGTTCAACCATACATTCTCCATCTACAATGTATCATTCCCTAATTACATTTCACCACAAGGGCATAAAAGCATGACATGCTACCTTTAACACTGCAAAGGTGGGCAAAACTCTGTCGTCTCGGTGTTTGGGATCACTTAGTGTTAAATTTTCTTCTGTTCTGATGTTTACTTTTACTTGCATGGGCCTCCATGCCAGAATGTGCACAATTCCTCCACGCTTCATCCCAGAACCTTTCTACCAATTACTTGATCTCCCTCTTCCATGTGGCGAGTTAATATGAAACTGATCCACATAAAACTGAAACAGAACGCTGACTTTAGATTTTTCCAATTAAAAAAAAAAATACTATTTTGAAAAAAAATACACTTAGTAAAAAAAGAACCAAACAAGTGAGGGATGAAAACTCTCATCTAATTGTAACTATTATAACTGTGGCTTGAGAAAAATCCAGCTTTTGCGGAAGAGATGTAAAAATAAGAAAAATTAAAATCTACATTTGCCTGTTGTAAAGAAGAAAAACCACCAAACCAAAAGAACGTATCTCCTGTTAGGAGACAGTCATCCCTCCCTTTCTCAGGAAAGCCAGGGTACAAACAGAGCAATAATAAAATCAAAGGTCCACTGCTTTTACTGTTTGCACTTCTTGCTTTGGGCTTGTGCTCCCAGTTTGCAGAGTTTGCACAGAACCAGATGTGGATCCGGGATGTAAATCAGTGTGCAATTCTTCTCCGGGTACATTCACCCAGAACAAAGTGTCAGAGTTTGAGCATGAGGATCATGAGGTTGATCTCATTTAAACTCTGTCCTTTCCAGGCTAAAGGACCTGAATTTCCTCTTTGACATGGGTAAAGTGGAGAACTTCCATAACCCACCGTTTTATTCAAACTACGCCAGTCCCTTCAGAACCGGTTTGCCCAGTGGTACGCCGCAGCTCTCTGGCCATGACAAGCCACCTGGAGAAGCCGGCTCCTGCCAAACCACGGTGGGAGCAGTCTGCTTGGGTGGGGATGCCCACAACAGCTCCAAACCCAAGTGGCTCTGAGGGAAGAGCGTCCCGGGGGTCGCCCGTACCACGTTCATTCAGTATCTCTGCAAAGACTTCAGCTGGCAAAGAGCTGATAAAGGACATGGCAAATAAAGCAGCTCAGGAGAGAGCTATCAGCAGGAAAACATAGTGATTTATCAATAAAAGTGCAATCACGTCACCAACTTAAAATGCTTGAGTAAAGCATCTAAATAGTCGGCCTCTATTAACTATTTAATAAACAACACTGAGTTTACAAATACATATGCATAGATATATATAAATATACACATATATCTACACATATAGAAACACTGCCGTGCATATATACGTGTGAGAACATACAAAACAGACTCTCTCCTAAAGCTGCATGGAACTTCTTTGTGTGTCTGAAAACGCACTTGTTCAAGCAAAAACCGTGTGCGCTAAGTGGGATAAAATCTAGTTTCACAAAACAGTTTGGTACAGGTGAATATATTCCCCAGTGAATAAATATGTACCTATATGCTACTTTTCTGAGATAAGAAGCCTATTACATCCGAGATGGGTACTCACATAGCCACAGCCACAGCCTGTTCCCAAAGGACATGCAAGTAGTAATCCTTAAAAAGGATTTCCTTTATGACTAGGTCACACTATTTAAAAGTTGAAAGTGAACAATGCAGGTACGATCTCAGTGCATGTGTCTGTCTGCACCAGGGAGTATTGTGGCTCACCCCCAAAACCCCTGACTGTCCAAATCATGGCTAGGCTCCATTATAATGCTGCTTTTCACTATGATCATCATTTTTTGTTCTCTGCTCAGAATACACATGGTTAGACAGAGGCAATTAATTCACACTAAACAGTTTATTCCAAGGGAGCCCAGCCCATTACTTCCCCTCTGTATATACCAATTGAAAACACTGACTCATAAAGAAAATGTTTCAGCATACTTTAACAGAAAAACGTCATATTAATGCAGGAAGAATGTAATTTTCCTTTTTGGATACAAGACAATAGAGTAAAATTTCCCAGAGAAGGTTTCTGGCCTCTGAAGTCATTTAAACCTCATGGAGTGGGGGGAAACCCCACCATGTAGCTCGGATTTAAAGAATTGGCTCACATTCCCCAAGCTACTGCCTTTCCATGCCCCTGTCCTTCCAGTCATTTGGAGAGGTCAGATTTGTGATCAGAGGCACTTCTTTGCAATCAGTATAAACGCTTGCATTTACAGTGACTCTTTAAAACAGCACACGGCCTTGAGAATCAGAGTTTAAGCATGAGCGAAAGTGTGCTAAAAGACTTCATAGCCCAGCGCGAGAGATCCCATTGACACTATGTAAACCTACATTGACCCTGTTTATAAGAAACTCAAGAATGATTTTCAACACAGGCTGTTACCTTTATCAAAGCTTTTACAAGTTCCTTCGCAATATTCCACTACGAATTTGAAATCCCTGCGTGAGCTGAGATTTCCAGAAATGAACAATAATATTAATTCTGTTATGATTAAAGTATGCAATAGTTCCCAATTAAAAATGATGTTTTTATATATTTAAAACTCAGGGGAAAATGTATTTTTAGATTCCTATATTTCAAAATATGATTTCCTAGAAGATAGTTAGTATTTTTTACCCTGGCTAAGCACAAAACAATATTAACATCTCCAGCAGAAAACCACGGTAATTGGTTTGACAATTAAAAACACAAATATCAAACCACTGAGGGAAGATTATCCATGTCCAGTAATTTGCAGCTTTGCTTAGCAGGACAGGATGCTTAAGGGCATTAAACAAACAGCATAAAATGTACTATGTAATGGCATTGACATTTTCAGTTATCGTTATTGTAAAAGGCAACAAAATACATATTGTCAGCTAACATACCTGCAATGGCCTGTGTCCTCCAAGCATTTGTTCAAAGCGACATTTTTAGAATTGTCCCAGATATTGGGGGCAGAAGTTCCTTTACTCAAGAAAATTCAAAACCATACATGAATCTTGACTTTCTGACAGAGAACTCTTTGTACTGTTTTGATCAGAGTAGTACTCTAAAATAAGTAAATGGCAAGTCCAGTGGCTGAAGACCCATAGTCTGTGCTACCCCCTCCAGCTTCTCCACTGGGATACACCAGCATACCAAAATACACGGGTGCTAATGGTGCCTGTTGCTCCCTTGCCAGCACCCATACTGACACACCCATAAAAACCAGTTCAAAAGTGGTGTTTCCTTCCTTGGGCTTCTACTTATTTTTCAGTACCTGCAATATCTTTGCAACTGTTCCATCTCTAGGAGATAGTCATTCAAATTAATAAAAAGAAAAAAGGTAAGATGCAGTCAGTACAATCCAGAATCCTACCTGCTGATAGTTAATCTACAAAGACAGCCTAACCAACCGCTCCATGACATTTTCCTCATGAAGAAGTAATCTGCAAATAGCAGTAGCAGAAGAAGAAAGATTACAGTTCCACAGAGAAAAAATCCAAGGAATTCAGCTAAGAACATTGTGCATAAATGAAAAGATATTTTGTTTCCTCCATGTAGACAGAACTGGACAGTGCCTGACAGAAAAAAGCACTCAGTTCAGTCTCTAAAGAAAGTAAAGCAGGTCTAGCTTTTCAGTTTACATTTCTACCCCATCCAAAAATGAATAGAAATAAAATATTTTTTGTCTCTTATATGTGCTACAGGAATGTAGCAATTTGCCGTAACTAATGTTAGGGATCAAAAATGCTTTTACAATTACTGTTGGGGTACAGATGTTCATTTCTTGACTCAGTCCCTCTTTTCACTGGTATATCATTGGCAATCTTTTTGCAGCACTTTTGCTCTGCTACTCATTTTTCTTATACTGGCTTTATACACTTAATTTTCAGTGTGGTGGTATGGGGAGGTGGTGGTGGTGGTGTATATTCTTTGCTAGTGTTCTTTTTTTAAGTAATAAAACACTGGCATTGCTATGTGTCTGGAAAGGTAACAGCCAAAACTGAACATAGACCGTAGTGGTCCACAACTGCTGCTGCGGTGAATCAGTGCATCTCCCTTCCAGTCATCAGAGCAGCATTTTGTTTTACTCCACCTAAGGATCTGGTCCTTAGTTCATATCTGATATAAAGTAAGTCTCACTGCTGAGATCTTCCTGGGCTAATGAAAACAATCATCTCATTTGTTTTGTGCTGTGAGGTTCAGTCTCTTAAATATCTACTCAGCCTGAGGACAGGGTGTGGGGGGGAATACGGAGCATCCTCTGCATGGTCTATTGATCTGCAATACAGAGCCCTGTGTCTCCGCAGCACGAGGCAGGACACAGCGCAAGCCTAGTGCATCACGGCTGATTAAGAATCCTGACTGCCAGTCTTATGAGAAACAGTTAAGGAAGGAATTGGGGAAGAGATGTCAGAAGCTCAAGGGGAAAAAAAGGAACGAAAGAATAGAAAATGAAGTGTGAAAATATCACAAAGATATAAAGGGGCAAAGACAGTGACGAGCCAGGTGAGCTACCAGAGTGAAAATTACCTTGAAAAGAATTAAAGTGCATTAGAGATTGGAAAAGGAGCACATTTTAAAGATCGCACTCTCACTTTGGTTTGGGAGATTCTTGTTTTGAAGAGAGAGAAAGAGATTAAGAGTAAGAAGAGGTAAATGATGAGTCCATATCTAATCTATTAATAAACTAAAGGCAATCACCGACCCAGCTAAACAGCTTGTAGTTCAGTTGGGGTCCTCTATAAGACTACTGTAAAATTAAGAAGGGGAATTTGGGACTTATATTTCAGTTACCTAACTCTCAATTATCCTTGCCTTGACCATCTCTCTATGCAGCAGACCACTTTGATATGAGCATGTATACTGCCCACCACCTTGGAGGCTCTACAGCAGCTGACGCTAAGGCCAGCAGGATATGCCTCTTTCTGTGGGCACGTAGTCCGTATGCTTTTCACCCATCATTAGTAGTAGCCTATTTAGACATCAGCAAGATGGTTACAGATTTGAGGTCTGCTCATCAAGATACAGATTCAAAGGCCCAGCTTGCAAAGATCAGGTTCTATCTGAGTGTTAGGTACTGTGCACACAGAAGTTGTACCAATCAGATAACTGAAGGTTGGCTAATAATAATTACAATAACTTGGTGAAGAAGTATGCAAGGCACAGGTAAAATTGTGCCTTTCTAATTCACCCTCTACCTCCAGCTCATACTCTCAAAATAAGAGTAGTCTGCTGCCTAAGAGTATTAAAATATTTGGGATAAGAACCACAACATGCCAGCCATACGGACCAGGATGCAAAAGGTGAGAAAAAAAGAAATGGTAATGGATCACAGACAGGAGACGACAAGAATTCTCCAAGGGACCTATTACTCCACTGCTGGCTGGCCTACAAGGAGGCTCGCTCTGCTGCTACATCCAAGGGCAGCCAAGTAATGTCAGCTCCTGCAAGCTCACCTCCTTCCTCTGCTGATGCACCAGGCTGCCCAGGAGCCACCAAGCCATCACTTTCCTGCAGGTATCATGGAACATCCTTGCCAGGCAGCTCCAGTACTACTCCCACGAGAAAAAAAAAACAAAAACCAAAAACATACATTGGTCTTCAGGGCACCCGTACCACCAGCGTACTTCATAAATATGCTCAACTCACTTGTAAAACAGACAATTATTTTTATTTTTAAGAAGAAACTCTGAGGCATAAGTTTAATAGGAAGGTTGTAGAGGCAGGGTTTGAACAGGGATTCCTCCAGCCCCTGATAGGATTTAAACCACAGTAACACTCTTGCTCAAAGGTAATAAATGCTCCAAAGCAGGCACTCTGTCTTCCTGCATTAAGAATAATACCCTGAACATCTCAGGGATTATCTAGTACTAAGAAAACACTTATTAACAATCTATATTAAATCATTCAGACATTAGTTTTTGTCCATTTTATAAGGAAAATTGCATTTTTTAAATGAAAATGAAAAGGATTTTAGCCTACCTAGACCAAAGTTTCTGTTGGGTATCTCCATCATAAATAACAGTTAAAAATGAAAAAACTTCACTTGTCAATTAGGCCAAATGAGGTATTGGCCTAAAAAGCAATCATTAGGGTCTCCAGCAAGATCCCAGACTCTGGTGCTGGAAACCCAAGGAAAGAGTAATTCTATCTTGTGCATTTAAACATTTGCATTCATAGCTTCTGAAGAAGAGAGATTTATACATTTTTTTTCCTCTTTATTTGCAAGAGGTACAGCCTTCATTCAGCTTTTTAAAATTCAGAGAGATCATGAATATTCTCCTGAGCCCCATGCCCCTGCTGTTCATGATAAAGAGAGGCAGTAGGAGGGCTGGAATTCTCCGAGTTATTCCAAAAATGAAGATGTCCCCTACTTACTACAAAGGAGGACAAGAAGCTGCCCTACCACTAAAACTTTCCCAGACTGAAACTAGAGCTGCAGCACATCTGCAAAATGTTTGTTATTGCAATTCATCCTCATAAGCAAGCTTGTTTGCTTGATGTGTCACATCAAAACACACATGGAAATTTAACAAGGAAAACTGGTACAAAGCACAACCAAAAACAGGTAGCAGGCCCTGTTAAGCAGTATTCACCTGCAGTCATTTCTTCTGTTTTTCTTCTCCTACTGAAGGGACAGAAAGGATTTTTGAAAAAATTACCAGGACAGATAGGTGTTTGCCTCTGTTCCCTTCCAAAATCCCTGTAATCGTGTTTGGTGAAGTGCAATTTCCAATAGACGAAATCCCTACTGAAAGTGTCTTCTGCTGCCTTGTTGTCTTGTTTGTTTGTCCTTTACCTTGTTCCTTCCTTACATATAATTTATGTGCTTACTCACTGCAGCCTGCAGAATGCTCATCCTTTTGTCTAAACCCTGGAGCAATTTGACATTTTCAGCTATGAAGGCAGACTTCAGATTCTCTTGCTTCTGAAACTAACCCATTTTTAGTAGTCACATTTCTTTTTTCCTCTCCTGATTTATTTTTCTCCTTGATTTCATTCCTCCCCACCACCTCCATAGGACCTGCTTTTATATGGATGACATCTGTGGATCCAAGAAATCCTCAATCTCTTTGGTGCTTGGAAACACAGTCACCTATGTGTCAGGATCACAAGCCATCTCCTCCACTGGAAGTACAAATTTACATTTCAGGCAAACAAAGGCTCCTCTCCCTTCAAGGCAGGCAGCAGAAACACTGTATCACGTAGTGGCCACAATAACTGATCATTCTTTCTCCTTTCTTATAATTGGCTCAAAAATGTACTCACTGGAACTTAAACTCCAAAAAGGAATATTCCTATTAACAACTCTGTATTTATTACTCAAATGTTTGCGGTTGCAGCATTTAAACCTGATCAGTCTCTTCCTTCGGTAACTCAGCAAACTCACTAAGGTAAAACTCAAATATTAGACCAAGGTCTCACATGTCAAAAAAAAAAAAAAAGAAGTCTTAGATCAAAGCTGAACTCATAGAGTCATAGAACGGTTCAGGGTGGAAGGGACCTTAAAGATCATCTAGTTCCAACCCCCCTGCCACAGGCAGGGACACCTTCCACCAGACCAGGTTGCTCAAAGCCCCATCCAGCCTGGCCTTGAGCACTGCCAGGGAGGGGGC